>JAUESP010000303.1:9225000-10425000 GCA_030914335.1 Drosophila borborema | reverse complement strand
ATATGTTTAAAGAGTGGCGGAAGCCGAATTACAAACGCTGGCAGCATCACCAGCAGCAGCAACAGAAACAAAAACTACGCCAGCTCCATCGCCGCATGCTTGACAGGTACCACTGGCAGTGACTCTCAAAATGTAAAAGTTGTTTTCTTACTAATGTTTAATCAATTCGCCTTTCCCTTCCCACAGAGAGACGATGATTGTGTTTGTCTATGACACAGAGTGTCTGAAGGACGAGGCAGATGATCCCATTGCCGCGGTGCTCTACTTCCATCCCAGCTGGGTATCGGATACACAGAAAGTGGCCCTATGTGGCCAGCTAATGGGCACCTCGTATTTCCTCAAAGATTGCTTCTTCAAGCCGCGGATTCTGGCCTTGCAGAATGGAAAATTCGTCCTCAAGGAATTTGGCCGCTTTACTTTGGTAAATCTCCAGAGAATACTTTTCGTTGTGAATTATTTATTCTCTACTTTCATTCTCTAGGCCGTGGGCACTGATCGCAATATAGGAGACGAGTTGCTACAGCATCGAGCGGATCTGCTGAGCTCGCTTTTGAAATTCTTCCATCGCGACTTGCAGTCGCTACACGATCAGTACGCACAGCCCGCCCAGCAGCACAACCGGAATCTCAACGAGAAACTATATCACATATTCGAGACATATCTGCCAATGCTTCAGCGCAATGGCAACACATTCCAGAATGTGCCAAAACTGCGTATGCCTAAGGTGAGTGGCCCGATAAAATAAATCATAAATCATCATAACACGTTTGCCCCCACAGACCGCCAGTCATATCTACCTGGAGGCCATACAAACTCTGCAAAGCTGTCAGCAAACAAAGGGAATTCTTGGCGGTGCCATTCTCTACCACAACAAGTGAGTGCATCAGTAAACTCATTGAAATTCCTGCTAATCCCTCTCTTTCTACAACTCTCAGAGTGGTTGCCTCCCAGCTAGGAGATGTGGTGACTAAACAACTGGTGCTTACCGATCCGCGTCATGTGCGCACAACGGCCGAGCAGCTAAACATGCAACAGTTTCACATACCACACGGTGTGCAAATGCTGGTCGTCTATGTGGACCAGCAGCAGTATCGCAAGCTGGTCACGGAGGCGCAGCGCGCACAGAATCTTCAGACGACAACCACGCAGCTGGGCCAAGGATCGTTTCCATTTCAATATGCTAAGCGAAAGCTGAAGCGCGACAAGTCGCTGATCTTCACCCATATACCTGAGGAGGAGCAGGCGACGTCGACGTCAGAAGCGGTGGAACTGCCGACGGCTAGACCGAAATCAATGCGGCCAACCCACTTGCCGTTGCGCTTGAAGAGCTTGCACAGCAAGGAGCTTCCTGAGTCGGGTATTGCTTCCATTAATTTCGACGAAACGGACTCCTATCCCGAATTTATTGGCCGCACTAGCGTTTGTAATACGCCAATGACAGAGAATAAGGTGCTGCCTGTTGCTAACGTTATGTCTATATGCGCCAATCCTGAAGACGAGGATGCTGATGCGCATAACTCCAATGGCAAGGTGACAACAGGAACGGCTTCGTCGTCACGTCGCAACTCGCTCAAGCAAGATGTGGAGAAGTTCTTTCAGAACTTTATTAGTAATCCGCACAAACAGCTGACGCGTCGTAAATCCTCTGCTGATTTACAGGATGCTCTGCGTGCCATTTCCAAGAAGCTAGGTCACATCACACACGGTTTCAAGACGGATGAGAATCGCAATGGTAACGGGCACGGCGATGGCAGCTCCGATGCATCGCCCGATTTTATAGAGAATGATGAGCGCAGCAGCTCACGTACGATTAGCGATCCCACCTATCCGGTTTTCAATGCCAATGGCCAGCAGATATCACGTAGCCTGTTCCAACAGTTCCTGGAGCAGTATCGTAAGCTGTGGGGCGTGGCCAGCGAACAGGCCGCACAGGACGCTGAGCTGGCGGCGCTTGTGGCCGAGTTTCAAGAGTTCAACATGGAAATACAAAAATTGGATGAGCACATGAGACAGCAGGCAGCCGAGGCAGCCGCCTCAGATACTACTATTGAAGCAGCCGATCGTAATCTCAATATAACAGCAAAGACGCCGTCAGACAAGCGCGCCATGTGTCTGCCCCTCAAGTCAGCGGGCGAGTGCGGCAATGTGGAGACAATTGTCACTCAGCGACGTAATGCAGGAGGGGCTGGTGTGCCTCTAACACCGCTCATGGCGAAGCTCTCGGTGCTGGCGCTCAACGAGACCACGCCCATTGAGATTCAGACGCCGCTGACCAGCAGTAAAGGTTTCCCGCGTCGCAGCTCGCTCAAATGTGAGGATGCAGTCGATGCTCTGGCTGTGCTCTCCAATACACAGCCAACTGGGGCAACGTCTTCCGCGGATGGCCTACAGCGCACGGAGCTCTATGTGTGCGGGCAGCAGAATATGACATTGTTGCTGCTGATGGAAGAAGGTTCCTGCTTTCAGCAGAAAATTGTACAGAATATGGTGAGTTGTCATAAATCGGATCCTGAATGTTCTCCTTTAACTCGTGCTACTCTTCGACTTGCAGTTCGATATTTGCGTAGCGAAATTTCCGCACATGGAATCTCAGTTGAATCAAACGCTCAACGTTAATGTGGAGGGCGATAAGCGTGATTGCGGCAATTATAGTTTCATGTGCATCGATGCCAAGTGGGATGCACTGCAACGCAACGGCCCATGGAATCCGCTGGAGCTAAACACGCTGGAGACCATGCACAGTGATCTGAAGCAACGGAGCGAACAACTCACCGATTTAATACTTCGGTAAATAAGCTAATTAAAAACAAATTTATTTTTTTAATGAATTTAATTGAATTGAATTTATATTTGCAGCTCTCATGACTCGGTCTTCTATGGCTATAAGTGCGGTCGCACCGAATTCTTCTACAAGGAGCCCACACATCAGATCAATGGCATACCACCGCCCTCAGATCCCATTGGCAATATTCAAATGCGCGCCAAATCGCGTCTGGAGCGTGATCACTCCTATATGCTCCTATAGATTACGGATAAATCATATGCTAACTACAACAAAATACAAATTACAAAATACTCGCATGCTTAGCCAAAAAAAAAAAAGAGAAAACAAAAACAGAAAACTTAAATGTCCAGATCTTATATGGATGCTGCTATGCAACCATAAAGCCAATTTAATGCCATCCGTTCGAACTGTAACTTACTTTGCCATCTCAGTCCTGTGCGTAAGTGTTTTTGCCTTGAGTAAGGACACAGCATATTTTAAACAATAGTTTTTATGAGAATTTAAAGCTTTTAGCTAAATTTGAATAGGTTTTTATTTTTTATAAATTATTGTTTTTCTACATTTCATAAAAAGTACAAAACCTTGTTTTATATATATTTCGAACATTGCCAGCAAATGTTATTTAATTATAATTCGATTCGTTTGTTATGTTTGCGCATTTCGTTTTCAAAATCAATGTTGATTTTTTAGTTGTAGAGTCTTAGTGCCAATTTAAATTCAAAAGCCGTCAATGTGTATAGAAATTGCTAATACTACATATATATTTATTATATTATATTATATGTGTGTATATTTATTGTAATTGCCGTCAAATAGGAAACGTGTGCAATATACAAATATTTTGCTATTTTATGTTAACCTTAGCCCAAATACATTATGAATACGCAGTCTAATTTGTGCAATATACAATTATATATATAAAAATGATATCAGTTTTAATGATGAAAATAAAAATAAAAAAAAATAAATAAATTGAAAGTTCCCCAAATTAAAAATATTTATCTCTATATCTTTGCTTTACTTGTCAGCTCAGTCAAGAGACACTGACAATTTCTTCTTGGTTTTTATTGCCTAGATGAGTTTCTTGCAAAATGGTAAGTATGGGTAAATGCTCTCATTAATGCTCAGTAATCGCATTTGTATTCGATTTGCATTCTGCAGCCCAATCCAAAGGGTCTAACTATTCGGATCAAGCTTCCAACTCGTATTCAGCCAGATTTTATGCCCTCGCCGGGCAGAACTGGGCAATATACGAATAAGATACACCATTTCAAGAAGTATCTGCTGAAAGAGTTGCCCCATTATGACTTTACGCTGCCATTCATGGAGCCAGTGGACACAAAGGCACTCAGGGTGCCCAGCTATTATACGGTCATTGAGCATCCAATGGACATGGGCACCATCAGCATGCGTGTGGAGAATGACTACTATAATGGCGTGGATGAGCTGATTGAAGATATTCGACTTGTGCTTAGCAATTGTTTCTTATTTAATATGCCTGGCTCCATTGTCTTTCGCAACGGTCAGGAGCTGGAGAAGCTGTTCATGAAGGTGCTGGCCAGGATGCCCAAGGGTGAGGAGCTGCCATACAGCAAAGAGAAGGGCGAAAAGTCTATAATGAAGCATCAATGTCGATATAGACTAAGGATGTTGCGGGATGCCACAGAGAGTCTGGAACAGGATGCACAGGAATTTTTTTGCGACCAATGGCTGCGCATTTCCGAAGCGCTGAACAGTCACAAGATCAAGTCGCTGATTGACTTTGATGCACGCCTGATCAATGTCCTTAAGCATTGCAAAGATCATGGCAAGCGGATTCTGGATATATACGATTACGAAACAAATCGATTGGACGATCCACAGGGCAAAAATGATGAAAATTATGAATTTGAGAGCAAACAATGTAAGAAACCTATGTTTGATTGGGAAGATAGCCTGATCGATGATCTCGATGAGGCACTCATCTGTCTCAAGCAGGATCTGGACCAATCTCGTCGTGGCGAGCAAAAGAAGGAGAAGCTTTGCTACAGTGAACGGCTCTTGCCGATTTTTGTCAACGCTCAGGTTATTTGTGACGGTCTCTACTCGCAAACGAATCTGTCCGACTCTTCGGACGAGGATGAAACAGAAGCCAAGCTAAGTTCTGTTAGCGTAATGGAGCGCCAGAGCATTCGGGAGCAGTTCCACGATCTCCTTCCCGAAGCCATGTACGACATCATGCACATCATTGAGCAGTCCGAATTCCGCTCGTTCAGCAACTCTGATCGCAAATACAATATGATGCACTTCAGCCCGAAGACGATGGCACTCATCAAGAAAGCGATTGAGATTCATCGCTGCTCCAATGCAGCAGATGGCACAGCGAACGAGTTATATGACTCCGATGATAACGAAGATGCGGCAAGTGATGATGAGCCGTATCCTGGCTTTGATATGCCGCCAAGACCAAATTATTATTGCTATTCCTCCAATGGCTATGCAGTGTCTGGCAGCGGCATCGCTTGGGGTACGCGAAGTAAATATTACTCCATTACAAACAAATACAATTCCTCCGATGCGGAAGATGATGAGCCAATTACCAAAGCGCCTTCGCACTTTCATAATCTAATGGACACTGGCGATGACTCTTAAATAGAAAATAATATGATTCAAATATAACTACTACTATTCCTTCACTAAATTTATCAAAAAATGATTGATTTATTTCGCTTTCATTTCAAATTTTTATGTAGCTTTTTGTTGTTGTTTTCTTATTGATAATTTTACTATTTGTTCTTATCAAAATATTCATAATTTTTCTGCTTGCTTTGAATGATAATGTCGTTCATGCATATAGAGCTTATGATAATATTAATAATTAATAAAAATGTAATCTTATGGTACCACAATGAAATAATTCTCAAGCGTTTTCTTTGTCCAACTATGCGTATCTCTAAGGTCTTGCCTAATTTTGCGAACGAAACTAATTATTTAATTGTAAGCATATTTGATAAATCACACAACAATCTTTGCTGCACTTTGCACTCTCACTAACTTCGTTGTAGGCGGCTAAAAACTATATGAATTACATCTATTTATATATGTAAGTAAATAGTATATAATAATATATATGTAGGTGTGTGTGTGTGTATGTGTGTTTAGTATGATTAACATTCTTGCGTTTTCTTCATTTTAGCACATTTGACTACTAAGCTTAGTAATTAACCCGTTGCTGACACCTGATTTCGTCTCTAATCTCTGACCAACTATGCCACAATATGACTATTCTTGTTCAGATCAGTAAGTAACTCGGCATTCAAATCCTCCCCTTCCAGTAAATCGCCATTGAGCGAATGCGGAATGCTTGTGGACAGCACCATGCCACGTCCGCCGCCAACACTACCGCCACCAGCGCTGCTTGTGCCTATGGATATATCATCCGGAGGCGAATTGCGGCGACGTTCACGTTCACGCACAATATGTGGCGCCTCGTTAAACTCGTCCAATTCATCCATGCCTGACGAGGGAAATAATATTAAAATTGACTTTACGTAAGTAACTATTTCATGTACTTACCCGCATATTTGGTGCCCGCCAGCAGTAGATACTGTCCGGCACGATTCGGCCACAACAGTCCGGTCATTACACAGTAGGCCATGCAGTCGGCCGAGTTGGTGATGCCCTGCAGCAGCTTGTACCGCCACATGGGACTCACCTGTAATGCCACAATAGCCACAATGGGCAAGTAGATGAACCACACCAAACTGGAGGCGCCCAAATGCAATAGAAAGTCCAGCTTCTTGCTGGAATGCTCATATTTCATTGTATTACGCAGCTCATAAAGAAACCACATCATAAACGAAGTGCTGTTGGTTGAATATTAGAAATTATAAATAATTGACTACAAATCGAAATAGTTTAGATTATCCGCCCACCGCAGTATTAAAACAATCCAGCCTGGCCAGCTCTGGTATTCATCGCTATCGGATATGATATCCACTTCCGTCTGGAATAGAATAAATATACAATAATATCTAGAACATATCCAAATACATTTCTCTAAACTTACCCGATCCCATATGTAGAGAAATATATGGAATGCACAGTATGGCACCCAGATGGACATCAATATGATCCAGCCGGTGCGGCTGATTTGTTGTCGCGTCACCGCCCAGCCCTTGGCCAGCAGCAATAGTATCAACATAAATGTGGTGCGGCTGAGTATGTCCAAAACATCGCCAGCTGCCTGCATATTGGGCTCCCCAACTCCATTGGCCGCATAGCGAATCAGATGGGCCGTAATTAAAGCCAAACTTACAAATTCACTGAGCAGGCTGAGCGTGAAGAGTTTGGTCACCGGATGTTTCTGGCGACGCACCGCATAGATCTGCATGGGCATCAGCACAATGTAGACCAGCATGAAGATGAGATACATTTCCAGCAAATTCTGCTGATCGTACGGATACTGATAGGTCAGCGGATGTGCGGCCGAGTTATTTGGATGCACATTCACCAAATTAATGTCATATTGCAGAGTAGTGAGCAGGCTGCTGCTCCGATTGCTCAGCCGGGCGAAGTTCTCGTGGGCATGCCACTCACACGTGCTGCGATTGCGATAACAGGCCACCAATGCCACATACCAAAAGCTGCAAGAGGGAAAAGATAGACAAAAGTCAGGTAATATGATATATGTATATTCAATTGCCGATTCAAATTAATCAATAAACAATCTCGCTCTTTGTGTTTTCAATATAAATAAATAATAATATGAATCAGAGAAAACAATACTTCTCAGTACTCAAAGTAAGAAATAGTAGCTACATATCTATAATGATTGTATGATAAAGCTGTCGTCGCTTATCGCCCAATTGATAATGGCTAATATCTAGGCTACCTACCGTGGCTCCGCCTCCAGGTCTATGACGTAGGTGAACTGATGTCCACTAATGACATTCGAGGGTGCATCTTCGTCGATGCACAACTGATTGTGTGGGCAGGGCACGCGGCGTAGGAAGTCCCGTTTGCCCTGGGGATTGCAGTCCGGATCGTAGACAACATGCTGCAAGCGTGCGAACATGCGCGAGCAGGCGCTTTCCCTGTTGCGGTAGCTGCGATTACTGTAGAAGTCCACGAACATAGACTTGTCCAGCACAACGAGCGTGACCGGCGCACTGTACGTGTCCGGAGAGGTCACATTGCCGAATATATAGCCATAGGATTCCCGACTGCGTGGAGTGGGCAGATCGGCCTTCTGAAAGCCAAACTTTATGAGGAACTGAAAAAAGTCGGCCGTGTGGAATTCGCCGCTGATGTGTGTGGTCGATGCCGACGGTGTGTGTAACGCGAGCATCACCAATAGCACCAGCCATTGTATTTTGTGGGAGGCGGGGGGTGGTACTGCTGGTGGTGTAGCTGATAATGATGCTGCGTACATTGCAGACCTTATCATTGTTTTTCTTTCAATGCTGCCAGCGTTGTGAGTTTCTGTTGCTTTTTCATCAGCTGCTGTCGTGGCAGCTGTAGTGCAATTACACTGCCAAGGTGGCGCACTTTTGTGCATTCTGTGCGAATTTGTTAGCTATTTTTGTTTGTGGAAACTTCCACCTTGCTCAGTTTTGCTCTGTTTGTCTTCTTCTTTGTCAATTGTTTTTCGAAAGTGGGCAGCACGTAAATATGTTAAGTTATGGCCACCCAGAAATATAACATAAGCGAAAATGTTAATAGCAATGCGCTTTTAAACAGAACGGAACAGAAGCTTGGGCGCCAGTCCGAAATAATGGCAATCTCTATAGATATCTACATAAATAAAAATATGGATTATAAAATAATGATGTATTATATCTTTCAGCATTTGCTGAGTTTGAAGTAATTAATATTTCTATATTTATGTACTTATTTAATTTCCGTAAAAGGTACTCTATGTTTCAGATCACTGCTGTTAAAGTTTTCAGCTCAGCCAACATATTTTGTGACAGCGTTGGCTTTGTATGAAACATAGATGGCGCTTCGAGCAATCAAGAAGTAAGTAAGAATTATCAAAATTTAACGTCTTAAAGGCAGCAATTTCAGCACCTTTTTAGTTTTCTGAAATTCCAAATTGCTGGCGTAATATGCGATTATCAAACAATGAGGGTCATCAGTAGAATGACGTATTACACCCTCTTGAATAGCCGCATTAGCCACAGGCAAACACCTCTCCTACCCAAACACCAACATCTCCCCTTCACCAACGCACAATTCAACAATAAATTTCAATAATTCTAAAATTTATGCGGAAAGAGAATGATGCTACCCTTTGGCGTTTATGCAATGCCAACTTCAAAGTCTGCAGCGTCCGGAATTACCGCTTCCTCTCTCTATTTCCCTCTCTGCCACTCTGCCCCTCTCTTTCTGCAGTGGCCAATAAGCGGGCATCCCCCTTTTCCATAAATATATGAATGTACATATATGTATGTATATGTATAATGCATGCGTCGGTGGCAACAATCCCCACATGGATTGCGGTTGCCATTGATGCTGCGGAAGTTCTGTCAAGGTGCAAAAGAGCTTTGCACGTTGACAATTCCTTTGAGCTTTGATTGCTGTAAAGGGAGCATGAAGGGTTTGATTTTGTTCTGAATGAAAAAAAAAAAAGAAAAATATTAAAATCTGTTAAAATATAGATTTTCTATTGTGATTTCACGCTGTACGGCTTAAGGGTGGCTCCGGCTGGCTACGTATTTCTCTCTTGTTGTTGTCCAAATACTAGAGTTCTTAGCGCATCTTAAATTCATTATTGATGACGTGGCGAAAAAGAAAATTGTGAAGGAAAAGTTAACTCTCCGATTCGCATTGTTGACAGTCACAATTCGGGTTCATCCATATGTGCGAAATGTGTGTAACAACAAAAGTCATGAGACTTAGTGTGTAACGAGGGCCGTTTTCAGAGTTGCCCTCGTTAGCAAAAACTATTTATTGCAAATGTTTCAAGGGACCCAAGAAACAAAATAAACAATTCAATGAGCAGACAACAAAAATATTAAATACGAAATGTGACTGGGTTGTTGTTATACCCTATAATTATAGGCCATGGTTTAAAGAGGTAGATTGGTTTTGTGAAATTTTATCAATTTTTAATGAGTAGTACGAGTTAACTACTGTACTGCAGTATTTATGTATATTTGATTGAACATGAAGTGAGGATGAGAGAGATGATGTAGACGAAAGAGACGTATAACTAAGAGATGAGAGAGAAATCTAGCAAGTATGCTGTGCCAGGGTAATTTCTAGTCGAGCAATTCCAGCTGCAGCTCTGTTACTCTTTATTACTTGTTGTAGGGATTTCCAATACAAATCGACAAGGTTAGCAAAAAATAGAAAAATACGCCTAATTTGTTGACGAAGTCCACTAACTTCAGACCTAATGGCAGACAGCGACAGACAGACAGAAAGAGACAGGGACAGAGTTCATTGAAATGCCAAGCGACGAGCGACGCGATGCCCATAGACAGATTGAATGGGGTCAGCCGTAGAGCAAGCTAAGGTGGGGTGTAGTCAGAGATATTTGTCGACCTATGCAAGAATCTATTTGTATTATTGATTGTCAAAATGTAGTTGTATTTATAAATAATAAAACACATGCTTATAAATTCCAATTTAATTGCAAAACATGCGACGCACTAAACGTGCTGTAAAAAAGTAAATAATTTCCGTAAAGCTCAAGGCGCTGCAGCCCAAGAAGAAACCAACCAGGCCGCCAATATAGACTGTAAAGAAATATGTCTTACATTGAAGTAGGCAATTATAGAATACTTTGGTTAACTTACCCAAAACATCAGCAAAGGAGAAAAGCACATCACGACGCAGTTGCATTTTCGGGTAATCAATAATGCCCCATTGTAGATTAGCACCCAGAAACCAGACGCGGGACCTCTGACAAGACAAAGACAGAGAGAGAGAAAAAGAGAGTTGAATAGAGTACCATTTGGAATGGCAACATCAGCATAACAAGTCAAGTAAACTAAAATTATTATTAAATGTAAAAACTTTCGCCGTTCCCTGTGCAAAAAAAAGTTAAACAAAAAAACTTTTTTTTGCGCTTTGGCAAAGCGGCCCGAAACAGAAATAATTGCACATTTCAAGGCGTTCGTTGGCAAAACAACTTTTGCGCTTATTATTTTTTACGGTCCTGGTCAACAATTTCAATGTTTGTTCACGGTAAAATGGCCAAGACCTTAGCCAGAACGAAGAGCAGCAGACGTTCTTCCCGCTTGCCTTCAATGGCAAACGAGCATCCCGCTGCTTTAACGACCGCTAGATGGCGTTCAAGCTGTAAACATTATTAAAGTACATTTTTAAATACTAAAAAAATACTTTTAAAATACACGGGCTTAAAGAGGGATGTTGTCTTTTGAACAGAATTTGCAGCTCAAGAATTGGAGATAGGATTAATTAATGTTTTAAGGTAAGGTAAAATTACTTAATTTATGGATTAAAAATTTAATATAAATATATACTAATTTAATAAGTGTAATGTCATATTGTTCTTCAATTTCGAACAGAGTATTCAGCGGTGCAAATCAAAAAACTTCTTACAGCTTAAACAAGTCTTTTTCTTTGCGGACTGTAAATTATATAGGGTTTTATTGAAGAAGTTCTTAAACTTTTTATGCGCAAAATTCTGGTTATTGTTATGTTAGCTCGACTTACATAGGACTGCACAAAGAAGTTGGAATCATCACAGTTGGCCAAGCAATTGCAATTGATTTGATATTTATCCGATTTTAAGGAGATTATCTCGCCTAGAAAATAGAAAATGATTAGAACTATGAATGTTAAGTGAATGCAGTGGCAAATATAAAGATGGTCACGTAAATGCTAAAATATTTCTTGATGAAATTTCTCCCATCAATTCGAAATGATGCCAAATATTTGCATGTGCGCAGAGGATTATCAAAAAATGCTCACGTTTAATTTTGACCAAGCAGCCGATGCCCTCCAAACCGCATACTGGCAAACGACGGCCATTGCGCACTGAAAGAGACAGAAAGATAGTGAGTGAGAGAGAGAGAGAGTGTAGGAGAGAGATGGCTGCCTGTCGTGAAACTTCAAGTGGAACTATTTAAACATTTTATGAGAAAAATGCAGAGCGACAACAACGATAACGACGTCAACGTTGACACATAAAAGTTAAACTTAATGGGACCAATTAAGTGCAACTATGTGAGCGAGAGCTGTGAGCGTGAACGTGAACGTGAACAGGAAGAGGAACAGGAACAGGAACAGGAACGGGAACGGGAACGGGAAGAGGACGGATGATAAATATGAGCGCGATGACAAGCTCAAAATTATAATTACACTGAAGAATTAACAATTGCATAAAATGTTGTGTTTTAATTGGAAATGCCTGATCAGTTGATACCCTCAACTAATTTGTTTTTATTAATAAATGAATGGAAAAATATTTAAAAAATAATATAAATAAACTACAAAAACTGTATCTGCAATATATACAAGTTTTATTCAGATTAAATGCATAAAAGTCAAATGCAATTGTTAACAAGCTACTGAAGGTTGTCTTGGTTGTCTTGGCAATGATAATGATGATTTTAATTCTCATTTCATATATGTATATATATTTTTGAATTTATACAATAAATATGAAAAATATACATTTCAATGTATATTTGAAATTATTGAATTCTTTTTATTTTTATAACATTTTCATGTTAAATCTTCTTATAGAATACTCTATAATATTTCTGATAATGTCTGTATATATAAATTTATATAACTTTGAGTGAGGCCCATCATAGATGATTGATTGCGAAAATAAGCTGCTCTGGATTGACTAATACACCGACAAGTTTGTTAAAGTTCCTACTACTTGCTGCACCCAACCAATATGCTCCTCTTGCCAAATGGACGAGTATACTTACAAACATTGCGATAAAAATGCGGCACACAGCCGCAAACACGCAAAGCAAAGAACATGCGACACTCGGAGAGGCACAAGCCAAAGCTGTAAATGGGCACAGTTTGCATCTCATCGGCCTCATACTGAAAGCGGCATTTGCGCTGCTTGGTATTGAAGCTGTCACACGATGCAAGTTAAATATTAAATTATCTAGAAATATAATTGACATTTGTATGTTTTATATGCTCACGCTCTGGCCTCCTCGTTCGTATAGATCTCCAGAGCAATTAGCTCCACCGTCGTATAGTCGCTCTCGGGAAAGGTATAGCGCTGCTTTGATATGCTCGGCACATCGCCAGCGCCATGAAAGTAAACATCGTAGGCAGTCGATAGATTAATGATTTGTGCATAGATTTCGCCATCGAGCGGATGAACGGTGACACGATCGCCATGATCCAAAAGGCTCCAATCGCCAGTGCGCCAATATCTACAAGAATATATGGATAGGAATTATGTACATAAAATAATATAGTAAAATATAATATAATATAAAATAGAAATAAAATAAAATAACATTTAAAATATATTTAAGATACAAATATAAAAATAATATAATATAATAATAAAATGTAATATATATATTAAGAATACACAGTGGAATCTTTCAGGATTGAGAGAGCTAAGGTCATTGGATATTTAAATGATCTTCGAAATCATTTGAATTATTTTAATGTCTCATTGCAAAAAAGAAGATTCCTTGGATAAAGCCTTGGCTGGGTCTCACTTCAACAATTTTAGACTTTCAACTTTAAGAAATAATCACTATATATAGCTAACTCTAACAACTTAGTGCCCTCACTCACTTGTAGGTATTGTAGCGTGCCACCAATGAGTTGACTGAGTGGCAAATGCCAAATTCCGTCTGCGTCTCATAGATGAACATTTTGACAGCGGCGCCGCTGCTGATTTCCGGTTCGAAAGGCCATTTTAGCTCATAGAGCAAGCTCAAATAGTTGCTGCTGTCGATGCCGTATGACTTGTTCAATGGCAGAGTTTCCAAGTTGTCGTATGTGAGACTCGCAAGTTTGACAATAAAATCTCGGAAAAGCTCCTTATCATCCTCGTCCACGAACTGCTCGCTATGGGCGCTATGTGGCGGAAGGCAGAAATGTTATATTATTAGATATACATATGTATATCTTCCATAGATGTTCATGCTTACTCTATGTAGTCCTCCAGCTTGATGTCATCGATGCGCTTGTGTGGACATACGGTGAGCGATGGAAAACTTGTATTCCACACCAGCTTATTGCGATCCATTGAGATGACCATGGGCGAGGTCTGGAAACGTTGCCAAGTGCGTTGGCTCAGCGAGATGATGCTGAACAATGCCACGCAGATGAAGGCAAACCAAAGCATGCTAAAAGAAATCAACGAACAAAAAAAAAAAAAAAATACGTAAATGATATATGGCGAATGAAGACTTCTTTTTTATATGCCCTGCAAATGGCAATGCTTGACAAAGGGCTATATTAGTTAGCTCTTTGTGCAGGTGTAAAGGTAAAAGAGAGACGTAAAGAGAGTGAGGAGATCTGTTCCATAACATGCACTTGATAAGCTCTTGAGTGCATAAAATGCGAAAGATCTATGTATATAGATAATATATATATAAATATAATTCTATATTTATTATTAATTATCTATTTTTATTTAATATTACTCATATACTCTCCAAGCTAGGCAAAGTAAAAATGTATATAGAGATTAAAATTCTAAACTTATAAATATTTTATAAATTTGATAAATAGATATTTGATAAATTTTACAAGTTAATTTAATAACAAGTTTAATATAAGTTTATAAATAAACATCAGCTTTAATTTAGTAGTAGCTTAGCTATTGTTATTTTTTATTATATTTCGCACAATTGCCTAAACTTGCATCCAGGGTAACTCCCAGTTCAACACTTGGCTTTAGCCCAGTCTTACTTATATTTTTTTTTATTTTTGGCGTACATACTGTGAATGCACATAAAAATCTATTGCGTGTAAATTTTTGTAAGCATCAGTCGAAATATGCGACACAGAAGAATTATGACCAAGTTAGGGAAGAGTCAATGAACGAGAGGCGATGCTGGCGTTGCTGGCGACGCAGTGGCAACCCTTTTGCAGACGCCTCATTTTTATGTTATTTTGGCTGCAAGTGCGACGACAGTCAAAATGGACGCAGCACCAAGACACACACACACGCATAGACAGAGAGAGTGTGAGCGAGAAAGAGAGAGAGAGAGAGAGAGAGAGTGAACGTGTGTGTGGCCATAACAAGTCTGACAAAAGCCGGCAAATCCTTGAAACATTTCCCTTTTGCTAGTGTCGCACCGCACAATGATGACATTTTGACGCCGGCAATGGCTCATAAAGCCTTCAGCACTGTCAACACACACTAACACACACACACACACACATGCACACACACACATATACGCGTGTGTGGGCACTTCATTGCTGTAACAGCTACTTGGCTTTTAATTTTCAAACATTTCGCTATGAAAATGCTGCGAATTTTCCGCCTCTGCACCGAATCATTTCTAATTTGAAATTGTCTGGGAAATGCGCCACTTGAGCAGCGTCATTTGAAATTTTAGATGGAAAAGGGTATATGGAGTATATATTATAATATTAGAATGAATTAAATATATTTATTTATGTAAAACTTTAATAACACTTACATACAGGTAATATGAAAGAATTTCTACAATATTTAATATTCAAATACAAAAATAAAATTACAAGTAAAATGTAACATATTTTTAAAAAATATCTATTTCATAAAATTGTATATATTTAAGAGAATAAAATAAAAATTATTAGATAAAATGATATAATTTAATAGATGTTTATAAATTATGTTTATTTAAATTTTTATTATTTAGTTATAAATAGATATTTATTATTAATATAAATTTTTAAAAGTTATTATATTTAAAAAAAATATATATACATTTCTTAATAAAAATATATATATAACTAAAAAGATTTTTATAAATTTTATTAATTGACAGAATATTATTTAAATTGTTAGGGTGGTAAATAAAAGATTTAACTGAAAAAACATTTCAGAAAGGTAACTTTATTTTTTTTTTTTTTTATAAAAAAAAACTAACATCTGTCATTGGCTTTACTACTTCACTTTCAATTAAGTTAAATAGTATGAAAAGATATAATAAATATGATTTCATAAAAGGATATCAGCTAGCAGAGCATACTTGATATGAATATACCAAAATATTCGGCTTTTTTTTTTCATGGCAGTACTTGGGATAGTTGTAGGGTTTATGGTTTCAGAAAATGTCTGCGTGCTAAAATTGTTTGGACATCATATAACGTCAGTCTCGCCTCATCAGTCTGGCTTGACAGCCTGGCAGTCTCTCTGTCAGCTAGAGATTTGCTTTGTTTCCTCAACTTGCGCCACTCATATATATGTATATATGAAATTTGTGCGTGAATGAGGTGCAGTTAAGCAGGGGAGGCTGTCAAATGGGAGGAGAGTTTTGAAAGGGAATAATATATATATTTATTAAATTTATAAATTTATTTTATTTGAATACTTTGATTATACAAAAAGAGAGGCATTAGAAAGGACTTAAACTAAAATAAAATTAGTGAGACTTTAAATCCAAATGATTATCTAATAAATATAAATTGAATATCTAATTCCGAAATCCAGTTTAATCAGCTCTGAACTTATTAGATTTTAGTGCAACCTTAAGACACATTTCTTATGACAGTTTGAGGAGTTTGAGGATTTCTCTCTTTGCCCCTATATGCATATTTCGCACACTCAACTACACCCATCGAAGTTCAATAAACTCATGCATGAGTGAACTATTTCTGGCTGCATTTAAGCCATTGTTGAACCGAAATGCAACCAGAAAACTGAATGCATCTCCAATACTTTTGCCATGGCACTCGCCACATTTGGCATCCTCTTCAAACGGCATCCGCATTGCACATGCATTTGCGTATTTTGCATTCGCAGTTCGTTCTCTGATTCCAGCTACGGATTATGCAGTCGCATGCCCTACCATCTCCTTTCTGCCAAAACACACCCCGCTCTCCCCTCCCCTACCCACATTGCTTCAGTTGCTGCGAGAACGCGCTCGGAATTGAGGTTATCACATGTCAGCAGCACAGACTCCAGCGATTTATGCATATTTCACCTGAAATATTTGCACTGCAAGACTTAAGCCCCCTTTTTGAGAGTTATTTAAATCAAAAATATTATGCGTTACACATTCATTTGAATGCTTTTCCACGCACCACTAAATGCAACAAGGATTTTTTGTAAGTTTACATAAGATTTCTGATCTGATCTGAAAATTTAAGATTTTTAATTTATTGTATACTGCAATTTTACGAAAAGCGATTATTTAATTAAATAATGAAGTAAAATACTACATTGAAAAATTAATAATAATGTTTACACAAATGACAAAAAATATATTCATAAATAAATTTAAAAAATAATAGTAATAATAATAATAAATAAAAATATATAAAATAAATAAAATAAAAATAAAATACATTAATTAATAAAAAAATATATAAAATAAATAAAATAAGGAATTTAAATTTAAAGAAATAAAATAAAATAAAATAAGTAAAATAATAAAATAAAGAAATTAATAAAAAAATCAAATAAATAATAAAAAAAATAATAAATAAAAAATAATAAAAATAATAAATCAAAAATATATAAAATTAAAAAAAAAATAAATAAACTAAGAAAAATTAATAAAATAAAAAAAAAAAAATAAAAAAATTAATAAAATAAAAAATTGATAAAATAAGGAAATTAAATGTTTAAAAATCAAATAAATAATAAATAAAAGAAATTATTAAATCAAAAATATATAAAATAAAAAAATGAAATTAAGCTAGAAAAAATTAAATAAATAAAATACTTAAATAAAATAAATAAATAAAATAAAGAAATTAATAAAATAAAAAGTAGATAAAATAAATAAAATAAGTAATTTAAATTTAAAAAAATCAAATAAATAAAATAAAGAAATTAATAATATAATAATAATAATAATAAATAAAAAGGTATATGAAATAAATAAAATAAGTAAATTAAACTAAAAAAAAAAAAAACCAAAAAAAAAAAAAGAAAATAAAGAAATTAATAAAATAAAAGATAGTTAGAATAAATTAAATAAAGAAATTAAATTTTTTTAAAATCAAATAAATAAAATAAAATAATTAAATCAATAAAATAGATAGAATAAATATATATTCCAAAAGTACATAAAATATATATCAAATTTAAACTATAAGTATTACAGGATTTTTCTTATTTACTTATAATACTTATATAGTTTCAAAGTGACTAATTTGAGTCGCTGTTTTGGATCATTTCAAAATCATTTCATTTCACTCAAATATCAAACACATATTATATTTAGAGTAGCGTATAAGGTAGTCAATTATATCCGATTGCTTAATTCTAGTATTTATTTTGTGTGTGTGTGTTTTTTTTTCTTTTGCAGCCAACGCATATAAATCAATCTGAAGTGCAAAAATAAAAATGGGCATGAATAAATAAAATTGTGGGCAGCACAAATCATTTAGTCGCGTGGCAATGGGTATGGGATGGGGTTTGGTGGTAGCTCTGTTTGGGATATATTGTATTAATTAGAGCTGAGCTGAGCTGAGCTTTGCGTGCTGCACACAAGCTCTTACCTTGCCCTTGCGCAGGGGGGGGGGGGGGGGGAGTGTGTGGCGAGGCCCACCTGTCACTCTCGGCCAGGAAACTAACACACACAGCAATTGTAATGGAGCTTTTGCCTGAGGGGCATGAGAAAGGAGATTTGGATAAAGTCTGGCTGTGTTATCCACTAATTAACCCTCAGCTGCTGGTTGACTGTGGTCCATTTTCGTTATGCCAACATTTCCCACATGCCCAGGTCTCAGGCCCAGCTCCTCGCAGCCTGCCCTCGCTTCGAGTGTTGTGGAATGGAGTGTGTTTCCAATTTAAGCCTTGCCAGGCATGCCTGGCATGTAATCCTGTTTGTCATGTCATGTCAGTTTTCAGGATTTATTGCATTGCCGCTTCGCTCGCACCAAATACAACAAATACAAATTCCAGCAGCAAAAAATATTACTTCCCCTTCCCCCAGCTGCTCACATCTAATTTTATGCAGCAGAGTGTGTGAGAGTTCTTATATGGACACACGCACTGAGCTCCCTGGTAAGCTCAGGCATATGGCAGCGAGATCGGAATTATAATCGCCATGTTTTGGCTTAAGTTGCACGTGCGACTGGCATAGTTTAAGCCCTTCAACTTGGAGTTTTCAAACGTTTAGTTTAGAACTCGAATTCGTAAACGAAAATGAAAACGAAAAAGAAACCGAAACCGAAACGAAATGTTAAGCCGGGCTGAAAGTTTCAGTTGAGATTTCAGTTCGCTGGACTTTAGTTTAATTTCATTAGGAAATTAATTGAGCGAAAGTGCTTGGCTATGAAAGAACGTAAACAGTGAAAGGGGCAGAGAAAGTGATAGAGAGAGAGAGAGAGAGAGAGAGAGAGAGAGAGAGAGAGAGAGAGAGAGAGAGAGAGAGAGAGAGAGAGAGAGAGAGAAAGAGAGAGAGTAAGAGTAAGAGAGAGTGGGAGTGATAGAGAGAGAGAGAGAGCTCGATGGTTGGCTTTATTAAAAAAGTTGATAAACTTTTACCTTTTTTTTAAGAAGTTGCTTAAGAGGTGGAGCGAAATGTAGGCAAATTTTAATGTGTGTATTGTAGAATAAGCATTGATTAAGGAGCAATTATCCAGGAGGTGGCCAGAAAGTATCAAGAGAGATAAAATTCTCAACAAAATAGCTCAGACAGGCGCCTAGGTACTGCAGCTCGCACTTGTACTAGGAGAAGACCCAAACGCCACCATCTTCAAGACCTACTGGATCGTGTCTTGATCTGAACCTCTTTCCATTCATAATGAGTCCATATGACTTATCCATATATTGTACCCATAAAATATTCTTCCCCCATGTATCTTATGTTTTAGTAGATTTATAAACTGATTAATTTCCGTTTAGATTAAGTTGTCTAAATTAAATCTACTTCACTTCAGGTAAGAATTTGGTAATGGAGATAAATTATATTGCCAAAGAAGAAGTTGACTATAGGGAATATATAGAATATAGAATATATATAGATCACTGCATCTCTCTCTCTCTCTCTCTTTCTTCGTTGCCATTCTCTTGCAATCAGTAATGTTCTTGTTGGATAAGAAATTATAGTAAAACAAAATGCTCTTCAAGGCGACAATCTGTTCAGCAGAGAATAAAGTAAAGTCTAAGTAAATTGCAGAATGAAAAGAATTATAAGAGAAATATTCAAGCATGCAGTAATATGTTTGTTAGTCTGTTAAAAGTATAAGTTGCTCAAATCTATGAAAAATTCTAATTTCAGTCGCATTAACTTGAATTGCACACCCTGCAAAGCCTCTCAGCTGTTGCTGCACTGCGTCAAACACAGCTGGAGACTCCGATGATTCAGTAAATAATATTCAGAGTCAATCGAGTCACAGCGGCACTCTCTCTCTCTCTCTCTCTTCTCTTTACACAAAAACTTACCGTTCCAGAAAGTTCAAGCCAAATTTGGCCAAATAGATGAAGCCATGTATCGAGGATCCCTGCAGAAATTCAATGATGAAAGCCTGCAGCTTGGCCAGATACGGCAATGGAACCATCTCTAATTTCTCTTCTTCAGGCGCGTTTTCCTCCTCCTCTTTCTTTCCAGTTGGCTGCCAGAGCGGCGGTCGTCGAAAGCTGCGTATGCTATAAGACTTGCGACGATTGAGCGATGCATTTACCTCATCATTATCATTTACAGTTGGTATTTCTTCTTGGCGCTCTTTAATGGCACGACTTTGATCGGCTCTGAGCGCAGTGCCCGGAAAGAGCAACAGACCCGGTCCGACGCGAGAGCCCGATTTAATTGGCGTACTCTTTAGATGTGGCTGCACCAACGATGCTGTGGATGCTGTGCGTGAGTCTTCGCTGTCCGTCCAACTTGTCATTGTGCTGGGGCTCAAGCTCTCGTTCTCTTCGTGTGGCATACTTGGGGGCGTGGCTCAGTTGCTGTGATGAGTGGGAGAAAATCTGTAAAAGAAGCAAAAAATAGTCAAAATAATATTCGATCAGTGAGAGAGAAAGAGAGAGAGAGAGAGAGAGAGATAGAGAGAAATGCCAGCCAGCTTTGGCTACCTTTCAGCTAGGCACATAAAACAACTGATTAAGCTGTCATATTAACACATATGTACTATATATATTCATTTATATTTGTAGTTAAAAAACACTCAGCTCTTTACTGGTCTTCATTATTATGCATAGATTACTGCTAATGTGCTTGCTGTGTTGGCCGTTCGTTCGCTTAAATTATTTACAATTTGCAATTTGCTTTGCTTTATGCGCATATCGCATAAAGCGTTTATTATACGATTCAGTATGCGCTCTCTCTCTTTATCTCCCTCTCTCTTTCTCTCACTATATATCACATTCTTCGTTAAGCATAAAACGTCGTTTTAAATATGTTTTCCTGACGCAACAGCAACAATAATAAATTATTATTACATTTTTTTTAATGCGATGTAAATTATGTCGTTGCCGCTGTGTGTGTGCGTGTGTGTGGGTGTAATTTGAATGAAGCCATTGAAAAGGCAATCAATATGGACACTGAAGTACATATAGAATGTATATAAACCTCAACAGGACAACTGCCATCAGAAATGAGGCATTAAAGTTGCGCATAATTTGGTTAAGATTACATTTACTCAGCTGCAGCATGAGCCCAAACGAGTCGAGCTGAGAGATTCAATGAGCTGAGCTTTAAATGTATAAAAACATATATGTATATATATATATCATAATAATGCGTTAATTGGATACAATATGACACAGTAGACTCAACAGATTTCAAATAAAACAAGTAGTCCATGCTGTTTTTATCAAACCTGAAATCAAGTGAGAATTGTGTCAGTTGTCAATTGAAAAAATTTAATAGAATTACAAGAAAAAGTAGAGGACAGCACTCAGATAATAACTGAGCCCTTAGATATTTATAAATAAATAAATCAAATAAATAAAATAGTTAAAAATAAATATATGAATAAAATTTGTAATTTCTTGTTTGCTGCGAAGATTTAAATGTATTAAAATATAAAGTAAAGTATGTATTACATAGACTTTTATAAAACATAAAAACAATTGAGAATTGCATAAAATTTTTATTTCAAATTTATTTTTATTTATTTATTTATTTTTTATTTTATTCAAATTTTTTTATTTTATTTCAAAGAATTCAAAATAAGCTAAGTCTGAGTATTCATAGGCTTTATTTGTGTTTTATTTATTTATTTATTGTTTTTTTTGTTTAATTTGTATTTTCGAAGAATTAAAAAAAAAGCTAAAACCGAGTATTTATTGAATTTAAATAATAAAGTTGTTAAAAAGCAAAAACAAAAAATTCACCCTAATTTTTCCAAGTTGTTTTCTTAGATTTAAATAGAGGTAAAGTAACTGTTTCACTTCATAGATTTTTAATAATTTAAATTTTCATTTCTTTGTTTTTTCCAGCTAAGAGTGAAGATTCAAAAGAAAAGCTAACATCGCTTTGCTATCCCATTGACCCATTCAACATTGCCATTGCAGTTGCAATTGGAAATTGAGCATGGTCGACTATCGCTTGTATTTGTGCAGCAATTGCTGCCGGCGCTGCCTGTGGACCGAGCTGTCCGCCCAGGAGCATCGCTGTACACGCTGTCGCCTGCCCTTCAAGTCCTGCGCCATCTGTGATCGCCGTTTCGAGCCGCGTGACCGCTCGGAGATCTATTGCAAACGCTGTGACTTTCATTTGGTTAAGCATGTCACGAACACACCGCCGCCAGTTCTGGATGTGGATTTGGATTTGGATATGGAACCAGAGCTATATGGACCGCCACGCTGTCAATCGATGGCACAGCGCTGGAGGGACATCAAGTCAGCTGCTGGCATAGAGGAGGATGTCTGTTTCCTGGACTAGATGAACTAGTCTAGTTCAGATTAATCAGTTTATTTGTTTGACTGAAGTGTTCAGTAAAATGTTCCATAAATATATATAGCGCTGCTATGATTATCAGTTGCAGTTCAATCCCTGCTCCATTTCGGGCAACTTACATGCGGTCGAGTGGGTGCATTAAGAGCAGCTCATTATAATCAGTTTGTAGCATGCCGATTGCGGGGAGAGGAGGGGGATCACATTATTGGGGGTGTTGTCGATGGCGACGGCGCCTGTAACATCAAAAGGCTCTGCGTACAGTACACAGTCCTTAAAATGGATTAAAATTTCATTTAAATTTGCATTTAAATGAGCGCAGCGCACTCAAAGTAAATGCCCTCACTTAAGCACAGGACAAAGGGCTGACCAGATCCAGACCCAGACGCCGAGACATGTGCAGAGCTCGAGCCTTCGATAGGTCCAGCTTGCCACATGGGCAACATTAAAAACTCTTTGTTTTTTCAGTTTATTCGCATCTCTTTTTTTTTTACGCAACATTTCTACTGGCAGCTGCAGTTTCAGTTGATTACCTTTGGCAGCTGATAGGACCGAGGCGTGGGCTTAAGCGTGCGATCTGCTGTAGCTGCTGCTGCTGCATTTTAATGGGTATTATTTAAATATGTATATTTTACAATTAAATAAACGATTTTTATGCTCTTATGGCGCACAGTTCCAATTTCAGCCACCGGAATCCTTTCAGGTAGTCCAGCCACAACGCGGACCTCGAACTCGTGTGTATTTTCTGCTTTGCGTGTTAATTAAATTGCAAAACTGCCTTAAGGACATTTTAATTGGCCTTCACTTTGTGGCACACTCCATTTATGCTCTGCACCAGTTGCCGCCCAACTTTTTATCTATTATATATTATTATTATAGTATTGCTATCGTAGATGCTCGATAGTTTTATTTAGATTTGAAATGCTTGAAAATGGCAATAGTCTATATTATCTGTATATTATGCTATTATGAGGTCAGCCTATATACATATATATGCTTAGTCTGAATTGAATTCATAAGACTCTGCCAGTGGCATGTCGATATATACTATATCAGTTCTCAATCACTTCTAAATGCTTTTTAAATCTAATATAATTTGTATTTGATATCGATATATTGATTACGCTAGCAATTCAATCAAGTTTTGCTTTGCATTTAGAGTATTATGAATGTGTTTCGAAACTATTTGAGTTAGGTTGTCCTTGTCGTTGTTCGTCCGTCTGTTCCTCCTTTTGTCTGTTGGCGAAATAACAAATTTTCCAATTTGTTTCTTGATTTATTTTCACGCCAATTTCTTGGCGTTCGCCTCCGACGACGACGCTGCTGACATTTGTTTATTTATTTGCTTTCATGTTTTGTCTGCCATCGTTTTCTCTACATTTGCTGCTGTTGCTGCTCTGTAGCCGGTTGCGTGAAATCACGAATGAATGAATGACTGCCCCGGCAGCCACCATGAATATTCATGGGCCATGCCACTATGAACAACAGCGGCTACAACAGCAACAGCAGCATCAGCAATAACAACAACAACAACAACAAGACACAACTATCTCAGCTTGCATTTCCGCTCTATGCGCCAACAATTCGCAGCGCCATTTTGTTGTCCATAGCAGCAGAAGCAGCAACAGCAGCAGCTGTAGTTCAGCATCGTGGTTTAACTGCCCTATGCCAGTGGGTATATTTAATGTGATATTGTCAGTGACCGTAACGATTGTAATTTGTATTAAACAAATTAAGAAACAATAATTATTTATGTAGTTATTAAATAAAAATTATTTTTAATTATTAAAATCAATTCATATGTTATAAATAAAAATAATTATTACACACTAATATTTATATAATTATATAAAAATCAAATCAGAAATTTTATTTATTGAGTTGTTAAATAAAAATTACTTTTAATTATTCAAATTAATTAATATGTTATAAATAAAAAATAATAATTGCACACAAATTTGTATATAATTATATAAAAATCAAATCAGAAATTTTATTTAAATAAAAATTATTTTTAATTATTAAAATTCATTTTTATGTCAAAAATCAAAAATAATTATTATTATATAATTATATAAAAATCAAATAATAAATAATTTTATTTTAAATTCTTATTATAAAAATAATAAAATAAGAATTATGATCTTTTTATTATTTTAAAACTGAAAATAAAAATTGAATTTATATATCTTTTGATACAAAGAAGCTAAAAAAGTTATTTTTAATTGTTAAAATTAATTTATGTGATATAAATAAAATATAATTATGACGTATGAATTTTTAAATAAAAATCAAACCATAAATTTTATTTTAAATATCACTAGACTTAATTTTTATTTTGAAAACTAAAAATACAAATTGCATTGAAATTTCGCTTGATGCAAAGGAGCTAAAAAACTATTATTGAATTAGCCAAAGTTACAAGCTAAATATTAATTTAATTTTCACTTTTAATGTAGTTAAGATAACGGCACTTTTAAATTATTTAGTTATTTTTATATGATAATATAATTTATTTAAACTTATTTAGCTATTTTTATATGATATATATTTTATTTAAATGTAGTCTTTATTTCTCAGTATCCCTAAGCAAGCATATTCGCACTTCGACTTTGGTCTTTGGCACATTTCACTGTCTTCTACTTGTTCCTCATAGTTGAGTGTTCGATGTGCGCAGCTGTTTCTTGGTGAGATGCTGCAAATTGCTTGGCTGCTTGTTGCTGTTATTGTTGCCATTGTTTTAGTCCACATTTTGTGGTTAACTGAGGCACCCATGCTCTATGTGTGTGTGTGTGTCTGTGTGTGTGCAACAGTTTCTTGCAGGCCGCACAAAAGTAGGCAATGCTTGGCGCTCGCATCGAACAGGAAATTTAATTAAAAGCGCTTTGTCCACGATTTCAAACACAGGATATACATATATATACACTCCTATATATATATATATATAAGTAGTAGAGACCACAACTTACAGCTCGCTGTTCACTGCCAAGTTTTTACACTGCCGTCCACTGCTCGACTGAGCTAACGAACTGTGAGCACAATCAGCGCACTTGACTTTAGTACACTTTGGCTAGCCAACGGCCAATGGCTAATGGCCAATGGCCCAATGTTGTGATTTTTAGCCGACATTTTGGGTCGCCTCATGAGAAACTTGTCAGCTGCTGCTGCTGCTGCTTCTGCTGTTGGCCCCCAGACTTCTCTTGATTGCTCCGGCACAATCACAAAGGCATATTGTCTGACCCACACGCAGATCGATTCGTACTGCGATGCTTGCAACAATTCAGAGTCTATTGATTTTCAGCGCTAATTACTAGCGAATGAGTGTGCGTGTGTGTGTGTGTGTGTGTGTGTGGCATTGTATTGGCTAGCATATCAGCCAAGTGCTCACTGGTTTCCTAATTGTAGCTGTCCGATAAGATTGTTGCACGATTTTGTATTTTGGCTTGACTAATCGCAGTTTTTGTGGCTGGTGGCTTGTGGCCTGAAATATGATTAAAGGTCATTGATATATGGCTAGAATGTGAACAATAGTATATATATAGCTGAAATTTGGGGTGAAACATAAAAGGTAGCCCTTTATTACTGTCAGTTGATAGTTCAAATTTCTGCAGGTTAAATAATAAATATTATGGAAAATAAATATAAATAAAGTCGATATTTTATGTTTAAAATAATTATAAATACAAATTATTCAAGAAATTTATATTAAATTTATGCTTTATAAATCCAAAAAAGAATTTTAAAAAATTGTTATATGATTTATTAAAATTTTATAATACGATAAATTAAATATGAAATATTGCATGAAATATTTTATGCTCAAAATAAATATAAATAAAAATTATTTTTAAAAATTTATATTAAATTTATGCTTAATAAATACAAATATAAATTTGAAATTATTATATAATTTATTAAAATTTTATATTGCGATAAATTAAATATTAATATTTGTTCATTTATACATAATTATTCTTCCTCTGCCTGCTTTCAGTTATTGATAGCTTTTATACATTATATGCTAGTATTTAAAAAAAATTTAAAATAATTATTTGTATATATTAATTAATTTTTTTTTTTCAGGTTATTTTATGATAAAATATTTGCTAACTTTTTACCACGTTATGTAGCCAAGGCGCATTTGATTATTAATATTTAATTTATATTTAAGCAAGAATTCCAACTGCTCAGTTAATTGTTATATTACTCGTTTTCTTTCTTTACCATCTGGTCATTCATTTCGATTGCAACAAAAACATATAAAAGGTACTCAATATTTGTTAATAATTTCTTATTCTTAGCACCAATTAACTCATAACCAACCTAGCCGATATACATGCCTTGAAATAGGTCAACACAGCAGAAAGCAAAATAATATTTCATTCGCTACATTTTGAAATGCAAAGAAAATAAGAATTGTCTAAATGAGTTTTACCGACTCGGAGATGCCCTGTTGAGCGCTTTGAGATGCAATTGTAAGGGATAATATGAAAAAGTCTCAGCTCATATATTAAGCTTGTAAGGTTTTTATAGAACTGGAAAATATAGAAGAGAGAAAAAGCTTAAAAGTTGATTGATTAAAAACAAATGAATACAAATTTTTGTTTATTATATTTTTCTGTCGGTTAATTCTTCAAGTTTGAAGTAAATTAAAACTAAATTAAAATTAAATAAAATTAAATAAAAAATCGTTATTTTAGAAAAGTGGCAAGCAGGATAAAAAATCTCCCTGTTAAATCCAATCATTAAACTAAAACATCTCTTCAGTTGCTCCCAAAGGGAATTATCGGGTGGCACAAAGAGAAGCAACGATTTTGCCTTTTGGCAAATCGAGCAAACTTTGTAGACCATTAGAGAGTCGTCCTTGTTGCTTCAACTTCAACTTCAACTTCTGCTACGGCTATGGCTCTGCAGCTCCTCCTGCGTGGCAATGCGCTATGTAATCTTTGATTTTGCATGAGCAGATTTTATAGGGCAGGTCCAGACGCGCTCTCTGGGCGCTGCGGCCAGCGTTGGGGCGCTGCAGCTGTATAAATTTTACATTTGTTTCCTTTCAATTTAACAATGTGTACTTTTCGTATTGTTTTGCTTTATAGAGCAGCTCGCGAGGCGGGCAGCTAGGAAAATGGGGCAGAGCCCTTAGGGTTGCCAGCCATTTTTCACGCGAGTCAAGCTCTGGCACTGAATGCTCACTTCATCGCCTGATTTCGCAATATTTATGATTAGCAATTTATTATTCATCATTTTCGAGTGCACAAACAAAGCGCCAAGCGCTCAAGCAGCCGAGAAAAATCGAATGATGTTCCGCAATAAGTCTTAAGTCGAGGGCCAAAACTTTGAGTGGGTCGCTGGTTGAGTGGGTCTCTGTTGGCTGGATGCCGCTTTCGTGTACCGCCATTAACTTGCACTTAATTTGATTAACTGAAAGCCGATGTTTACATGCGCTGCATGCCAGCAAATCTATCAAAAATTTGTAGAATCCTTGAGCAAGCGAATTGCGGCCGGCTGAGCTGAATTGATGATGGCTGCGCAGTGTCTGCCCTGAGCACCAGCTAGCTAGCTGGCTTAGTGTGTGACGTGTGTAAATAACCGAACGTCTCTCTATATTATATATGCTTGGATATAAATCTATGCATTAATGGGCGTGCCGCATAATAGGGGAGTAAAATATATATAAATATTGTGAGATGCAACCTCTCGAAATTGAAGGATTCTTGCTTTTGGTTTGGCACCATTTTTAGCCGTTTTTAGCTACTTTTCAGGTTAGCTCACCAACTATCTACTTCTACCTTTTTCTAATCTTCCCATCTTATTTTCTAATTATATTTTATCTCCAGTCTTATTTAGTCAGTCATCTAACCAATGTTCTATCCACCTTTCTATCTATTTTCTAGGGGTTTTAGGGTTTTAGCCGTTTTTAGCGGGTTTTAGCGGTTTTTAGCTAGTTTTAGCTATTTTTCTGGCTAAGCCCCCAACTAACCTTCTACCTTCTTTCTAACCTGTTATCTAACTTTCTAATTTTATTTTTATATCTTAATTACGATTCTGTTTATTGACAGTCTAATATATCCATCCAGCTGGTCACCAACGTTTCCATCTGCTTTAAGCTATTTTGCTGGTTATCTCATACACTATCTTTCTAGTTTCTTTCTTGCCTTTCTATTCCGCTTTCTAATTATATTTTATCTCTTAATCACGATTATGTTTATTAGTTGCCGACCAGACTTATTTTTCCATTCATTTGCCCACCAATGTTCTATCTACCTTTCTAGCTATTTTCTAGACGTTTTTAGCCATTTTTAGCGGTTTTTTGCTGGTTTTTAGCGGTTTTTAGCTGTTCTTAGCTATATTTCTAGGTAACCCCCTAACCAACCTTCTATCTTCTTTTAACCTTGCTTTCCAACTTTCTAATTATATTTCTATATCTTAATCACGATTCTGTTCAGTGGTTGATGATCAGTCTTATTTATCCATCCATCTTCCACCAATGTATATATATGTTTCTAAATATTTTTAGCTACTTTTCAGGTTATCTCGCCAACTGTCTTTCTACCTGCTTTCTACCCTTTCTATTCCCCTTTTTGTTGCTATCTCTTATATTTCTATATCTTAATCACGATTATGTTTATTGGTTGCTGACCAGACTTATTTTTCCATGCATTCGCTCACCAATGTTTTATTCACCTTTCTAACTATTTTATAGCTATTTTTAGCGGTTTTTAGCGGTTTTTAGCCGTTCTTAGCTATCTTTCTGGCTAACGCCCCAACTAACCTTCTACCTCCTTTCTAACCTTCCAATTCTTTCCTTTCCAACTTTCTAATTATATTTATATATCTTAATCACGATTTTGTTCGGTGGTTGCTGATCAGTCTTATATATCCATCCATCTGCCACCAATGTTTCTATATATTTTTAGCTACTTTTCAGATTATCTCGCCAACTGTCTTTCTACCTGCTTTCTACCCTTTCTATTCCCCTTTTTGTTGCTATCTCTTATATTTCTATATCTTAATCACGATTATGTTTATTAGTTTTTAGCTGACCAGTCTTATTTTTCTATTTATCTGTCCACCAATGTTGTTTCTACCTTTCTAGCTACTTTAGCCGTTTTTAGCCGTTTTTAGCCGTTTTTAGCTATTTTTCAGTTGATCTCACCGACTATCTTTCTACCTTCTTTCTAAGCTTCTAATCCTACTTTATAATTATATTTTTATCTAATAATCGCAATTCTTATCGGCGGTTGATAATTAGTCTTATTTATTCATCCATCTGCCCACTAATGTGCTATCCACCTTTCTAGCTATTTTCTAGCCATTTTTAGCCATTTTGTATATCAAGAAATATATTTTTCTCTATTAATATGAATGAGTGTAGAATGCTGATTCAGATATTCATTGGCTTGCATTTTGATAGGGTTATATAAATAATTGCTATGAAAATTTCTATTATAATATTATCAATATACATATATTGTCATTGTTTCATTTATTTTCTTTAGCATGTGGGCAATAATGCAATTCATTTCGAATCGAACCCATTACTGGTTTTGCATTAGTGAAAAGCAATAAATTACTGCTGCCAGTATTGAAAACCATATATATATATATATATATATATATATATATATATATATATATATTAGCGAGCGACACTTTGCATTCGATTTAAAATTATTTGCAATTATATTAAAATGTTAATGGCCGCAAGCCGAAACGCTTCAATGTCTCTGCGGGCTATTTACACATTCCAATAAATTTTTGGCCCAAAGCGAATTTTCGAACATTTGCCTGTTTGAGTTTTACATATTTGTTGTCCCACCCTTCTTCAGCTTCAGCTTCTCCTTCTACTTATTGCTTTTTATATTCTTCTTTTTATTTTATTCCGCTTACGAGCGCATTATTGGGCTGGGGCATGGGCATGGGCATGACTCTCAGTTGCCACACTTGAAAATAGAGCAATATCCACTTGCATATGTCGCGCGGACAGTTTAAGAATGAGTCGACGCCATAAATATTATCGATGGAGGCGGGGCAAACGCCCAGCAGACGATGATTGCGGAAAGCGGATGTAAAACCTTGGCAATGACAGTTTCGGGAGCCGTCTGTTATGCAAATGTCGTCGTATGCCAATGTCTGCTGTACTCGCTGCCAGCACTGACTGAATATGCATGCATGTGTGTGTGAGTGTGTCTTGTGTATGTGTGTGTGTGTGTGTATCAACGCCTGTTTATATGCAAATCTTTTATTTCGGTCGGCTTGGCTTCGTTTCGCTTTGCTTTCTTTTGCTGCAGCGCCGCCCGTTTTATTTCTTGCATTAAATTAACATCAATAAAATGTGTCGTTCGTATTTTGCCAGTCTGTACCGATGTCCTGCCTGTCCTGCCTGTCCTTCCTGTCCTTCCTGTCTGTCCAACCAACCCACATGGACGCAGCACTTGTCTAGGCCATAATTCGTGGCTAATGCCAACATGTGCTGTGATTTGTCTACGCTCGACGACAGTTGAACGACATCAACTATGTTATATAGAGAGACAGTCAAAGTAAGCTATATAATCAGACGCTTTTTGGAAATAACAAATAAAACATATTTAAAAAAATTAAAAAAGAAAAATAATTTACAGCAAAATTACAAAACCGAAATGAACCATCATGGATTATGAGCAGCTTCAAGTGATGCCAACCAATGCAGCTCGTCACCACGAGATCGATTTAACGCCTCGGCCCAAACTCAATATCGAGGTGTCCATATTGAGCCTTTATCTTGCTGGCGGCATCCTGCTTACCATAAGCCTGATCTCAGTTATATGTATCTTCGCCATGGTATTCTGTGGCAGCTTGGTGTTTGGCCCAGGCCATGAGCCATGGATATAGACAGCGGCTGTTAAGCGTTTCAGCTCTGATTTTGATATTCCAAAATTGCATTGCAAAATCCAATTTTTTAATAACATAATCAGAGCGATAAATGCTACACGGCCTATGATCAGGTATTAAGATATAGTACTATATGCAAGAAGATCTACTCGATATTTACTCTTTGATTTCCCAATAGAGCGAAGACATATGAGATATGATGAAATCACACTGACACACACAACTCTAGCAGAACTATACGAATGAATGAAGAGTGGAGCTGAGCCAAAGAGAGATCTAATATTGAAGCATTGGAATAGGAAAAACAATTTGCTCCCACAGCAAATGTGCGAAGGCAGATTTAGTTAGGTTAGGGCTTACACAATGTCTGAATTTAGGCGTAAAATAATGTATATATCTGTTCGCTCAGTAAAGTCAATAAATTGAACGTAATTTCTTGAAGAAATATTTTAATTAAATAAATCTGAAATTTTATGCATTTATTGAATTTTGTAATTATTTAATTTGGAACTAGCACAACAGTCAGACATCAGCAGCCTGAGAAACTATTGCTCAGGGAACTTTATTTAAAATGATTATATTTCATTTTATCTAAATATTATATCTTAATAAAACAATCTCAATTAATGTATTTGTGATAGTTACAAGAGTTATATTCCTACTGAAATATCTCATGAGAAATGTATTTATTTTTTATTTAATAATTTCTGCTTAGATTAAATTGGTTTAAAAGACTATTGGACACATGGCTTTAAATATTTGTTTGAATAAATTAAATAATTAAATAAATTTCTAGGCGATTTACAATTTTCTATGAGAGTTTTTTAATTTTATGTAAATCTAACCAGGCTGCATTTTTTTAGAGTAATATATAGAGTATAATAAAGAAGAGAAACAATTTTTTATTTTTAAGAAATTTGTGTGACTAATATATTAAATTATATACATATATATAATAAAATATATATAATATATTATATATATTTTTAATTCATTGTAATCTATTATAAATATTATGTAAAATGTATGAAGAGCAGCTTAAATTTGATGAATAAAAATTCAACAATTTCCAATCTTAAATCTGGCTTAAGTTTGTCCATAATAAAAAATAACAAAAATGAATAATTCATTAAAAAAAAGGCAAGCCAAACTTAAAAGCAACTACGAGTTGCTAAATTTGCGGTCAAATGAAACAATTAAGAAATTTAAAATATTCATAAATAACGTCAATTTCGATTCCTGAATATTATATTATATTCCATTTGCCTCTGCTTAAATTGCAGCAAAGAAAAGTTCAAATGTCAGTTTAAGACTTACAAATAATAAATAAGCAGCTAAAAATTGTAAACTTAAACAAGGTTTAACTTTAGCTACAAATTAATAAATAAATAAATGCATTTTGCTGACAAAAAATAACCAAGATTAAACGAAACGAAAACTCATGCAATGAGCCAGCTCGCACAAAGCAGAACAGAACGCCTTCATTTGGTATGGGGGGGCGTGGTGGTTGCTGAGCTAACAAATCAACATGGTCATGAAATATTAATATTAATGCACAAATATTGAAAGAAAGTCTGCATGCGAGACATGGAGCTGGAGTTCGGGCAAAGTTCCTAAAGGCGATTCGCAAATGCTTCTATACCTAAGTGAAATGCTAAAAGATTGATGACTCGGCGTCTTTGTATATGTATGTGTGTGTGTGTGTGTGTGTTGGCCGGACACTTGTGTGTGCGTGTTTATAAGAATTTATGGCAATGTGTGTGTGTGTGTGTGTGTGTGTGTGTGTGGGAGGGCGTGGGCAGCGCTGCGTATACGCAATATTTTTATTTATGTATTATGAATCAATGCGTGTAGCAAAAGCTTTGTGCACTGGCCATGGCTATGAATTTTAGGGCAGTCAGCTTGTCAGTTTGGCATAAAAAAGTATATATATATCTGTGTGTGTGTGCTGCACACTAAAACAAAAGGATAACAATAACTTGTGTGTGTGTGGGTGGCAACGCAATCTTTACGAAAGGTCTTTGTGGAGGCGGATTATGCGTTTGCGCGGGGTGCGTTGAATTTTGGCTTATAAATAAGCTCACTTATAGCAACGCATAGAGCGCGTCCATAAAAATTGCATGAATATGAAAGACATCCACACACACACTCACACACACAGGGACAGCCAAATCATAGGCTGAACCCTGCATTCCAGCTGTAACTGGGCCGCATAACTTGCGTATGTTTGTGCCCTTCCCATTTTTTACGTAAAAAAATTACACTATTACAATCAAGTTTACGAGGGCTATTTGGCCGCATTGCTTGAGTGCCAATGAATATGATGATGGCCGGGCAATGATCAGCCGTTTAGATGATGATGATGATTGTGTTGGCTCTTCCGGATATAAAATCTGCGAAACTGCTTTGCGCAGAGTCCGTGTGTCCGTGTGTCCATCCGTGTGCGGACAACGAAATATTATAGACACAAGTTGGCTTGAAGCAAACAGGGACTACTATTTATATTATTTTCTATAGACTGAGTGCGTCGTTCAAGATTTCTATCTTAACCTTTGGTGAACTGCTCTATATGTTATTTTACATTATCTAATTGAATGCTTTGTTCGTAATATGCTTTTTGAAAACTTAAAGTCTTTGAGGTTTTTGAACTATCTATCCTTTAAAAATAATGTTGTAAAGCTTTTTTTTTTTTTTTTTTGTAAATAGTTAGTTATTATTAAAATTTAAGCGATATCGAAATTCGCCTAAAATTTTTACTTAAGAAATATAAAAAAAATGTATATAATTTTTATGATTTCATAAATATAAATACATTATTTATTTTTCATTTAAATTAAAATTTTATTATATTAAAATTTAATTATATTGATTAAGAATTCTTTAAAAATAATAATTTTTTAATTTAAAAATATATAACAAATTAATATAAAATTAAATTTTTAGCAATTCATTTTAAATAATTATATCAATATATAATTAATATATTTGCGTATAAGATAAATATTTTTAAAAATTTACCAGATGACATACAATAATTTTATAATAATTAGAAAAGTATTATTATGCCTCAATTTATTGCATATGCATGTCTTATCTTACATATTTAAAAATATATATTTTTAACACACTTGTCTTTCGACTGACTATAAACCCCTGTTTAATGCCTGTTTCCACTATTTCAAGTTTTATTTTATCTTTGATTAACAGTTAAGCCACTCACTTCTCTCTTTCTCTCGTTATCTACAGAGAAAGTATTGCCTTTACAGCTTAGTGACGTCACAGGGCTCAACGAGACACGAAAGCGTTCCCTTTTGGCATCTTGACATTGATGTTGCCACAGATTTGCTACAGCTGTTGAGCCGAAATGATTTTGCTGTTCCATGGGGCTATTACATTCCCTTCAGCTGTAAACTTTTGCTTACCATGCCAATTGCACTTTGTGTAGCCCTTTTTATGCTGCTACAACTACATTTCAAGCTTTCTTTATGCATTCGCTCACAGCACAGCCAAACGCACTCTCAACACCCAACAACATGAGCAGCAAACGAACATTTTGCGAGCTGCACTCAGGATGGAGTGGGGGGCGGGCTTTTTTTTTCTCTTGCTTGTATTTGTTTTTTATACTCCCCTCGACATAAGTCCAGGAGCAGAAAGTGCAGCGGGCGGCGGCAGTCAGGTAAAAACTGCTCCAGCTAAAAGGGTTGCCAGCAACAACAGCAACAACAACAACAACAGCAGCAACAACAACAGCATTCAAAACGAAACTTTGAAAATCGACAAACGGGGCTTTTGACTGCCGCTCAGCCTTTTGCCTCTTGACGTCGCTCTCTCTTTGCCGTTACCTACCTACCTCACTCTCACTCTCTTGCTCTCCCTCTCTCTCTCTCTCTGGCACCAACTACATAGTGTTTTTTTTTTTCGTGAGCATCGAGCCACTTTTTTGCGCCACAAAACTTTACACTTTGACATGCAGCCACGTGTACGGCCGTGTTGTGAGTGTGAGTGTGAGTGTGAGTGTTTGTGAGTTGAATGCGCATTCGTTTGCGCTTTGCCTGACATTCGCTTTGAATGCAGCTGCCGAACTGGCAATAGCAACGCTTTGCCATTGCCTAACTAACTAATGCCAAATGCCTCAAATAGTTGGTGATTAAAACGATGTCACAAAGCTTTATTATTTGTTGCTTTTTAGCAGTGGATGTTGGATATGGTATTACGAAATATGTTATGCCAAAAGGGATCATATATATATGTATATATTTTTAAAATATATATATTTATATATATTTTATTATTAAATTTGATGTGACTTGTGTTTAAGGAATACATCTTCTTATCTTTCTTATTTCTTTCAAAAATCTAAATAAAAAATAATTTTGCAATTTAATTTAATTTATTTTTATTAACTTTATTATTTATTTATTTAGCTTAATAAATTTCAACGCATTCAATAATGATTTAAAATTAAAGAAAATCCAAGATTAATACCTATTAATAATTAATACCTATTATAATACCTTAATACCTATCTATCTATCAGAATCCTTCATTCAGTTTCTAGTCATTAATCCCGCTTTTCCTTCGAATACGCGTGCTTATTAAGAATTAAATTATTGTTGTCTAACGCATTTCGATTAAGTGTTTTCGATTTTCATTGTAAATGTAGGCTTTATCCATTAGGCCGCTGGTCGGGGTTGTCATTAGGGCGTAAATACAGTCATAATCATCAACAAATGCTTGCACCTTCTCACTCTCTCTCTATCTCACTCACTTAACACAAAGCAAACACACGCAAACACGCACACACGCTCGCATATGCAAAGCTTCACATAATGCACACACACACGTGCGAACACTTGAAAATCTTTCTTGCAGCTCGCATGAATATTTTAAAAACTCGCTCAGAACTTATTCAAATTATGATAATGATGGGAGCGGCGAGTGCTTGGCAAATTGTGCATGTGTGTGTGTTGGAGAGGGTTGAGGCTTGCTCTCGCCGCTTGCTTTTACACTCTCCACTCACCATGCGTGTGTGTGTGTGTGTGTGTGTGTGTGTGTGTGAAGCGCTAACGAGCGCAGGTACTTGGGCGACCCAGGCACAAGTCCCAGCTCGCAATTCCCATCTAGTTCCCGTAATGCATTTCATTAATTTGTATACAATTCTCTTCTCTTCTTTCTTATTTCTGCGAATCATCAGAGAGATGTTTAAGTAAGTGAGTGAGCGGGCGAGTGAGTGAGTGAGTGAGAGAGTGTGCGTGTGTGCGTGTGTGCGTGTGTATGGCAGTTTATGAGCACTTTTTGTGAGTGGATCGCCATCGGCATCATTAGAAGTCACTTCAGGACAAAAGTCTGTCCTCGTGAAGGAGTTGAGAGTGTTCCACTTGACTTTGAGCTTCTTAATTTCTACATTCAGGCACTTGGCTCTGATTTTAGGTAAGCTATCAAGCAAATATAGATGCCGAAGAGATCTTAAATAAAAATTTGTTATTAAATTATTTAAAATAAAATTAAAATTGATTATTTATATTTATATACAGCATCAAAAGCATGCTCTGCATTTACCATCTTTATTATTCCAGCTCAAATTTTAGATATATGTTTGTAAAAAAAAAAAAAAATTATAAAAAATTGTAATGAATGCTTTCAAGGGGAGCGAAATTGCACAAAATAACGCAACACGCAGTCCAGATCAGGTAGCAAATGATGCAATTGAAAGTGGAACAGCGATTCTGATCCTTTTAGCGATCGCTTGTTGTTTCTTTGGCCTTTGCTGTTTGCCCTTCTTGATTGGCGTCTTCTGTGGCCTGGGCTGTTGCACCACAGATGAGGCGTACAGGTAATATGTAACAGGTAAGCGCTAATGCCTCAATTAAATGTGAATTTAATGATTATTGAAACACCCGCAGCAGCAGGCCACAGTGCGGCAATTGTAACCAGATGTTCCCCAAGTGGCATTAGTAAAAAAAAAAAAAAACGGAAAAATCATCTAATCTGTAGTAGGCTATGTCAAGATATTTCATCGAAACAGTTATAGCTAAAAGTATATGTCAATTTTATGAATTATAAATTATACAAAACTTGCCTTAAACCAAACCTTGACTATAATAATCTAATGTGCAGTCTATTGTCAGCTGAAAGTCTGCGCTGGGATGTCTAAGAAGCCTTACTATGGCCATAGTGCTCCATTGTGCTGTGGAATGTGACAAATGCGAGGCAGTTCGCTGAAACAGTTCTTCTTGGACAGATGCGACTGCAAAAGTCGTAAATGCACTCAGCACTTTGTCAGCTCGCAGACAGCAGCTAGATGCAGCATCTATTTCTCTATGGCCAGTTGCTGCAGTCGCTCTCTGCTCTCTATAGTCCATATACTCAAGATGACATGAGTTTTACATCTTATTCTGCTGGGCGGGCGTGAGCCTCCTCCTGCTACTCCAGCGTCTCCTGCTGTCTGCATAAAAAGTATCACTTTACTTCCAGGCAGCCTGAGCTGTTGATGTTTTCTTCTGGCTTTCTTCTTCATGTTGTTTGGTCTAAATTTCGTTGCTTCCATATTCAGTTTTATAATTTTTCACACAAGTTTTTTTTGGTGCATGAAAAAGTTTTCATTGCCACAGGAAAAACTTCTTTCTTTGCTTCTCTCTTTTTTTTTTTTTAGTTTTATATGCTTCGTCAGAGTTTTTGCCAAAGTGCATGTGCACTTAGAGTGTGTATAAATACAAAGTTGAAGAATGTGTATATATAAAAAATATATAAAATATAAAATATCTAAATATGTGTTTGTATATATATATTTACATATTTATATATATATTTACATTGATATTCAATTCATTAGATTAATTTGTAAGTCCATTGAGCCTTTGCCCTTTTGATCAATTAGCTGTCTTATCGTTTAACTGACAGGTAGATAACTGTTTTTATTTATTTTTTTCTTTTATTTTTTTCATTATGTTAATGTAAAAAAAAAATGATAATAAATTTATTTTTAGTTTTCATGCATTCAAAAATGTAAATATTTGTACATAGTGGGTTAAAGTCCAAGATAATAATATTGAAAGATGAAAATTTGATAGGATCATTAGAGAGAGAGAAATAATAATTTACTTTGAGCTCTTACAAGTGAACGACTAGCGCATACTCTGTAACTTGCAACTAGGTAGCAAAATAAAACATAATATATATTTATAAAATATATTTATTATTAAATTAAATTTTTTAAAAATATATATACATTTATTTTTTAATAAAAATCATTAGAGATCTACGAAAATATTCAAAAGTGCCTCAAAATAATTTTTTAAACATTTTAACACAGCATAAAAATTTGATTGAATATCTTATCAATCTGAAGAATTGATTATAAACCTTAGCTAAATATGAAGAGAAGCTTAAGTCAAGCTTTATATGGAACAACAAAGGTTATATTTACAGTACCTAATGCCATATTAAATAAATAATATTAAAAGTTCATATGAACTTTAATATTAAATGAAATTAAATCAATGTTTATATGGAATGGGAACAAAATCAAGAATATTTTGAAGCTTTCGCTATGTAAGATTAATAATCATATATTTATATATACCATATATTATTTTACTTTACATTTTATATATTTTACTACACTTTTCTCAAGATATACCTTTAATAAATTTTCACAGGGCATAAAATGTTATTTATTGCGCATTAAAAACATTTATTGTTATTGTTTTCGAATTTCATTATGAATCAATAATGACGCAGAGCTAATGTGTTTGATATCTTATGATTAGAAATAAATTATTATATCTCTTCTATTCGGAAAGGTGCTTAAGTGGTATTAACTTGGCTTTAGCTCACCAACCAGTCAGCCAACCAGCCAGTTAGCTATCTGCCCAGCCAGTTGACAAATTCTCGAAATTTCAGCAGTTTCCGCTGTCCGCCACGTGCCGTGACCTGTTGCCATCTCTGCTCGACAATCCGACGCTCCTCCTCGTCCAGGGTGTTCATGTAACGTTTGAGCTTCTTGCCAAACGATTTGAGCAACTGCGTCGAGCGCATTTGAATCGTGCGCTTCCAGCGATCAAAGCCAGTGCGCTGCAGGCAGAGTGAAATCAATTGCACCTCAATGCTGGATGTCTTCTCGGCGGCATCAGCATCCAGGTAAACGTCGACAATCTCATAGAAGAATTGCAGCGCTGCCGCCGTATAGTTACGCTCGTGCCGTAGAAACACCTCGAAGCTGTTCAGGTAGCCGAGTATGACGGGATTCTGTGAGTCCAGCACGAGCAGATCATCGACAACGCTATCCACCAGCTCGGTGGCATGATCCATGGCCCGTTTCGTGATGGTAGCCAAATTCTGCTCTGCCTGCGCTGTCAAGCGGCTACGGCCATGATCTCCATAGCTGGCAGCCAGTGGCAGCTGTGGGGCAAGACTTGTTTGTGAACTCGATGAAACTTGTGAACATATTTCTCAGCTTACCGTCGATAAGAGGAGCAGCAAACAGCCATAGTGAATGATTGGAGTTCGATTGTTCATGGTGACAGCTTGACAGTTGCTTGTCTACTGAATGTCTCAGAAATGCGCTACGACCACATGGCTAGATAACATGAATCGTCTTATCATAGGCCTTTCCATGTTAGGGAATTGCCTACAGTTTGACATAACGATGAAATACGATTCGGCTTTGACGAAGAGAGAACTTCATTGCACTGACTGATAATGTCAATTGATATGGCGAAAAAGGGAATTCAAATTGAGGTAATTTAAATAATACAAAGAATTTTGCAAAATGTTAGAAAATGAGCAGATGATTTTTGCTTTATAAGAGATGCATGATACATTTTTGGATCTTGAGTTCAGAACTAAATTTCGTATAGAAAAATAAATAAATTGTGAATTTAACAGGAGAGATATTTGTAGAAAAAATATTATAAAAAAAAAAGAAAAAAAAAAAACACACACACACATATTCTTATATACATATTAAATATTATTAATAATATATTTCAAAAATTATTTTATAATCTTATATAAAATATATATAAAATATACTTGTATTATTATCATTATTTGAATTATTTATTAAAAAAAAAATTATTTACTTATTTGTAAGTTATAAAGAAGTTTTACATCTAGCGCTTCATTCTCAAAAGTATTTCCATATTTCATTAAAAATTTTTTTTTAATTTTAAAATTTTAAGAGAAGCAAATATAAGATATATGTATAAAAATAAAATAATAAAAAATATAAAATAAATACGCCAAGTTTATTTTAATGGTGTCCTACATTTCCCTAAAGCCAATATGCCCCAAATAGACCCACAGACGCTAAAAAGATTAAGATTATTGTATAAATGTTAGCTTAAACATTATTATGAATGCACGCAGCTCAGTGAAAGCCTTGAAGAAGAATATAAAATACAAATCTTCTTAAATTTGTTGCATGCAAAAATACTATCTGATTGTCAAACCTAAAGTAATACAGTCGATATCATAGCCGACCGCAGCTTAAACTTGAGGCATGAAAAATTGATATGGCGCAACTAATTCAAATGGCGCTGAAAGGGAAGCTTCGGCTCTTTAGCCAAAAAAAAGTAGGAAGATGACAAAAACTACTCCAGCGGGACGGGCGGAAATGGTTGCGGGTGCGGATAAAATTAATAATGGCCAAATAAAAGTTCTCTGCCCCACTCGAGTGCCAATGGAGCTGACGACGTGGGGAACGGGTGGGGACCGGGGGTGGGGATATTGCGCCCGCGGGCAAGTGGTGTGTGTGATAAACGTCGCAATCGTATGTGGGTCAGTGGCATATGATGAAACTCGGTGGCATCATCAACTTGGCAAATGGAGAATAAAAAGCGGAATTACTTGCCTTTTTGCACTGTCTGAGTTTTTTTCAATGGCCACAATTGTGAGTTTCGAGAGGCGGCAAATCCCAACACTCGCCTCGCATGGCCCGCGTTCGGCTGCACTTAAAACTTTGATAAGCCAAGCTGACTGCCATTGTTAGGGCAGACAGAAAAAAAAAAAACAAAAAATCCGCAATCATCTGGCTATTAATGAAATAGCTGCTCCAGTACATATGGCGAGCGTATTTTTATTGATAAGTTTACATATATCCATTGCTGAATATAGAATAGTTTCGCAGTCGATAATATTGCGCCATGCGATATCAGGCTCAGCTTCTATTATAATTTCAGTGTTTTACATTTTTATAGACGCACAGCGATAATTACTTCCGATCAGCACAGCAGTCGAGCACTAACTAAATTATTGAATTAGGATTGCGAGCTTGCTAAGCCCACTCTGTCGCTCTCTCTCTCTCTCTCTCTATTCTTACTCTCTCTTTAATCTTGCTCTCGGCTACACTTAAGCCTCGCTGCTTGCCTTGAGTGCATTACATCTGAGGACGAGAGTATGCAGTGCAGTTATATACCGATATACATTAAATGACACTAGCGCGCACTCTTATTGACTAACTCATATACCTAGCCAGCAATCTCACTCATACAGATATGTGTGTGTGCATTTAGCTCAGAATAAGCAAATAATATTGCTGTCTCGCTTTCTCAATCCCCGTTGCTTGTTTATCGTTCGCCTCTATTTACACTAATACTCGCTTACAAATTTCTCTCTGAGCATGCAACTAATATTATGCTCCATACTGTTTGCATATCACCGGCGAAATGGCTCGGCAAACTTATGCTCACACTAATACAGTTACATATGTCGCTCAAAGCACGGAGCTAATATTACTCTCGCCCTCACTCCCCCTCTCTCTCACACATTCAGCCAACGACGTCGTTTGCCTCTACTTACACTAATAAGCATTTACACACCTCGCTCTGTGCAGTCAGCTTATAATAGGCTCGCGTTGTTTAATTCTCACTGATTGAATATCATCCAATGAATCGTTCGGCTAGCCGAATTGCCTCGCTCAGAGTTTACAATTATTGTTTTCGTTCTGTTTCAATCCTCTTTTCTTAAATATCAGCGATGAAATCGTTCTGCGTGAACAGAGCAGACACACATCTAGACACCTTGCTCAGAGCACTAAGCTTACATATGTATGTATGTATGTATATTAATCTGGTGTATGTGGTAGTTCATTTGCAGTTAAACGAAGATCAATTGAGTGATTTTAGAATTTAACGAAGACTTGTAGAATTTATAACTGAAAGATGGTAAAATATACCAAATACACTTGGTATTAAATACGATTAGTATTTTTATTTAATTTTAATATTTTATATCTAAGACATAGTTCTTAAAATCATAAAGGCAATGAAAGTAGTGTAAGGATTTATATCCTCTTGAGTCTTTGCTTATGAAAAAATGAATTCTTCTATCAAGCCTCAAGTCGCAAGCGTTTTATATATTTCACATTTCACAGCTAATAATCGGCATGTAATCAAGTATCTACTACTAAACAATTACGTCCTCAGAGACACACACATATATCTAACTCTCAGTACTCCCACAACAGATTTATGCCTGAAATATATATGGCTAAGCAATGAGCAACTCAGGCCCTGTCAATCCCAGCAGAAGGGAAACATGAAGAAGAAGAAGAAGGCGATGGAGAAACACAAGTGTTGTAAATTCTAACCTGCCCCCATCCTAAACGCGTATTCCATGCCACCCTTGGAGCCACTCGACGCTCGCATGCAAATTTCAATAACTTATATTCGTAACCCTTCCGCCAACTGACACTGAATATCAAATATGAGGCAAGGCCCAGACGAAGTACAAAAATTATTTGCATACTTTCTGGGGATGCTTGGCAAAGACAAAAAAAAAAAAAAAGAAAAGAGAAGAAAAACTTCAACGAAACAAAGGCAACAGAAAATAAGCAGCAAGAAGACTTCAAACAAAAAGAATGAACGCGAAATACTCTTACAAACAGCTCAAATATGATAAGAGATTCAGATTATTTAGCTTTAAGCTTATTAATATTGGTTTAGCTCACATAATTCTGTTTTGCACTCTAAGAATTTCTCTATTTTCTTTTTTATCCTTCTCATCTCTTGTTCTATCTTTATTTTCTCATATTTCTTCAGCTCTTTTTTGCATTTCCATTGAATATTTTCTTGTGCACTCTCCTGATTTTGTTCTCTCTTCAGTACTCTTTTGTTTCTTTGCAATTCGTAATCTAGAATCATTGTTTTTCTAATATTTTTCTCCTTTTTTCTCTTTTTTATACTCCTCCTTTATCTACTATCTTTGTTTCGTCTTTTATCTATTTTCATTTTTAATTTATCTTTGTGTTTTTCTTCTATTCTCTCCTCTGTTCTCTTGCTTTGTATTCTACTCTCTTATACATCTTCAACTCTCGTTCTCTCACTCTCCTCTTCCTACTCCTATTACTGCTGTTTTCTTTTCTTCTCTCATCTTTCTAATTTAACACCTTCATCAACATACCCTACATTAGAGTATCTTAAGCAGTTCTAGCCACATGTGGCGCACTTTTGGTTTAGTGTGAAAAAAGCTAAAAACAAGCCGTTACATGCTTCCGTTTGGGTGCAAACAGAAGAACGCCCCATTACACCACTTCACTCCACCATTCCAGCATTCCACCACTCCACCCCCTCCCCCTCTCTCATGGAGTTGGCAGTAACCACAGCACGCAAACGAAACGAAACGAGTTTATTTATTGCATTTGCAAATTTTACACAACATTTTGCAGTCGATGGTTTCGCTTCTGTGAAAGGTGTAACTCGAGTTTATCGCTGAAAAATATTTTCCCCACCTTTAGCAGAAATTGATTCGGTTTATGTATGTGGAAAGCAAACTTTGCGAGGCATTTGTAACACGAAGCGGCAAGTTCAATGAAGCCAAAGGTGTTTGCTTGTTACGCTGTTCCGCCTCGCCTCCGCGCCACCCCACTCCGGACTACCAAATTTACGTGTTGGCATTAGTGTTAGTGATTGCCATTGAGTTCTTGGGGTCGTGGGGGGACTTGTGGGGCTGTGTTGTGGGCGGAGTTGCAACCGTTTGCCAAGCAGCCAAATTGATGTGCAAATATTTCCATAAATTTATTTTCTATAGCGCCAAGTTTTGGGTGTCATGTTTGAAAACATACAAAAAATTTGCACAACTTATTTGAGCATCCCGACAAAAACTCTCTCACTCTGCGGACCTCTCTAACACACATAATCTCTAGCTTTCGCTCTCTGTCTCTCTGATGCCGTCTTGAGTTTGAAATTTGATTTTTGCGGCAGGCAAAACTTTTTTTTTCAGGGTGCGTGTCGAGTATTTCAAAAATTTGTTTCATTTCCCTATAAATTTACCATGCCATAAAAAAAAGTTATCAATCTTTTATTATTTATAAGGACACAAATCGAATAACATATGTATATAGAAATCTCGAAAATCGAAGACACATTTTTAGGTTATGCGCGTGACGATGATTTGATTAATAAGAAGGTTTGATGGAAGAAATATGCATTTGTTTATATGGGAGAAATACTTATTATTTGACATCAAGTCAAAAAAAAATTCTCTTTATTTATAAAATTGAAAATTATGGCTTAACATGTGATATAAGTGAAATAAAATAGTTGATGAAAACAAAATTTTTATAATTTCAATTACTTATTTTAAAAAATAAATAAAAATATAAAATGCGAATTTTTTAAATAAATGAAGCCAAACCCGGAATCGAACCTATAACTTTGTAACACAGTGCCACATACGTTCACGCTGCGCCGCCACGAAATCACACAAATGTTACAAATTCACATATACAAGCATTAAATATATTCACAACTATTCTTTCTAAATTGCTGGCATTGTCGTAGGGTGTTGGTAGGGTGTCGGACACTCGTGCGCGAGTTCTGGGTTCAATTCTCGTTCACGTCACATAGAATTATTTCTTATAAAAAAGAAAAGGTATTAATTTATAAAAAATTTATGTATATGTTTGAGTGTGTATAAGATACTGATTGTGAATATATATGTATAGCAATATATTTGTTTTTAATAGTTTTAAATAAAATTGCTTCGTTTTTGCCTGGTCTTTAATGTTTGATACTAATGTTGTGATTCTGATACAACAAAAATTCAATTAAAAAATAAATAAGTACACTAAAATTTACATCCCTAATATAAATATATTTTAAAATAAAATCTTTATAATGTCAACAATGATAAACAATCTAATCTACATTTTTAAATAAATAAAAAATTTATATAAATTAAAAAAATGTTACACCACTTGTTTACCTCAGATGGGACTCGAACCCACAATCCTCGGCTTAGGAGGCCGATGCCTTATCCATTAGGCCACTGAGGCGATGAACAATGTTGCAGCTAAAAGCGAATATAAATACAGGGCGCACAAGCAAAAGCTTGCTCAGTCGATACAGACGTGTATATATAGATGGAATGAAATTCTGTTTTAGCCCAACAATAGAACGGATAGAACAGCTGTTTATGGCTGACAAACAAATTATTTACCTGTGCTTATTTCAATAATTGTTTGTCTCGGATGCGGGCCAACAGCTGGGCATACAATTGGGGAGCAGCATTGAGTGAGACGTTAAAGGTCGTTGGACAATATTTACTTAGCAGCAACAAGAATGCGCCAATGCGTATATGTGTGGGTATATATGTATATATGTCATATGATAAATCAACGTCACTTAGCGTTCATTGGTAATTCACTTTGAGAACTCACAGAAACCAAAATGTCAACGCCAACAGTGTACGGCCGCATCACTCAGCCGTGAAGACAGAGAAAAGAGAGGCAGACAGAGTAGTGGGAGAGAGAGAAAGAGAGAGAGGGATGTGGAGAACTGCTTCACACACGAAGACATATCATTTATATCAATTTAAATAACGACCTTTCAATGCTGCCGAGAGCAAAGCATGAAAAATCCCTTAATCAAATGCTTAAAAAGCTCAACAAAACACCTTTTGTGTGAGGGAAAGAGGAAAATGTCCTTTGACTGACCAAAGAGCGGGCGGTAAGGACTCTCTCTCTCACACACACACACACCCTCGTATTGCTTAGATGGATGGTCCGACGAGCTATTGACAGTTGTAAGCCATAAACCACAGAAAATTGGGCATTATATTAGTTAAGATGCTGTCAAGCTGAAAGATATCGCATGCTTGAGGCTTAAAGGTTTGGGACAGGATTGGCTAAAGCAGTGGGACAGGATTGGCTAAAGTGAGCCCAAACGCAGCCACAGCCACAGCCACAGTCGCATCTGCAGACATATCGCTTTCAAGGAACGATACATTGAGCGCGGTATCCGTTTCCGTATCTGTATCTATGTGGCCAATACACCGTTTGACAGGCAAGGCGCAAGGCGGAAATCGAAATAGAAAACAGAAAACGCCAGCGAACCTGAAACCGAACCCTAACTCGAACCCTTGAAAGCGACGGGCAACCGATGCCGGAACAAACACACTCAGTGAGTGGCCAGCGGGCAAGTAGATAAGCAAAACGCATTCATCTTACTGAATGAGCGAGAAGTCAGGCAGACAGGGCCTAGCCTAGGCAAAACTAAGTCCAAACAAAAGTTGTCCAGGCGTGGTCAAGAGCTGGGCGAACATTAAAAGCTTTAAGATATTTCATCTGCTTGTTAAATCTGACAGCAGCTGATGCAGCAGGAGTCGGAGCAGGAGCAGGAGTGGGAGCAGCAACAGCAGGAGTCTCAGGAGTCTCGCATCTGTTTGCATTCTCTGTCAAAATGATATCTCTTACTTTGGCATTGCACAAATCATAGTTAGCTTTACTCCTTCACACATTTGGCATTTTCTTTGTTTTAGGTTTTTTTCTGCATAAATTCATCGCTTCGTTTCACTGTGTCTGTTTTTTTTTTGTTTTTTTTTGGCCACTTGCCTTATCTTGGCCACACTTTTATTGGTCTCTTTATTTGGCATGCCACCGCTATAATTCACAACAAAAAAGCTCGAGATAAGCGGAAACTGTTTGCGGTTGCCCTGCGAGTGCATGCGAATTAGTTTCACTCGCCATCTTTGAGTGGGGCGCACACTAAGGACTAAGTGCTGGCAGACGGGTTACCAGCAGGATATTCAGGATATATATAATATGCTGGATATGCAAACCAACAATTTGCATCGTGCTGCTGCTTAAAGCATGAATGAACTTGCGTCAAGCCAAATCTGAACAAATTGGCTTAGCCTGGAGTCAACTGTTTTGTTTGGCCAAAAGTTAGCCTTAAGATGAGGAAATCTTAAATATGCTAGATTAATTTGTTATTTTATTTGTGAATTTCATCGAATATATTTCGAATTCTTTTAAAATAAAATATATTAAATAATATATTATGTCAACTTTTTTAATCTTCATTATCCATTTCGTTTTTTAGCAGCGGATTTGGCTTTATTATAAATACAAATTAGTAAACAAAATAGAAAATAAATATAATTCGATTTCATTTTAATCAACAATAAGACTAGACTTTCTACATTTTCTCATTCTCAATCAATTAATTGGTTGTCCCAAGAAAAAGGCAATTCAATTGGCTCAATTTTATTCGGCAGTTGGCGCATCTTTTAGCTAAATTTGTGCCATTAAAATGTTTATGCGTGGCAGCAGCACTTAAATTAATAGCCGGGCAGTTGGCTCACACTCTACCTCTCTCTCTCTCTCTCCCTCTCCTATGTGTATCTACAGCAAAAAGTATCTATAACTGTAGCTGTATCTCCATCAGTATCCCCATCAGTATCTCTAGAGGACAGCCGGCAGCAGTTAGCACCTCTAACAAATATCTTTGGCAATTAAAATGCTGTCGTAACTCAAATGCTGCGTCGTCTACAGTGCGCTCCAGCTGACAGATATTTACGGCTTCAGAAATGTTGGCTAGAATGGCCGAGGCACACGTCTTGGGGGCTGCATTTAATAGTCGCGTTCATTCATAGATTTCGTCAACGTTTTCTGCACTTTATGACTTATTGAGTGGCAAAAACAAATTCAGGAAAATTGCTTAGAAGAATTGCTTGTGAAAAACGTTTTGCAGTTAGTTAATCGATGCTATTGTGGCCTGTTTCGTATATGCATTATGGCCATATTAATTAGCAGCCATTACTTTCACGCCAGCACCAGGTGTGATGTGGCCAGGAAGAGTGGCACAGTCAAACAAATGACGCTGCAATCATTCAAAGCTTCTGCTCTCCCTCTCCTTCTCTCTCTCTCTCTCTCTTTCTGTCTACTCCCTTTGTGGAGCATCCCTTGTCCTGGGTTGAATAACTCGATGAGTGCGGCAGGGCGAACGAAAGTGAATGCGAATGCAAGCGAAGCGAGTTGAGCGGGACTTTTGAGTCTTGTCACAGGCCTCGAGCATGTTAATTATTTAGAGAGCATGCAGATTTATTTACTATACTGTTGAGTTCATCTCTCTCCCACACTCTCCCTCTCTGCTTCATCTTCTGCTGTTGCTGCCATTGTTTGCGCTTTTGTTGAGGTGTGTTTGTTGTGCCAAGTTTTGCGTTATACTCTGTTAGGGGTTAGCTCAACATTTTCATTTGATGCATGCCTCAGATGAGTTACATATTTGGGGATTTTTTTCTTGATTTTGTTGGTCTCTGAATTTGTATTGTATTCTAGACTCTTTTCACAGGGGTTAGAAGTTTCCAAATGTAATATATTTAAATGGACTGAAGAGTTATTCAATTCCATTCATGTTTTTCTTTATTTTTTTAAATTTTATATTCTCAAGAATTTTATTTTATTTATGATTTACATCAATTTCAATCAAAATGTTATTTAACATTTTATGTAAATAGTTGAGAAAGATAATTAATAAATATATATAAGAAGTAAGTCTCTCTTATTCTTATATATTTAATACTTCTTATACTTATTTATTTTTATATAAATCAATATATTTATGTATGCATTTATGTATATTTATTTTTATCATAGCTCGCAAACAACAGTTAAGAGATCAACCGAAAAAAAAACATGTTCGCTCTGGCTCTAAGCAAAAGCCTTCGGCTGTTTGCTTTTTGATCTTCGGCTGTGCTCAGTTGAACTATTCGTGTGACATTCGTTACACGAACGTCGCTTAGCCAGCGATACGATTGGCGCTCGCTCCCAGAGCCTCAGTAAGTGTGAGCAGAGATTTGAAAAGACTCGATGCAATTCGTCTTCACATACACATGCACAGGCACGCTGTGGACGTGCTTAGCAAAGACTCTCGCTTACACACCCATACACATACACAAAACTCTCGGCTGCACTTATCGAGAGACAGCCAGAGTGAAGCTAAGCAAATTGCGATTGCGAGCCGATCGCGCACTCGTTTAAGAACCGTTGCAATCGTTTGCTCTCTGAGTTTATTTTTTCACAAAGTGTGAGTGAAAGTTTAGTTGTAGAAATTGAGCTATGATTTGTATAGAATTATAATTAATTATAAAAGAGTGTATTATGCATTATTTGCACTGATATATTTAAATTTATTGATGTATTGAGTTACTTAAAAAATATGTAACTATTTATAAATAAATAAATAATTATAAATAAATATATAAATATTTATTTGTCCAGATATTGTTTTTATATATTCTTAATTATAATAATTATATAACTAAATATATGTACGTATTTATTTATGTGTGTAATTTTATGAAAGCAGGAGATTGAATAAAGTTTTTTTTATTAGTTTTAATAGCCTGACGACATATTGAAAAGTTATATATATTTACTAAATCGAGGTATGTAGACTTACGAAATATATTTAAAAATTTGATAAGGTTCAATTTGTTTTCTCATTTTTCATTTGATTTCTCTTTACTACTGCAATATATTTTTTAGAGTATACAATATTCGTTATTCCTGCATTGGCTGGCATTCTAAAATTTCGTATGCTACCCTCTGCTTGTTCTCGTAGCACTCACTTTTATTTGTCCGTAAGTACGTGTTGGCCCCAAGGCAATGCGTCAGATTAGAGCTGCAGCCGAGCTGCATGGAGTGCCCAAGAACAGACTCAGATACTACAAATACTCGAGTTCCGAATGAAGATATATATATCATATATATATAAATGTGTATATAAACTCTGTTACATTTAGCATTGTTAATAATAATTTGAGCTTTGCTCTGTCGACTCCTGCACAATATTTGCTGACCCAGTTACTGGCCAGGCAATATATGGCTTTTACTGTTGTTTGCTGAGCCACATATCAGTTGTTGTGTTTGTCCTGCTCTCAGTCTGTATGTATGTATGTGTGTGTGGTAGGCGTTTCAAGTTCCAGCTCTAGGATTTATGTCATTTCTTGCGCAGTTTATTTCTGTTGCTGAAAATATTTCTAGCCACTTCTTAAGCAAAACAAGTCCATTATTTGCTTAACATGGCTTTCTTAGATGTTGCCGTTTGTTTTTTTTTTTTCTCTCTTTGCCCCATCTTTGGCATAGAGTTGTCGCACATAGCACTACAAATGTACTACAAAGCAGGCCAACCCTAAAGCTCTCTGATTTATTAGCTAACATATTACTTTTGCTTAAGGGGGGCGATTCATGGCTGCAGCTGTTAAGGTTCCTTATGCTTCATCGGCTGCTGTGTTGCTACCAGAGCAGTTAACAACATTTTTGATGGCTATTTGGCAGGCTCAATTAACATAGTTATTTGATTGCGAAATACTCAAATAGAGATTTTATGAAATTCCTATAAACTTTGTTATAAACATATATATATATAAATATATAATATATATATAAAAGAATGGAATGGAATGCTATCTCCATCATGCCTATGATAATAAGTATCTCTTAGTCTGGCACTGCCGATCAAAGCACTTTGGTTCTCTATAACTAAACTTGACAATATAATCGAGCTCTTATCATGTTTTGTCTGCAATATAATTACGATTAATTGTGCTAGGCTGCAACTATTAGTTCTATTCATTTGGAATTCGTACATGTGAGTGTGAGCGCCTAAATTATTTATTATTATTAATATTTTTTATTATTTTATTATTTTTATTTTTAATTTTATTTTTTATTAATATCTTACCGAATTTATTGCCAAATTATCAATCAAATACTTACTTCTCCATCGCAAGCTGCAATAAGTTAGAAAATTTTCTTTAAACTACAGCAAGTCAAAGTTTTATTTATTTTTGTTTTTTATTTTTATTTTTTCATCATCGCTTTCTTCAGTCTTCGTATAAGAAATAACATTTTGTTTTTTGTTGTTTTTTTTTTCTTTCTGTTTATTTGCATTTGTGTATTTTGAATTTAGTTGTTGCCGCAATTTCCAGTGCTTATCAGATATATATATATTTAATTAAATACTTTAGCATATCTTTTAATTATATATATATTTTTTATACACACATTTGATGTTTATTTTTTTTTATTTTTATTTAAAATTGTTGCTGTTGCAATTTTGAATCAAACAGTTGCATTCCAATTGCAATTTGCTGAGCTCTTTGCTCTCGACTTGCTTTGCCTTCATTTTTTATTCGCTTTTTATTGTTTTTTATAATTATTTTCATACGCTTGCTTTTGTTTAACTATTTATTTGTTATGCAAATGAATATTGCAGCTGGGCTTCTAGTACTATTTGCTTTGCTGTTCAGCTGTGAAAACATTGCGCAAGCTAAAGAACTGAAAATAATATCGAATTTGATTGATCAAAAATTGCTTTTAAATGGGTTTTTTTATTTTATTTTATTTTTTTGAAATTTTTCAATATTTATTTCTCGTTTATATTTCGGCAATTTAGTTAAATATACATTTTTTGCGTTTGACTAAATTTAAATGTAAGCATAAATTATGTACAAAATGTAGGCAACATAAACTAAGATTTGTGCTTGAGTAAAGAGACTTGAAATTTATAAATGTAATTTTAGATTTAATTTTAGTTTAATATTTATTTTCATAATTACATTACTATTTATTTACAAATCAATTTTGATTACATTTTAGGCCAACTTTGAGTTTGAGCGCTGCTCGACAAATAAACAAAAATTGAATTTTGCTTAAATTTACAATTTTTATATATTGTCATCTTATTATTTTTATTTTTTTATTTATTTATTTTTTTTTGTGTTTAATATATATAAATATTTAATTGTTTAATATATTTAAGAAATGAATTAGCTCTTGCAAGTAACTTGGCTTTGCTTTCGAGTTTTGTTTATATATTGTTTAATGGACTGTTTGCTTGGTCCCCTTGGCCTTGTTACTTGTCGAGCTCAGATTGAAAAGTAAAAATCGTAATTAAAATCATAATTAATAAAAAGAATAAATAGTTAACTTAGTTATTGTTGCACTCTGCACACTTTGCATATTGTTGTTTCATTTAAGTTTATTAAATTCTGTTAAATGCGCTTACTAACTAATGCTAGACTAATGCTGAATGCCTTTAACTATGAGTGGATTTTGTTGTTGTTGTTGTTCTTGCTTAATTTTCAGAGAGTGTGTGTGAGAGAGACAGAGATAGTTAGTTAAAGAGAGAGAAATATAACTATTGCTATTTTTTGTTATTATTTCTTTGCTTTCTTCTTAGACTTAACTATGTTGACATATTTGTAAATATATTTTGTAATTTGTAATTTGTTATTTATTTTATTTTTATTTATTTCTTTTTTATTACTAATAATATTATTATAGTATGCTGCTATACACGTAGATATATCCCTTGTTTCATTTGACGCTTGTTAAACTTTTGTTGCGAGTTATCAAATTTTTCGAAAATGCTCAACTCTAACTCATATTCGAACTGAAAAGTTTGCAGGATGCCTAAACATAGATTTGCTGCTGCTCCTGCTGCTGCTGCTGTTGCTGCTCCTGCTGCTGCTGTGAATATCCCTGTTTTCAAAAGTGATCGATCGCCTTGCTCTGGCACTGCGCATAGCTGCGATAGTTGTTGTTGGTCAAGCCCAGGCCCACCAGCTCAATGCCCAGATCCAACTGCTGCTGCTCCTTTTGCTGCTGCTGTTTCTGGTTGCCAGCACTGCCGCGTCCACGTCATACGTAGACCACATGCGGCTTACTGTTGGCAGTGCCAGCGGCATTGGCTGCTGTCACCACGGCGCTGCCCTGGAGCGCTGCCGCTTGCTTCAGCTTGGTCATGGTGTGCGTATCCGGATACTCGTAGTGATCGAAACGTTCATACAGATGCTCCGGCTCGTCGTCCGCCTCCTTGACGGGCAGCTCCCAGGGCTTCAGTGCCCGATACTCATTGGCAATGGTCTGTGCCGCCAGATAGCGCTCCAGCTCCAGCTTGTCCAGCTGTGGCAGCGTCGTCTGCTGATACTCATGCCCGTTATGGGACTGCAGCGGCATGGCCTGATGGTAGTGATGATGCGCCTGCAGTGTCTGCGCATGATGCGGATAGTTGAGCGTCATGCCCAGCCCACCGGGCCCAGAGCCGCCCAGGGTCATGCTCATGCCCGCACCACCGCCCAGCGGCTGGTGGTGGCCCTGCAGGATGCGGTCGTGCACATTGATGATGCTCTTGCTGGTGCGCAGCGGGCCGCGCTCGTGCAGCAGCTTGCGTCGGCGCTTCACAAAGCGCAGATAGTAGAGCACGCTGATGCCGATCATGAGCACAAGCAGGCTGGTGATCACCGCACAGACAACGGTGACAATGTGCGCCGGGCAGGTGATCTCGCCCTCGCTCATGGTCAGCAGCTGGCGGCGAGTGCGAACACCGTCTCGCCAAATGTCGCAGCCGATCTGCTGCTTATCCATGCGCAAATAGTTGGAGCTGCTGCTCGAGCTGGCGCTGGCAGCGGCCTCCAGACGTTGCTCATACGTGCTCGGCTCGGTGGTTTGGAGTGCGTTCGCAATATGCTGTTCGGCTATGTAGGCAGCCAGGGCAGAGACCCCATCGTCGGCCTTGAGCGTCGTATCATCCTCCTGCTCCCTTACCAGCGCTGCCTCCTTGGCCAGTGCGGCCACAGCGCCGCCCTGGGCATGCTCCAGCGCTGGCTCAGTGCCCTCAAAATTGCCCGTGACCAGACGCCACAGCCAGAGCAGCGAGCAGTTGCACTGCAGCGGATTATCGCCCAGATAGAGCTTCTGCAACTGATCCACTGGAAACTGAGCCGAGTAGAGCGTCTGCAGGCTGTTGCTCTGCATATACACCTCGAGTATGTTGGGATTACCCTGGAACAGGCGCATCGGTATGTCACTCAATTGTGGATTGAAATTGAGATGCAGCGTCTGCAAGTGTGTGTTGTCCACAAAAGCTCTGCAAGAGGTAGAGAGAGAGAGAGAGAGAATGAGAATGGTGTGAAGTGTAGCAGATAACAGATTTTGGGAGATTTGAGAGAGTTGTGATATTTAATTTAGTTTAGTTAGCTATAAGAATTTAATATAAAAAGCTCAATATGAAATTATTAAATTTAAATTTAGATAATTTTAAATAAAAAATATATTTAATATTTTTATTATATATTACACACAATTATTATTATTATATTTTAATATATCAGCATATAGCATATAAATTTAATGAAATATATATATTTAATATATCAATGTGAAATCTTTAAGTCAAAATTTAGATAATTTTAAATAAATAATATATTTAATATTATTATTATATATTTCAGTCAATTATTATTATTATATTTTAATATTACAGCATATAGCATATAAATTTTATGAAATATATATATATATTTTTTATATATAATAAAAATATCACTTGAAGCCAACATTCTTGATGGATTTAAGACAACCTAACGACATGTGCAAAGCGTATACGTTGTCAGGCACACACACGCAGATATGCGAAGCTGTTGTCAAGCCAACGCACACACACATACACACACACACACATAGACAGCGAGAGATACTCATGTGCATGTATAAGTAATATAGTTTGTGGATATAGGAGTCTGTTCTTGTTGGTTGTTCATTTTAATTATGCAGAATGCTATGCATCAACGTTAAACTTAAATGCCAGGCAATGAAATACATGAATAGACACACTCACACACACACACACACATAGACAGTCACACACGCTTGCAGTCAGTGGCGCTGCTCTCGTTAGTCCTTTATCCACATGGCGTCGTCTTAAGCGACGTGGATTTATTTAGCCTGCGTCTATTGCAACCTAATAATAGAAAAAAAGGCAAGAAGAGAGCAGGCAGCAGGGAGAGCAAGAGAGAGAGAGTCGACTCAACTCCCTAGCTATGCATGCTGCATGTGGCACGTTGCAAGCGTCGTGTTGCAAAGCTCTGTGAAGCGTTGCCGTAAATCCCTGCCAAGTTAAGTCAACGTCGCAAAGTCGCTGACTGCACTTCTTGCCGTCGCTGGCAGGCAGGCAGGCAGGCAGCTAAGCAGGCAGTGCATTACCACGCCCCCCCAACCGCCCCACCCAGGCTCAAGTCGCCGCATGAAATAAGTGCAACGTGGCGTATGAGCAACTTGGCAACTTCTGCGACACACACAGCGAATTTGTCGCTCTTAAGCGATATACATTTTAGCTATATATTTTTTTGTATTTTTGCTCTACTCTTTTTGGTCTTATTTCCATTTACACTAGCCAACAGCATTGCGTTTGATTTGATTTGATGCGAGCTCTTAAGTTGCATTTCGTGTTAAATGAACGCATTTATACGAACTGTGGGCGACGCCGTGATGAACCTTTGCGTTGAGCCCGTGCATTGATTTGATAAGTGGCGCCATTTTGTCGCCATCTTAGTCACACTTACTCTTTACCTCTCTCTGCCTCGCGCTCTCTCTTTCTCGCTCTCTCGCACAGAGTCCCATTTGTATGCAGCAGTTAGTTTACAACTGATTGCCACCAGTTGGGCTCACACATGTTGGCGCTGATGCATTTTTCAGTTTGTATGGAATTTGCTTTGCGGTTAAATTTGCTGTAGTTGCAATTGGAATATATTAAATTGTATTTATACGTGTTTTCGTTTGAGCATTCAGTGACAATGCTGAAGCAGTAAAGAGCGTGAAGTGACTTAGCTGGAGATGAAATTTTGAATGCTAAAATAATTGAAGATTGTTATAGGTGGGGCGGCCCGATGATGAGTACAAAGTCGTGGTTGTATTTCCTCGGCTTTATTGAGTAGTTATAAACGGTGTCTTTTGTTTTCGTAATTAAATGTATAGTCGTAATGCAAAGAATGTAGGAAGAATAATCGGCGATTGCGAACCAGTAGGAGAACTGGAGTCGGAGTTATGTTATTAACAGCGCATAATACTATCAATAGCATAGCATGAGCAGCTCCTGTTAATGCAATCTGACATTAACAGTGATCAAAAACTGTTAAACGTATTTATAATATAATATTCATAGCTCTTTCAGCAGCTAAACTCCTTTAAAAATGCATTCAAATTGCACTCTACTATAGTATATAATTGTCAGCTATATATTTCTGATATCTGAGCAATAAATTCAATTGAAATTATTGCTGCATATCTTTTTAAATGATAAATGCAAAAACTCTTAAAAACACGCTAAACTTTCTAGACAAAACAAATGAGAGTCAAACTCAGACTCAGACTCTTACTCTGACTCTCGCTCTGGCACTGCTGAGCGTTCAATTTCATGGCAAGTTAAACATTCAGAAACTTCAATTGCAGGCGCTTCAAAATGTTCGCCATTATCCGCACACAGTCGATGGAAAACTTTAGCCGAACAATTTAGCGTGCAGCGGCTAAGAACACAAATTCAATTATTTGTGCAAATATTATGCAAATAACTATTGCAGGCAGCCAAAACACTTGGCCGCAAAAGAAAAGAGAAAAAAGCAAAACGAAGTAAAAAACGTGACATTGGCGGCAATTTCTATTGGATCTAGATGAGGGTGAGCTGCCAGGTGTGGCAGCAACTTGAGTCGACTCCACAGGTCGCTGCCTGCTGTTGAACGCTCTTTAAATGCCGCTTTGCCAACGCCCCAGGCAAACAACAACAAAAAGATGAACTCGCTGCAGGAAAAAACATTCGAGTTGGAGTTTCTTTCCCTTGCGACTGCCAGCGACAGCAGCAGCAGCAACAGCAGCCACAGCCTTTTTGCCAGATTCAAACTTAATTTTGTGTAAAGTTCTTTTTTTTTTTTTTTTCATTTGTAGACATGGGTGCGGTAATTCTTTAAATACCCTAGAAAAAGCTGGGATTCATTCAGCTCAGATGTCCTAGAGATGCATATTTCTTAGACGAAACTTTTTGTAAATACCCTAGAAAAAGCGAAAGCAAAAGCAAGTGTTCTTTATTATTATTATTATTATTTTTTTTTTTTTTTAGCATTTTTAAAGCCAACAATTAATTAAAATGTTGCTTTATTTATAAGCATAGCTCTTTTTTTTTAGACTCTAAAGCATTTAAAGATTTTAATTTGTTTTTTATTTCTTTCTTTTTTGTTGCATTTTTTAAGCCAGCAATCAGTTAACATTTTGCATTATTTAGATACATTTTTAGACTGTAAGTAAGCATTTTTCTTTTCTTAAGCTAACAAGCAGCTAAAATTTTGAATTTTTAAATTTATTATTTAATTATTTAATTTTCTTCAAATCAATAAATTTATAAATTTATATTTTATTTGTTATGCTCAGTCACCCATTTTATTTACTTTTCTTATTCCAACAATTAATAAAAATTAATTGTTTATCAGTTGCTATATTTCTATTTTAATTTTATATATCTTTTTATTTATTTATATATCTATTTTACAGAATATTTGACAATCGCATTTCCCGGACATCTTCAAGCCAAAGAAGAGTTAAAAACTAACTTTTTTAATTTTTGAAGTATTTTTTAAAAAAGAAATTAATTGCTTTTTTGCCAATTGCTTTATTTATATAAATAAAATAAAAATATTATTAAAATAAAATAAAATAAATATTAAAAATTAAATAAATAAAAAATATACATAATTTCGCTTTTCTTTTTTATTTTTATATTATTTATATTTATATTTATATTTTTGTATTTATTTTTTTTTTCAAGAATGAATTCAATAAAAAATTTTAAGGGTTTTCAAGCATTTACAACTTTTTAAGCCTTTTTAAATCCAATAAGCACTAATTATAATTCTAAATTTTGCTCATTAATTTATATTCTAATTGCTTTAAAGATGTTTATTCTTAGCTTGTTTCAAGCTAACAATTGGACTTTATTTATTATTATTATTTATTATATTTTATTATTATTCATTTTTATTTTATTTATTTTATAAATGCGTAGATTTGAAAGCAAGATTTTTTCTTATTTTTTATTTTATTTGAGCAAATTGATTTCATATAAATTCTTATTATTTTACAGAGTATTTGCCAGTCTCCTCAACTTCGTCTTAAGCGCTTCACTTGTTTTTATATACATATGTGTATATTGGGTTTTTTTTTTTTTTTTTTTTAGCTTCTGCCAGCGTCAAGCGTGCGGAAACGGAAATGGTTGCCATGTGTGTGTGTGTGTGTGTGTGAGTGTGTGGGTGTATAAGTATGTGCACAGTTGAAAATGTTGAAGTTGTTTTTGTTTTTGTTTTTTTTTTTTTTTTTTTTTTGTGGCCCGCTCATATGCAAATTGTTTCGTGTGTGTGTATGTGTGTGTGTGGCGTCAGAATTGGAATTGCTGAAAATCGGATTGAAATGTTTGCTGTCCATGTTCGTGGGGCTCAATCACGTTTACCGATTCCGACCCACGTCAGCAAGAGAGAAACAGAAAGAGAGAGAGAGAGAAAGTGGGGTTAGGGAGAGGCAGATAGAGTTCAGTCACACGAGCCGCTATTACGGCAATAGTCAAGCAACTGATGAACAGTCAATCAGTTTGTCAAACAGTTTGTCAGCCCAGCCAGTCAGAGCAGTCAATCAAGGGATATGTTGTGCCATTGCCATATAGTTTTTGAATTTGGCATATGGCTGTCTGCACCTCTCGCTCCCACACTCACCCACTCTCCCCCACTCCTTCTCTGTGTGTGTGTAAATCCGTTCTATTCAGTTGATTGACATTTTTACTACAATAAATTGAGAGAGATATGACAGTTGATAGCGTCCAAAGGGAAACCCGCTTGAAGCACAATTGTTGCCTCTTGATTTATTGTTGAGCTCTGCTCTGGCAGCCTTAAAGCGGCAGCCTTAAAGCATTCAAGACACACATACATACATAAACATCTCACGCCCAGGCAATTATTAACTAATTGCCACACTCACACACACAGGCTGTCTAGGCTGTGGTGGTTGGCTCGCGACAAATTATCAAATGATATGCCTAAAGCATTTGTTAATGGCATTTTAAACGTTTTTAAATTGCGCATACGCCCCGTTGAACCTTTAATTTGAGCGACTTCAATGACAAACACAAAATATATCATATTAAGCTTATGTTTAATAGATGCTTCCCAATGACAGTGCAAAAATGAGACTTGTACTTTAGGCATTTGTTATGCCCTGCCATGCTGAATAATGCAGAGAGAGCAGCGAATTTTAAAGGCATACGAACCTCGAATGTAACAAGCTTCAGCTAATTAAGTTGCAATTTATGTAATTTAAAGTTGCCAGCGATTAACTGTGAAATTGTTTTGTGTTTTTGCTTGCATAATTTATAATTGTCGAGAAATTCAAGTGCAATGCAGTGAGCGATGGCAATTACCCAGGCAAGACATGCATATGCATAATGCAAAGAGCTATCTCTCTCACTCTCTCTCGCTCTCTGATCTGCTGTCTCTATGAGCATGCAAATACGCTTTGGCACAAACATAAACACACGCATAATAGCTACTCACGAGGCTGCCTTGAAATATTTCCAGGCTCATAATTTATGGAAAAATTGCCGGTTTGCCCAGAAATTGTGGAGGAGAACGCGTGAGTGAGAGAGTGGGAGAGTGAGTGAGTGAGAGGGAGAGGAGGTAGACGGTAGAGCAGTTGGGCAGGCAGCAGCATGTTTATGTTTTCCTGTTTCCGTAATTTCTTCCTGCTTACATTTTGCAGCTGTTTTCTGTTGCTGTTGTTGCTGTTGCTGCGGCTGCCAGTTTTTCTTAGCACTCGCCGCTTCTCACTCACTCAAAATATGCTGATAAACGTGAAATTATGCATTGCATACTTTTCTGAGCTGCAGCTGGTGCAACTCAAGCAGCAGCAGCTGCTGCTGCTGCTTTAACGCGCCTCCTGTTTAATGAACACACACAGGCTAAGGGACTACCTGTTACCATTTTACCTGTTAGCTTCGCCTTATTTAATTTTTTAATATTTCTCTAGTATTCTTAATGACTTCTGCACTCATATTGAATGAGCTGTTCTATGCAGTGTTCGTATAAAGGCCAGTCTTTGTATTCCACCCTTTAATTGGTGTTCATTTGATAATAATGTGTCATAATTTGCACAAGTTGTTATGTTTATATCAAATATCAATATAAATATAGATTATTTATATATATATATATCGTGTATCAATTTATTGGTACAAATACATATTGATATAAATACAGATACAGATACAGATACAGATACAGATACAGATACAGATACAGATACAGATACAGATACAGATACAGATACAGATACAGATACAGATACAGATACAGATACAGATACAGATACAGATACAGATACAGATACAGATACAGATACAGATACAGATACAGATACAGATACAGATACAGATACAGATACAGACAGATACAGATACAGATACAGATACAGATACAGATACAGATACAGATACAGATACAGATACAGATACAGATACAGATACAGATACAGATACAGATACAGATACAGATACAGATACAGATACAGATACAGAGTACAGATACAGTACAGATACAGATACAGATACAGATACAGATCAGATACAGATACAGATACAGATACAGATACAGATACAGATACAGTACAGATAATACAGATACAGATACAGATACAGATACAGATACAGATACAGATACAGATACAGATAATACAGATACAGATACAGATACAGATACAGATACAGATACAGATACAGATACAGATACAGATACAGATACAGATACAGATACAGATACAGATACAGATACAGATACAGATACAGATACAGATACAGATACAGATACAGATACAGATACAGATACAGATACAGATACAGATGCAGATACAGATGCTCCTGCAAGAATGTTTCTCTACCCAAAAATAGTATGTATATATAGTATATATCTTTTGCTATATTTGCTTCTTTTGCCATCGATTATTTAGGCTTTCGATAAGAAACTTGGATGGATTTATTTATTGCACTTGGCAAATATTGTTATAGTCGAGTGTCGTTAAATTATTAAAGAACAAACATAGCTAAAAATTCTTGGAATTGAAGGTCAGTTTTGTTTGGATGGCTGGTAAGAGCTGCAGTGAGTGATTTACGACACATTGAGTTTCATATAAAAAGCGCATTTCAAATTGCACTCGATTCAGTTGGTATTTGATATTTGCTGAATGTTAAATATGAGGATAATAATTGCGATTTTGGCGCTGGCTGGGCTGGGCTATGCTCTTTCCTACATGGACGTGCTGGAGGCGGAATGGGAGACCTATAAGCAGGAGTATGAAAAGATCTACGAGAGTGAGGAGGAGGAGCTGCTGCGCAAGCTCATCTTTTTCGATAACAAAAAGCAGATCGATAGGCATAATATACGCTACGAGCGTAAGTTGGAGAGCTATGAAAAGGGCGTGAATCAGTTTACGGACATGCTGTACAAGGAGTTCGAGAGCCTGATGCTGAACAGCATTAATAAAACGGAAATGTCAACTGATGCGGACCTGATGTATATGCCCGATGAGGACTACGAGCTGCCCAGCAGCATTGACTGGCGTCAGCTGGGTGCAGTCACGCCCGTCAAGAATCAGGGAAAGTGCGGATCCTGCTGGGCCTTCTCCACAACGGGCACCCTGGAGGGCATGCATTTTGTGAAGACTAAGAAACTCGTATCGCTCTCCGAACAGAATCTGATGGATTGTTCAACCTCGCGCTATCACAACGATGCCTGTAATGGTGGCTTCCCAGATCAGGCACTGAAATATGTGCAGGACAATAAAGGAATCGATACGGAAAGCTCCTACAATTATGAGACGAAACGAGGATCGTGTCGCTACAATCCACTGTATATTGGTGCCACGGTCAGTGATGTGGTCAACGTAAAGCCGAACGATGAATTGCACTTGGCCATTGCTGTCGCCTCGAAGGGACCCATTTCGGTAGCCGTTTATGCGAGCAAAAATTTCAGGGACTATACCCATGGTGTGCTGAATGATAGATCCTGCGATAAACCAGCCAAGCATGCCGTGCTTGTGGTGGGCTTTGGCCATGATAAGGAAGGCGGCGACTATTGGCTGGTGAAGAACTCCTGGGGCGCCAGCTGGGGCGAATCAGGCTATATACGCATGTCCCGCAATAGAAATAATCAGTGCAGAATTGCAAGCAAAGCGGTTTTTCCGCTGGTCTAGTTCTCTATTGAAAATCAAATTATTAAAATAACATTTTTGACAATTTATGTTCTAGTGAATTCGTAATCAATTGAAAGTGCAGCTGCAATTGTCGTGAGCTGAACATTTGAAGTACGTGCTAAGCACTTTGACAAACAGCAGAACAATTGATAGTTAATGACATAATTAAATAATTAATAACTGGGCATTTGCATGTGTAATCATGTTAGAAAGAGAAAAAAGAGACACAGATAACTCTGCAGAAGTATCTGTGTTGAGAGGGCAATAAAAAGTTTATGAAAACAGTGAAATTGTTGAATTATTTATTTTGAAATTATTTTCATTCTATTATTATATATAATTATATTTTTTTGTTATGATTTAAATTGCTGACAGCTGACTAAACATAATTTCATTAATTCATTTATATTTTTTTAAAAGATATTTTAAAATATTTTTTTGTAAGCAAACAAGTTTATGGATTAATTATTCTGTTGAGATAATATTTATATTTGTTTATTTATTTATTTATTTTTTAAATATTTTTATTATATACACATATATTAATTGACGCTGTGTGACGTATATTTTTTTCTATTTATTTCCTTTAGTACTTGACATTCATCTAAAAAATCTCCACAACATTAAACTCAAAATCTATTTCCGCTCTCAAATACCACAACTCTTTTGCATTTCAATGAGTCAACTACACATATCATGGAGTTAAATCACTTCTACGTAAGCTGTCGCAGCTGTCCGTCTTGGCTGGCAAATTACAACCCCAAAAAGCTGCCACAAAACAAATGTTGTCTGTGCCCCAAGCCGACGCGCAATGCAAATCGCATTACAGCTCAGCAAATGAAGTCAGTTCGTTGGGAATGCATAAATTTCAAAACAATTAGTTTCAATTTTGTGTGTGTATTTGGAGCAATGACAACCCCAGCAGCAAACCCGAACTGGGCAACACCTTTCGGTTTATCCGGACCCACAGTCGAATGTGAATTCAGAGTGTTAATGTAGCAAATGACTTTTAGCTATTAAGTCATATAGCAGCTCCCAGAAGGGCGCCACACTCAGCCCAAGCAGTCAGTGTAAAAATGTTCACTTAATATTCCCTTTGATATGCCCAAAGAGGAGTTGGGACTAGCTTCCTGCTGCCGCTGTTGCTGCTCCTCCTGCTACTGCTGCTGCTGCTGCTGCTATTCTGGTACAGGTTTGTACTAGAGAGTTGGGCTCTTTACTTTTGGCTCTGATACGTGCCGCTGCCTAATGAATTTTGCGTATGTGCGCTGATTGTTTGGGTGTAAGGTTTTTATAATGAGACAACCTCAGCGCAGCAGCAGCAGCAGCAGCAGCAGGAGCAGGAGTAGCAGAGCTGCCACAACACATGTGCAGCTCACAGTTAGCGAAATGTATCTGCCATAAAGTTTGCTATCAACGTGTCGCCATCGTCGCACGTTGCCGGTACGTTTCGGGGTGCGTTTCCATTAACGCATTTGCATAAATATTTACATACATGTACGGATAGACAACGGTACAGTCTAAGGTGTGTGGAGCATGCCCCCATTTCAAGACCCTCGCCGAAACTTTAAAATGTTGCGCTATTTCCGCTTGACACCCGCACCCTTACATATTTTTTTTACGAAAGGGTGTTTAACAATTTGTCTGGCACCCCGCTCTCCCCCTTTGACTTGTTTATGTCGTCTGTCGCAAACAGTCAACCCTCGTTGTGAATTCTACTAGCTACAGTCTTAAGTTAGTGAAATATAATTTCCTGTTTGTTGTGCACATTCTTAAGCTACGGAAGGAAATGCGAATAAAGTCGAAGCATGTGTTGTTGGCAACAGAAATTCATGATTGGCTCTGAAATCAAAGTGAATGCGTGCAGGCATCCAATGAGAGAGCTGCTGATAACATTTCTGATTGGGAATATTTAGCTGCAACTATGCGTGTGAGGTGAGATGTAAGAGCTTTCCATTGCATTTATCAGAGAACGCATGCTAGGCATTATCAGAAAATTTAGCGGGAAATATGACTGAGAGCTGTTAACATGTCTGATTGGAAGTATTTAGCTGGAACTATGAGTACAAAGCGCTGCTAACATGCCTGATTGGATATGTTAACATGGAACTGAAACAGAGTTTTTAGTTGCATTCGGCAGAACTCTTAACATAATTAGCTCCAGTATGAGTCTACAGCGAGCTTGTAAGATTGGAAATATCTGGTTGAAACTATCATTGAGTATATGTATAGTTAGATTTATTTATTTAACTGAAACTATAGCTGACTATACAATTAGATTTAGCAGACAACTGTTAATAACATCTCTGGTAGGCAATATTTAACAGAAACTATGGCTGACTCTTCCCCACGATTGAGTAACAGAGTCATTTAACAGTGACTCTTCCCTTACATTTATCTGCAAACTGTTAATAACATTTCTGAATGAAAATATGTTAATTTTTAACAGAAACTAAGGCTGACTCTTCATTTACATTTATCAGAGAACTGTTAATAACATATCTGACTATTGCTGTCTTTTGCAGTAAATTTAAAAATATTTGTTCATTCTTCTCTCTCTATCTCCCTCTCTTCAGAACAGCCTAAATCTCTTTTTTGTCATCGCTCTTCTAGCACATATGAATGCATGCCAAAACCATTTTTAGCTTTAGAAAATGGGGTCAGAGTGTTTTCGCCTTCTTCAGCATGAAAAACGAGGTTGAAAATTCAAATTTTCATATATTAGCATAAGATTTTGTGGCAAAGCTTTGAATAGCCTCCCAAAAAAAAAAAAAGAAAAGCCAGACAAACGCAAAATTTAGTTTGCAAATAAGCAAACATGTGCGTGTGTGTGTGTGTGTGTGTGACAGGCAGTGCGTGTGTGTGTGTGTGTGTGTAAGTGGTATGTAAATTTGAGTTAAGCAACAATTTGTCAGACAGCGAACAATGGCAACAGGCAACAGTTTGGCAACAGGACTCAAACTGAAATCAAACAAAAGCAAAAGCAATTATAAAACTTGGAGTGTGTGAGGGCTGGGGCACAGTCATAGGCGTAGGCGTGGCCCTTTCTCAGACAAGAGAATCAAACGAAATTACAAAATTAAACTGATTTAATGGCATTGGCATCTGCTCAGCTCGGGATCCATTTACAAGATTCGGTATTCAAACATTTCTCTCATATCAATATTATTTCTATGCCATCAATGGGCGGTGGTTGGTGGGCGGTGGGCAGTGGGCGGGGTGTGTGTGTGGCACACAGATGTCTGATTGACAAGCAAGTCGAGACGCTAGCACAGACGGAGGCTCGTTTCAATGATGATTTGATATGAAAATTGCCTGGAATTATTGAATTAACATATGCTCGAATTGAGCTCAAGCATTTCAATGTCTGCCCCATCTCAGAGTCAGAGTCAGAGTCAGGGCTGAGGACTGAGAGAGTGGGCTGAGGCATGGCAATTTGACTTTGTGATTGTGTACGTGTGTGTGTTTGTGTGTGTGTGTGTGTGTGTGTGGCATCTTATTACCAAAGCGTATTAGACATGATTGATTGCATTGAGCAATAATGATTTGTAGCTGAGGCATGTTTAAGTGTCTCCCTCTATATGTGCTTGAGCTACATGTATCTGTGTGTGTGTGTGTCTGAGTGTGAGTGTGTGCTTAGGTCACGTGCAAGTGTGTGAAAGTGAATTGCATGACTGGCTTGGCTTTGCCAGCTTATTTTCGAGAGCAGCTGTAAATGTTGCTTCGTCTGTCTGCACAAAAGGAACAAATCGCAATGCACGCTTTGTGTGCCCCGCTATGCCTATTGAGCCACATGATTATGCTGCCCAAAAGAAAAAAGTAATAATAATTGCATACTTTAATGCATATTTAAGGTTAAGGCTAATGCTGTCAAGTGAAAGTGCAAGCAGCTTTAATTCTTGAATTAGTTCAATAGAATTCAATCTACTATCTCCAGATAATGAATTCATATAAATTCATAATGAATTGATTATGTTAAAGCAACTTCATTAACATTATTAATTGCTAATATTAAAGCAACGACTGTTTACATTTTTTGATTCTGCTAAGATTTCATGTAATTTGCTCTTACTAATGGCAATCACTGTTAAAGCAAAGTCTGCTAACAGTTTCTGTTAAATTTTCTTGTACCTGACTCCTACTGTTGCAGTTGTATTGGTGAGCGGCTGAGCGCTTGTATAGAGTTAAGCTAACAATATCATACGAATAAGTATGCATTTAGTTGCAGGCTGCTCACTCTATTGCGTTAATTTGCACTCTAAGCGCGGGAGAGAGAGAAAAAGATATACAGGTAGCTGTCACTGCTAAACGACTCAATCTGTGATCGTGCTGTTGCAGAGCGCAGTGCTTGGCGTATGATGAGTGAAAGCGAGATGGCTATACTTCGTACAGGCTCGTTTTTATTACGGTGAACGAGGCGCGCACGACTCGAAAGAGCATTTCAGAATGGCGCTCAGTGCGTAGGCAGCCAATGAAAATGAACTTTTGTGCATAGTTATAAAGTGAGTAAATTCAAATCAAAGGCAATTGCAGCAACTCATACATATGCATATACACACGTATATAAAAGAGTGGCATGTTAATTCTATTGAATTTTTAAGCAAAGAGCAATAAATGCAGAGTTACAGATATGGTGTATTCCTATTGTAGCTTTAACAAATGTGTCTTTCCCTTGAACAGCAGAATTTATAAACTGTCAGTCGATTCTGTAGCTGCCATAATCAAGAGGATATGTAGCTCAAGAAGTTTCCTTAAATGGTTTACAAAAATAAAGTTGTGCGAGTGTCGAGAAATTTGTTTTTAGGTTGCTGCAAGCGGCACAGCTGTAATTGCGATGCGCCGTATATATAGTTTTGTTGTTTCTTTGAATTATTCTCACTTTGGGCAAACTGTTTGCTATTGTCCACATTGCTGATTTTTCGTTTTCAGCTGCTGGGTAACTATTTGCTGTGTCTACAATTCGTGGCGCTGACCCAGTTAGCAGCCGTAAAAAGCATATATACACTTGAGTTGCTTAAATATCACTGTAACTTTTTTAGAGTGAGGGAGAGAGAGAGGGGTGTGGGGACGGTCGTAACTTTTTAGACGAACTTTCACTTGGCTCAATGGCAAAACTTACCTCGAATCGATGCGCTGCAAATAGTCCAGGCGGCTCAAGTGCAATTCGCGTAAATGAAACAAGTTTAAAAATGCTACAGCTGGCAAGTGGGCAAAGCGATTGCCGCCCAGGTTCAAATAAGTGAGATTTGAAAGTTTCGAGAGCTGCTGGGTGGGCACCATCTGCAAAGAGAGAGATAGAGAGAGAGAGAGAAAGAGTCAGTGAGATTTAGATATGCTGGAGAATGAAAGAATGGCACAAAAAATCATTTAATTTCGAGCGTTTAAACAAATTGAAACAGCAGCGCCCCCAGTTCGGGCTTATAAAATGTTAATGCCATCCACTCAAATCCGAAAGCGTTCTGTGGCAGCACTTGATAGTTGCCACTAAGCGCCGCTGCTCGGCTCGCTTTGGCTGTAGCCACAATCCTATTTTAGAGCAAAGCTATTTGTTTTGGCGTTGCTTTAAGGGCAGCTTTTGCTGCTAGTCAACAATAAAATGTGAAACACTTAAAAAGCGCAGCGCTTGGCAGCGACTGCGGCAGCGGCGGCGTCAGCGGAAACGGAAACGTCATGTACGTCATGTACATCCGTGCGCCATTTTGTGATGTCTGGCCAAATCGCTTTGTTAGCCGTCTCTGTGTGTGTGTGTGTGTGTGTGTGTGCTGGCAATACAATCAATCTTGCAACAAATTTGTTAGGAACCCAAACAATACCTTGAAGTAAGAGCGAGACTAGACGAGAATGCTCGACTTGCAGATACCCTGCACACTACAAAGAACTGTTTGATGCATCTTTTATGTATTGATAAGGAATAAAACATGCATAAAACCATAAGCATATAACAACTGCTCTTGGGCAATGTTATAGAAACTTATTTGTTGAAGAACGGACAGGTGGAGAGACGTATTGAAAGCTAGATCGACTTGGCTCGTCATTCTTATCAAATATATATATATACTTTATGGTATCTGCTACGCCTCCTTCTGTCTGTGAAATAAATTTCCCTAAAATTCTGTTACCCCCATTTTCCATTTGCAATGAATTCAGGTTTTTTTTTTTATTTTATTATAATTACTAATTTTTTTTTTTTTTTGGTAAGCGCACAGCTCTTAACTCTGCTCAGATGGCTCATAAAAACAAAGTGTAGCTGTAGTTGTGCCCTCCCTCTCCCTCTCCCTCTCTCTCCCACTGCCAGGCCATGCTCGCATGCAGTTGCTAGCGTGTCGGAAGCGACGTGCCAAGCGTCCGGACACGTGAAACGCCTGCGATAACGTAATGAACTGCGTAGCTAGGCGGGTGAGGGGCATCGCTGGCGGAAGGCCTGCCAAAGTCATAAGCTGAACCGAAAGAAGAAGCAAAAGCAAAGAAAGAGAAAAAATTAAAAGTATTACGCATACGCAATGTAGGCCAAGCGCTGCAATTGTTTAACCTAATGGCAATTTTCAGCTCGTTTCTTCTTTTTTTTGTAACCCTTTTGCTTGCTGTTTGCCCAACACTCAAACAGGGCGCGCGGGCGGTTGACTAATTAAAAGGTTCGTGCTTAATATATATATATTGTGACAGAGGGAGAGAGGGAGAGAGAGGGGGAGAAAGAGTGAGAGCAGGAGACGAACTGGCTGGCCAGTTCGTTTGCCAGCGCAGCGCAGCGTGAAAATGGAAGGGTGAGAAAAATATAGGTGGCTCGAGCTGAAGCTAAAGCTGAAGCTGTAGCTGTGGCTGTAGCTGGGGCTGGGGGCGCGGCAAGCTCGTAGAGTGGCATAAAAGAAAGCGAAATTATATTGACTTTGATTTCTCAAATTAATTTCCCTTTTTGGCGCACACAATTCGCTTTGACTTAATGGCTGGGGCTAGCTTCCGTTACCTTCAGATTTTTTGTTGTTGATTGAATGCAAAGGTTTGCAAATTAAATTTCAATTTTTTTTACTATTACTTTAATTTATGTAAATTATGTAAATTGAACTCAAACCCAAACCCAACTACTATCAAGTATTTCCTCTGTCGAGTCTTGTGTAAATATGAATATTGTGCAGAGCTAAATAATATGATTATATGCAAATTTCGTGTTGCATGCATTCCCTCGATATTTTTGCAATTAACTGACACGAATGCTGAATGCAATAATATTTATAATCAAAGTTCACAATTTAAATCACAATAAATCGACAAACAACAACAACAACAACAGCAACATCAACCACAAAAGTCAACAACAAGTGCGAAATGTAACAATAGCAGCGGTCAGATTTTTGTTTAAGCTGAAAATATATTGAAAATTACACAAAAATTTATTTCCAAGCATTTTTGTTGCCATTTCGCATTGAAAATCAAATTATTATTACATTGATTCAAAGGCGCCTGAACCCAGACAATGCAAACAAAGCAATGTTTATTGGAGTTTGAACTTTTGTGTGTTTTGAATTTGCCTATTTGGTTTTTAAATTACTTTTCAATTTCTTTATGTATGGCAATATGCATTATCCAAGAATTGAGAACTAATAATAGAAAATTGGCAAGATTTAACAGAGTTTCTCTATTGTGTTTGGTTTTAGATTGTTTCAAAATATTTTACATTTTTTTTTTTTTAATATTAAATGCATTCATTTAATATATGACAATTCCGAGTTTAGTCAAACTATTGAATTTAATATAGAAAATAAATATTTTAAATATATTAAATTATTTTAAGAAAGAAAAAAAAAAAACTATGCTAAAGCTATTTTATTAGATGGGAGAAAAAATTATTATATAAGTTTTTATATAAATAAATAATTAAAATTTTTAACTAACTAATCTTGCTTTAGTTTTCTGTATATGCTCTACAAACAATTTTTGGCCTAAATATTTGGTTAATAAAACGAAACATTCACTTGAAGTCTCAACGAGCTGCATGCGTTTTGTAAACTTTAAAAACGGCAAAAAAAGTGAACTGAACTTTTGTTGAAGTCTGCAGATATTGAGCAACGGATACTGAGTACCTGATATTGCCTTCGGACTGCATAGCTGAATGCATTTTTATGCACCATGTAATCACAGACTCTGTAGTTGTAGTTGTTGTTGTTGTTGCTTTGCTTTATGCAAACTGGCTTTGGGAGCTTTGGGATGAAAAACAACAGGCAAAACATGGCCGCAGCCTGACGAATACATTGCGCACCTTGCTAGGTGCACGTCTAGCTAGCTGTCTGGTCTGCACACAAATGCGCACACACACATATATATATTTATGGTCGTTAAAAAGGGATAAAGGATACTGAAGCGCTAAGCACCAAATGCCTGGCATGGTCGAAGCTAAGCAGGTGAACCTACCGCTCCTGCTGCTCCTCCTCCTCCTGCTGCTGCTGCTGCTGCTGCTGGGCGCGTAGTCAACGGCAACGGACAGAAGAATTTATGGCGCTTGGAATCAGTTCGAAACTACTTAAAATACCTTTTGGCATTTTGCAGCTGAAATATATGGGGTCTGGTCGTGTGCACTCTCTCTCTCTCTCTCTCTCTCTGTAGAGGCAATGCCTAATACTATGGCCGTGTGCAGCAAACTATGCAATGGCATGCAGCGCTCTGTCCTGCAACTGCACTTTACGAACTACACAACTAAACCCAGCCACTGCCCTCCCCCACCTCACTCCGCCTTTGCTGAGTGAAACAAAAATTCATTTGACTGCTTTTTGGAGCTGCTCATCTTGAGCTGCATGGCGACTTTGTTTTTAGTCGTTGTAGCATGTTTTTTTTTTTTTTTGGTATTTGCTAAACTGCATTCCATTGTTCCATTACTCTAACTCTCTCTCTCTCTCACTCTCTCTGGCTGCTTGCTCGTTCTTTTATTATGCGCAGACATGATGGCAGTTGCTATAATGCAGCCATAAGCATAGGTTCCACTCAACTGTGTACCTGATCCCTTTACTTATTCTATATGCTTGCTCTATGATATTCTTGCTTGCATCTTCAAATATTCTTCTATGGCAATGGAGTATTAGCATGATTATGTCTGTCTGACTGTCTGACTGTCTCGACTGCTGCTTAAGCTTGCAAAGCTTTTTGGAACAATGAACTGATGTTGCATGTAATATATAAAATATATTAATTTATTTATATTTTTATTTATAAATAAATTCATTTATAGAAAAGTGCATGAAGACACAATATTCTATTAAAAATGATCTGCTGCATGTTCATGTAAAATAGATAAATAAATTTATGTTTATTAATATTCAGAAAAATGTGACAAAAATATATAAAAAGTTTTTAGATCTTAGTTGAAACTCTACGCAAAGAAACAGCCCAGAAATTGAAAAATATATTAATATATATATATAAAATATATTAATATATAGTTTTCAATTTCTGAGCTGTTTCTTTGCGTGGAGTTTCTACTAAGATCTAAAACTAAAACTTTTTATATATTTTTTCCCCCTCTTTTCTATATATATTACAATTTATTATAATTATAATTTATTTAAAAGTATATAAGAATTATATAAGAAATTAAAACTTTGGCTTTCATGTAATTAAAGTTATTTTTGATAGTTAAATATTAAAGTTATCTGCTGTCGAGTTTTTGCCTACTAAGTTTTGAAAGTTAAGGATTTATGAATATTTATTTAATTACTTTTGGGAAAAGAGAAGTTTGAGCAACCTATAAAGGAAATTTAGTTTATTTTTTATATATTAAAAATTTAGACACAATTATATTGAGCATTATATATCTCTCTTACTACTGCTCCCCTTCAACCGCAAGTTAAAGAGATTTCTGATTAGACTACATAGATTACACTTTAAATTTTGCCATACTCTTCAACACTCGAGCCACGCTGATATCTTACATCACTTTCGTGTAGCATACTTTTCAGAGTTGCAGCAAGTGTGTGTGTGTGAGTGTGAGTGTGTGTGTGGTTGAAAAAAGCAACAAATGCTTCTCACTCAACTATGAACGACGTTTAAGCTGCTTGAAAACGGCTCGCTCTGTGGCTGGCATGGCAAACTTAAAGTGTGGCTGGCCAAAAAAAAATAAAAGCAAGGAAGGCGTTAGCAGGCAAAAGTTGGGCGTGCCAGGGAGAAGTAGAGACAGCATTTAACGAACGCAAAATGTCGACGAATGGCCGTGGGCCCTGAGCAAAGTGTATACGCAACAGAAATCAGCACGGCACGGACATGTTTGCATGCATAAATAGCAAAGGACATGGGCAAAGGACGTACTATATATGACTCTGTCCATGTGTCTGCGTGTGTGTGTGTGTGAAGTTCTAAGCACACTTACACAGGCGCAACGACAACAGCAACTACAACAACAAGTTATGGTTATTAATTTTGCGTATGCAGCAGGCAGCAGGCAGCAGGCAGGAAGGACGAGCTTAAGCTGCCGTCCATGTCGTAGCAGGACATGGGCGACTGCTGCAATCCGCTTTGCAAAGTGTTGGTCACAGGATTTACTACGCAAGCAACAGAGCAAAGTGTCTGATTTATGTGTGAGTGAGTGTGTGTGTGTGTGTGCCTAAAAGGCAGCCGCAATATTTTAGCTGTTGGCCAAGTGGATGTATGTATATGCAGAGCAACCCAGTCCCAGTCCCAGTCCCAGTCCCAGTCCCAGTCCCAGTCGGAGTCCGAGTGCCAAGCGCCTGTTTCATGCTAAATTATTTTATCTAACAAGTATACGACATGTTTCCGCATGTTGTTTATGGGCCACACACTCACCGTCAAATTGTTATCCGATAGATCCAAATGTTTGAGCGAGATGAGACCCTCAAAGGCGCCCACATCCAGCTCGCTCATCACATTGCCACGCACACTGAGGGCCAACAGCTCCTTCAGGCCCTCGAAGCTATCGTTGCGCACAAATTCCACAAGATTATCGGACATGTCCAGACTCTTGAGCGCATGCAGATGCCACAGATTGCTGGCCGGCACATCCAACAAGCGATTGTTGCGAAACACGAGCACCTCCAGCGACATCATGCCCTTGAAGCAATTATCCTCCAGGCTAACGATATTATTGTTGGTCAGGTCGAGTTCCACCAATGCCGCCAGATCGCCCAGTGCCGTGGGATGCACCGTCTCAATGCGATTGTAGCTGAGATCCAACAGCAGCAGATTCGTCAAGCCCTTGAAGGCATGCTTATGCAGTGCACTGACCAGATTCCTGCTCAGATTGAGGGTGCGCAACTCTGTCTGGTATTCAAAGTTCTTGGAGCCCAGCGTTTCGATGATGTTCTGCGATAGATCCAACACCTCCAGTTTCATATAGAAGGGCAACGTAAATTCCAGATTGCGTATGCGATTCAGTGTTAGATTTATGTACTTTGTTTCCGGATTGAGCTGAATGGGCACATCCTCGAGCGCTGCGTCCACGCACAGGGCGCGACTGTTTGCATCGCCACCCAGGCATTGACACTTCGAGGGGCAGAAGGCAACGGTGCGGCCAGGTAATAGCAGCAACAGCAGCAACAGCAGGGGAATGTGCAACAACAGCCACGACAAAGTTACTCCTGCTCGGCCGGCCAGAGATGGCGGCTTGCTATCTTGTTGCCACTTTGTGTGTGAGTTATAGTTGTTGTTGCTGCTGTCTCTATTGTTGTTGTTGTTGTTGTTGTTGTTGTTGTTGTTATTGTGTGTGTCGGTTTCCATTTTGTTGACTGTTCGAATGAGCCTTAACGGCTGTGGGTTTGCTTGCTGCTTTTGTTGTTGTTGTTTCTCTTCTACTTGCTGCGGCTGTGAGGTAAGATTTGAGCTGGAGAATCAGCAGTTATTGGACGTCATGGCTGACAGAGTGCTGCGTGTGAAGAGAAAGATTAAAGATATTAGTTAATTAATTATAAATATGCATATATATATTTACATAATATATCTAGTTTAAGCTTAAGCTGTATCCTACTAGGAGTTAAGTAGTCTTATAAATATGCATTGCAGTTTTCCTTTAAAGTACTTTTAAGCTTCAGCCTATGCCAAGTGCTAGATGCTTTGCATAACAAAACTTTGGGATTTTTTTTTCTACTGCACATTAGTGGAAACTGCCGACATTTGTGTGCTTGCCATAAAATGCAGCAGAGCCAACTCAACTCAATATCATTTTCATTTCCCAGTTAGCTCACCGCTCGCCGTCTGGAAAGTCAGCAACTTTCTGTGCGAGTTGTCAGCACTTTTGGTCGTTCAAACGAGTTTTGACTTGTGCTTTGGCTCAGGTCGGTCCCGACTTTTATGAAATATTAGCGAGCAACTTATGCGCATAAATCTTGCGGCGTCTCTCTTAAAAATATAATAAAATTGCGAGTGTGTTAAATAAACTGGCAGCAGCCGCAAAAGTTTCATTTCATACATAAAAAAAACCAAAGTCTTTAAGAGCCTCAAACTGATTAGCATATTAAATGTATTTTAAATATTTATTATAGCAGAACATAATTGCCAAGTTCCTAATGTAAGACAAAAATAGTGTTGCATACTTGTGGGCTGTGCTTTTAAATGCTTTCATAATTTTCTATTGACTACTTTGTCTTTAAGTCTTAAAGGGCGACAAACTGATTGTAATAAATAAAATATTTATTAAACATTTATTACAGTACAAGATAAATGTAATTTTTGCTTTATTGTAATACAATTATGACAATTTAACTGAAAAAGTGTAGCATACTTACAAGCTGCGAATTTAAATGCTTTCATAATTTTCGATTGCCTACTTTTAGGCTGTCAGCTTAAAATGGAATTTCTATGAAAATATTTGCCCTTTGGCCAATGCTCAATTAAATAATTAACAAATTACTTGCAGATCTTAAGCTGTCAGACAATTTGTTAGCCTGTCTGTCGTTTTATTTGTTACTCTCCAATTTGCATATGTCAACCGCAAACAATGAGACGAGAGACCTTTCATCCACACACACACAGACAACGCGTGTCTCATTAAAGAAAACCCCTTGAGCTCTGTTCTCGGTGCACACGCCAGCAATTTACACAATGCTCTTAACTAGCTGTAAAACAAATAATAAAAGCATAGCGCAAACTTTTGAGGTTTCATTCTGTCAACAAAAGTTGAAGGCTCACACACACACGCGCACAGAATCTGCCAACTACTTTTGCTCTTTTTAGCACATTTTCTTTGTTTTTTTTTTTTTTTTTTCTGCTTGCTCGTGTGGCAACGCAGTTTTTGGATCATATTTTACGCTTCAATAAAATTTGGTGAAAAACAAGAAAAGGCAAGCAGAGTCAACTAACCAACCAATCGCGCCTCCTCCTCCTCACGTCTCTCAGTTCTTGAGTGGGCTAGGGGATGCTCACAACCCCTACTCAATGGCAGCGGCACAAAACAAAAAAAAAAGTGAAAATTGTGAAAAATTCACTCCTGTGTGAATTATTAAGTTTCACATGGGCCATTGTTATTATTGTTGTTGTTGTTGTTGTTGTCACTCCTGTTGCTTTTTGTGTGTGTGTGTGTGTTTGTCGTTTTTGTGTGCACGGCGTGTGTGTGTGTGTGTGCTTGTTTGTTTGCAAAAAAGGAGAAAAAAAAACGTAAAGCAAAAGGCACACAAAGTTTTTAATAAACTTTCGCACGCCAGCCTCACTTGACTCTAGTCAAGTCCCAGTCGACGGCTGCCGCTCTTGCTTCCTCTCCTGCTCCGGCTCCCTTTCCATCAACTTTCATAGTGTGTATATATACCCTAAGTGGGGGGCGTGGCACTGGCAGGGCACACAAATATGATTTCATTGTGGCAAATATTTTGATAGTACGCCATCGCTTGCGGTTGCACGAGCCACAGCTGGAGCAGGAGCAGGAGCACGAGCAGGAGCAGGAGTCGTAGCTGTTGCTGCTGGGTCGAGGCTTGGGTAGTTAAGAACTGCCTGGGCCATCCAAATTGGAGCAACCTAGCCGTAGAAGGCACACCGTCAAAGGCCAACAAGTTTGAAAATTGTTGTTTTTGTTGCACTTTCGGCGCCCACTTTTCATTCTGTGGTAGTTTTAATGGGGCCAACATCATCGAAGTTGCTTCTTAATAGGCTTATAAAATGCTTAAATATGTACGTAAACTGAAAGGTGTATGTAAGCTGGCGAGTGACTGGCAATGTGTGTGTGTGTGTGTGTGTGTGTGTGTGTGTGTGTACTCAAAATGAAGAAAAGTGCTTAAGTCGACTTATTTCATAATTGAGATATAAATCATGCTGCTACTGCTTATAGAGAGTTACAATGCGAGAATAGCGAGTTATATAAGAGAGAATGTTTATACTTTGCTGATAATAATGAGGGACTAACATGGAAAGCAAGAATATGAACATTTGTTGCATACAAGGCTGAAAAACATAATGCAAGACTCTCGCAAAAATCACTCAAGTAGTAATTTGATAGAAAACAAAGGCTTATAATTAAAGTTTAAATTTTTTATTGATTTATATAGTATAGTGAGTTTATATCTATATCGAAAATGATTTTTCTTATTTATTTATTTAAATGAAAAACTAAGATAAAATTGAAATCAGATTAGCGCTAAACTAAACTTAACTTTAACTAATCATAATAAAAACATAATTCAATATATAAAAATTGTTGTGTAAAATTGAGAGAAAATCGCCAAACTGATTTTTCTCTATTTAATAAAATTCTAATCATACATATATTAAAAAAAAAAAAGAAGCTGTATTTTATCTGTATATAAGTATATAATTGAAAGCAACTAAACAATGCTTAAACCTTTAGAAGATGTCTCTTAGCGTTAGGTTTGAAAAACGTAAGAGTGAAAGAGATCAATGTGGGTATGGAATGGTAGGAAATGGTAGGGAATGGTATGGAATGATATTATACGGCATGGTATGGTAAGCTCTTTAGCATAACCCTCAAGCTCTCAAGAGCATAAGTCATGTAAAGAAGTCGAAGAGTCAACAGAGGCAACAGCAAAATTGTTTGAAGCTCTCAAGAGCTGGAAGAGCTTAAGCTTGACTTTTAGATGCTGCTCTGTATGTACATGTAATAAAATGAATTTTCTTATTTATTTAAATGTATTGACCAAACGAGTCATATTTAATACAGCTACAAAATATAATTGTAATTTTCAATAGAATCTCTCATACATCTCCTTGTTAGGCGCTCTCAACGAGATCAGCTTTATAGACCTACAACATTTACAACTCTCTCCCTCTCTCACTCTCTCACTCTCTCTCTCTCTCTCTCTCTCTCTCGCTCTCTGCAACTCAATTTCAAGCAACTTGTGACATAAGTCTTATCCCAATCCGGTATTCATTAACTTTATGGCAGCATCTTAACCAAAAATTCAAATGTTTTGCCACGCCCACGCCCATTAAATTGACATTGTTTGCCTTTTTTTTTTTTTTTTACTTCTCTCTCTTGCGTCAATTTATTTTAATACAAACGTGACTTTGAGAGTACCTGGAAGCGACTGGCGCGTGGAAAGTCGTACTGAGGCAGGCAGCCCAGTTAGAGCAGGAGGCTGTACCTGGAATTGGGAACGAGACGTGCAGTTAAATGTCATAAAAATGGAAAATAATAGCAACTGCCGACAAGGAAGCAGCATCAAATGCTGATAATGGAAAAGCGCCTCCACTCTAAGAGCGAACACCAGCAGCAGCCCAAGCAGTAGGAGCAGCAGCTCCCATTCTACGACTCCTGCCACGCATAAAACTTTGCACATAAATTTAAAACCAGCCATTGAGATGAGTCTGGGAATGAGAGTCGAGCCGAGCCGAGCTGAGCTGAGCTGAGCTGAGGAGCGGGAACTTTGCGTTGACTCTAAGGCCACAAATGGTAAGCGGGTTAGGTCAGGGTTCAGGTTGAGGTTCAGGTTAAGGCAGCGAGGAAGCGTAGCAATCAAAGGTGAAAAACTTTGCAAACTATGCGAAAGCAAACAGGCAAAAAGTCAATATTAATATTCACTTAGCAAAGGTCCAACAGGGACGGTGGGCGGGGCATGGGTGGGATATGCTGACAATGGCCAGGCAAATGCCAAGCAAATTGAAAATGCGACGAAAAACGTGAGACGCGCCAACTTTTCCACCTCAACGTGCCCGAGTGCGTTTATTTTTATCAAGATTAGCATTTGGCTCGTCTGTCAGCCAGCCAGGCAGTCAGCTAGCCCGCTTGCCTTCCGCCCTCCGCGGATCTCAGTTATTGAATAGGCAAACAGAAAAGGCAACGTCGTCGACATGGAAAACACAGACAATGCTGCAGATTCTTTACCCGATTCCGATGCCTCGATTCCCTGAAACTCGCTTTGAAGTGCGGCACGCACAAATTGTGCCTCACTCTCTCGCTCGGTCTCTCTCCCTCTGAGATTTCGTAGCCAACGTCAAAGATGAATTGTTGATGTCGTCGCTGTCACCAGGCGGCAATTCTCCATTTGCTATCCCTTGGCCCGCCAGCGCTTGGACCATATAATTGAGTGTCTGCAAAACTTTCAAGTGCCTCCGCTGTGGCAATTTGGCAAAAGCCTTTGCCACAAAATGTTGCCGCACGCATAATTAATGCAATTGTTGGCACGAGCACAGACCCAGGCCCAGGCATAGACAGAGTTCTGTTTTGTTTTGCTTAGATCCGTTCAGTTGGTCAGCAGTTGCGGGGGTCCCAAAAACTGTAGGCGGGAAGGCGCAAGAGCACTTTGTCTGCCTGACAGAGCTAAATGCAAAATTGTGTTCATTTCAGAGACATTTTCGCATGCTGCATGTTTCTGCATTTCATAGTGCACAACATGCTTTTAATAACTTTTATTTGTCATATAAATTTTAAAGGCAAAGCCAAGTTAAATTTGATAATCTTCTTCTTTGATATGAATTTAAAGCTTGAGTATTAAATATTTGCGTTTAGCTGATAAGAACAGATATTACCTAAACTTTGATATTAGTTAATCTTATTTATCTTTTGTTATCTTTATATACAACTAGATTAAGCTGCCACTAAAGGATTCAGAAAGCAGATTAATTAGGTAAATAAATAAATAAAATAAAACAAATTAACAAAATAAATAAATAAATAAATAAAATAAATAAATAAGTAAAAAGAAAAATAAATAAATAAATAAATATATAAATATTATTTTAAATAAAAATTCAATAAAAATAAATAAATAAATAAAAAATGAATACATCAATAAATAAATTATTTTTTTGTTCGTTTTATAAATAAATAAATAAATAAATAAATGAATAAATAAATAAATAAATAAATAAATAAATAAATAAATAAATAAATAAATAAATAAATAAATAAATAAATAAATAAATAAATAAATAAATAAATCAATCAATCAATAAATAAATTATTTTTGGTTCGTTTTGTAAATAAATAAATATATAAATAAATATTTGGGTTCATTTGGTAAATAAATAAGTAAATTAATTAATTTATAAAAAATATTTAAGAAAAAAAAAAATTAAAAAAGTCAATAGATAAATAAATATTTGAGTTAGTTTGGTATTAAAAATATTTTTAGTAATGCTTGCTGAGGCTTATACATACATTTATACAGAAAATGCATTAAACCTAGGCAAGACATTTAAATTTAAATAGAATTCAATTATTTAAAAAATACTTAAATAAATTTGCATTTCTATCAGAACTCGCATATATCAATGTCAATTAATATCAAATATCAATGCTTCTCAATGTCTGCAATCAATATTACTATCACTCACACTTTGGTAGAACAAACTCAGAGAGCAACCGATTTGTGTGTCGGCTCTCCAACGAGTTCGTTCACGATCGAACAGAAACATATATTTTCCCCAATATTGTTTGCTCTATTTCTTCTCCGACTGCTTTGCGGAGTCGTATGAAACAAAAGGTCTTCAGTGAATGTATTGGTATGTAAGCGAGAGTTTTGCTTCGCTCAACACTTCAATAACGTACGTGAATGTATGTAAATGCATGTGCATGTATATGTGAATGGGAAGATCGATTGCATTGACTCTCTAAGCAATGTTCGTTAAAACATCGGCAAATGATTAGCTCAACTGAAGTCGCTCAAACATAAATCGAAACGAAAAGAACCGAACTTGCTCAGAGAAAGATATATATATATGTATATATATATATATTTTTGATCTCGTGAACAGAGTGGAGAGTGGCAAACGATTGACTGTTACTTGCAAGCTATAATTTCAATATATATTTACATTCAATTAATTATGTATGAGTTTATTCGATTTGGAGACTGCTCTGTATATGAATTTTTTCTCTTTTCTCTTCAAATAATATGAAATGAAGGCAAATGTTGAATTGCTTAGAAAAGTATCCATGTTAAAGAAAGCAAATAAGAAAAGAACTAACAGTTATTCCCTACAATATACTCAAAGCATGAACTAAACTAAGGCACAATGCAACTAACCAAAGTTATTTATTGTAAATAAATACATAAATCCATGAATCCATAAAATTCACATTCAACTTAATGCTAAATAAACTCAACGTACAGTTATACAGTTTCTTAGCCATAAAGATAGTCACATCTACGCATATCTAAAATAATTGCGTTTGTTATCTTATCTTAGATATGTGCAAGTGCTTTGGCCTAATCGTTAGCCTCTCACGAGCATTTTGGCCAACTTCACACTTAATCTGTCACGATTTCGCTCTCTTTCTCACTCTACCTTACCCCTCCACTTCTACGCCTTTCAGCAAACATACGCTAGATAAAGTCTAGAACTTTATTTGACCATAACCCAGGCACAATAAAAACGACGACGTTCAGCATCTCTTCCATTTAGTGCAGCTAAGCTGCAGCAACAACAGCGTAAAGCAGAAAGAATGAGCGACAAAAACTGCGAACTGCGAACTGCGAACTGTAAACTGCAAACTGCATATAAAGATAAAATATTTTCATTTGCCAGGCAGTCGCCAGGCCGAGCTGCCTCCTCCTGCTGCTGCTGCTGCTGCGCCGCCTTTCACTACTTCTGGCTCGGTCATCCATCCATTGTGCACTTAATGCAATTGTCGCATTATTTTGGGCTCCGCCACTTGGCGATCCTCATACAGCGTAGCGATATATATATTTTTAAATACCTAGTTCGCAGTTTTTGTGTCTATTTTATAGTGTTTGGGGTTTTTATTTTGCCGCATGGCGTCTGCTTCGCTCGTTGCCTGCTGCAGGCAGCACGTTGCACGCTGCACGTTGCACGTTGCCTGCTGTCTGTCTGCATCTGCTGCGTCTGCCACGGCGTCTGCAACAGCGAGACAGCTCGAGATATGCCGCTGCTGCTTCTTGTTGTTGTGGCCGCTTATTAAGCCATTTGAAAAGGCGCTGCCGCAGTTTGCGCTTTTTTTTTTATTCTATTTATTTTTTTCTGTGTTGCAAATCAACTGAAGCGCACCACAAAAAAAAAAATAAAAGAAAAGGAATGGATGGCAAAGCAGACAGAAACTGACATAAAAAATTAAATATAATTTCCTTGTTGGACGTTGGCACATGTGCGCAAAGTTTAGCATTTTCCCAGGCAGCTTCAATTTTCTTGGCTAATACCTCAACGGCGAGGCCAAGGCATTTCCTACTATATATTCATTTATTTAATTTTAATTAAAGTTGACTTACATTTGAAGTGTAAATAAAATAAATTAATAAGTATATATTAAATTAAAAAATGTTCTAAAGAAATAAAGAAAGAAAATAAATAAACAAATATAAATTAGATAAATTTCAGCTAAAACAAAATAAATAATTAAGAAATAATAAATAATTATTAAACAAAATATTCCAATCAATATAAATATTTGACATTCATTTTAGATAAAAATAAATTTGATTGATTAATAAATAACAATTTGAATTGATTAATAAATAATTTTGAAACTAAATAAATAAATAAATGAAGAAGTAATGAATATTAAATTAATTAAAAATATTATCCAATCAATATATAATATAGTAATAATTTAAAATTATTAAATAAATAAATATAAAATAAAATAAAGAAATGAAGAAAAATTTAATAAAAGTAAAAATGAATATAAGTTTGATTAAATAAGTTATGTAATAAAAATTAACTTTAAATTAAATTAATAATTAAAATTAAATTTATTAAAAAAAAAATACATAAATAAAAAATGTAAATTTAATAAAAATAATTAAATTAATAAAAAAAAAGAAAATTGTAATGTATATATTATTTTATTTATTTATTTATATCAGTTAGAGACAATGTTAAATTAAAGCTAACTGAAAGCTAAAGCACTGGCTACTGAGGCCTTCGGCTTATATATTATTTTAATTTTTTTAAATATTCATTCAGTTATTGTAGTTTCATATCCCAAATGGAAACAACATTGCTCTTGGCCTGTGCCTTGCCATATCGCTCATACGCCGCATTGTGCGCTAGTGAATAATATCGATTTTCACTCGCAGCCTTTAAAAACGAGCCGAGTACAACGCACTTTGCGTTTTTGGCTGCTGCCAAATGGCAGCAACAGGAACAAAAAAATACAACAAAATAAAAGTCTTCTGTGAGAGCGAGAGAGAGGTAGAGAGAGAACAACAAGAAAAAAACTTTGGGCCACTGGCACAATAATTTGGCACGCAAACCTTTTTTTCGGACGCCAAGGCAAACATTTTCATGCTGCAAGGGTTGAGGCTTCAGCTGTAAGGGCTGGACAGAGGTAGCGAGGTTGAAGTTCGGGGACTGTGCTTTTTAGGCAGCCGTAGGGCGCGTGAATAAAAAATGAAGCGAAATACATTGTGCAGCTAGTGGCGCGCACATTAAAAATTTGCCAAAAAGCCAACACGGAGCCACCAGCCAGGCACTGGGACACAATGGCGCCGGGCGACTACAGCTTGAGCCAGGCAGCAAAGCCAGCAAAGCCAGCAAAGTAGATTTTTTTTTGGCTAGCTGTTGCGGCCAGTTCAGTGTACTCCATATTTGCTCTGCGGATAACGTATAACAATCAGAGTGCTCTGTGTTCATATTTATGAAATCTCTAGAGAGAGAGGGAAGGAGAGGGCGAGAGAGAGGGAGAGTAAGAGCTTAATCTCTAATATCATGTGTGTGTGTGTGCCAATTAAATATTTAGCTAGATTTTCGTTTTTAATTTATTTCGAAAGGGTTTTGTGGCACCAAGCAGCATTGTCGTTATGCAAATGTGCCACTATGAAATGGGTCAAAGTTTAATGTGAGTGTGCGAGTAGGGGGCGTGTGTGCCGGGGGTGGGGCGTATTCGAGCAGCTCTACTTATTTACGAGCAGAGCAGCAACAATTTTTCGGCATATTAAAGTGCTTTGCAGGGCCAACGTGTTTGGCATGCTAATGTGAGAGAATAAGAGAGAGTTAGGCAGAGAAAGAGAGAGAGAGAGAGAGTGTGTGGTAGAAATATATATAGATCGATGGCTATACGTGCCATGGGCTTGTGCAACAGTTAGCATAAGCTAAGCCAAGTATTAAATATTAAATAATAATTTCTCTAAATATCTTTTGCATATACAGCGCTGCGCAGCTGAATAAGTTTGAGTTAATGCAAAACTTTGCTAATTTATAGCTCATTAATGATAAATTTCAAATTAAATGAATTGTAATTGGTTATATAGAAAAATAAATCACTTTGATATGGAAAAGTTTCTGGCATGTGAATATGTTATTAAAAGAATTTTCTAAATATATAATATATTGAATGAATATTTCAATATATTTAATGAATAAATATGATATAACTATTTAAATTAATATGTATCAATATAATATTAAAAACACTTAAATAATAATTAAAATAATAAATAGAATAATAATAATATTTCAGGTCTATGAATTTGTTTTTAATATGATTTTGAATATGTTTCATATATATGTGAAATTGAATATATTGAATGAATATTTTATGAATATGTATGAATTAATTATTTAAAATTATATAAATAATTATACTTTTTTTTTTAATTTTAGAAAGCAAAGCTAAAATAATATATAATAAAAATAACCATTATATTTAATTAACTAATATTTATTTTGTCTTCTGTGATTCTTATGTTTAACCAATAAAATATTTTTGATGCAAAAAGAGAAAATATAGAAAATATGAAATATAGAAAATACAATATAAAATAAAATTTATATAAATAAAAAATTATAAATATAAATAAAAACCATATAAAACAAAATATAACAAATAGCAACAAAATATAATATAAAATGAAATAAAATATATATAATAAAAAATCAACTAGAATTTTCCTTCACTCAAACATTTGCACAGAACTCTATATCTATATAAATATTTATTAATTTTCTTATACCAAAATATATGTATATTTAGCTCTTTCACAATTCTCTCCGACTAAATCAAAGGGTTGAGAAAAACCAAAAACAAAAAGAAATATCAACCAAATGCCTTACATTGTTTGGCAATGTCACTAAATATTTTGTTGGAAATTCAACGGACAGGAACATAAATTAATTTAACAAATGAACAAACTGAATGAAAGCGCACAGCAATCCCAGGAATTTAACCTGGACACATAAATTTTCGTCGAGAAGTGTAACAAATGCTCATTAATATGCCAGACACATATTGCGGGTGGCACCGCTCACCAGGCCAAGGGGCGGGGCGGGGGAGGCAGCCTCCAATGGAATGCGTTGAAATAACAAAAGAAACGGCGAGGGGGAGGGGGTCATGGCAGCTGAATAAAAAATTTATTAATTGGCAGCTAAATAAGTCGCAAGAATTTACACGTTAATAATTTTATTAGCAAGCTGTTGCAAGTGGGCGTCAGCTGAAGGCGTTGGGGCGTGGCTGTGACAGCTGCTCGCACACATTTTCAAATTCCACTTTGTCAAAAAAGAAGAAGAAGAAAAATAAGAAAACAAAATGTGGAAATCATGAAAAATGTGAAATGTGTTGCCAAAAGGGCAAACGACAGCAGCTTTTGCAAATGTCCATCGCTTGTAGGCGTGGCATGTAAAAGGGGCGCTTGCTGTTTGAACTTCGGGAAAAAAATAACAAAAAATTTTAAATAAAATGTATAAAATGTACATAAAACATGCACAAACTATTTTTAAAGCACTCGCCGGACAGATGTTGCTCGTTGGCCGTTGGTATCAATAAATTATAATCACAGCGAGCAGGAGACAACAATGCTGGCGGAGGAGTAGCAGGAGGCGGCGCAGGAGGTTGCCCAAAAATTAAAGCAATGCGTGGCTGCTGCTGCTGCTGCCGCTGCTGTTCATTTCCAGCTGTTGAACACAATTTAAGTTAAGTGTTTTACTTTTAAGGCGAATGCCATACGCGCACGACCACGACCACGCCCCCTGCAACAAACTACCAACGAAACGCCCACACATTGGCAGGGCAGCAAAGTCAAATGCGAGCGAGAGATGGATAAAGAGCGGGAGAGAGAGAGAGGGAGAGCAAAATTCATTGCCTTTTAATTGCAGTTGGCAGTTGATACGAACAATTCTCTACTGAATCTGTGTGTGTGTGTGTGTGAGGGGAATCCAGACTTTTCCTCATACATAAATTTTACTGTTAATTGAATGCAGGCACTTGAAAAATGGGCAGACTATTGAAGCTGACTGGGCCAATGGCAACCTGTTGAGCTCGCTGAGTGATTTATGGAACTTTTACCCCAAAAGAATTGACAATGAAAATTCGAGCAGAGACTATGCAGTCTAGAGACATATTTTTGTTTTACAATCGTATTGAGAAAAGCAGGAAATATAAATGAAGTAATTGGGGACAGAAGTTTGGCAAGATGATTCAATTGAATTGAATGTGAGAAAATTTGAAAAATATATATATTATGCTGCTTCGTTATTTTTAAATTCCTCAAAATTAAAATAGAAATAAAACAAAATATTATTTTTAATGAAAATAAAGCATATTTGTTAGCGGAATTATTTACTTGGCTTAAACTGCTTCAGCAGCTTGTTCAGTTCTTTAAGATACGTTTTTATGTTGAAGCGGAATTAAAGCTAATTTTATAAGCTTGAAAAAGGCTATGTATATTTACAGAAAAATAAACAAAATTTGATAAAAATTAAGAGTTTCAATTATAATTTATTTAATTAAAATTTCAGGTTCGACTATGCAAAAATATAGTCACAATTAAAAAAAAAATTATTAGAGTGCATTAAAATTTATTTATTTAAAAATTCAGTTTGGGCTCAGCAGAAAAATAATTAAAATTTGATCATATTAACAAAGTGAATTAATTATATTTCTTTTATTTAATAATAACAATTTTTGCTTGAGCAACTGCAGCGCTAAGTTTACCATTTTAATATAAGAGTATATATGAGCTCAATAAACTTAGCTTTATGAGAGTTTTATATCTGTACATTTGCTTTGTTCGTTCCAATTCCTCTCTATTCCTTACCAGTTGCCAGTTCGTTCCCACAGAGCATCGGCTTGATCTAGTTCACGCTCGAAGTTGGAGCTCAAGAGAGACTCTAGAACTAAATATCGTTCGATTAGGGCAGATGCTTAATGCACTCAATATCAAGCCAACGTCCAATTTATATATATATATACATAAAGAGAGATAGAGGGAGCTCAGCACAAGTTCCCTATCTTAGGTGTTATTTTCTTAAACAACAAAGCTGCAGTTAATGACATTTTCCAGAGAAATGTCTGCCTAAATAACTAAGCACAAGCGAATCAATAAATTGCTTGCTCATCCAAGTAAAGCGGGTGTGAGGCATACACAGAAAATAAAGGCAAACAAAATAAAGAGAAAATACCTCTATAAAAATAACTCACACAAAATCAATGAAAATCAATGAGGTGCCTATAAAGTGTTCTCAGCTTGGATAAAGAGCAAGCGATTGCCGCATATTTTGGCAGCTTTTTTTTTGCTATTTTTAAAATGGCCAAAAACGGCTGCTTGACAACGAGGCATGAATAGAAACAAATTCACACACACACACACGCACAGACATTCATATATGCATAAGGCTTGTCATGGGGGATCGCAGTTCGTGTATTTTTCTTTCTTTTTTTTTCTTTGGGTAATTGAATTATATTTACGCATAAAATTTATTTATTCATGTTTCACGTCGAGTTGCGAGCCATGTGATGCCGAAGCACGTAAAAGTAATTTAAATTCATTTAGTCGCCAGGCAACGGGCTATAGACTGCAAAAGGACAAAGGGCTGTCAAATAGTCATATCGATAGACTGCCCAAAGGTCAGAGCAGAGCTCAAGCTGAGCTGCTGTGGGAGCAAAAGGAGATCTCTTCTTTGTCAAACTAATTTGACTAGCTAAATTTACAGCGAAAAAAAAAACTGCTAACTTCATTTAAAATCTCTTTTAGCTTTAAGCAACATCTGCAATAGTTTTTGCGCTTCAACTCAAAAAACATTCGGATTTTCTCTCTCTCTCTCTCTCTCTCAATTTGTGTGCTCCTGCGGAAATGAAAGAAGTGCTTCCCCTTTTTTTTTCATTTATTATCACCTGGTTCGTTGAGCGCATTTCCGTGTTGCATTAAAATCCTATCAGTTTTATATACATATATTTTTTTTGCGAGCACAGGAAATTTGATGGCAATTGCTTTAAACTAGCCAAAGCTCTCAGCGAGCTTACAAATTGGTTTTATATGCGTGATTTCCGTAGTCTAATTACGTTCTACGGCAGTTGTGGCTTGGCATGAAATGGAATGGAAATGGAACGGAATGGAAATGGAAATGGAGAGCTAACTCACCTTATTCTTGTTCATGTGCCTTGGCTGCACTGCTGGGAATAATGCTGTAAATAGAAAAGACGACGAAAACTAGGTTAGCAGTGTTAATTGAATAAATGAAAGAGAGAGTGAGAGAGAGAGAGAGAGAGAGAGAGAGAGAGAGTGAGAGAGAGAGAGAGTGAGAGTGAAATGGGTCTGCTTTGACAGCTTAAATGCCGTCGTTTGTCCCGAACTACAAGACAAATTGCATAGGCAAAACACAATCTATATCTATTTGGGCCAGGACACTGGACATATCAAAGGTTATCAGTTTTTCTGATTGGCGCGTCACTTCTGCATGGCATAATGGAACTAACTAAACATATGTCTGCATGTTGGCAACTTACTTAACAGCTACTTACGTTACGAGCTGCTCGTTGCTGCTGTTGCTGCTGTTGCTGCCTGTCAGCAAAGTTTTCAGCGCTGTCAAGCGAGGCAACAACTCAACTAGCTGCGTTGCATGTGCAACGTGCAACGTGCAACACGATGGCTGATAAAAGCGACACACGCATGCATGAATGGACACACAGGGCTGCAGAGCTCACAGCTCACAGCTAACAGCTCAAGAAGTCAACAAGCAAAGGTCAACTGAAGCTCAGAAATAAATTTAAAAGCAGTTCAATTGAACTAGTTCATGCAGGAGTTTCTCAAGTGCAGCCCTCGCTGTGGCGTCACTCTAAAAACTTCTTCAACTTTTTCTTGTCAAAAACTCAATTTGCAATTTCAATTCACGCACTAATCGGGCGAATCAAATGTCAAGTTGCTGTCGCTAGTTAGTTAGCTGCTAAGCAGAACATGACGTACACAGAGCTCCAGAGAGCTTCACATGACTGCAGCTTTTGGTTTCCGTGTTTTAATTTGTTTTACGTGTGTGCGAGGTCGAGCTACGCAATATAAATTACTCATACGCCATGCGATTAGAATCAGCCTGCCATTTGCAGAGTCGAGCAAAGCAGAGCAGAGCAGGGCAAAGCATTTAAGCCAAATGTATCAACGAGCTGGCCACAAAATCACAGCTGAGCTCTCACAGAGTGGGCAATGTTGCGTATACTTGATCTTGTTACATACAGATAAATGTCAATTTATTTTCCACACTCCAAAACACTAAGCCGATGCTGGCCTTCACCCACTTGCCCCTCCTGCTACCCTCGCTCACACCTACTCTTTCATTTTGGCTGCTATTTAGCCAGCTCGCGCTCTCTCTCTCTCTCTCTCTCTCTCTCTCTCTCTTGCTCTCCCTCTTTTTGTGTGTGGGCGTTTGACGCATGACGAGCTGTAATCGATAAGCAGCGAGGCTTGACGCTGCTTGACTGCTTGACTGACTGAAGGGACTTGCTGCCTCTTGGCAATTCCATTTAAATACATTGCCCTTGCCTCCCCCTCTCTCCCGCTCTACGTGTATTGGCAATCAAATTATGTTGAAATTTATGCGCCACAGCAATTCTTTTTAATGAGCATTACACTAATTAATAATTGCCGCTTATTACAGTTACGCTGCGCAAATAGAAGCTGATTCTACTTAAATGTTGTTTATTAAAGTTTGAGCTGAACAAGTTCTAATTCCTAAAAGCTATACGCAAAAATCTCTGCCCATGTCATTAAATGGCACAAAAGATTTATACTCTCTCTCTCTCTCTTGCTTTCTAGCGATTGCTACAAATGCCGCCTCCTGCCAAATTGTCTGGGCATTGTCTGGTATTTCTAAAACGTAGCTCAGGTGCATTTTACACGCTTTCACGTATTTTATGTTTAAACGGAAGCATAAAAGCCATCTCGATAAATCCAAATGCTACATCATTTTCAGCTGGCCGCAAATAAAGGAGCGAAAAGGCCATGAAAATTGAAAATGAAAGTTAAATTGCAAACAAAAAAGGAAAAATGAATAGCAGAGAAAAAAGAAAAATCGAAAGCGTCGGCGAATATTACTTATTTTTATGCTCCCCTTTTTATATTGGTCGGGCATGTCGCCGCGTACCGCAGACGACGTCGTTTTGCTTTTCTGGTCACAGCTGGGCCTCGCCTTGCCAGTCAGTCAATAACATCAATAGACGGCAAATAAAAATCGACCTTTTATGTGGGTGTGGACACTGGAGGTGCCGAAATTTTTCGATTTGCGCTTTGTTTGCTGGCTATATTGTTGGGACCCAGTGGCCAGTGGCCAGTGGCCACTGAAACCAAATAAAATGAAAGCCAAAACCAGCCACGCAGCAAAAATGCTGAGCAGCAGCAGGAGTAGCAGCAGCAGCAGTTGCTGATAGCCAAAGGCTAAAGCTGTAGCAGGAATCATAGCTGCCGAGAGGGCCAAAGGGCCAGGCAACTATTAATATTGAAACTGTGATTGCTGCTAAATCCTTTCACGCTTTTGTTTTTCTTTCAATTTCAATGCCAGTCACAGGTCTAGCGGAAACGGAAATCGCTGCCCTAACGAGCGTCAAAGCCAATGCCATATAGCCATAGCCATAGCAATAGCCAAAGTCAAAGTCAGCAGACAGTTTTTGATTGTTTGACGTCTGGTCTGGACTTTTGTATTTCGGTTTCAGTCTCTGTTTGTTTTACTTCACTCTCTTCATTTTCTTGTCTCTCTTGTTTTTTTTTTTTTTTTTAGATTTTTGCGGCATAGCCAATTATTTTAGACAAGTAATTGCTAGAGCTGAAGCGCCACGGAATTTGTAGAGCAGACAAATTGTTTGGGGAGCTAGTCCCTTAGCCAGTTAGAGCTGGCATAACTTTGGTCTTCGCCGTTTTCCCATCGGCCATAACAGCCATAACTCTGACTGCTACCAATAAATTATTGTTTTCTGGCCCGTGGGTAATATGAGCTCTCTGCTCCGCTCTCAATGGGCGCCAAAGTATTTGCTTACCCGGGCCAACGAGAGCTTGACATGCAGAAGCCGCTTAAGCGCACCCCGCAACAACATCAACAACGGCGTATTGGATTTCACTCTTACAGCGGGACACAGTCACAATTGCACTTCAGCCCGGGCAGCAGCTTAATGTCATGCGAGACACTTGAGAAAATCGTAATGCGGGGGCGAAACTTTAGAACTTTGCTGGCAAATATATATACATATATGTATATATAAATTTTTTTAGAAGCCGCGGAAGTGGAAACACAATCAACTGCATGTGCGGCTCATTTGCAGTGATTTACTTAAATGAAGCGAATGCTAAGAGGCTATTAAGTGGCCTCTATTAGTGCTGACAGCCTTAAGTATGAAATGCTAATAACTTACAAGAGCGTTGAACAGCAAAGGATGCTCTAAGGAGATGGGCAATAAGTGGAAGTGTGTTAAAGTCTATATGAAGTATTTTTTATATTTTATTACATAGAGTTACATTTTACTGTATTTATTATGCTAAAAAATAAATAAAATATTTTTAAAATTATAAATTATAAAAAATAGTATTTTTGTAAAATAATATAAAATATTAATGTGTCATTTAAAGAAAAATTAATATAAAAGTATAATTTGTAATATTTTATATTATATTAAAAATTATTTTGAAAAATTAATACAATAAAAAATTTAATACAAAAACCAAAACAAACAAAAATAATAAAATAAAATAAAATAAATTAATTAATATTTAAATAAATACATAAATACATAACTAACTAAATAAAAAATAATAAATAAATAAATGATCGATAAATAAATAAATATATAATAAATAGTTAAATAATTCAATAAATATATTTAAGAAAATAAATATATAATAAATAGTTAAATAATTCAATAAATCTATTTAAGAAAATAAATATATAAATAATAAAATAAAAAAAAAATACATACATAAATAAATAAATACATAAATAAAAAAAAAAGTTGTATAAATAAATAAATAGTATAATAATAGTACGTAAATAAAAGGAAAGTGCATTTAAAAATATAGGAAAAAAATAAATGAAGAAATTTTCTTCCCTGAAAAACTATTAGTTTTACATTAAAAACTAAATTATTTAATTTGTTGTTTGTTTGTAATACACAACCAAATTTTTATTCCTAATTAATTAACGTCTATATATTTTTTAGTTTATCAGCTTACAGATCAGATCAACTTAATTGCCTAGTCAAGGCACAGACAACTCAACTCAACTCAACTCAAACACTCTTGTCTGCTTCAATAATAAATGAGCGTTGTCCTCTTTCAAGACAGTTGACAACTTGTTTGTATAATTGGATTAAATGTTAAGTTTTAATTTTTTGAATTAAGAGCAACTGTCTTTTAATTAGCCAACGAAGCGAAACGAAACGAAGCGAAACGAAGAGAAACTCATTAGCAGCCGTCAACAGTTCAGTAGTTTCCAAAAAGGTGCAATCAGTGGCCTACACACTTTCAGGCCTATTTATTGGGCAATTGTAGTGCCACTAATGAAACTATTTATAGCCGTGACAAACGACAAAGTGGTAAAATTAAGGAAAGAAACCAAATAAGAGAAACAAGCTGTAAAACAAGTTAAGAGTTCGGGCTGTTCGGGCCAGTTGCTGCAGTTTTAATTTGAAGATGCGGCCACGATGGACGTTGAGTTTTAACAGCTCATTAACATTCGCTACACGGCAGCGGACATGACAGCTAAAGCGGGGGACGACAGCGGATAGACGACGACATTTTTGACGTGGCCCGAGCGCATCGCATCGCATCGCAACGCAAGGCATCGCATCATTCAGAAGCTGCTTAAGAGCCCACTCCAAGAAATGCTGCCCAAATGTATGTATCTGCTGACGGGGGTAAGAAGCAGCGCGCATTTAAAAGCCTAAAGTATCTGGCTGTCAGTCTGTCAGGCTGTCAGACAGCGCGGCACTTGCGCTCAATCAGCAGCCACGGCCACGTCAAAATGTTGTGGCAAACAAAGAGCAGTGTGGGGCAGAGAGCTGCTAGCCAATGGTGAGCTCTCTTGTGGGCGAGTGTCTTATCACAAAACTCCAATCGACAGGGCAACAACAATAACAACAACAACAACAACAGCAGCAGCAACGGCGACAGGCAGCAGCAGCAGTTGCAGCCGGGCAGAACCTAATGAAGTGTCTCAAAGTAGCTGTTAATATATATTCTAAAAGAAATCGCAGCTCAGACGCAATTGATGTATTTTTTGTTTCTTTATGGCCAACATTAAAGTTTTTATGCGCTTGAAGAAAATAAACGCATAGAGTTGGCAACAAAATGCCAAAAGCTTGTTAGCGGGAAAACGCTGCAGAAAAGCCATTTACATTTTGGCTGCCAATTGGCACTCGACGTGGCAGAGCCTAGTCGAGTGAAGTCAACCTGAGCAGCGCACATCAATCAACGGCACTCGGCAGCATTAAAATGGTAATTTAAAACCGCGAGAGAGCAAAGCACTCCAGCTACAGCTACAGCTTCAGCTACAGCTCCGACTTCAGCTCGAACTCCTGCTCCAACTGCAGCTTCAACTCCAACTGCAAGCTCGGACAGAAACTCATCATGTCGACGTTTTAATGATTGGCCGCCGGGCTTCAGCAGCGATGCAAATGCCAGAGCCCAGCCATAATCTGAAGCCCTGAATTGCCGTTGGCCAAGTTCAGGCAGGCAGCGCCGTAAATCAAGGTTGCAACACCTCTGTCTCGCTCTCTCTCTGTGCTTTCAAATTGGGGCCGGGGCAACACGGTAAAGTGTTTTGAGAAATGTCACCCGTGGGGCGTTTTTGTCATTTCAAAAGTGTTCAATCAACTGTCAGCAGTGTCGGCATCAAACACATCTGGCCAGACCCGAGCGCACACAGATATTCAGCTTGAATATCTATCTAAAAAGTAGCTTGAGACAGGAGTGATTATTCAACTTAAACTTTTAGTTATTTATTAAACAATTGAAATGCATTTAGTTAGGCCAGACAGGCATAAAATGTAGCAAAATCTATCATGGGCCCATATTTCACACTTTGCACACTTTTACTTTCAGCAGGAGTCTTGAGCAGAGCATGCAAAGACATGAGACTGCATGCATTTCCTGTGTGTGTGTGTGTTACACTTCCGTTTCTATTTTATGACAACACAATGTCTTCGTAGGTGTGAAGTGAATGCTGTGTAGGCGCTTGACAAGAAATGCCTGCCTTCTGCCTGTTGAGTGCCTCCTGCTGCCTCCTGCCCTTTGGCCTTTCATTGACGCCTCTGCATATATGCTGCAACACCCTTGCCACTTGCCACTTGGCACTTGACTTGTGGCGTCTGGCTGACAGACAACAACAACAACAACAACAACAACAATATCTTGTTCATATTTTTCTTTTGGGCGTTGACATGATTGCTTCTAAATGCAATTTTGTATATCATATCAGCAGCAGCAGCAGCAGCAGCAACAACATCTGGGCGTCGTAGCTGTCGCTTGCTTTTAGCATTATGCATTTTTTATTGCTTTTGATTATTATTATTATTGCAAACAGATTTGAATGCACTGCAGAATGCCATGTCTTGAGTTTGGCAAAATTGAAAACGAACATTTTCTTCGATTATCTCTTTGCATTCACATCAGCTGCTATCAAATGCTGTCAATTATGATTTCTATTTTACTTTGCGCTCTTAAAGCTGTAGCTTAAATTTGTAAATTTGCATTACGCTTACAGCTTCTATATAATATATATATATGTATATATATTTGTATTATGTGCTCACGGCACACGCTGAAAATGCTAATGACCCACATAGTCATTAACTTTGCTGCGATAAGCGTTTCGTAAATACAAAAAAAAGTGTACGAAAAAAATTAAGAAATTTTCCGTGTATGGAAAGAGAGAGAGAGAGAGCGAGAGGGAGAGAGAGAGAGGGCGAGCAGACTCAGGGCTGGGCAACTGAAAAGCAGAAACATCATAACAGAGGGCGTGCCAGTGGCTCTGGCTATGGCTCTGGCCCTCGACGGACAACTGACAGTGGCTCATCAAATTGCGAACAGGCGTTGCAGGAAATTAAATAATTTTGTGTAATGTAAAAAAAAAAGCAAGAAAAATAAGAAGAAGAAAAAAAGAAAAGCAGCGAAATTTGTGTAGTATTTAGGAGTGAGCTGCGTTAATGTTAATGCATTTTCTGACACTGCGTGGCAGTAGCAAAAGGCAGCTGAAATAAATGAGTGGCAAGGAAAAGCACAGACATGCACACACACGCACACACACGCGCGTAAAATGGGTGCGTTGAAAATGAGGCAAACACTCAAAATGATTGTTATCATCCGCAAAGCGAAATGGATGTGCGTGTGCTTGTGTATGTGTGCGTGTGTGTGTGAGCTTTAATTTTTTTTTTCGCTCTGTTTTGGCTTGCCAATTTCTTTGCCACGCCCCAGAAAGCACATAAAACAAGAAAATTATAGCATAAATTGAAGCGAGCGTTTGTATAAATAAATATATGTACATACGTACATGCATACATATGTGTATATATAAATATATATATACTTATACATATATTTCTGTTTTATTTATGTTTCCTTTTTTCGCTCAGTGCAAATGTGCGCACATTTCAATTGGAATGGCAAACACGAATGCGACTCGCTGCTTTCATTGTTGTTGTTGTTGCTGTTGTTGTTGTTGTTGTTGTTATTGTTGTTACTGTTGCAGAGTCACCTGTGTTGCTGGCATGTAGGTGAACTGCTGCGTCTGCCGCATATTTGATTTATATTGCCATTTACACTTGCTACTCGCCATTGTTATTGTCAGCAAAAAAAAAAAAAAATAAATAAATAAATAAAAAAAAAAAAATAAAAAAAAAAAAAAAATAATAATAATAAAAAAAAATAAAGAGGAAACACAAATATTGGAGTTTATTTTGTGCTACAAATGGCCAACAGTCTTTAAGCCAAAACTGCGTTAGAAACACAGATAGAAAGACAATTACAAACAGTTTATAGAATTTTTTTATTTTTAGTTTTATTCAAATTCATTTATAATTGTCTACACATTTTTAGCTTGAAATATTTTTAGAAATAATTTATATATTATTTAATTAAAAATTTAAAATAAAATTTAACCAACTATTTAAATCTAATTTTAGCTAAATTTATTATAAATTTATGCCAAGACAAAATTAGATATTTATAGTAAAAATAATTTCAATTTTATTGAAGGCCGTCTGCAATTATGAGCCAACAGTTAATTATACAGTGAGATGTGTGTGTGTGGCCACTGGGACTTGCCACCCAGAAATGTACTTTGACAGCATTTGAGGGCAAACAAAAAGGTGAGCAGGTGAAGAAGGGCTTGGCACGCAGTAGCCCCAAATGATTTGAAAATAACAGACGTAATTTGTTTGCCAACACAAAACAGGCAAACAGGAGGAGCGAAAGGAGCGTGAATCCGGCCAAAGTTGTCAAGGAGCATGGGTATATGAATGTAGCCACAGCTGGCAGGTCAGGGCAGGTCAGAGGGGGATGATGGGGGAATGATGAGGACTGCTGGGGGATGTGCGAATGACAGGGCCCACTCCAGGGGCAAGAGGCACAACTAAAAAGGCACAACATATGCGCACATTTTACATGCCATCGCGACTTTGGGGAAACCATTTGGAGAGCTGAGTGCTGTGAGCTGTGAGCTGTGGAGCTGTGGAGCTGGGAGCTGCATTATGACGGCCCCGTGGCAGCCGGCGACAATTAGACAAAAGCCCAAACGATACGAGCTGAGGGGTCGGGCTTCAATTGCATGTCATTGTCAGAGCGTCAGGGCAGCTGTGGGGCTAGCTGCTGCCATTGCTGCTGCTTTGTCGGGTTTTATTATTTTCAAATTAAAATGCTTGCCCCGCGTCCCTCACACCTTCTGCTGCCACTGTTTATGAGCTTTGGTGCACATGTGTGCAGTTTCGGTAGCCAGCCAACTCTGTCTGTGATGGTTACGGCCGTTTGGTCTGAGGCTTGCCTCTCGCTTTGGGGTTTGCCACGCATTCGTTGTGTGTTGTTTGCATACGTTTGGCCACCGCCTGGCAACAAATGTGCACGTACACATTTTTAATTGATTAAATATGAGGCACACAGAACAGAAAAAAAGGAGAAGAGAAGAGAATGAAATAATTTCAAGGATATGTGCAGACAGGTCGACTGCACCGCAGATGTCAACTGAAACTGGTCTCATGAATAACAACGTTCTAGGGGCTTAATGGAAGTGAAAATATGTCAACTGGGATGAAAGCAAAAGCTGTTTGGTTAAAGCGCATCCATGGAAATGAATGTTTGAAGGCATATAAATGCTAGGCAGAGTTGAAAATGGAATTAAATGCAATTTATATTTAGATTTTAGCAGATTACTCTGAAACAATAAGAAAACAGAAGGAAATTCGCCTGGCTAGGCCTGGTTAACTACCTGGACAGTTTGTATAATAAAAAAAAATATAATCAAATAAATTATTGTTTACTTGTTTTTAGTTTAAATGAATGAAATAACTTTTAGTTCATTAATATTTAAAATCAGCTTTTCTAAAATATATTTAAATCAGAAATTATATTTAAAAAAAAATTAAAATAAAGTAAAATGAAGTATTAAATTATTAATTTATAAACATTTTTGTATACATTTTTTTCATAATAAATTTCTTAAAAAAGCTGAAAATTAAAAAAAAAAAAAAAACTAAAAATGAATTATTTTGTATATTATATATTCAATGTATTGTATATTATTATATTTTTTTTTTAATATTATATTATTATAATTATATTAATTTTATAATTATAATAATTAATTAGGCTTCGTTTTTTTAAATTTTATATTTATTTATAAATATTATATTTGTTTATTTATTTAATTAATTATTATTAATTGTTTTATTTATTAATTTTTTTTCCGAATAGTATTTAAAAAAGAATTTCCTAAAATTGCTTCATTAATAAAAAACAAAAAATAAAATAAATAAAATATATTTAATACTACAAAACATTCACAAAATTAATAAAAACTCTAGCTTAATTTTATATTTCCCATATTTGTAATCAAAAATCCATGCAAATTACACAAATTTTATATGTAACTAATCTAATATAGCGTAAAATGCGAACAAAAAATTCTTGTGCATATTTATAATACATTATTTAATTACCATACTTTCGTTCACAAAGCATTTTGATTTTTATCGGAATATTTGATGAACAAATTTGAATGATTTTAACTTTACTAAAATGTTTATATTGCTTTGCTTTTATTTCGTTTACAAGTTTTTATTGCAATTCATAAAAATTGATTTATCAAATTAAACGAAAAATAAGAGAAAAAAACCAAAAACAAAAACAAATTTGATTCATGCAGTAAACCATTCGCATTCGCATTCACATACATCACAATTTGATAGCTGTGCATACAATTTATTTTCGATTCAGTTGACCCCATTGTGAAAGCCAAATCACTTCTGCCACAGCTCTGCAATAGCTCAAAAACTTGCCTCACAGTGCCTCAACAGTGTGCGGCAACAAATGCGCCACATCAAATGTCAATTTCAAGCAAAACACAATTTGACAAATTTCCTAAAGCACTAAAAACCAAACAAACCAAACACACATATGCATGTCAATCCAGCCAAAGTTTGCTCGGCATCAATATATTGCACCAGAGTCTATCTATGTGTAGGAGAAATATTTATGAAATCGCACAAATTTATTGTGCACATATCAAAGCGAAAAATTGTAATTCAAGCTGCAGGCGCAACAGACAAAAAAGAAATAAAAGAAAAATAAAATAAATTTTCAGATAAATAAGCATAACAGATATTTAAATTAAAAATTCTTTTTGTCGATTATTTTTTAGTTTAAAATAAAGGAAATATATAATAATAATTATTATTATAATAATTATTATTTTTGTAATATTTCTGATATGTTTTTGGCTTGAAAAATTCTCTTCTATGATTTCTTTTATTATTATATATAATATATTATATTATAATGATAAATTGACATTTCTGATAAAGAAGCATAATTGAAATTTAAATTAAAAATTCTTTTCTAAATCCGCGTATTATTTAGTCTAAAATAAATCAAATAAATAGCTATGATTATAGTTATGATTATAATTAATATTATTTTTGTATTATTTTTGATGTGTTTTTGGCTTGAAAAACTTACTGCTATAATATCTCGTATTATTATTTATTATTTTATATATTTAAGATATTATTTTATTATTATATTTATCGAATTGAAATTGAAATTGAAATTTTTTAAAAATATTACAATTTCTGTGATAAATTCTTTTATTATTAATTTTTTTATAATTATCTATTATTTTTTAAATTTTTTATAATTTGTTGTTGGCTTGAAAATTGAAAATTTGCTGCTATCATATATCTATTTATTATTATATAATACTTTATATTATTATAATAAATTATTATAATAAATAAATATACAAGAAATTTAAGTTAAAGATTTATTTAGAATGCCGAATATTATTTAGTTTAAAATAGAACAAATAAATAGCTTGAAAGCATTAAAATTTCTGTAAAAATTTCATTTAATTTTATTATTATTATTTTTGAATCATTTTTAATTTATTATATTGTTGAAAACTAATAATTTAATAACAAAAATTTAATTTATTATTTCATAATATATAAAGTTTAAATTAAACTCCAACTGCTTAATTATAAAGCCACAACACCCCTTTTAAATATTTATAGGGTATATGAACACAATATTATTTAGCTTTAACCAACTGCAATTTCCTGCTATTTTTTATATTTTTTCTTAAATATTATTCTGTCTCTCTGTGCTGTGACAAATTCTGCACTTGTTGAGAATCGTGAGCTGCATTTTGCAGGTATTAAATTTCAATGGCTAAGAATACCAAATTTATGTTCAGCCATAAATTTCGTATGCATCCAGTCACATTATTTATATACCTTACATTTTTTTCTATAATTTTTTTTGCTGCTAGATTTATTTTTTTTTTTAGCAACTCACTCAAGGTAAAGTAAAAGTTTTTTGCGTTTCGCTAGCTTACACGAAAATGAATCGCATTAGTTCGGCCTGAGTGATTCGACAAGCAGTCGCAGAAGGCTTGCGGATTTGAGCATTTGAGTGTTTGAGAGTTTGAGTGTGGCAGCCAAATGTTGAGGTTGCTCTTGGGCGAAGCTCTAATCTAAAGTGTCTAAAGTGTCGCTAATTTCTGTGCAAATTACACCTGAGTGGGCGACTGCGAGGGCGCGTTTGCCTCTGCAGCGCCTAAACCCTGGTGTGTGCGCTTTGATTGAACTTAATTAAGTTGCGAGTTGAGCTCTAAACAAGTTAAACAAGCTAAATGAATGCCATTACAGAAGATCTGATTGATAGACAGCTGGCATTAGGGTTAGTATAGATTTAAGTTGGATAAGGCTCAAGGAACTGCAAGGCAAACAAAGTCAAATTTATTTTCAGCTATAATTTCTAATAATTTGACTGCAAAAATATTTCAACTTTAGTTAGACGAGAATTTTGATCAAATCAATTTGCAGTAAAATATTTGACAAAGCATTTAAGTTAACAAACCGCAAAAACCTCGACAAACTTGTTTGCTTTCTAAACAAATTTAAAACCATTAACTAACCAACTTTATGCAAAATTTATGAGCAGCATTGATGTGTGCATATCTCTGTAAGTGTGTGTGTGCGTGTGTGTGTGTGTATTTTGTCCTTCATTGTTGTCATTGGGCTTGGCTCGTGCAATGCGGAAAGTATTGAGGCATTTTAAGGATTTAACGCTCGACCGCAGACCGGCCAAAACTTTCAGCATGTTTGAATAAACAAAACACAACGACAGTGCGAGGAGTTAGACCAAGGAGAGAGAGAAAGAGTGAATAAAGGACAATAGTTAATAGAATAGGCGCAGAATGTAGCCTACAATCGATGCTCAACATAAACACTTGCCGCATGGGCCATATAACCGAGCTGGATAGCCTGACATTTTTGGGCTAGTCTGCTGACCCATTGCTGCCTTTTGGGTCACAACAATAAACTTGTTAATTTACACATGAGCCCAAGAGCTCAGGTTCCTATGTTCAGACAGTTTTCGAGCAGTGCCGAATGCCTTAAATATTTCATGATGGGAATTGTAGCAGACCCAGGCAATGTATGTATGGGCCATTCGCCACTTCAATTGTTCGTTTTCCAATAAACCCAAAGACAGCCGCAACTCAACATGGATTGGCCCTTTAAAATGAAGCCATTGTTGTGCAGCAGTCTAGCAATTTGGCTATTTCGACATCGAATTATGTACATTTTAGAACAGAAACTTTTCGCTGTTGGACACAACTTGTCAATTGGACTTTAGAGCCAACTTTAGAAGTTGAAAATGTCACAGCAATTCAACAAAAGTATAGGCCATGAATATTAAAGCGCCTAGACCCTAGACATTGGTCTAACAAGATTTACTGACTTCATCAACAATTAAAGCAGGTTAAAAGTTCTTCACTCTGTCTGGGTTAACTAACTTTGTTAAGTAAGCAAGCGGCAGACTATGTTTATCTAAATCTAGTTGTAGTAGGACAATATTGGTATAAGTTAATAAAAAATAATAAAAAATATTTAATGAAAATATCAAAAACTATTTTGCTAATGATAATTTTTTATTTTTTAATTAATTCATAATTATAAATTTTTTATTTACTTTTGTTTTATTGTTATTATAATATTTAATATTAAATATTTATACATTTTTTATTTGTTTATTTATGATTTACTGTTTTTTTTTTTATTTATAAAATAATATTTTATTATTTACGTTAAAAAAATTTGTTTAAAATAATTTAAAAAAATACAAATATTTTTTTTATTAATTGATAAATTAATAATTATCAGCTTTTTACATATTTTTGATTTACTGTTTTTTTTTTTTCATATTTAATATTTTATAATGAATACTTTTTACTTTACAAATTTAAATTTACTTTACTTTATTTAAAAATACATATTCAATATCTCTCGCTAAACAGAGTTATTCCGATATCAAATGCAAGTTAAAGTACTCATTGTAAAATAAAATTCAACTCAATTCCATTAAATACTATAATTTGAGCTGCATAATTTTCTTTTAGCCAAAAATATATGTGCATATAAATTGCAATAGTTAATCAAATATACGCTTGGCATTTCTCGATGGTTCACCAAATTAGCAGCTAAATGATAACCAGAATTTAGCATGCCGAATGCCAACCAATCAAAAGTAAATCAATATAACTCGAAATACCGATACTCCATGCACATGGGCGGAGAATGGGAAACGATTTGAATAAATGCGGCCACAAATAAATCGAACGCAGGTAAACCGAATGGGTTAGCCCATAGTTCAAAACATTTTGTGGTAAATGCAAATTTATTGCAACAAAAATTTGCGTAGCAATCGAACTGCGAATCGAACGCGGTGGAACGTTGGACTCGTTGGCATTGCTATTGCAGTTGCCAATGCTGTTGCCAGTGCAGTTGGAGTTGCAGTTGGAATTGCAGTTGAAGCCGCAGCCACAATTCGCATGCATGTAAAATATGCTAAAAGTAAATCCAACTTGAATTAATGGACAGCAATCTTTGGCCAAATCTTATGCATTTTCAAATGTGCACACACACACACACACGACACACGACTATTGGCGGGGGTAATAAAAAGAGAGAAAAACTAAAAAAAGAGAGAGAGAAAAAACGGAATCCATTTGCATAGCAAGCTCAGTTCCAGCAAGGGTAGACCACAACAGTGCAGCTAACCAAAACCAAAACCGAAACAGCAACTGGAGCTGCAGACGAAGCTAAAGCAGATCCTTAGCACAATTTATGCAAATTCAATCGCAAAGTTTAGCCGCACTTTTGGTTGCGTTTTATGATGGCTTACAGCAGTGGCAAGTGTTGGCCCTGGCCATGGGAATAACTGATTGGGTGCAGCATGGGAATGGATGAATGGCAGCATCACGTAATGGCCATGGAATCGCTGACAAACTGATGTTGCCCCCAGAGGCAGCTTGACGTGAGCTAGCGCCACTATTGTCATTGATATGAAACTTTTGTAGAGCACTGTAAGCTATACCAATTGGTCAGCAGCATAAATTTTTAGAAATATTAATTTTATTTACTTTAGATCTATGTAATACTAAAAAGTTGTAGAAAAATGAGATTAAATTCATTTTAAGATTTAATTAGTGTGCCAACAATTTGTATAACAATGTAAACTGAATGCAATTTGTTGAGCTATTGATTTTTTTTTTTTTTAATATTTATTTTGTAATATTTAATTTTTTTGTATGGTTTTTTTTTTTTTTTTAACGGTTTACCGTTTAATTTAATTACTAAAATTGTTGAAAATTTAATAACTAATTTTAATTATTATTATTTTTTTTATAATTTTTTATTATGTTAAAATTTTTAAATTTTTATTTTGTATCATTTAATTTTGTTCTATGGATTAAAAAATAAATAAATAAATAAATAAATAAATAAATATTACTTAATTACAGAAATTGTTGAAAATTTAATTACTAATGTTTTTATTAATATACTTTTTATATTTTTTTATGAATTATATTTTATTGTACTTAAATTTTTTAATTTTTATTTTGTATCATTTAATTTTGTTCTATGTGCACAAAAATAAATAAATAAATTTAAACTGTTGAATATTAATTACTAAGTTTTATTATTAATATATTTTTTATATATTAAAAAAAATTTTTTTTTAATGTATCAAAATTTTAAAATTTTTATTTTGTATTATTTAATTTTTTTCTATGGATTTGTTTTTTTTTCTAAATTCAGCAATTCAATTTATTAAGAATTCTATTATTTGAATTTTATTGTATTAATATTTTTTTAATTTTAATTTTTCAATTAATTGCATAACAAAAATGTGTAAGCTGCAAATTTTATATTTTTAAAGTTTTTAAATTATTTTCTCTTTTTATGTATTTAAAAACAAATTTGTTTATTGCCAAAACTTTGCCAGACAGTGAAAACAAAATCAAGTGTATGATTTATTTTTTTTCTCATTATATTTCTGCTTTTCATACATATTTTATCAAACTCATTTGGCTTACACTGATTACACTTCAATGCCACACGAATTTAATCCAATTTCAGTTGCCGCCTGGCTTAAAGTTCTACTTATGACACATGCTGTGGGCTAAATGGAATGCCTTAAGGGCAACAACTCGTCAGACCGCAAAAAAAAAGTCATTCATATGTTACTTAACATTCAATTGCCTTCAATTCAGAAAGCGCTCGCAGTCGCAGTCGCAGACAGCAACAGCAACAACAAAAGCTCACAAATCAACACCCACACACAAGAGATTCGCATCACACAAGTTGGAATCGGAGTACTACAAATACATGCACACACATATGCACATATGTATATAGAAGACATTTGTATGTGGCGTAGCATGTGGCTGGACTTAGATGAAGTCGCTGGGTGATAATCACAACTAATGCGCCTGCTTTTCCGACTGCCTTAGTTACTTTGTTTCGTGTCTGTGTGTATGTAGCGATGGCGGCGGCTTTTCACGTATTTGACTTGGGCTCAGGCACAGATTTGGTTCAAGAGGCGCTGTCAGAGCAGAGAGAGCAACTGAATGAGACTTTGCTGTCAACCAGAGCAAGCAATTCCAATTGAAAAGAAAGTCAAGACGAACAGACGCACAAGCAATAAAATTAGAAAGCAAAAAGCATTATTCCGGGTCCTTGTTGAAGTTAGCATAAAGCTTAAATATTACGAAATTTTTGTGTAAGACTTAATGGGAATAAAATTTGTAAAAGTTTAAAAAATATTTTAAAATAAATTGATTTTTTGCAATGAATCAATAATTTTAAACGAAATACCTAAAAATATCTAAAAAATGGTATTACAATTATAGAAAATTAAGTATATATTAAATTTTAAGCTTAAAACTTTGCAAAACTAAAAATCAATGAAAAATAATAATTAAAATATACTTATTATTATTATAATTATTTATTTTGTTTCAAAAATTTATTAAATATTAAATATTGAATATGTAAACCTATTAAAACGTTACGTAAGTTTAAATTAAAATCAGTTAAAAATAATAATAAATATGCATATGTTTATACATACATATTTTTATTAATATTATTATATTATAATTGACAAATAATAAAATATAGCATGTCTTAATTTTGTTTTTCTTTTTATTTGTTTTGTTTTGTTTTTTTTTTTTTTTTTGTTTAATATTATAATATTTATTTCATTAAATATTATTTTTATTCTCACACTAACAATTCATTAAACAGTTAAATCACAAACTTCAATAACTGTAAACGACTTGAACAAATTTGTTAAAGAGCATTTTGTGAGTTTTTTTCTTAACGTATTTCGGTTAGCTCGTAATATATATGAAAACTTCCAACTTAAATAGTTGAAGTTTGCCATTTTTATTTGACAGCTGCTCTGTTAACAGTTACCAAGAGAACTCTTTCGTGCTCTCGACAGGCAAAGCAATGTGCAAGCTTTCAGTTTGCTATGCTAGCTGTAACTGTTATATCCCATCTCTCTCTCCCTCTCTCTCTCACTCTCACTCACTCTTCCATGCACATGCTCATACAGATGTACAGTTAGTCGTTCCTCTTCTTCTTCGCTCTGTGCCTTCCAATGCCACTTTCGCTGACACTGACATTTAAAAGCATTGACTGCCGCAGCAGCAGCAGTAGCAGCAGCAGAAGCTAACGACTGTCAATAACTGCTTTGCCAACCTTTTGAAAATGCTAAAGGAACAGCCGTAAAATAGTTGGCAACGCGACAACAAGGGCAACAATCTTACACATGATTGGCTGGCATGAGCAGAGCCGACTGAGCGCCAAATGGAAGAGAGGGAGTGGGAGCGAGTGAGTGAGACTTGAGCTCTTGCTCCAACTACATGATTTTTTTTTGTGTTTATGCAGCTGAACAACTGCGGACAGCGCGAGCAACAGGCAAATAGTTTACAAAACTTAAACAATTTGAATTTGAGATTTGACTTTTGTTTATTATTCTTTTTTTTCTTTTTATCTTTGAACAAGGCAAATGCTCTCGCTCGCCTTGTGTGGCCTCTTAAAGGCTTTGGAGTGTTTAAGATCTCCTTCCCATACAAAAATTTGCTGCTATCGACGGCTACTGTTGCGCCTTATCGCACTGGCAGACACATTTAATTTCGGAAACATCATAAATCGATTAACATTTCGAAATTCCAGACGCCGCAGCATCATTAACAGCCGCAAACTTTCCGACAGCCATTAGACCCTTTTCAAAGACTAGCTCAACGTAGCCCGAGGCGCTAATTTGACTTTTTGTAACTGTGCGCCGAGCCCAGTCGAAGTTGAGTGAGCAGACAGACTCAGCCTCAACTGCTGCTCAACTGACAGTTGGTTTGCCCAAACGGGCTGCATCCGACAGCTACTTTTAACGTTATCCCCAAATAAGAAAAAATAAAGAGCGCCCGAACCAGATACCATTTCAATGTCTGCCTGTCATATCTTACATTTTGCGCTAATGCATTTGAATAAGCGTTTGTAACTGGGCCAACACTGGGCTAAAGTCGAATAGTCAGACAGGCAAATCAGTTAGTCAAATAGTCACTTTAACAGTTGCTCACTTTGTCAATCTTTTAGCGCCGCAAGCGATTTGCTCTTGTAATAAATAATTAAAGTTTCTCCACGTTGATTTAGTTGCCACAAACGAGAGGCTTCCCCCCAGAATCTTAACGGTTTCTGTTTGCTGCAACAGCTAAGAAGTCTCGTACTTGGCCAAGTTGCCTCAAGCTCTTGTGGCCACATTAAATCGTGCATCATTACGCGACGTCAATTGTTTATGATTGTGACTTAAATATGAAATACGAACATTGCCCATTGAGAAATGCGAGACAATTTTACAGTTATAGTTATCGATAGATAGCCTTGTTTACCCAACAGCTAAAAGCCAATATAAATATTATGAAAACACTTAAGACCCACAGCTCCAGCTCCAGGCACTTTGTCAGCCAATTTATGCTTTTGACTGCACATATCACAATAACAACATGTCACACCTGAGTCGACCGACACCCACACGAGTTCGATTAGATACGCGCTGCCAAATAGGAAATTTATGTTGATTTTATTTTCGAATGCAATCATAATTTATGCAAATCACTTGAAAACATACAAAAATATACAAACTCACTTTTCACTATCGACTCGAACGAATCGTGCGATTTATGCGTCCCATGTGAAACATACCTGCAAAGATAACAAGAGATACAATTAAATAATATGCAAATATATATAAATGTGTGTGTGTGTGTGTGGCAATTAATTTTGATGGCTGCGCCTGTGAGCTAAAGCTAATTTTCATAATTTTAATACATAGTTTATGGCTTCGCTACAAAAAGTGACCAAATTGCGGCGCCCAACCGGCGTATGAGTGATGTTTGGTTGCATTTTCGTAAATGCGACGCAGCGTGAACCAAACAAGCTGCAAAGACTGAGGGAGAGAGAGAGGGAGAGTGTGAGAGGGTGAGCGTGTGAGGACCACCAACGGCGCGGCAAGCTGGCTGCATGCGGCACATAAATTTTTGCTGGCCCATGTTCAACTCATTTGCATGACAAAGTTGGCCAAAAAGAAAAATACGACTACACGCTTCAGCTGAGGCTGCGCTGAAGTACAACAGAGCCGAGCCGCCCCCATCAAGCACATTGTGGGCGTGTTAATTATCCACTAATGTTGCCTGCTTCAAGCACAGCAATGTGCCTGAACTTTGACACACGTACAAACATATGCTATGTGCAATGCAACACACATCGAAGCCATGTGAGTGAGAGCGAGAGAGAGGGAGAGAGCGAGAGAGAGGGAGAGACGCGCCTACTTTTGGCCTCCATTTCTGGCTTTCAGCATTTGAATTGCGACTGCGCCGGCGACTGTCCCGTAGCTTTGCTCCGGCCCTTTTATTAATGATCTGGGCGCAGCTTAAGGCGAGACATGAGACGAAAGCGAGACAGAGTGAGAGAGAGAGAGAGAGAGGGAGAGGCGAAGCTGGAGTATCTGTGGCTAATTGATTTTCTGTTGCGGGCGGCCGGCTCGATAATGAGCCACAAGCGCTGCTGCCAATCGAAATAGATTTCAAAAAGTTGCACAACATTTTGAGGCGTTCTGCTGTGGCATTTGTCATTAGCGCCAACATATATGTATATTGGGGCACATTTTGTCTAATTACGTGTGTAAGACAATGCATAATTATAGATGTTTTCAGTCACTTTACGAAAGCGAAAGTGAATTGCGAGCAAATGACGACAGCTGAGAGGTCAGAGCTAAGACTCGTGGGCGTAGCGAATTTGCGAAAAGATGCTGAGCGAGTTGACTGAAGCAGTTATATTAGAGAGAGAAAGAAAGAGAGAGAGAGAGAGAGAGAGAGAGAGAGAGAAAGAGAGACAGAGAGAGAGAGAGAGACGGAGGTAGACAGATATGTGCTGTGTTTAGTTTATGCTTATGCTCAAGAGATCCCACTTGAATTTATATAATGATGCCCCATATCAACTTCACGTCTCAACTCAAATAATAAGCCCAACTACTTTAATTACAAACCAATTATATTTATTGCCATTTTCAAAGCCAATTTGTAATTTAACAAAAGCCTCACAGAGACTTAAACCACTTTAAGCCATGTGGTTATGCGGCCAAGTGTCAACTGAGTAAACCATAAAAGTAGTATCAGCCCAAGTTACCAAACTAGCAGCAACAACTGTTGAAATGGCTTCATTGACACTGTGGCCAAGACGCATTCAAGTTTATCCAGGCCAAGTTTATGGCATGCTTTTAAGTTTTACAGCTCAAATAGACATTTGGCCAGCGGCTTTGACCAGCATGTGGCCCATGCCCATGTTGCTGATAATGTCTCATGGATATAATGAGACAATGAGCAGGGCGACAGACATTTCACTGATAATCATAAGTATTCAGCTCGTTGAGCTTTTCTCATTACACGCTGATAGCTAGCTCTAGGTCTTATAAGCACACACACACACTCTCTCTCTCTCTCTCTCTCTGAGTCTACCTCTCCCTCTCCCATTTTATCTCTCTGCTGGCATCATTTACACTTTTATTCATTGTCCCTCTGGCAAAAATCGCACATTTCCGTTGACTTTTCACTGTGGATGATGACTTTTCTGCTGCTTCCTCTTCCTCTTCTTCATTTGTAGAGAATTTCAGCACGCATTTACTTTTTATTTACGCTAATCTTCATCAGGTGCTTTCCACCTTCTCCATTTTCGTTTAGGGTCGAACTTTTCGCTCAACTTTTTTTTTTTTTTTATATGCAACTTGATTTGCTTTTTAATGCACTTTTCATTGACATCTTTTTCTTTTGGTAATTTTGCAGTTGATTAATTTTCATTATTATATATTTTAGTTGCTTAACTTTACGCAAAGGAATTCTCTCTCTTTCTCTATAATAAAATGCACATTGCCGTGGCATTTATTGCCAATTGTGGCACTTCGTGTGGACAGGCAACGAATTGTGGCCAGAGGCAGCTACAATTGCATTGCTCTGGCCAAAAAGGTTCAACGCACAGCTGCGGCCAGCTCTAAACAAAGAAAATACATTAGACGAGCAGCAGCAGCAGCAGCAGCAGCAGACCAAGCCTTGCCCTGGCCAGTTACAGAAGCCGTTTAGACCATACTGTTGACCAAGCTGGCTGGCTGGCCAAGCCGTCAGCGGGTTCATGGCCAAGTTGAAGAAAACAATTTTGTGCGCGGCTGCAGACGAAAATTGCAGCCACGCAGGAAACCAACTCGAAAAATCTATTATTGAAATCTATAAAAGAGCTGCGCAGAGCGACTGCCTTTTGCTCTGCACTCGCCTCTCCCTCTCCCACTCTCTCTCTCTTTCTTTCTTTTTTGGACAGGTTCGCTTAAGAGCTTTATATACATTTTTAATATGGGGTAACACAGGGGAGGGCAAATGCAGCAACTGCGACTGGCTAACTAACTGGTCTAAAGGGTCGAGTCGAGGTCGGGGCAGATGCTACGATAACAGCTACAACAACAATTGGCAACTATTAAAGTAGCAAATGATGTTTTTTTTTTTTTCTTCATTTCATTCGATATGTCTGGGCATGGGAGTTACAAGAGGAAGCACGCGCATAGAAAATAGATTAAAATGGGAGTTTGGCAATGTTGTGGGATTGGCGTAACGAAACGTACTCGACTCTAGCAAATCTATCAGCTTGAAAATAGCTTCAAATCTGATAAGGCGGCGAAATGCATTGAAGCAGCGCCAAGGCAAATGCTGAAACAGAAACAGCAACAGAGAAAAAAAAAAAAATGAAAAACACAAACACAGCAACAACAGACAGCAGAGCTTCAATTGCAACCTCCAACTGCAACTCCAACTACAATTTCAACTTCAACTTCAACTGCAACTTCAAGTCCAAGACGGACAGCAGCTGGTTTTCCTATTCAGCCAACAGAGGGCGCTGTGCGCTAATGCAGTCGTCGCAAAGGAAATTGATGATGTGGATGAATGAACATTGAGCAAAGTGATTAAGATTACGTTAGAATGATAACGGGACAAGCAGAGTACACAATAAATCGAAGCAAGCGAATTGCAATGAAATTGCAATCAAAAAAAAAAAAAAAAATAGAGAGGGAGAGAGGAAAATGAATTCGAGTGGGAGCAGTAGGACACTCGGACTTGCAGCATTAAGCAAATGCTTTGCCATTCACTTTTTCCTGCAGACAATTTCAATAAGGTTCAAGTGCTTTGAAAAGAACTCAACATTTAATTTTAGAGTTTAGAATAAATTAAAAATTATTATAAATCTATAAATTTCCTTTAATTTCGTTTTATTAAAGTAAATTTTTCTACTACCCATTACATAATTCATCAAATGGCATATTCAGAGATTTATAGCTAAATAGAAAAAAAAAAAGAGAACCTTGAATTGATTATTGTTGCATTATAAATCATTTATGCTATCATCTGCATATGAAAGGTAGCTCAAATGAGATATTCAGTGAGTTAATCTTTATGCGGGCATTAGCCATAAATACATTGAATATTGAATGTTAACCAGAGACCCCGAATAACTCTTGAGGATTTCAAACCGTCCACAAATAAGTGTTTCACATGGAGTTTTATAAATAAAACTCTCAAAATAACTCTTTCAGCATGTGCTTGGGAAAACCCCTTTTACTCAGTGAGAAACAGAAAAACTGTGGGTTTTTCTGCTGTCCTCAGTGTGATATTTTATTGCCTTGCTCAAAAAAAATAACCCTTTTTTTTTTTTGTGTGCTGCTGCTGCGTAGATCAATGACGCAGTTTGCTTTTGTTTTTTTTTTCCTAACTGTTGCTGCTGCGTTGCACTATGGGAGAAAATGCCGATTTAGCGGCATAAACTCAAAATTTAAATATATGGACTTGAAATTTTGCAAATATGCTTAGATTATTTTTTAGAATTTTGGATTTTCTTGTTTTGGAAATTTGAATGGGAAGTCATATACTTAGTCTTTTCCAAAATGGAACTACGAAAATAAATAAGAAAATATAGCAAAATATTGTTGGACTTTATGCCGCTAAATCGGTGTTTGCGCCCATAGTGCATTGGTCAGCGATGCCTTTGTTTTTGCCAAAAACAAAAAAACCGTTTTTTTCTGTATGTGTTGTTGCTGCGTTGATCAATGACGCAGTTTGTTTTTGTGTGTGTGTGTTTTTTTTTTCCATCTGTTGCTGCTGCGTTGCACTATGGGAGCAAATGTCGATTTAGCGGCATAAAGTCCAAAATTAAATATATGGACTTGAAATTTGACAAATATGCTTTGATTACTTTTTTAGAATTTTGGATTTTCTTGTTTTGGAAATTTGAATGGGAAGAGATATTGTTAGACATTTCTAAAAAGGTACTAAGAAGGTATAATAAAATAATTTTGCACTTTATGCCACTAAATCGACATTTGCGCCCATAGTGCATTGGTCAGCGATGCACTTTGTTTTTGCCAAAAAAAAAAAAAACAACTTTTTTTTCTGTATGTGCTCCGTTGGTGTGTATGCGAGGGTTGTTTTCGCGGAGCAGGTCAATTACGATCTATAATTCGATGTGTGCGTTTGTCAACAAAATTTGATAGCAATGTGCAGCTGAAATTGCTCTATTTGACTGTCAGTCGAACGGGCATTTTCGACATATTAAGCGAAAGGCGAAGTAATTTGAACTGCGATAATATTAACTCCTTATTATTAATTAAGCTAAATTCATAATGCAGATTTAATATAAAATAAAATATTAAGTAAAATACAAATATGAACTGTTTTTTATTAATTTGGCCAAATAACCCATGATACAAATCTAAATATAATAAAACAATTAAGAAAAGTCCAGACTTCTTGATCATGCGATCCCCCCACCCTTTGCTAACTTGTTATTGCCAGATTTCTTCTCTTCTGTATATGCAAAACAAAAACTACATGCAACTACACGCACACACACACACACACACACACCCATTGATATACAATATACATTAACACAGGCAGACATACAGTTAGACAGACAGAGGGACAGACACGCAACACAGACATACATACATATAAAGGGTCACACAAACAGAGCGACACACAGACAGACACCCAGTTATAGAGACAGACAGACGGACAGACATAGGGACAGACAGATAGACACACAGACAGACACAGACAGATAGACACACAGACAGACACAAAGTTATAGACACGCAGGCAGACACACATAATGACAGACAGACAGTGTGACAGACGGACGGACAGACAGACATGGCTATATCAACTTTTTTTTCTGCTGATCAAGAATATATATACTATATAGTGTCATCCACGCCTCCTTCGGCCTGTTATATACATATATCGACTCTGCTCGTCGCCCTGATCAAGAATATATATAATTTATATGGTCATATACGCCCCATTCTGCCTGTTAATTACATTTATCAAAACCATAATAGTTTGATTTCTTATTTTCAATCAGGTTATAATTAAAAGCAAACACAAAGCAAACACATCGCAAACACAAAACAAACACACAAAGCAAAAACATATACAAAGTTTTATAAATGAGGATTTTAGAAATAAGTCACAAAATAACTCTTTGTGTGAAAGAGTAAAAGTATTACTCGCAAAATAACTCTTTTAAAAAGAGGAATTGCCTGAATTCCTCCATGCCAAACACTCAGAGTAGGAGTGATAAAAACCAAAAATATCTCTCCTACTCAGAGGAATACAGTTTGTGTGCGCCTTTTTTCTGTATCTCTCAGAAATGAATGGGACAAGTGAGTCGGGTAACTGTTATTCGGGGTCTCTGATGTTAACCCAATGTAGTCATATCAGTTTACATAGCATTGGATACCCACTCAAGAGCCCACACAATGTAGACGCTTTATAAAGCCACTAAAAGCTGCTCAAACAATACAGCCCGCACAACAACAGCAACAATGGCAAGAAGTTAAAGATATATCGCAGCATCTTTTCTTCTTTTAGCTTAAGCGATTTCCCATGAAAAATCATTTGGCGCATAAATGCATACGAAAATATAAAGAGCGCAGAAACGAAAGGCGTTTAAATCAGCACTACAAATGCGACTCATCCCTGACAAACACACACACACACACACACACACACACACGCATGCAACATTAAATTTCCAACACTTGAAGTGTAGATTTCAAGAAAGCCAATCAAAAAGTCAGCAGCAGCAGCAGAGGCACAGGCAGCGTCGCCTCTCGCTCCATTACATATGCATACGTCGAACAAAAGATAGCGCAAGCAGCAAGCAGAGACTGGAGACTACTCTGCCGAGCCTCTGGAGACGCAGCTAAGTTGGAGAGTGTAGACTTCAAATGCAGCACACATCAATACAACGCTAGTCCAGCGCCTGAGTGAGTGAATGAGAGAGCGAATGCGTAAGTGAGCGAATGACTGACAAGCAGAACTTTGAGCGGAACGAAGCTGCGCTCAGCTGAGGTTTTATGCACTTTTAGTTAACGTAAATTCAGCGCATCTACATAGCAGTCTCTTATTGTGTGCATTGTGGGTACATATATTTAACACTTGACTGCACCGCCTGACACCTAACAAGATGTGGCTCTGCTCTGCCGATGCTGCTGCTGCCCAGAAGCCATTGTATTGGCCAACCGAACAACTGACAGGCAATCAACACAAATCGATCAAATCGAATGGCACCCATTGACGTCCACCGAGGGCTTTGCATTGTTTTGCATTGTTTTTTCTACTTCTTCTTCTTCTGTTTGCTGTTTTCTTGCCCCCTGGCCAATTTAGTAGCCGAGTTCATCGCTTGTAGCTGTTGCCAGCGAGTGACAAACGCGCCGCGCTGCCTGCTGCAGCCTGCATTCAGCTTGCAAATCAAATAAATCAGCGTAAATTGCATGTGAAATTAATGCAAAGCACACGAGAGATGCTCTTGCAAAGATGCCAACGTTCCAACCGATCGTAATGAACTGCAACTGAGTTGAACAACTGTCTCCCTCTCTCTCTCTTTGTATATTCTCTTTAATTAATAAGTTTTGCCTTGTTTGGCAGTAATTGTTATATTTTTTCCATTAACACAGCTGCAGTTCATAAAAAAATAGTGCGAGTCAAAATAATTTATTTGTAAAGCAATTTGAAAAGAATATATTTGTATTATATTTTTTATTTATTAAATTTTATTTATTTATAAAAATTGATTTATATATAATTATATGTATTATATTTACATATATTTATTTATTTAATTATTTTTTTATTTTTTTAATTTTCGTTTATTTATAATTAGATATTATTTATTTATTAATTAATTTATTTATTTATTTATTTATTTATTTATTATTTATTATATATTATTTATTAATTTATAATTATTTTATTTTTATTTTGTAATTTATATTATTTAATTTTATTTATTATTATTATTTTTTTAGATTTATTCTTTATATAAAAATCCGTATTCTATAAAAAAATTAAGAATATTAAAAAAATAATATAAAAATATATGTGAAACTTATTGGCATGAAAATAAGTTTTACATATATTCTTATATTATTATTTTTTAAATATTTTTTATTTTATTATTTTTATTTTTCCCTTTTTTTTTATTGCCATGAAAATAACTTTTACATATATTTTTATATTATTATTTTTTTAAATTTTTCTAATTTTATTTTTTTATAAAATCCGGTTTTTTTTTTTCAATCATTGAATCCTTTATATGTTTATATAGTATTTTATTAAAAATAATACATATTTTAATTGTTTATTAATATGAATTCATTAATGGTTCAGTTTTAGAGTCAATGTCAACAAACTTCTTCAATTATTTATTAAACAAAATTTTAAATTATATAAAAATAATTAAAGCGTATTTCATATTCCGTCTTTCCACTGCTCTTTATGCTCTTCATCAATTATTTCTTTTTAATTATTTGCAGTGCAAGCAAAAAGGAATATTTATTGCATGCTGAATTTTTCATTTTTCGGGCCGATTGTTGCGTGCAACAACATGTTGCAAGTTGTCTGCCGCTTAATTTATTGTTGCTCTGGCAAAAATGCTAATAAACATGTTTATTATGCGGTCCTCGACTAACAACAAGTGGAAAATGAAAACTACACACCAAAAAAAAAAAAAAATTCCCTTTGGCAACGAAAAAAGAAAAAAAAACAAAATTCCATAATTTAATATGAACTTTGTTGTTGTTGGCCTTTTGTGTCCTTTGAAGGCAAGAGAATAAAAAAAAAAAAAAGAGTATGTGCATTGTCGTATTTAAACGGACTGCGTATATTTCATTGGAATTTTGATGAAATTTATATGCGTACGTGCTCAAAATTATCCAGCCGATCAATCCTTTACTGCGCTCGCTGCTTCTCTTCCTCCTGCTGCTGCTTCTCCTGCTGCTGCTGCTGCGGCTGCTCCTTACGTGCGTTACAAATGCGCTGCTTAAATTAGACTTTAAATTGGCTAAAAATGCGGCGTAGCGAAAATGCCGAGACGTGAACCAAGAGAGAGAGATAGAGATAGAGAGAGACGTTGCCCATCTTTGGTGTAGCATCTCGGCATCGACCAGCCAAAAAGTTAAGTCCATTGCTCATTGGCCATCATCAGCCATCGTCCACTGGCTAACTGGCCGCCTCTGCGGATCGATCGTTGAATGCCTCATTGACTTTTGGTATGCGCCAAGTTTTTCTCTGCCTTTGCTCACGTAGCTAGTTTACCGACTGCCTTGTATATTTCAGACTGTCCACGGCATTTAGCGTACAGCTCTGGCTAGAAACTGATTTATGTGGTTAGACAATTGTGTGGCGAGTCATAAAAGCAAAGGGTAACTTCTGACGACGACGATGACTACGAAGATGATGATGATGATAATGATAATGATGCGCCTGATGCAGCGCGACAGCCGTAAAATTTGTAAATACTTTTGGCCATTCCTCGATTGACTGCAGATAATGAATGAGCATTGCGCAAGGCACTGAATTCACATTTGTAAATTGAACAAGTGGAAAGGCAAGAAAGGTAAGGGAAGGGAGCCTCAAATCAATTTTATTTTAGCCAGTTTGATTGAACTATATATGTATATAGTAGAGAATAAAGTCAGAGGGAGTATAAAGAATATTTGAATTCATTTTATTCGGATTTTTTGAAAGATTTTGAAGTTTGGAATCAGTTGAGAATTTCTTGTATCAGTTTTGTGTGTCCGTAAAATTCAATTTAAAACATATTTTTTTAAATTAACCATTTTTACTGAAAAATATAATCTTTTGTATACTTAAAAATGAAATAAAATACAATGTAATATTTTAATATAGATCTTGAACACTTACAAATCAAATAATAAATTAAATAAATAAAAAAATTTTGGAGATCATTTTTTCTTATTCAATGTTATTTTATATTAAATTTTTTTGCTTTGTTAAGTATAAGAAAACATAAATAATTTTATAAAAATAAAATACTTATTGAATTTTAATTGAATTTTTAAATTTAATTCTATTTTAAATTTAAAATGTTTAGTTTTTATTTATTTATTTATTTATTTAATTTTTTTTTTTTTGTCAAGTCTAAATAAATATAAAATAATTCTGTTTTTCAATTGTGATGTCTGAGAAAATATAAAAAATTTTGTTTTTAATAAAATACTTATAGAATTTTAATTTTAATTCTAAATTAAAAACTTTTTTTTTATTTGTCAAGTCTAAATAAATATGAAAATAATTTTAAATAATAATAAATTTATTAATAATTTTAAAATAATAATAATTACTTTTATTTTTTAAATAAAGATAACGAAAATAATAATAATAATGAAAATAATATATAAATATTTATTTTCATAATTGAGTTCACACAAATTAACAAGTTTTCCCTTTTTAATACAAACTCTGTTCAGCTAGTCAAGTTTTTTTTTTCAACTTTTGACTAAAACCACATCTATTATTATAACATATTCCATTATTTATACAAAAAACCATTGCTATTCTTAAAGCAGAACAGTTAAAATGCTTCAAATGCCAACTTCTCGCTTAAATTGCAGCAACAATAAAAGCATAAATATGGAAATTAGTTTTTTTTTTTTTCTTTGCCGGAAAAGTTAAATAATTTCGCACATTTTAGTTCTACGTCTGCTGCCAAGCAAATAATGTTTGCCATTTTCTCTCGACTCTAACAGCCCCAACCCCAACCTCGCTGTTCCTCTGCTCCAACATCCTCTTCCCTCTCCCTCTCTCGCCAATCTGTCTGTCAGCCACATGCTGCAGTTGGCGGCGCCCCCTTTTGTTGCGTGGCGCTGCGTTTGCTTTATGTGTCTCACATATTTTAATTTATGACTAGAAATTTATTTAAATTAGGAACTCATTAGTTGGCAACGCCGCCGTCTGCACAGCTACAGCTACAGCTACAGCTACAGCTTCAGCTTCAGCTCCTTCCTGTTGCCACCTACGTCTACGTCTGGCCCCTCGCTGACTGCGTGGCGTTTACCTTTGTCACTGCCAACGTGTTGTCGGCGCTGGCTTGGCCCGGCAGCTCTCCATTTGCCGCCAGTTTATTACATTGTAAAGTAGCCCAAATGGGGTAAGTGGCTGCAATTGAGTCATGTGGCAGCATAAATAAAAGTAAAAGCCGCCACTAAGCGGCATGCAGCAATACAATTTGTTTGGCATTTCAGTCTCGGCACACGTGGCGCGACTATTTGTATTTGTAGTTCGTATTCGATGGCAATCCTTGAGGAATCCAATCAAACATGTCATAAATAAAATTACGGCAGCTCAATTTAAGAACTCGAACCTTTGCCTAAATAAACACTTGAGCGAAAGCCAAACAAGGAAGCAGCTAAGAAAAAATTGGGCAAAAAGGAAAAGTTACATGATAAATTAGCAGACGGCCGATGCTAAAGTGCCCAAATACTAATTTTCAATTCAAATGCAAACAAAATAATGGAAAACAAGTGAGGCCACGCATAGGCTCGGACCAGAAACAACAGGCCTCAGCAAACAAAACAAGTTGAAAAATCAAAAAAAAAAAGAGAAACGAGAATAAAATCGAAAGAAAAACGAAATGAAAACAGGAAAACAACACGCAGCCGAGCAAAAGTTTTACAAACCACAAAATTGTTGCGGTTAGAAGGAAAATTCGAGCACCCACAAAAAGAAACAACAACTCAACCATTTTTGGGGCTGGCCTCTGCTTGTCAAGGATACTTGCGGCCTGTTTGCCTGTTTGACTTGAGTGTTTGCGATGCCCATAAAAAATTAAGCGCCATTTCAATTGTCGTACAAACTTCTCTCTCTCTCTCTCTCTCTCTCTCACACACTCCGACTCCCTCTCCTTTACTCGCCCAGCTCAGCTTCTGTTGTTGTTGCATTAAATTCAACATGAATATAAGAATTTGTTGGGTTTAGTTCTTGATGTTGTGGCCATTTGTTTAGGCTGCAGCCACTCGAACAAATGAAGCAATTTGTAGGCCAGTTGAGTTCAGGTTGCCCCAAAGCCTGATGAGCTATTGCTGCAGCTGCTCTGTGGCGAGTCATATTAACAAAAAAAAAAGGGCTAAATTGCTCTGATACAATCGATTGATCAACAATTAGGTTTCTCTTTTTGTAACTGAAAGCAACTTGACCTAAATTTGTTTGAATTTATGTACTTCTATCGATACTTTTTCTAGCTCTGTCCTCGATTTAAATCTACCTATTTTTCGCTCTTTCTCTTTTATCACTGCACTGCACTGCTCAGAGCGATAGCTCAATATCCTTCCTTTCATGCTGTCCGTCTTACTTTAATCTTTTGCTAACTCTCTCCTAAGTAAGTATTTAAAACGTTCTCTCGCTTTCATTCTTGTTATCTATGTTTATAGCTCCTTCACAATCCCCAACCATTCTTTCTCTCTCTCTCATAATGTTCTCTCACTCTTATTCTTGTTTATTTTTATATCTTTCACAGTCTCCATTCATTGTCTCAGTATATTTGTCTAGCTATCTAATTTCTTTCTCTCTCTCTTTGATTCTCCTTCTATCATTCTCTATTTTTCTTTCACTGTCTATCGCTCTATATATACGTTTTTCTATTACTCTATATCTGTTTAACGTGCTTCCTCTCTCTCTCTCTCTCTCTCTCTCTCTCTCTATCTCCTCACCTCATATCATTTCATTTCATTCCATTCCATTTTCGTGCTTCTTGCCCCTCTCTCTCTCTCTCTCTCACACAGCTTTTCTTGATTTCACCTCATTTCATTCCATTCCATTCCGTTTCTCATACTACTCATATTTTGAGTCTATGCCTCTCGTTTCATTCAACTCATTCCATTCCGTCCCTCGGTCTACTTAGCGCAGCCAACTTCAAGGCATTTCCTCTTTTATCTAAATAAATGCCAATTCCATATGTTTTCTTTAACTAATTTCTGTTAATTTCATTGCATTTCTAACTCAGTCTCTCTCTCTATCTGTCTCTCCACACTATCACCCCATCTCCCCCACTCTCTCTCTCTCTCTCTCTCTATTCATTTCCACTTCAATTTATATTCAAAGTGCGCCTCAAATCTAACATATTTGCTACTCTGCCCCCATTGATTTCAGTTCAGCTCAGCTCAGTTCAGTTCAGTTTTCATGTTGCAAGCATATTGCCATTGGTATGGGGGTAGAGGCGTGTCCACGCCCACTTTTTCTGCATTTAAAATGCGCCGCCGTCGACAATTTAAATTTGCGCGACATCTTCACAAATTGTTTAGCTATTTCTGGCGAGACTCGAGCGACATTTGTGCGGCTTTTCTCGCCATAGTCGACGACATTTTCTCCGGTCACGTGCCACACGCAATTTGCGGCGACGGCATCTCGTGTCTTTGCCAGCTCCTTGGAGAATAGATGTTGTGTGTTGTGTTTCTTCTTCATCTTTCTTTGTTTTTTTTTTTTTTTTTTTTTTTGGCGGCGGCAACGAGTGAAAGTATTGTGCGGCAGAAATCTTGTGGCATACTTATTAAGCCTCATTTATTGTAATATATGGTAATAATAATTTTATTAGATAAATTACCTGCAGGCTGTCGCGGCGGCAGTTGCCAAAATGTTCTTGTGGCAACAGCTGTGGTTGGGAGTGTCTATGAGAGAGTGTGTGTGGAGTGTGGTTGAGGTATAAATTGTATATAGTATATATGTATATAAGTGTCTGGTATTAGAGTATTTGCTATTAAAGACATTTAAGGTAGTCAAGGGAAGTGAAACTAAAGCAATGTGCTCTTGAGGCATTGATTTAAGTTTAACTGAGGGATGAGACTGAGAAAAGAGGAGAGAAAACTCATGAGAAACTGCTGAATAGATCCAAGATTTTATTGAGTTCAAAGGCAACTGAGAGAAGTTAAAGAAAATTAAATGAAAGCAAAGAAATCGTCTCTTCTATTCCAAGTCTTTTATGCATCATTCGATGAGACTCAATCGTATTTTGATAGCTTTTAAATTGCGATAAGAATATAAGCAAATAGATAGAATTATTATTTAAATCATAAGTAATAATAAATATTATTTAAAAATGCATATGTTTCTGCTGCTAAAAATTGCGAGTTATTAAAAAATAATTTTCAAAGATTTTTTTAATATTTTTTAAATTAAAAAATATATATATATATATATTTGTTTATATTTTAATCTAAGCTTAATTTAAATAAAAGATAAATAAATTAATAAAATATAAATAAAAAATATAAATAATTAATAAAATCATAATTAATAAAATAATAATAATTAGAAAAATAATAATAAATTATTATTCAAATAAATCCCATATGAAACTTTTCAAATATTAGATCAATGCCAAAGACAAATGCGAGAAATTGATGGAGAAGTTGTCTATGCTCTATTAGCTTTCATAAATACATATGTATATCATTTAATAGAAGTCAAATTTTTTTTAATGATTTTTAATTTCTATTAAAGCTAAAGTTGTAAACTAAATACTATTCATATTACAAATTATTAATTTAATAATTTGTAATCAGAGATAAAATCAATTCTAGTAACTCACACTTTCTGCATGAACAATCTGCAACTTGTATTCAGCTTATATTTCATATTCAGCTTAAATTATATTTCTGGTTTTAAGCCTGAATATTTGCAGCATTCTTACATATTGAAAGGAATTTGATTCACAATTAATCAATAGATATTCAAGGAATATCGTAGATAATAAACCTACTACAGTTCTACAGTTCACATTCCTTGCATTACATATGTAAGCTCTTTACTGGAATTTCCCTCACTCTCTCTCACTCTCTCTCACTCTCTCTCTCTCTATATGTTTCTTTCCCACTGCCTCTTGAACTCTTTTGTAGTTTAGTCTTTTGGCTAATCTCTTGCCAGGAGTTGTGCAGACTTCACATGCCAAATTCACATTCAGTGGATGCTGCTGCTGCTGCTGCTAAGACGTTTGCCCTCTGGGCTTTACCTATTTTGGGCAAATGGATTACAAAAATTAATAAGAAAATGCATTCGGTTGGCGCTTTGGCAGGCAGCATGCCAAAGTCGATGGCTTAAGCAGCAGAAAATTAGGTAGACAATGGGGCCATGAGCTAGCTAGCTAGCTAGCTAAGCGCACAGCCAGTAAATAGCAAACGAAGCTAGATGAACTCAAAGTGGAGCGCTCCAAGCCAAAATGGGCAAACAGCAGCCCCAACAAGCCAACAACAAGCCAACAACCGACAGCCGACAACCGACAGCTGCGACAGAGTCAGAAAGGAGCCAAAGTTAAATGCTAAAACACAATTATATGTTAACGATTCGAGCGTTTAACCAGGAGTGAAGCAGGAAGCTATGGATGTCTATATATACATATACATAAACCTATACATATATATATGTATGTGTATGTGCATGTGTGTGTGTGTGTAATTTTTCTAGCACAACATACGATTAACTTCAAAGGATGCCTTTGACGGCTGAAATGCGCTCAGGCAAGAAACTAAGCCAAACACGGCAAACGACGTCCAAAGCCAAGTGAGAGAAACAATTCAGTATGAAATCAAATAGTTGAGCCTGTACGACAAAGCGTTGCTCTACACAAACGCATTGTGAATTTAGCTAGAAAATAGCTATTATTTATTTATATACATAAATATATACCCGAATTCAGAGCATCGTAGCGAATTAAGCCGTGCAGCCGAGCAGCAGCTAAATATATTTCGTATAATGAGAGCAGCCCAATTCGAGTGCCTGGCCTGCCTCTGTCCCTCTTCATGTCAATAGGTGGCAAAGTCGAGCCACAAAAGGTTGTGCCTCGGCCACAGGCCACGGGCCACGAGCGAGCAGCACGAGCAGCACGAGCAGCACGAGAAGCGCGAGACTCTAGTCTGTAGACTGAACAATAGTTTGTTAAGCATGCACAACTGCTGCCACTCCCACTACCTCACCCACTTCCACTCTCTCTCTCTCTCTCTCTCTGTCATACTTCTGCTTTGACTTTGACTTTCTTGCTTGCGCTCAAGACGCGCAGATCTAGTTCCTTTTGCCGGCTTTCGCTTGGGCTGCCTTGCGATAATGCCGTGTAGATTAGTTGGGTCAATAGCGACGTTAAAGGGAAATCAATAAATTATTATGGTTTATTAATAGATAGCCTGACTCTGGGTACGCTGACTTGACTCCCAAGATATGCCAACTCGTAAATTGAAAACGAGGCGTTACACAGAGAGAAAGATGTTGAATTACATACATATGTATATAGCTAGAGGCGTGCATAATTTAGAGAGAATTATGAGAGCATAAGTTTATTGAAATTTATATTAAATAAGCTGCTTAAATAAATTTTATGAATATTTATTATGAATTCAAAAATTCAAAAATAATATAAAAATATTAAAAATGCATATAAAATATAATAAAAAATATAACTAAATTAATTAATATAATTAATAAATAATTATAAATATAAATAATTAAAATGATCAATTTAAAATTTATATAAAATATATGCAGTACATTTTAATTATTCATATATTTTTATATTTTATTAAAATTAAATATTTAATTTATTATTATTTTAAAAATAATATATATGTTTATATATAGATTTTTATTTTATTGTAGTTTTCAACTCATTCAAAATTCTTTAGATTTATTTGTTTTTATATATTTTTTCATTACTTACACATTTGTATTCATTTAATTTATTTTCTTGTTATTTATAAAATATTATAAACATAAAAATATTTATTATATTTTACTTTTAAATTCTTACAAAGTAGTATAATAATAAAAAAATTAAAGTTTTTACAAATTAAAATCTTATTTTGCTTTATATATAATTAATTTATAAAAATTATTATAAATTCATTAAATATAATAATATAAAAATATAAAAATAAATAAATATTGTTAAAAATAGATAAATAAATAAAAATAATAAATAAAATTTAGTAAATTTCTTTCAACTTAAATTTCTTATAAATTTCCATAAATTCTTAGCATATTTACTCTTAATTTTACCATAATTTCTAGCAGTGTATTATATAGTAAGCCCCTCCATAATCGCTTCACACAGCGCGATATTCAACAACAATAACAACAACTATTTGAAGCCTCAACGGTTGCAAATAAAACAAACAAAAACAACAAAACGCACAACGGAAAGCAAGCACGAGTCAGCCAAGAGGCGTAGCCGCAGGGGGCGTTGATCGCTTATAGAGCCAGGGATTTCGATGGGCCGGAAAGTCGCTCACACACCCACGCACACACACACACACGAACACACGAGCACACATTGAGAGTCGTTGATTTGCCGGCGCTGATTAGAGGATTTGTTAATGCGCTTTTAATGCACACACACAAAGCTACATTGGCTACCATAATTTGCCTCGCCTACTGAGGCACTGCATCATCATCATCATCATGATCAGCATCATAATGAGCTCAACGACAATACAATTAATTATAAAAATTCGCAACAATTTATTTGCGTTGCTTTATTTATGTATATGAGAGCTGCATGCCGCCTCCAGTTGCAGCCTCAGACTTGCCTCTCTCTCACTCACTCACTCTCTCTCTATCTCTGTCACTGTGTCGCCCTACTATATCACTATTTTTTACCGCCAGCACTTAAGCCTAATTATGTTCGATTGTTGCCATTGTTCACGCACCTTCCGCTGCCTGGCCTGGCCGCATGCGCGCTCTGATCGAAATCAGCAGCCAAAAGATCCAAAGGCGGCTGCGTTGGAGTTGCAGGAAGAGAGAGAGGGAGGTAGAGTGAGGGAGATGGAGAGATACCGAAGCTAAAGATGCTCTGAAAACCCATTTCGAATTTGGCATTGTTTGTCGTGCTCTTGTTGTTGTCGTTGTTGCCTGTCTTCTGGGTGTGTTTTGTTTTCGGTTGCCTTTAGCTTTGCCTTTATCGTTGCCATTGTCATTGTTGTTGTTGTTGTCGTTGTGTGCTTAAATTATATGCTTTTAAAAAACGTTTAAGAATTAATTGGATTATATCGTTTTTTACTTATTTTTTTTTTTTATTATTTGTGGCTCCAGCGAATTCTTAATGAGCTTTATTCAAATGAAACTGAGAGACATGATCTATACATAAGAAAAAATTTCAATAACTGATAAGAACTAACTCACGATCTGCCAACTAGTTGCTTTATCTATATATTTGCAGCAAAAATCTTATTTATGGCAGTAAACCAAGTTAACAACTGTACGCTGTAAAAATCAATTAGAATTTCCAAGAGACGCAGAGACTTGCCATAAATAATAAAGGCCAGAACCGGGCTCAAAACACGGAGAGTGTTAAAGGCCGCCGATAGTTATCTTTACGAGCCCCCAAAAACTATTGTGACCAAGCAGACAATCAAACAAAGACCGAGTCGGAGTTGACTCCGACTTTGATTCCAAATCCGAGTCTGAGTCCGAGTTCGAGTTCGAGTCGTAGCCCGCACAATTTTGATTGCATTTTGATCGACAGGCAACGTTAACGATGCCCGGCCGTTGCGTTTTACTTCTATTTTTTTTGAGCTGTAGCTGCTTACCAAATCATAAAGAAACGCTAACAAACTCAAAAAGCCCAGCCAAAGCCGCCCAAAAGCATAGCCAAAGCCATAAGCTGAAGCCGCTTTAGATGGAACCGCAACGAAACGAGAGGCAGAGAGGCAAAGAGCGACAGCGGCAAGACAATGTTGGCCAAGTGGCGGGCGGAATAATCAGATGTATTTGATGCGCCAGCTACAGTGAAGACTCGTAGACTAGAAAAACTTGAGCGGGCATGCTAAAAGACTTGAGTAGTGAAGGAAATATCTTTCAGCTGTAGTCTTTAGCTAAATGAGGAATTGAAGTTAGTTAAATATTAGCAAACATTACAACTTTATTTCTTTTTTTTTATTATTTTATTTTTTTATTTATTTATATTTTCCCAAGCTAATATGCATTTAATTGTTCTGTATTTCAACTTATTTTATTTTGTTTTATTTTTATTTTTTTTTTTTTAATTTTCCTTGTATTGTTTTTATTTTTTTTATATTGTTTTATTTTTTTATTTTCTTTGTATATTTATTTCTTTTATTTATATATATATATTTTTTTTTCATTTTAAAATATTCGTTGTGGCATATTGAATTAATAATAATTAAATTCTTGTTTTATTTTTAATATATTTATTTAAAAATATTTTTTGTTGCTTATTAAATTATAAAAAATTAAATTTTTATTTATTTTTAATATAATTCTTTTAAAATATTATTTATTGCTTATAAAAATTATATTATTATTTATTATTATTAATTTAATTTTTTCTTTATATTTGTATATTTTTTATTTATTTTAATATCTTTTTTTCATGAAAACTATTTTTGGTTTCTATTAAATAATTGTTTTTATTATTTCAGCTTCAATTAAAAATACTAAAAGTTCTATTTTCAATTATCCAAACTCTTTCCAAAAGTTCCACTCATGGCAGTCTTTACTGTATCCACTTATATTGAACTCAAAGCTATGGCATTTGCTTTTAAGCCAATTTTACCTGCTGGCCAAACGAATATAAAAAACTATCTTAAAATCATAAATGCACACAGAGAGCTCCAATCGCATCGCAGGCAATGGGAAAGGCAAAGCAAATGATTTGTGCGCATATTTTTCTTAGTTTCTTTTCAAACTTTATTTATTTCTATGGAAAGGCTGGCGATTCGTTTCATTTCATTTTGAATTTGGTACGCATCGATTTCAAGATTTTCCGATTTGAATTTGCATTTATATTAAGTTTAGTGTTTTTTGGGGGGTATAAAGGCGTTACGGACTGTAATTGCCTTGATTGATATGCATTTTGTTGTTGTTGTTGTTTTCTCTCTTTTTTTTCGGCTAGTCACACATGACAGGTGAAAGGCTTTCACCTGTTGTTGAGCTAGCCCAGCCCAGCCTTTAGCCTTTAATACAAATATATATATATATACGTATATATTTATTTTTGGGGGAGTTCAGCTAACTCTGCATATGCTTTTTTTTATCATTTTGAGGAAATCTCAGCAGACTACGTGCTGGTAATTTTTTATGATCCTCATCAGCGTCAGACGGCTTGAAATTGGCATTGTAATCGACATCTTTGAGCTGCAAGCCATAACGAAATCTGAGCTAAGCAGAAAGTGAGACGCCCTCACCTTACCTTATGCCTCTACTCTCATTCTCATTCTCAATCTCATTCTCCCCTCACTGCGATCTCACAACGAAAAACTTCTCATGCTCATCTTCAGGCACGGCCCACGGCTCGATGCCTTTTCCGTCTTATCGAACTTTAATAATCTGACATTTTGAGTTTAAATGAGTCGTCGTCGTCATCGTCGTCGTCTTTAGTTCGCAGTTGCTGCTGCTCAATGGGTTTGCATTTAATATGACGCTTAATGCCGCTGATCCGACTTCAGTTTGACACTTTTGTGGGCAGCCCGAGTGACAGACAGATCGGATTGCTCCTCAGCCTGCCTGGCTGGCTGCCTGTCTCACTGGATGACTGTGGCACAAGTGTCAATCAATGCCCACTAAATGTCGTCCATTGAGGAAATGAGTTTCATACGAACCAGCCAGCCGAGGGCGTTCTATAAAGTCAATTATGGGTCATATGCGCGGCTAATGCACTTAATGCATGCGAGATTAAGTCGTTGACTGACAATTAAAATGCCAATTGCATGGGAGATGAAAAGTATGTATTACAACGGCCGAGAGCAGACGAGCTGAATGTGATTTAATGAATACGAAAATCAAATTTGATTTCATATCATTTCTTAGGAATTATTTTCGTATTGAAGTTTTAGCAATTTGAGATCAAAGATCAAGTGTTATGGAGATATGAACTGCATATGAATTGTAGGCAATCAGAGTTAAAGACAATTTACTTGAATAATTAAGCTGCTTGTGTTGAGACTGTGGACTGAACTTGAGTTATGCACACATTGTTGAATGGCAAAGCAAAGGAAAATGAGTCCTAAGAAAAATTCATAATTACTATAGACTTTAATTGATTCCTTTGCTTATTACTTTATTCGTTCACTGATTCATTGACTCATTGGTTTACTGCTTCATTGATTCATTGAATCATTCATTGATGTATTGTTTCACTGAGTCATGGATTCATTGCTTCATTGCATCATTGACTCCTTGATTCATTGATTCATTGATTCATTGATTCATTGATTCATTGATTCATTGATTCATTGATTCATGGTATTATTAATTTCTTGATCCAATGGCTCAATGATGAGTTGTATGATTGCTTCATTGATTTATTGATTCATGGTGTTAATAATTCATTGATGCAATGACTCAATGGTGAATTGCACCATTGCTTCATTGCTCCATTGATTAATTGATTCATTGATTCATTGTTTCATTGATTCAATGATTCATTGTTTCATTACTCCTTTAATTCATTGATTCATAGTATTATTAATTCATTGACTCATTGATTAATTGCTTCATTGCTCTATTAATTCATTGCTTCATTGCTTCATTGCTCCAATAATTCATTAATTTATGGTATCTTTAAATTGATTAAATCATTCATTGATTCATTTCAGCATTGCTTCAATACTTCATTGCTTTAATCCTACGCAATCCCAACATATCTCTATATACTCTCCCATACACCCACTATAAACTGCAGTAAATTAAATTTCATATATTCGCTCACCTCCAAAAATATGTTCAGAAATGAAATAAAATGTAATGTGAGCACCCCCCAAAATGTAAGTCAATTCCTAACTTTCCCCCGCACTCGAAAACAATAAAACTCCAAAGTCATCAGAAAGTTTGTTGTGTGGAAAGTGAGCATATCAGGCCGCAGGCTAAATGTCATTTAATGAAATATGCAAATGAATTTATATTATTATGCACCAGGGTCTACCTGCCTACCCACCTACCTATCTACCCAGCAATGTCTCATCAGCATGAAGCGAGCGAGCGACTGCTATAATCATAACAAACCTATAATTTGTTTTAACAAGTGAAACGCCCCAAGCTTCATAATTTATCCCTCACATATTGAGAGACAGCAAAAAAAAATGGAGAAACACGGCGCCAGCATAAGAAAACTCCACTCAGTTGGGGGAGCTCATGAGCTGAGCTCCCCTACTTGAAATGAAGTCGCAGAATTGCTGCAGACAATTTGCATTCAGTTGATTTCTTTCGCCCCTTAGACTGCTTCGCGGAATTCGCGCACAGAAAGTGAAAGCTAAAAGATTCCTGAGACATTCTATTAGTTCATTAACTCTGTGTTGCTACCTTGGCACCTGGAGATAGACAGACACAAGTCAAAACATTCATTGGGCTCACCTCAAAAGACAAATCAATTGTAAAAATCCAATTTTGACCTATGTCTAGACAGCGTGGGCACAAGTCGCAGAGATATATTTATGAAATAAATGTTATACAATTTAAGTAAATAAGAAATGAAACTTCTGCACCAAAGCATACGCTATAATCTAATCAAAGAAATTATCAAACAAACAAAAAAAAAAATAACTAAAAAGTGAAAATGCAATTATTATTTCAATTATAAATACGCAACTCTGTTGCATTGCTATGGGAACTATGCCAATGAAAAGACACATACAAAAAAAATTGAATTAAATACCAGACGCTGGCAATAAAAAATAAGAGAGAGAGAGAGAGAGAGAGAGAAGGAGAGAGTGGGGCAGACAGAGTGCGGTCGCTGGCAGCCCAAAAAACAGCTTCATTTAAATGGCACGCTAGGGACCTCTGGACACTTCGCTGCTTGCCAAAAACCATTTTTCCGCTTTTCCCCATTTTCATTTCAGTTGCGTAAATAATGAAAAAAACACAAGCAAAAATGTTGCAGTTGGGCATTAACGACTGTTTAATACACGCTTAAGGCTTAAGCTAAAGGAGTCTGAAAGGAATCTGCTCAAATTTAGCATAGCAAAGTCGGTAAGAAATCTGCCCTATAATGTTATGGGAGCTGGTTCATATTTGCTATATATGTTTACATTTTTATATATTTTTGATCGTGGGTTGTCAGGGCAATCTAGAAATATACCTTATAATGTAATGGGAGTTGAAGCTCTGCTAGCGGATCCATTGGCATAATTATATCTGCTATATATTTTTATATTGCTATATATTTTTTTTATATTTGTATTTTATTTTTAAATTTTGTTATGTATTAAATTGTTATTATTTTGAATAATTTCTAAGATTTCAGATATAATCTTCCAGTATAACCTTAGCACTTTATCAGACAATCAACGTTTATATAATTCAAGTCTTTAGCTACAATAGTATAAACGCTTCTATATATAGAGAAACTCACTCAGAAAGCCAGATAACCAGGCGAACCTACGAACTGTCAAACACTCTCAGACTGAGACGATTGGATAGGCATCCATCTATCTCTCTTTAGGCGCAACGAACATTTCACAAAACCAATATACTCGCTTCACTCCCGAAACGAACAAACAAAAAAACTTCACACACAAATACCAACAAAATGTTGAGCGCGTATTAAATAGTTGCCATTTTTTGCGCTCACTATACGTGCGTACACACGCTCTCTCTCTCGCTCTCTCTCTCTCTTTTACTCTCTCTCCCTCCCATTTTTTCTGCCCTACTGTCTGCGCCTTGGGGCCTTTGCTCCGTTACGTATACGTTTCATAGAAGTAAATAATTTTCAGGTTCAAGTGGCATATAATATTTTTTTGTTTTTGTTTTTTTTTTTTTTTTTTTGGCGGCCCCCGCCGAAACTCGACAAATTGCAACCGAGCCAGGCATCCATAGGCATTTGTGTGTGTGGAGTGGGGACGGGGGCGCTTACATAAATAACGCCATTAAACATGTTCGGCGATGGGCAACAATGTTTCGCCCACTGTTCCGGCTAGCTCAACGCTGTGCGTCCCTGAGCTCCATTTTTATCAGCCGCCCATTTCAAGTTTCTAAACAACATTCTATTTTTTTTCCTTTGGTTTCTTTCTCAATAGCAGCAACTCCTGGCAGGAGTTGGTGCAGGAGCTGGTCTGACTGGTGTCCTGGCTGGCTGACTGGCTGGCTGGCTGGCTCCATTCATGTCTGCCATATATCAAACGAGCCAGCTCATGTGTCTGAGCCCTGTCGTGCGGTTGCCTGACTGCCAGCCTGTTTAGTGTCCTGGCCAAGTCCCCTGGCCCTGCTAGCCCTACCCCCAACTCTCTCTCTCTCTCTCGGCTTAATTGCCAAATGTGTTTAGGTGTGGTTTTCAGCCATGTGCCACAGCACACTGGAACATCGCACAGCAGCTCACTTTGCCCCATTGTTCGACTTCTTTGCTAGTATATTTTTCTGCACGTTACGCCACGGTAAGAGAATTAAAAATACGGCCATGGCTGTAACAGGATTGGGCATGGGATACACGACGTGTGCTCTACACGTTCCAGGATCTCGCCATTCCGAGCCAAGTGCCAACGGAAACGCTTCAACGTACCAACAGCTGTGGCCCATCGACTCGTTCAATACATCGCCCGAATTTGCATGTTTGGCTGCCTCTCGAATGGTTGAGCTGGCTGGGGATGCCTGTTCAAGTTTTATGGCTGCCATTTGAGAAGTATCTGTATCTGTCGTGGCTAGAAGAGGAACAATACTTCCTATTTGAATGGAAACCATTGGCAGACTGCTCTGCTCTGGGTATACATAGGTATGAGACTTTACTTGTGAATGAACTTGTTAGAGAAAGTCAGAATTGGAGATTTTTAAGTTTAAAGATTTTTTCTAATACAATTTCAGAGAAACCCGATCATTGATTGATATTTAAGTATTCCTTCAGAGTTGATACTTGAAACCAGATTAATTTATATAATCCATTTAATTTGCCAACTTATAAGCTACCCAAAAACAATCTGATTCTTTCGGATTTCCTTCTTTGGAATCTGTTTAATTTTCAACTCTACATATTCCAATCTTCTCAGATAACTGCTGGATTCACTTTCTTTACAAACTTCAATATATCTAGAATCTGTTGTATTTCTTTCAGTTAACTTATTATTATAGGATATGTGCTAGCCATAACCTTACTTTATTTCAATATAACAAAAATTCCATTTGAAAACTCTGCATTTTGAAGCTCACGCAAGATGTCTGACAGCAACATTCATTATGAATACTTTTCCCCCAAATATCGAGCAGAAATTAAAAGTTTACCAAATGAAAGAGCACAACTAATTGATTTCTCGTGTCTGCGGTGCAGTGCAGCTGGCAATTGGAGTTGCCATCAGGAAGTGGCCGGGAAGAGAACAAATTTAGCAAAATCAAGCCAACGGAAACAGGTTGCGGGCAGGTGAAAATGTCAGCATATAATAAAAGGAAATACAACACTAGTAAACCAAAGTCAACAATGGAAAAACAATGCAAATAAAAGGTGAGGCGAGGTACGTGATAAACGCGACAATTTCGTGTCATAAACAAATTATTCGACAGAATTGCATAAAAAGAGCGAGGCAGAGCGGTAGAGTGGGAACGAGAGTGAGAGCGAGACAGCAGCAGATAGATATGAAACAGTGAGCGAAAGCACACCAAGTAGCCATAATAAATGATTAAATAAGCGTAATTATCACCTTTATGCTGCGACGCCGACAGCAACGCCAGCAGCGACGTCGATGCCGCTGCCAGTGGCGACAGCAGCGTTGACGTTGACGTGACTATACAAGGCGATGTGCCTAAAAGAATGATGGCGGCACGCATAGCCTGCTATCACGCTCCCACTCTATCCCCTCTCTTCAACTGCCCCTCTCTATCGCTCTCTCGTTTTTCATGAGCGCGACATTAAAACAAATTTTATTACTTTAATTACTTTATTTACATTTCGCCAAATGGCAGCCAGCGACGGCAGCGTCATGCATTAAACAGGATAGCGGAAGCTAACGAAGGCATGCAAAAGGGAACGACAAAAACTGAACGAATGAAAAAAAAAAAAAATACTGAGCATGTTTGGTTAATGCATGATTAACGAGAAAATACCCTGTGCAGCAAAATGTATTTAAATTGCATATATATAGGCAAATATTATAATGCAAATGAAATTATATACAAAGATATTCCAAAAAATATATATTTTATATTTAAATATATTTTTAATTAATAACTTTTTCTATGTGAATGTCTAAACAACTGACTGCTTGGGTTCAATCAGCTTCGCAATGTATGTGTATATGTTTACAGGGCATTAAAAGAAACTAAAAGAACAAAAAGCAACAACAACAAGTTCAGTTCACTTTGCCTGACTACGAGACGTGGCACATGGGTAATTGTTGTCCTGATGAGCTGCGTCATGCAATGTGTTAAGCTTGACAGTTGGCACCAAAAAAAAAAAGAAAAGAGAGCGAGAGAGAGAGAGAGGCAGAGCGAGTGTTGGATACAAGGCGAACGACACAGTTAGACTATATGAGAGTAAGTGGGATAGAGCGCGTGGCTGGATGAAGGCGTAATGTGCCCTTGTAACGGTACATTAACATAGTCATAATTTAATTAAAGCTTCAGGCTATTGTTGTTATTGTTGTGACTTGGGCTGAGGCTAAGGCTAATGACAGCATGGATATCAGTTTCAAAAGTGAAATGCAAAGATGTGAGCTATATAGAGATATTTCTGTTGATCTGTATTTGGTTTAATAAAGTTTATATTTTGCTGATTAGATTTTATATTGATGTTTTAAGTTAATATTTTTATATTAAAATTAATATTAATAATAAATATATAAAAATATTGATATTACAAAATAAATAAATATATAGAATATTAATTTATTAATTCATTATTAATTAATATATTCTATATATTTATTTCTTTTGTAATATCAATATTTTTATATATTTATTATTTATATTATTTTATTTATTTAATTTTTTTATTATCAATATTTTTATATATTTATTATTAAGATTTTCTTTTATATATGTATTATTGTTTATTAATAATGTATATATTTATCGTCTTGAAAATATTCTCATTTAGTTTACTTTTACACATAATTATTCAAGTACATTAGACTTAACCTTTTAATCCATAACAAATTTATATTTCAGCTGCTTAAGGCAGCAAAAAGTATTTTAAAATTTAATTTCCATTTATTGCTATACTAATTCAAGATCAAGGCTTAAAGTTCGTACCAAAAATGCCTAAAAAATTAAATAAACTTCAATTTGTTCTATACTTGCGCTTGAGCCAGATTCAAAGAGTACTCAAGAAGAGCATTTACAGAGAATTGCCAAGTCAGTTAGACTCTAGAGCAGAGGATTAACTGCTGCATTGAAATTGTTCTCAATTTGACCTAAATTAAGCAAAGGCAAATATGAAAAGTCATTTTGACTTTGGCCGAGGTTGAAGAAGGCGCAAAAGAGCAGAACTGAAATTTCTACAAACTCAAATAGCTTTGGCAACAAAGGCCAAGGCATGGAATTTAATCGATTGCAAAAAATAAAAGTGAAAAAAAAAACGATGACGATGACGTTGTGTGATTAGGAAAATGTGTTGGAGCAGCTGAAGCGCTGGAGTGCATATCCAATTGGACACACGCACGCAGCAAACGCGTTTTAAATGCGCTTTTAAAGACCATTAGCCGAGCTCACTTTGAATGAGCCAAGACGAGAGAAAAAAAAAAAAAACAGGTGGCAAACTCTTTGTTTGCTGTCTCGGCTTCATCTGCTGTTGCAGCATCAGTTAATTAGTTAGCAGCTTGCCTTCTCTAACTTCATCCTCCATTAGGTAGCACCAGCAGCATCTTCTTCTCTTTGATGTTTTATTGATGATTTCGGTGATTAGCTGCAGAGCTACGTAGCACTTCCATTCATCTCACTCCAACTACTTTTTTTTGTGCTCAATGCAATGCAAATACTTTTCACTCTTGGCATCAAGTTGCTTTAATTACGATTTAATATTTGCGCTACTAAGATGTTTCTGTGAGTGTGAGTGAGAGAGTGAGAGGAAGGTAGCGTACTTCACTCAATCATCAATCAAAATGAGTTGCTGCTGCTGCTGCTGCTGTCGGTATTTGTATTTGTTCGGAGCTGATAGAAAATAGATTAGAAGAGCTGTTGGAAAATAATATCTAATCTCTTATAGCTGTAGGCGAAAGGTGACCTAAGTGATTTTAGCTCGATAATGAGTTAAGCTGCAAATGAGAGGCGAGCTCTTTTGAGCGACTTAATTGTTTTTTTTTTTTTTATTTTACTGTAACATTTTCACACGCTCTTGTAGTGAGCGTAGAAAGCTTAGCAAACTAATGTTTAGATAATGTATATATAATGTGTATATAATGTACAAATAATGTATATATTGTGTATATTATATATACATTATATGTACATTATTTAATATGTTTAAATAAATATTTATAATTCTAACGCAATATTCAATCTAAAAATTAAGATCTAATTCAAATTTTTAGATCTTGTCTGATTAGCAGCGTTTGAGACCAAAATAGATTTCAAATTTTATATATATATAAAATAATAATACAATAATAAATTAATATTTAAAAATAAATAAATATATATAACAATATAAAAATTTTGAAATTTTATATTAAAATAAAAAAAATAAATAAAATGAAACAAATAAATGAAAAATAACTAAATAAAAAAATAAATAAATAAGTATATAAAAATAAAAATAAATATATTTAAAAATAATTATATATATTTAAAATAAAAAAATTAAAATTAAACAAATAAATGAAAAATAAATAAATAAAGAAATAATTATATAAAAATAAAAATAAATATATTTAAAAATACTAAAAAAATTAAATAAATGTAAACAAACAAAAAATAAATAGATGTTTAATGATATCTAATTAATATAATATAAAAAACTTAAATAAAAAAAATTATAAAAAAAACTAAAAAATAATTAAAAATTTAAAAAAAAAATATATATATATAAATAATAAAAGCTTTTTTCCTTAAATTAAAGATTTACGTTGCACTACACTTTATATATGTATGTACGAAAAAACTTTAACTTAATAAATATTCAGAGACTAAGATTTGATATATAAGAAATGCTTAACAAAGCAAATTATATAAATTGTGTAATTGAGTAACAAATCAAAATATTTCAGACTGGTAGACTAAAGATTACTAAAATGAATATTTATTTCAAATTAAATTTGATTTCTAACTAACTCAGCTTTATCCACCAATAGAACTGCATATTTTGTTAATTATATTCACCCTCTCACAACCGACCAACAACCGCCAATTAAATGACCACAAAATATCTCTCTCATTGCCAGCGCTTCCATGCTTAATTCTCTCCCCATTGCAATAAATGAACTTTTCGATGAAAGCAAATTGCAATGTTGCCAACTGGTGACAAAAATTTTCGTGCAAACGAAACAATTAAAACATACAACAAGGCGGCGTTAATTGAGCCAAACATTTGCGTAAGCGGACAACGTCATAATCATGCTGGATCATCATCATCATCATCATCATCATCATCATCATCAGCATGATGCTGATGATTGAAATATTTTGTTTTTTTTTTTTTTTTTTTTTTTTTTGTTATTTTCGTTTGGCTTTTCGGGCGACAAAGTGGAAAGCAAATCAAACACTTGACAAGTTTATGAATATTTCATTGGTAAACTCGTGCGGCTTTTTGTCAGTGGAAATGCGACGCAAATCGAATCTGAATCAATTAAGGATGGGCATGTTACTGGGAGTCGTTGTTATATACATGTGTATATGTATTTCCATATATTACCATATGTCATATTTCGCATGCTTTTGGCATTTAATTGCACGTATTTCAATTGTAGTCGCTGGGCTCTGCCGCAATTTTCAATTAAAATTTATGAATCGCCGAATGCCACGCCCCCCCGCCCCGCCCAACTGCATGATCCCATCCGAAATAGGCCCCACAGTGCGCATAAATTATGGAAATTCATAAATGCCAACCAAAGGCGGCAGCTAAACCGGACAAAGCGAGGGGCAGGCCGGAGCAATCGGCGAATTGTTTGGGGAATTTTCGAATGCAGCCGCCAAATATTTGCGCATAAATATTTGTTTCTCTTATTTGGTATTGTTAAATGCATAAATATTTGTAGCCCGTTTTACTTTGCTTTATTTCGCTCATTCTTTTTTTTTTTTGTATTTTTGTGTTCGTTGTCTTTCGGCAACAATTTTCAATTAATAATTGTTTTGGCATTGAGGGTATTCCCTCAAACCTAACTATGCTAACTGCATTTAATGGGTGGTGAATGAGGCTGATTCTGACATTAGGCAAATTGAAATGTAATTGTTTTGCCAGAGCCAAAACTCAGTTTATTTAACTGCCAATTCCCTTGCCTTAACCCCAGCTCTAACACTCTCTCTCTCTCTCTCTGTCTGTCTCCCTCTCTCTGTGTGTTAATGATGCAGCCACAAAATGCCGTTTGCATATGCTGCCACTCCCATGGGTAAGCGAAAATTGAATCTGGCTGCAGCAACAGCTCCTACACCAACACCAACACCAACTCCAGCTCCAACTGACACCAGTCGGCAGCAGATCAAAGCGCTGCCAAAGTCAAATACATATAGCTATATACATATACCTATATATATATATTTTCATAGACCTGCCATAAGCAGTGCAACAATTTGCATACATTTGCATTGATTGCCTTTGCCCAGCTGCATTTGCAGCGTATTTAAGCTCTTCTAATTATCATTTTGTAATCGTGTGTTTGGAATGAATATTGGCATGTTAAGATCTATTGCACAACCTACCTTTTTATGCAACAATAACCATAAGTAGAAGAAGACAAAATTTACCTGTAAATAAAATAATAAAAATATATTAAAATTTTGAATATTTCACATTATTTTCAATATATTTTTTATAAAAACATATAAAATAGAATATTAGGAATGTCTTTGAAAAATTAAATATTTAGCATAATTTTTTAAAATTTTATTTATATATTTTTAAATTTTTTTTTATTTATATATTTTTTATATTTCATTTATATTTATGTAAGAAAAAAAAGAATACTTAAAAAATTTTTTTTTAACAATTTTATTATTAATATTAAAATATAATATTAATATTTAATATTATAATATTAATATTTAATATTAATATTATATATCATTTTATTTTATTACATATATTATTTAATTATTATTTGTTTTATTTTATATATCATAATATTTTTACTTTATATATTTTAAGGAAAATATAAAGTAGAATATTTAAAAGGTTTTTTTAATTTTAATATTTTACATATTTTATTTTATTATTTAATTATTATTTATTTTATTTTATATATTATAATATCTTTACTTTATATATGTATATATTTTAAAGAAAATATAAGGTAGAACATTTAAAAGTTTTTTTTTTTAATTTGAATATTATTATTTATGTTATGTTTATTATTTATTTTATTTTAAATGTTTTAATTTTTTTACTATTATATTACATATATATTTATTATATTATATTTTATTATTTTTTATATATTTAATAATTTTTTGCAGAAAAAAAGAAGAAAAAATAACAGAATATTTCAATTGTTTTTTTTTTTTTTTAATAAAATTTAATATAAGTTTTTTTTTATATTATATAAGTAATAAATAATAAACCATATTTCTAATTTTTTTTTCTGGCTCATGCATTGAATTTTACCCATATATATTTATAATAAAAAAGATAATTATATATATTTGTAAAAAATAATTATGTCAATTGAACGCCTGCCTCACTTTTCAACTGTAAGCTCAAAACGAATTTAGAACTGAAGGTCTTTCAAGGTGGAATAAAATTGTAGAAAAATATATTTTTAAAATCATGCCTATCACACTATTGCCTCTCTCTATAATAAACTAAATGTTGACCCATCACAGAATGTGACCCTTGACCTTATCAGAGTCCTGTCCGAGTCCTGCTGCCAAAGTGCAACTAATGCCAACAGCTGTTTGCCACGCCCTCCCCAACCACTTTCAACTCAGCAGCTGGCTAATGCCAACTTTTATAGTTGAAATGGAAAACTGCATTAAAACGTCGCACCTAATTTCAATTTACAAAATGAATAATTGAAGCCACTTGGTAGCTGGCCCAAAGCTGGCTGAATGTACGAAATAAATACAATTTTAGGTAATTTGTAGCATTCTCTTTATGTTTTTTATTTATTTATTTTTTTTTGGTATTTTTCTATGCTCTCGGTAGGCACCGACAAAGTGAAAATGTAGCCATATTTCAGGCCGGCTTCCAGGTGAGTGCACATTATTCATTACCAACCAAACAGCAACCCCTCAGCGTTAAGTCCTGTGCTTAGGCGTGCCGTGTTGATGTGCATGTTATTATCCATTATATGGCCGGAAAAAAAGAAAAGGGCAGAACACCCACCCACACACCCTCACACACACACACACACCCGCCCATATGTGAGCTGTTTTCCACGTTGCCTTTTTAAGTATTATTAATTGTCTGCCATGTTTGCTCCTGCCCCAGGACATATGACTCCCTCTGCGCGTGTGTGTGTGTGTAAGGAGAGCTTGGCTATCAGGGAATCATGTGTAACTTTTCTGGTTAGATCTGTGAGTGTGCCGCACACACACATATTTGTCTGCTGTCAGTTCGCATTAGAATACGAAACTAATTTGGAAATTCATATTTTGTTTACTCCAGCAACGGCAATGGGCCAAACCTGTGGCTAATCTATTTCTATTTAGCCAGTTTTTTTTTTGGCCGAGTGAACAACTTTTTTTTGCCTGTTTAATTTAGCAGAAAATGATGTTCGTAGGTGAAAGCTCTAATGAGAGCAGCTTAGGTTCGAACTAGAGCAGACAGACGCGCGCTCAGATATTATCTCTATGATATCTAGCTGCCTTTGACCTCGACTTGGTTAGGGCTTCACCTGTGTTTTTCTTTACCCTACTCTAAGTCTATTGGCAAATGCAATGTCACGTCCAGCTGTCTGTGCTTCCACAGGGCATAGCCACGCCTCCAAAATGCCCGCAACTGCACTCGAAAATTGAACTTGCGTTCACAATTTGCATGTGCAACAAACAAAAGACAAAGGCAAATGAAAATCCAAAAACTAATGTCAGAAAAGTGCGCCACCGCAGGCCAAGCAAAACAAAGCCAGAAATTACACACGAGTCGAACTCGCATGTGAAGAGAAGGTTAAAAGAAGAGTTCGAGTCTGGCTTACACTCACTCACTCTCTCTCTCTTTCACACTCTCTCCCTTTCTCTCCCTCCCGTTCGGTGCGATTTACTGGCTCAATTAGCTGGGAACGTTGATGTTGCCCGGCTGAGCTGGCCCATAGCTGCAGGCCGGCTATAGACCGATTTTCACAGAACATTCACAAAAAAGGCCAAAAGAATAAAGAGACGAAAGAAAAAAGCAAAGGCTAGCCCCGACTAGTAAATACCCTGCATAGTAGGGAGCAGTTGAAGTTAAATTGTCTGCGATTGCTGCTGCAGAAATCCTAGTGAGATTAATTCCTATGTAAATCTCACGATTTAGCTCCTCAGCCAACCAACAAATTCAGAGTTTTTATACGCAAACTAGCTGCAAGTGCACGAAACAAACTTGCTGACTGATCATATTACCGTCAGCAGTGGATTATAATGAGCAAGCAAAAGAAAAATGTCTTGAAGCGTGGATCGCAGCGGGCAGCTGCAATTGGGCATAATTTGCTTATTTTATGCATGCAGCGGCTAAGATTACTGAGATCATAGCTCGAGCCGGTCCATAAGTTATTATGTTTATGTCGAACTCGATCTTCGAATGGCCTAATAACTTAGCTCTCCAATGGCCACAATTAACGAACTCTGCTAGGCCACGGATTCGAACTTGAATTCTGTCGCTTGTTGTGACATGCTAAGTGAGACACTTTGTGGCTCGGGAATTTATGAGTTCCGATAGAGAGCAACATGAGCTCTTAAGATTCCCCACCCCAAACTCTGTTCGGATCGTGCTTTAACGTTTTATTTATGCGATGAGCTTTCAGGCAGTTGTTGACGCATCGATACGATTGCGAGTTACTTCGAATGTCTTCATCAGCAGCAGCAGCAGCTGAATGAGCAGAGCTATGATCCGAAGACGTAATCATTAAATACTTGAGCAATAGGCATCCGAGTGCTAATTATTTCGCAGTCGTTAACAAAATTCACAGCTTCCAATGTGGGTTAAACAATTATTAAATTTAGCGTCTCAACGACAAAGTACAAAACTCTATCTTTTTGTTGACAAATGCAAGTCATGATATAAAAAAAAAAAAACAGGGGCGTATGCCAAAGGGGGTTCGACTTGTAGATGTAGTTGATGTTATGTGTAGATATGTGATGAGGTTGATGTAGGATATGTTATAGAGGAGCTTGTAATATATGTAATATATATTAATGTATATATCAAAGTACAAAAATACAGATAACTCTAAAATAAATAAAAATACATGGCTTAAATTCACTACAATATTCCCTCATATAGACATTATTTAATGACGAAGCCCCTGGTTTTATTTTATATGTGTAGGAATGTGTATTCAGTATAAATTATAACAGCTGAGATATAAAGCTGAGCTAAAGCTTCAATAAACGAGAGAATAAATGTAAAGCAGGGAGAGTTAGACTGAGAGAGCTAGACCGAGAGAGAGAGAGATAGATCACATCAGAGAACATTTGCTTTATCAAACAAAGAACCTTCACTTGCATTGCAGCGAGTTCGTATCAAATTTTTCAATTAAACAAAGCTCTATGTCGCTTTGTTAATATATATATATATATATCATATAATATATACACACAATATCATATAATATACACACACCCTTTGTTTACATAGCTTTGGATACGTATTACCTGAGCTAGTCAACTGTAAAATATGAAATTAGCGTAATTTCACTCACTGTAGATTGAGCTAGTTAACACATAGAGAAAACCCACAAAGAGAAAGAGAGAGAATCTAGGTGAACGTTCAGTCTACTGCGAACAGTCGATCATGTCGCTTTGGTGTTTAACGCTCGGACTTTTGTTCATTCTACTGGCGCTGCTCTACTACAAGCTGCATCGCATCTACACATACTGGGCACGCGTGGGGGTGCTGCACGAGAAACCCGTTTGGTTCTATGGCAACCTACGCAGTGTGGGTCGGACGACAACGGTGCTGGAGCCCTTTCGTCGTTTCTATGAGAAGTACAAGGGACAAGCACCATTTGGGGGATTCTATTTTGCGCTGCGCGGCGCCGCAGTGCTGCTGGACCTGGAGCTGGTGAAATTGGTGATGGTGAAGGACTTTAATTACTTCTCACATCGTGGCAACTATTATAATGCTGAGGATGATCCCATATCGGCGCATCTATTCAATTTGGATGGGCCAGAGTGGCGTGAGATGCGTAATAAGCTCACACCCACATTCACCTCACTCAAGATGCATCAAATGCTGCCCACAGTTCTTCAGATTTCCGAACGTTTCGTGCAGGTGGTGCGCGAGAAGGTCGAGATCTTTGAGCATGCCGAAGAGTCACCGTTGGAGGTAAAGGATCTGCTCTCACGCTTCACCATGGACATCATTGGCAGCTGTGCCTTTGGCCTGGACTGCAATAGTCTCAACGATCCCAAGGTCGAGTTTTGTCGCCTGGGCCAAAAGGTCTTCACACAACGGCGTCATGGACGTCTGGCCTTTACCTTTCTGCAAACCTTTCCGAAAATAGGCAAACGATTACATATCAAAATGGTGCCGGACGATGTCAGCAATTTCTATATGCGTGTCGTGCGCGAAGCCGTCGATTATAGGGATAAGAATCAGGTGCAGCGCAAGGATTTCCTCAATCTGCTGATGGAGCTGCGCAACGATCCTAATGGCGGCCTGACCTTCAATCAGCTTGCGGCACAGGCATTTGTCTTCTTCTTGGGTGGCTTTGAGACGAGCTCAAGCACAATGGGATTCGCTCTACATCTACTTGCCACACATCCCGAAATCCAAGAACGTGCCCGAGATGAGGTGCAACAGGTATTTGAAAAGCACAAGGAACTCAACTATGAGGCGCTGCGCGAACTCAAGTATGTCAAGCAAATTATGCAGGGTAAGTTGGTGCAGAGATACCCGAAAATACTTTATTTGATTGCCATTTTGTATTATCTTTTAGAAACGCTACGCAAATATTCCATAGCAACCATATTGATACGCAGAACTCTTGAGGACTATCCCGTGCCTGGTTCAAATTATGTACTTAGGGCTGGCACTCCAGTGATTATACCCGTCGATGCCATACACCATGATCCGGATATTTATGCAGAACCGGACAAATTCGATCCCGATCGCTTTACACCCGAAGCCATCGAGGCGCGTCATTCGGCCGCTTGGCTTGGCTTTGGCGCCGGGCCAAGAAACTGCATTGGATTGCGCTTTGGTGAGATGCAGACACTGGTGGGTCTGGCCGTCTTGCTCAAGAACTTTAAGTTCTCGCCAGCCAAGGAAACGGATATACCTTTAAAAATAAATAAGACCAGCTTCTTTTTGCAATCCCAAGGCGGCATTGTGCTCAATGTGCGAAAGGTCTAACAGAGTCCCAAATATTAGGGAAAACTTAGTAAAATGCACGTATTATAATCATTAATATTGTATTATTTTATACATATTTATATTATATAATTTATTTTGTCTTTACACTGTCTTCCTCTTTATGAAAATATATACATTTGCTTACATGTTTTTCAATGTAATCGATTTGAGTTCTGAGAGGAAGTCGATGCGCTTATCAACACTTTGATTCGCTACAGTTTGTTGCTCGTTTCATTATTTTTTATAATTTGTGCTCAAAATGTCAGTCAATATTGTGAAATATTGAAATACTTGTTCCAAATGTGTTCTAGGGTATATAAGTGCAAGAGTATTCGAGTTGAAATCTGCTGTAATTAGAGTAAGGAAGAAAGTCTAAGAGAGAAAAAGAGAGCGAGAAGGAGATTATAGAAAGAAAACGATAGAAAAAGAGAGAAAAATAAAGAATGCGATACAGGGCGAAAGCTAAACAGGAGAGAGATATGTGGATTGAGAGAGATAGAGAGCGACTGAGAGTGCAGAAAAGAAAAGGATAGAGAATAGCTGAGGTTAGAATGAGAGAAAAAGATAAAGAGAAATTAATGATATTGATTGAGAAAAAAAGAGGAATGTGAGAGAGGGAAAGCGATAGGAAAAAGACGAGAATGAAATGAAAAATACATATGTTTAAAGAGAGATATATATAAAGAGATAGATAGAGGGACAGAGAGAGAGAGAGGGAAAGAGAGAGAGAAGTGTAGAGCTTATGAACATTGTTAAGCTTAAAGATAAATGAAAAAGAGAGATGTAGCTAGAGAGAGAGAGAGAGAGAGAAAGAGAGAGAGAGAGAGAGAGAGAGAGAGAGAGAGAAGTATAGAGTTTATGAACATTGTTAAGCTTAAAGATAAATGAAAAAGAGAGATGTAGCTAGAGAGAGAGAGAGATATATATATCTAGAGAGAGAGAGAGAGAGAGAGAGAGAGAGAGCAAGAGGTAAAAAGATGAATATGTAGAGGGAAAATAGAAAGGCAGAGATATACATAAGTGAAGAGACTGTAAGCTGTAAATAGATGATGCGCATATGCAGAGTCAGAAAGAGATAGTAATATAGTAACAAATAGAGCCATAGACTGACTGACGTAGACTGAGTGATAGAGTGAGTAGAGAAGCCTTATCGAAGACCTAACCCAACACAACTTAACGACTGCTGAGCATAAATGCTTAAACAGCAACTTTGCCCACCTTCAACTCCAACTCCAACACCAACTCCAACTCCGACTAGAACTGTCTTCGGATGATAAATAAATTATCAGACACTTCAGCAGGCAGTCACAATATAAATGAATGAACTATGCCAGTGTCACCCAGCCAGAGAGATGATAATCATGCATGCATACAACTTAATTAGCTATGCGACCTGTTGTCGATGGGCGCGTTGAGTTATGTCTGTTCGAGTTGGCTTTGAGTTGAGCCTTTGACATACTCAGCTGCTCATGATTTTTGTCACACAATAAATTATGCAATTTCACATGCCAAAAATGAAGAGACTCACTCGACTGTCGTCTGTCGCTATTGTTGCGTGTCTTTGTTCAATCATCATCAACGGCAAATAACAACACAAAAGCAGCAACAACAACAACAACAACAACAATTCAGTTCCATCATGAACTTTTGCATGCCAAATGCTCGGACATCTCACTCAAAGAATGTCTATCTCTCTCTGTCTGTCTGTCTCTCTTACTCATAAATAAGTAAATAGTTTGTGCACAACATTGACTTTTATGACTGTGTGTGTGTGTGTGTGTGTGTGTGTGTGTGTGTGTGTGTGTGTGTGTTTATTGTTGATTGTAATGTTGATGAACCTGAATTATCACATGCTGTTTGATGGACTGCAAACACGCACAAAACTTGGGATCTGTCTTTGGGCAATACATAATACATAATTGTAGCTCTCTCTCTCTCTCTATCTCTCTCTCTCTTTACTGAATATATAGCTAGAATAACTTTTTTGTGTAGTTCCAGAGGCTGTGCTCGTCTGTCAAGTTTGATAATCTCTCAGACACTTTGATGAAATGCTCTACCTCTCTCACTCTACCTCTCTCTCTCTCTCTCTCTCTCTCTCTCTCTCTCTCTCTCTCTGTGTGTCATTGATAAATCGCCGCAAGTGACAAACAACAAATGCGCCCGCACAGCCGCTAGATGTCGCCACATTCCGCCTGTCTTATCAATGTAGTCCTCAAATGTTTGGCTTTCCTCTGTTGCTGTTGTTCAGTTTCATTGTTTCGTCGCTGTTCCACATGTAAACGACTCGGACATTGATTAATTTCATAGTTAATTTGTCAGCATTAATCAGTATTAACTTAAATGGGCAACAACACGCCCCCCCATTCCGGCTCTTTGACTGCATTAGGCCCCTAAGCATGGGCATTAGCTGACAGTCCGATTGTTCTTTGTCTGTTTTCCTTTAATTAATTTTTGCATTGCTTTTTTTTTTTTTTTGTATACCCTGAACCCATTGAAAGTTGGAAATCAGGGTATGATGATGTAGTGAATATTTATGTAACGGGTAGAAGAAGGCACATAAAATATTTAGGTCTGTCTGTTTATCTTTCCGTTCGTGCATCGATCTCTGCACCTATAAGAGCTATAGTCTTGAGTTTTTATTTCCTAGGTCTCTATATAACTCGCGCAGATCGAGCTTTTTTCAAATAACCGATTACTTTTCCCATTTAAATGTTATGGAGTAAAACCTTATCGAGATTCTGTTCATTTAATTTATATACAACATTTTTAGAGCTAGTGTCTCCAAATGGTATATGTAGTTTCAAGTAAAATCATTTGGTCTACAGAGCATCGCTTAGTCGAGAGCCCCGACTTTTCCGAGTTTTCTCACTTGGCTTTTTGCTTTGTTGCGTAATTGAACTGTTTTTACATGCATTGAAGCGTGTTGCTCAATTAATTGCTTGGGATTTGGTTTTCTGTTGCTAAGTCCGGGTTTTATGATATAATTAGCTCAAAAGGCGAGTACTGTTATTTTTTATAAATTCGAAGTCATTTTGTATAAATCAACCTGGAATTTATACTGTAGAGCTCATATAATTTATCCACTTCCGACTTTTGCTTAATTGTGTACCAGCTGCAAGCATTTTAGCTACCCAAATTTCGTAAGCTTAAAACACTGTTACTTATCAGCAAAGCCCCCTCCCGAAAAAGAACACTTGACAACTCTGGCGAGCAGAGTTGGCTGCTGCTGCATGACTCTTTGTTTACACACACACACATACACGCACGCACACGCACGTGCTGAACGAAAAAACCCCTTTAAGCACGTTTGTAGGTTAAACAGAGCAAACATGAACGCAGCACGGACTTCCTTTCCTTTCGAACTCTCCTGGCCCCTCGCTCCCTACGCCACTGCCCTGCCGCCCCCCAACAGCATTTGTTTTCTTTTTACATTCTTATGTACAAAATGGCGGCCCAGGCGCACCTGTCTGCACTTAAGCGTGAGTAATGGGCCAGACGGATGGCGAACTAATGCAACACGGCGAATTCAAGTGCCGAACATAACGGTAAACATGCTAAGCGGTTTTGCCAGAGCGCGCTGTATTAGAGCAGAGCATGGCGTTAGCGAGGCGAGTGGAGAGTAGAGCGTGTAGAATAGAGCAAAAAGTCAACGGGAAATGTTTGCGCAAGGCAAAGTGAGAGAGAGAGCGAGGGGAGCAGAGCGACAAGCAACGAGCAGAGTTGATAAAAATGCAAACACTTTTAGCGCTCTGACTGCCTGCAGTGAAAGTGTCGAAGCATTCGGCGTAGGGTGAATGAGCGCGAGCGGGAGCGGTAGCGCAATAGTGGGGCAGAGAGGCAACGGTAAAGTCACGCTTTGTGTCTGCCCAATTGTGGTTTACGAGCTACTCGTTGCTGTATCTCTCTTGTCCTGTGCTTTGTCATGCTGTCCTGCTCACACCCGCACGCCTGCCAATTGACGACGGCTACTTGACATTTGCGCTGCTGTGTTTACACACTCAAAAACAGTAAGCGCTCTCTCCCGCTCCTCCATCTCCTTCTTCCACGCTCATTCAGCCAGCTGCGACCAATGATGCAGAGTGTGAATTCTTTGCTCTACAAAAAAAAAATATTATTTTAGCGTGTGAAAAGTGTAAAGTGCTATAATGCTCGAAAAATATATACTATAAAACAATTTCTCCCCCTCACACACACGCACACACACGCACACACTCGCACAACACTTAACACCGGGCTATAGTTAACTTGACTTGACTTCGACTTCGACTTGGACTTGGCTAACGACAACTTGTCCAACTCAAGCGACAGCTCTACAAATGTTGTTCTTCATTTTGTTTGACTTAAGCTGATCAAGAGAGTTTGCAACTCTAGCAAAGGAGAGTATAAGTATGTGTGTGTGTGTGTGAGTGTGTGTGTGTGAGTGTGTGTGTTATTTGAGCCATTTCTATAAGATTCCATTCATTTCTTTAACATGCTGTTTACACTCGACTTGGTTAAGTGCAATGTTCGAGAGCCGTTAAGTGTGTATGAGTATGCGTGCATGTGTGTGTGTGTGTGTGTGGAGCTTGAATTCAATACACACACACACAAGCACACATACATATAGAGTTTGTTTTAACTGTTTGTTGATTGAGGATGACTTTTAGCTTGAGTTGATTGAGCTGCAGTTATGCTATAATAACACTTGCTTTGCTTTTAATATAATCTTTAGTTCGTTGACCTTTTCATTATGAAAATAAATATAAATCAATATAGAATTTATAAAATAAAGTTAGGAGTTCTCGTTGAATATTACTGCATTTACTTTATGGAACAAATTGTGAGATAAATTATTTATTTGCAAGTAGGAAATTAATGCAGCATAATATATAAGTCAAAATAATAGAGTAAGCAGAAAGCAGGAGAACTTGAAAATTATTTTAATTTTTAAATTATCAATTTATTTTGCTTAAATGAATTGTTTTTCTATATTCTGTATGAACATCTTGAGAATTTCATATGGTAAAGCTACTTTACTACTATTATTATTATTAAATTCAGAAACTGCAATTCTTAGATATGAAATTTCAGCATATTTACATTGATATCTTTGTCAAAAGCTTCAACTTAACCATTTAATAACCCATAAGCTCCACTTACAAACTCATTTATAAATGTAGAAAATCAAGATGAAATGGGCAATATTAAATATATGTATGTTAAGCATAAACTAAGCCCATTACAAGATATCTGTCGCATATAATCTCCATGCCAAGTTCCTAAACTTACCGTTAGTCCAATATGAATTTCCAACTGATTTATATGATTATTTCCCTAATAACTTTATTCAATTCGGTCTTGTCCCGCCGTGTGAACTTGTCAACTCTTAAGATTTAGAGAGTGAAAATTTTACGATCCATTTCCGTTGCTTGAAACATGCCCAAAACGTGTTTTGATGAGACTGGCATAAATGGGTCCATGGCACGGAAATTGTAAACTCATGTAGGCAACCGCACTAAATATGAACATTAAAAACCATAAATATTAAAACATAAAAAAAGTAGCCATAAAAAAGGCGTCCCGTCGATAGCCACAAAAAATCGAAAAAAAAAACATATATTTCCACTGTATAATTTCTGTGGTGGAAAATTAATTTCTAAACAATGAAAGCAGCTGGAGTTCTAGTGAAATGAATGCCACCCAAAGACTGTGGAGGAGTCACACACACAATTAGTCACAATTCGAGAAAAGTAAGAAAAGAAAAATCCAAATCTATTTTATAGGGCTGGCTTTATCGAAATGCATTTCCATTTACAAGAATAAACTGAGTTCTGGCTAGTGTATAAAAATCAATGAATAAATAAACAGAATAAACGAACAGCCGTTGGCTCTGTTTTCTTCACCAAATGTGCAGCATTTTCATTCATTTTCCTCAGTTGTTGTTGTTGTTGTTGTTACAGTTCCCGCTGTGATTTATATTTATTTTGGGCTTGTTGTGTGAATTCCGTCGGCATCGGCGACAGCTAAAAGCTTTGGCGGCACACGTCTGCCCTAAGCCATCAGGTGCCTGACAATCGAACACGCCGAACTCTTAATAAATCTGTGTATCGCCGACCAAAATGCATTTGAATAAATAAATGCCCTAAACTCGTTCTAAATGATTAGAGCACAAACAACAAAAAACACAAAGAATCGCTTGTTGTATTTATGCGATAAGAAAATTACATACATTTATTTTAAATTTAGCGCAAGCAATATCGTGCCCACACCACTGTGCGCGCCTATGATAAGATAACATGTTTGCACTGCTCAGTCTATTTATAGACTCACACACACAGTCACTCATTTTGCTAGCTGTACTTTTGTTGTTGCATATCGTAAATATGCACTCGCTAAACTGGACGAACAAAACAGAAACAAAAACAATTAGATTAGCAGACAGTGTAGCGCACTAGTTAGCAATTAGCAAGAGATCATAGCAGGTGACTCCGTGGCGCAACGGTAGCGCGTCTGACTCCAGATCAGAAGGTTGTTCAAATCATGTCGGGGTGAATTGGGAAATTACTTTTTTTTTTATTTTTTATAAATAAAATATATTTACATTAATGCTCTTGTTATAATAGCTTTATTGCTTTATTCACTATTCAAAGAATTTCCGTAATTATTTCAACAAAAACGAATTGAACCCACAGTTTAACATTTATGATTGCTTAATTAGCGACGTTTCTGTTTCATAGCTGCAAACAATTCGAAATGTCAACAGTCAGTCACATTTACAACATATAATTACAATTACAACAACAACTGTTAGGTCAGGGCCATCATCTGTGTTTCATGTGGGCTTTCCACTCGCATTTCCTAGCCCCCAAAGTGAAATATTATGCCACCATCCGAGAAAAGTGTTAATTAGTTCGCCACACACAAATTTCAATCACAATGTCGATTTGATGAAATTTTGCATTTCAAATGTCAAATTAGAAATGGGTTTTTGCGAATGGAGTTATAATGCTGGCAAATTTATCTAATGGCAAAAATATTTATTTATGTTTATTTTAATATATGTATACATATACATACATTTCTTTTGGGTTTATATTTATGCACACTATAATATATATATATTTATATATAGAATTTTTTTTTTTTTTTTGCCTTTTAGCTTTGGTTTTTGACAGATTAGATTAGCTGTCGTTTGATCAAATAAAATATTTGCAATAGGGGATTTTTATACTCATTTTTATTTGTCTGAGAAACGAAAGAAATTCAATATTTTTTTTATTTCTTTTTGACAGCTGCGATTGCTGTCAATAAATATTTAATTGATTTCTGATTGAATATAAGCATATAGACAGACATATACGCATAGGATTGCTATGACATTGATTGATGAAAACATATTGAATATGAGAGAAGTTATAAGAATAATTAAAAACCATACGGGAAACATATGTATGTACATACATATATACATTTTTACATCATATACTACATTCATTAATTTCGATTTACATTACGAATACGTAAGTCTTTATTTACATTATAGAACACAAGCTTAAATAATACTAAATCCATTCCCATTAATCAATCAACCTTAAAACAAACTAAAAACTTTTACCATACTGTAAACAACATTTTCTTTCATATAAAAAATTCAAATTAATTATAGACCGAGAAAAAAAGAAACGTACTTAAAAGTTTCAATTGTCTAGTCAAAGCCAAGGAACACGCCCACTTAAATATACACACAACTTTGGCTGCTCTAATAACATAGAAGAGCGAAAAAAAAAAAATAAACTCAAGTCGAAAATGACAAATGAAATTTCCCTTATCCACCTCCCGCTCTTTCACAAATATTCAAAGAGCACTTGTCATGGAAAACAGTTGTAAAAATTCCCATGAGCAGCGCGCAAAACTAAAAGCGCAAATGGTCAATAGAAGTGCAGCGCGGGGGCGGGGTGCATGGGGGGTGTCCCTCATATGCAGACGCATCATATTTTCTAGACGCTCATATAAACAAATAAAAACCCATTAACGAAAACCAACAGCAATTTTACATTGATGTGTGCGCCTCTCTCACTCCCTCACTCACGCTCTCTGAATACATTCTACCACAGCTCTGCTGTGATTAACGGCGCATTGTGAAGGGTGCAAGAAAGTAGCGACGAGCAATTAACAACTACAACAGCAAACAAAACGCATAAGAGAAAGAGTCGGAGACAGCAGCTCAAAGAGTGACACTGCGGCAGCAGCGCGGCAGAGGCTGTTCGCTCAGCACATGTGCGGGCGCAACAACAGGAATAACAATAACAACGACAATGGAAATAGCGATAAGCAGCAGTCGCAGCAGTCGCCGCAGTCGTCGCAGTCGCTGCAACGGCAGCCCATTAGATAAGCAAAGCGGCGCAGTCGGTGGCCCAACTTCCCCACGCAGTCAATGTAAAAGGCCCAGCTGTGTTTGCTCTGCCGCAGCGAAGCGATGTAAAAATAGCACAGAACTGCAGCACACACATACACAAACACACACTTGCATAGGCGCAGGCACTCTTGTAAGTTTTTTCGTGTGAAATATTTTAATATTTGCCTACAGAACAAAATGCGAAACAGAGGAAAGTGCGACGCAAATCCATATACGCTGAAGTTGCGGGCAGCGAGCGGGCCAGTGAGTGAGTGAGTCAAATGTATTTCTTGGACAAATACTCAATCAGAGCAGCAACCGCGCTAAATATGTATGTGGGCAACATGTTGTCAACTTGTCAGAGGCGTAGATAAGGGTCAAAGGGGTTTACTATATATATAAAAGCTAAATTGAGTAATCTTTAAATATTCAAGAAAAAGAATAGAAAAAACAATGTTGATTATTTTGGCATTTATTAGTTTTTATTATATTGCGACAGCCCCTTGCAGGCACGTCTATGGCCTAAGGCGTTGTTGTTGCTAATCGGGAGAGAAGTCTTACATTGTGCTTCGCAGAATTCCCAATCGTATTTAGCTGCTTGTCACACGCTCGTAAAATCAACGAAATGCAGGCGACTGTTGTGACACTTGGCATGACAAGGACAACAATGAAAACAACGGAACTAAGTTGCAGTTGGCAAAATGCTTAATGAGTGACAGGCCAAAGCAGAAATCTGCATCTGCGGTAGGTTAGAGCTGGAATGAAATGGAATGCGATGCCAGCACGAGAGGAATGAGAGCAAGTGTGTGTGTGAGTGTGTGTGTGTGTGTTCGGCTTGGTGCTTGCATATTATGAGCCAGCCAGCCACCCTTGGGCCACCCACACAAAATGCGTTGCTTTTTGCATTTCGTGTCAGCTGTCAAAGCCAAAAGTGAAGTTTGCCTTTGTATTTTTATGTGTGGCCCATCGTCGCTGAGCGTGAGAGAGATGGAGAGCGAGGAATGGGCTAGCCGACGCTGAGCCGTTGCTGCCGGGCAAAGTGTCCATTATGTTGATTTGAAAAATAAAAGCAAAGAGTGTGAGTGCGAGAGAGACCACGAGAGAGCTAGAAATTTAGTTGATTGAAAGACAGTTAGAAGCGTGCTTTGTGCTGTGTATCTATTGAGCCAGAGATTTGTCACAGAGCTGCGCTGAGAATGTTGCCCTGATTGCAAGGGGACGCCGAGAGAGGGAAATTCTGATTTAGCAGCTGTCAATCAACAAGATAACAAAGCCTCTTCCTGCAATGTAATGAAAGAAACAACAATTTTAGCTACTTAACGATGCACAAAAGCTAAGTACGAAAGTTCTGCGATGTAAATTGACTATGTGAAAAGCATTCGGGAAAAAACAGATGATGAAAGCATTTTCTGAATGAAAATTTCTCATCACATTTAGCTTTAGTGTTCAAATTCCAAAATAGTTCAAGTATTATATTTACATTGATCAAAACTTATCTAGTGAATTGAAACAAAAACAGACTTCATCCCAAACGGGGTTCCATCGAAATTCCAAATTGTTGCATTCCTTGGACAAGGGATTTGGCAAAGAAAAGAAAAACCAAAAAAAAAAAGTGTAACGGTTGAAGAAAAGATATCATATGTCATCCTATCAGAAGCATTTATCTCCCACATCCCTAACCACATCCATCAATTACCTGTCCAAGGATGCCGCCGTTGGTTACTGCATGGACTATATGGTCAGAAGAAATCGAATCTTGGCAGCGAAGCAGCAGCAGCAGCAGCAGCAACAGCAGGAACAGCAAGCAGAAGAAGCAACATCACCCACATCATCGGATAGCAACTGCAGCTTTGAGCTACTGACATCCGATCTGGACGATATAATCGCTCGACTAACCGAGTCGGGGTCATCATTGGCAGGCAGCGGCAATGTAGCGCTGGAGGAGCACGAGATTAGCGAGATTTGTGCCCAGGCACGCGAACTGCTGCTCAAGGAGCCAATGCTGCTCAAGCTGCGCTCGCCCATCAACATCCTGGGCGACATACACGGACAGTTCCACAATCTACTCAAGTACTTCAAGATGACGGGCTATCCGCCCGATGCCAATTATTTGTTCCTCGGCGACTATGTGGACCGTGGCAAGCAGTCCGTGGAGACGTTGACCTTGCTGCTGGCCCTGAAGCTACGCTATCCGGACAACATCTATCTGCTGCGCGGCAACCACGAGAGCTCCAGTGTGAATCGCATCTACGGCTTTTACGATGAGTGCAAGCGACGCTACACGATCAAGCTCTGGCGCTGCTTCGTCGACTGCTACAGCTGCTTGCCCGTGGCGGCCATTGTGGAGGACAATATCTTTTGCTGTCACGGCGGACTGAGTCCGAGCCTGGCCAGCATGGAACAGATACGCATGATTGAGCGACCGTGCGAGATACCCGAACAGGGATTACTCTGCGATCTGGTGTGGGCTGATCCCGATGTCCGCACCATAGGCTGGGGCCTCAACAATCGTGGCGTTAGCTACACCTTCGGACCGGACATTGTGGGCCCGTTTCTGGAGCGGCACGGCTTCAGTTTGATCTGTCGTGCCCATCAGGTGGTCGAGGATGGCTACGAGTTCTTCGCCAAGCGTCAGCTCCTCACCATCTTCTCGGCGCCCAACTATTGCGGCGAATTCGATAATGCCGGCGCCATGATGTGCGTCGATGAGAATCTTCTATGCACGTTCCGTATACAGAAGCCGATGTCCACGAGCAAACGTTATCCCAATATGACGACGGCACAGAACAATTTCTTCAAGTCTTTCAATTCACCGTAAATCGTATGTCGTATATCGTATATCGTATATCGTATAACACGTATATCATGTTTATCGTAAATCGAATTTCGTAATTTCATCAGTGTCTCAGAACGCTTGTCAAAACACTTGAATCTAGTCAACGGACTCATTTGTTTCTCGTTTTTACCCAATTCCGAAATACCAAATCTAAAAGTTTAGTATTGTACAGTGTTGTGTAATGCCAAAAATCAGTATAAAAAAAAAATATATCAGAAAATGCAAGAAAATGTAATTAAAAAGTTATGTATTAAGCATAGCACTAACTGAGATTATAATAAATTTAACATGGATTTTAGATTTTACAAAAATTGATTAGATATACGATTTACGATAAATATTATAGGGATACATATCGCTATATTTGTACTTGACTAATATTCAAAGAATAACTCATATTCGAATATTTATTTAATTATTAAAGTGTTTTTAAAAGTGTGAATTTAATTGGAGTTAATTTGTACACATTAATTAATCAAAAATATTATTAAATTAAAATGAGTTCTTAAATAACTCGAGTTCTAGTTGTGCGATCTTCATTAAATTTTCAGGGCATAAATATTATATTTAAATATGTGTGAAGTTCTAAATTCAAGACAATACTACATGTAATTAAAATGTTTTATAGAATGGAGAAGAATATGTAAATATAATTAAAAATATAGACTGAGTAGCTAAAAAATAAATAAATAAAAAAAAAAAAACAAATCAATACAAAATTGGGTTATAAAAAAAAATGTGTTTTATATATATATACAGAGTGAATAAACATGGCCATATCAGGTCAATTCATTTATTGCTATAATATATACACATCAAAGGATCCCCATTTACTCAATTACCCATTTTTTTCTCCTCAAATTTCCATTTAGTTTAAGGCTTAAAAAAAGTCTCAATAAAAAAGGTAATTGCATAATTAGTTTTGTGTAAATTGTTAATACAAAATGCTATGCAACACTATTAATTTGTTAATCAGTGTTGAATAATTAATTTTGTCAATAGCAATTAAGGTTGTTTGGGAATTTCAAACTTTTGCATTGAAGTATTATCAGCAACAATCATTCGATTAACGAAATTCATGCAATTAATATTAATTTGCTAAATTAGAGAGAGACGGAGAGAGAGAGAGAGTGAGGGAGTGGCAATCATAAAAGAAATTAAATTATTTCAACACCAAATGAGCAACGGATTTAACAATTTCCTGACTAATTGCATGGTTCAGCTAAATGCCAACTGACTAGTAAAAAAAAAAAACAAAACAATAAAAAATAAAAAATAAAAAAAGCTAAAATAATTACTAAAATGCATTACGCTCCAAGAACGAGCAGAAAAAAACGCTAAAAATTGCATCAAATGAAGTGAAAATGCAAATTGCAAAGGGAATAATTTAATGTTCATTCGGTTATGCTAATTTCTGTGAGTGGATGAGCCGCCAGATCAGATAGAGCGTAGTTAGTGCTAAAAGCCTTGAACCAAATCGTTATGAGAATATATACATATATATTTATATATATATTGTTGTATAAAAGTAGAGCAAGCGCAGCGGGAGCAATTACAAAATGCAATCACTAATCAGCAAGGCAACTAATCAACGCTCTAACGAATATGAGAGGCGGTAGAGCTCTAGGCAAGAGACGGTTTAGAAATGCCGAGGCGATGTAACAATGAAGGCGGGAATAATCGACGGCCGTATGCTCGTTCTGAGTAATGATGACAGTAAGAAATTGTAGAGCTACTGTCTAAGGCATGTTAAATAAATAAATAAATTCTTTATGTTAAGTGTATGTTAATTGTCTGTAAAGTTAGTCTCTGCGTGTATAAGCGCATATTTTGTAAAGAAAACTATATGCAAAGAAATTGATTCCCATTTCACCATCCATACCATCCAAAATTCCATATATGTAATCGAACATCTATCTAAGGGTTAGTTAAACTCAGCCAAAGAGCCTGAGCACAAGGACAAGAAGTTGTCATGTTCTTTTGCCGAGTAACGACAACAAAAGCATATCAGTGGACGGGCAGCTAAAGTAAACATCAGAGGCAATTGTGTGTCCTCTGTGTGTGCCCGAGCCAGACAACAGGACACGACTCGCCTCGACCTTTGCCGACATGCGCTCATCCCTTGCTTCTAAGACAATGCGCATAAATTTTGCTGCATGTACAAATGTCTGGGCGCAGAGTTTGGATGGCGATAGATAGACGATAGATAGACGGCGACATGTAGACAGGGAGCATATATAAGCTCAAATATCCACAAAACTAATCTGCAGGCGGCCAAAACGAGAAGAACGACGAGCAAAGAAAGTGCAGGCAAGGATTTACATATTAAGCCATTTTTAATTTACGACTTGCCCAAAAAAAAAAGAAGAAGTAGAAGCGGCGAAAGCAGCCCACACACAGACACACACACACACATGTGTGCCTGGCTAAACAGCAGATAACGAACGCTGCTCTTGCTGGCGGAACACTGAGCACAGATGGATGATAAAGGCGCCAGTCGAGCAAAAGGATAACGAGAGCAGCCTTGCAACATGGCTAAAAACTTCCTTCAACCCCAAAGTGCAGTCCCAAAAAAAAAAAAATAAGAAGAAGAAGCAGCAAAAAAAAAAGGAAAAGTTACTTGAATTCCAAACCTGGACAGGACAGCGGGGGTTGGTTGTGGGCGTGGCCGCCTCCTTGAAGCGGAAGCAGTTCGCCAACAATGACAGTAATAAAATAAAAGTAAATCCATGCTTTGCTGCCTGTCATCTCTCGTTCTCTCTCTCTCTTTCTCGCTCTCTCTCTCTTTTATCTCTTTCCGTCTTTGGCTTCTGTCAAAGTTGACATTGACGTACAAGTCCCGGAAGTGAAAACTGTGGCGTTGTTTAGGCAACTGTTTAGCTGTTTTTCATGTTGCCTCCGCTCCGGCAAAGAAAGTGAAAACTTTCAGAATGTTGCGAATTTGTTTGTTTGCATTCGTCACATTTTGTGCCTGTCGAAAGGTGTGCCAGTGCCTTAAACACTGACAACTTTAAGATATTTGTTATATGTTAAGGATATAAGAATAAAAACTTGCTACAGACTCACAAATTCATAAGTTGTACTTTAAGTAATTTAAGCAGAAGCAGTTTGAGAACTTGCGATAAAAGCGAAAGTAAAATCTAGATAATATAGTAGCTATAATGTTATCTGTATGTAAATAACATTTTAAAGAAAATAAAATGTTATCTATATGTAAATAACATTTTAAAGAAAATAAAATTTTATCTATATGTAAATAACATTTTAGAGAAAATAAAATGTTATCACTTTTATTTTACTCACAGATAGTTTTAAGAAATGTTTTTAGCTTAATCCAAAGCACATTATATCATAGAACATAGATTTTTTTTTCTGAATATGAGAAATTCTTCAGAATTTATATTTCAGTTCTTAAACTGTCAAAGAAACTGTAGGTAAATTCTTCATATCAATTCATTCATTCATTCAGATCAATGCTTGAATCTCTAATAGATGATATAATATTATCTTTATTTGAGGAGAATTATTTACTTCTATTTGAATCTTTTATAGAATTTAATATGCTCTCATATGGCAGCTAAGGATTAAAATACATATAAAGGGTTTTTGTATAAATCTTATACTGGAATCTTAAGTTGAGAAAAATATTTTATTTGCATCTCAAATTATCAAGATCTCTGAGTAAATTATTTTTAATAAGAAAATTCTTTTGCTTTATTATCAAACTGTTTAGCACTAGTAAAGAGAATTCTTTTAAATATATCTCTATACAAGTTAAATTGTTATCTAAATTGATAGGAAACCTTTTACTTTTATCCCAAATTCCTCAGCTCTCTAGCTGTACACTCAAATGCATATCTAATATACATAATAATAAAACACCAAAGTCAGGGACTTGGCTAATGCACAGTCTAAGCTCGTTTTCAGCAAATGTCTACAACAGGTGCGCAGCAGATGCCTATAGGAAAATAGCAAACAACATAGAAGAGCCATCAATCATGGGGCTTTACAACATGGATGAGCTTTAGCCCCAGCCGCGCTGCCAACAGCAGTCAGCATATGCTAACGGTAGTTAGAGGTTAGTGCCACCCCTTTTTTTTTATGGCGAAAGACTTACTTAGTTGCTTAAAATACCCTGTAAATGTGCATGTGATGTGGGGTATATGTGCATAGAATGTCTTTCTAGAGTGTGTTTGAGAGAGAGAGAGTGAGAAAGAGAGAGAGAGAGAGAGGGAGTGAAAGAGAGAGATAACTCTAAAAGGCATAGTTCATATTTCAGTTAAAATATTTCAATATTTGCAGCATATAATAAATTCTATCCTATTCATAATTCATTCTATATATATATGATATCTATGTATATAAGAAAAATATTTTAAAACATCAAAACACACCCCGTGTATAATAAATATGTAATAAAATACATTAATGTACACCCTGCATATAAGGAAAATATTTTAGCATACTACCAAATATATCCTGTATATAAAACCAATATAACATATGACATATATATGAATATAGTAATATTAAATGTCTCAAATATTCTTACTTCACAACATACATACATTACAGGATAACTATCAGTTCATCATCTTCATTTTCATTTGGTTTTCTTTGTAATGCTTTTGTGGTTTTGAGGCGTCAAATGTGACAGGGCTGCACGCCGCGCTACGCTCAAAGCCCCCCCAAACGGGCTAAAGCCCAAAGCGGAAGGAAATGTTGGGCGTCTGATGAGGATGATGATGATGATGATGAGTATGAGAATGATGATAATGATGATGTTGGTTACTTCTTGTTGTTACTGAATTGGAAATTGTGGGGTTTTATTTGCTCGCCGAGTTTGGTTTACTTTTCATTGGCTTTTCGGGTTGAACTGAAGAACTTTAAAGTCATTTTGTCTAACCGCAAATGGAAGCCAATGTAACTAGCCAGCATGACATAGATCTATTTAAGCTTAAATATATTTACTTATACATATCGATTTTACCTTATTGGGCATTGAACAGCGCGCACTTACCTGTAATGAAAAGGAACAACATTAAATTATATTTATTAATTAAAAGATTAGGCACAAAAAGAGATATTTAACTTTATATATATATATATACATTTTTTGCTAAACCCTTTTCAAAAAGCAAACCCAACCACAAAAATAACAACGTAATAAACAAAAGTAACAACTCTATTAAAAATATGCCCAAGCAAATGATTTATAACTTTTTTTTATTCCTTACCCACAGCGAAGGACAAAAGTGAAATTCATGCTGAAAAAAAGGCAAAAAAAAAGATATCGAAATAAAGGAAATATAAAAGGCATTTTATAATGGTAGGGAATTATGCTGAACACCTTTTTAGGCTTGTTTCCAATTTATTTCATTTTTTTTTAGAGGAAATGATAAAAAAGTGTTTAAAAATTTTGACAGGATAAGCGGGCGCTGCGGCCATATGGACAGTGAAAAATGATTTAGTCACGGTTATAAAGCGAAATTAAGGGGGTTGAGACAAGGGCAGATAGCGCTTAATGATGACTTGTCGATTGTTATTGAAAGAGGGGCAGTTAATGATAAGGGATAGGGGAAAAGGTGGCATGGAAAAAAATAATGGACTTTCAGCTAAAATTTAAAAAAGAAAAACTAATGAAAGTTCAACTAAATTTTAGAACAAAATATATACATAATGTTACGTAAAGATCATGATAAATTATATATATTTATTTTTTTTTTAAATTAATTTTCTTTTACTTATTAAATATATAAATATATATATATATATATATATATTTTATATATGTATATTCATTTATTTATTATAAATATTTATTTTTTAAGATTAATTTTATTTTATTTATTAAATATATTAATATTTTTTTTATATATATAATTTATTTATTATCATTATTAGTATTATTATTATTATTATTATTATTATTATTATTATTTATTATTATTATTTTTTTTTTTTGAGAATTCACTAAAAAATAAAAAAGATTTTACAGAGATATTAATATTAATATTTAATAATCATTTTTTTGTTTTCAAAATCTATTTCTAAAATATTTTTGAAAATATGTATTCCTTATTCATGTGTAAAGAATACTTAAATACATTTGTTAAGAATTTAAGATTGATTTGAGATAAAAAATATCTATCAAATCCTAGCTTGGCACTTAAAGCATCTTTTTTTTATGAAAATAGCTTCTCTAATGGGTCAAGTACAGCTAGAGGGCCTTCCAAATTGAAATCTTATCAAAATATGAGCTACTTTCTCTATTCTCAATTGAGGCAGCTGCATAAGTAACATGATTAATCAGTTAAATAAGCAAAGCCAAATGGGGAAAACTTAAATGAAAATGAAAATGTATGAAGCTAGAGCCATAACAAAAACAGCAACAACAACAACAACTAGCAGCAACAACAATAATAATAAACAAACTTGCAGTTATGGCTCAATAAGCCAACAAAGGCGCGTCTGTGCCTCAAATGCCATGATAAAGCATTTTCCAGCCAAATAAAAAAACAGAAACCACAAACAACAATAGCCGAGCATGATGAAGAGCAGCAACAACAACAACAACAACAGCAGCAGCAATGAGAAAAGAGCAAATTCAGCTAACGAGAAGAAGCAGCAGCAGCAGAAAAAGAAAACCACAAGCAAAATTGAAAAACATTTATTAGAAGCCGCAAAAGAGAGTGAGCGAGAGCGAGAGAGGGCAAGCCAAGCGCGCATGCTAATGAAAATGAGGAACCCGTTACAAGCAGGATTACATAAGTCAGGCTCAGCAAACAAACACACACACACATACACACACATGCACACACATCGTGCTCAATTTATGAGGGTTAATAATCGAGGCGCGATTACCCAGACAAGATAAGCGCGCACACACACACACTCACACAACCTCAGCCACAGCCACAGCCTCAGCCAGGGCCTCAGCGTCGTCGGTCTACCTACTCAGCTGTCTGTCTCGCTTTCTTTGATACACTTTGCTCAGTGAGTGTGTAGACTCAAGACACACACACACGCACGCATTCTTAGCTCTGCAACTCTCTCGCTCGCTCGCTTGAGCCTTATCTTGACTCAGCGCAAATCAGTTATTTTTGTTGTTGTTCATCTTTCCACTCTCTTCTGCTTGTGCCCTGCAGCAGCAGAGGCTGCGTATGCGGGCGTCAATGCTGCACTGCAAAAAAAAGGTCAATCGGAGTGAGCTGAATTTATGATATTAATTATGAATTGCTGATTGAGAGAGAATATGCAAAAATTATTAACATAATTAATCATTCATGAATTACGTGATATAGTAGATAAACTTTCACTGAACTGTAAGAGTTTGTGATATGGAATTAATTATGTTAAAAGTTGAGTTTCTATAGAAATATCTTTAAGTATATATATATATATATATATATTTTTTTTTAGAAATATATCTTGCAGACTTATGGAACAGACTTAAGAAATTTAAAAGTAATATGAAAATCAAAATTGTATTTTGCAACTTATACACATAAATATATATATTATATATTAAATTTTATATATAAATATATTTATTTATTCATGCAGCTCACGCTTTAAGGATCTATTGCTTCTCATGTGGCGCTACCAACGCAGTTAGCCAAACAGCATAGAAAACAGTCAACAAATCATGCAAAATGCAAATCAGTTAAAGTCCAAGTTGGAGTTAAAGTCCGGATTGAATTACAAGGCATATACTATGTACATATATATGTACATATGTATGTTTACATGTTGATAGAAAGGCAACAACAAAAGCCGCCAAATAATCAACATAAACGTTACGAAAAATACAAACCGCAAACTGACCGAATGAGCTGCCCGCCAATTGGCGAGCTGACAAACAGACAGAGAGACAACTGGAGAGAGAGAGAGAGAGAGATAGAGAGAGAGAGAGAGAGAGAGACAATCGGACAGTCGCTAAATGCAGTTTGGCTGCAGATTAGCGCAAGTTGATTATTTGCTTTGGCTTGCGATTGTGTTTTGTGTGCGAGTGTGGCAGGGGCGGGTGTGTGTGGGGGGGTCGTCGCACAGTTGTGAGTCCAACAGCCGCCGCATTATTATGTTAATGGCAACAAAATGCAGTCGCAGTTGCAATTGCAACCGCAACTTGTGAGTCGCGCAATTTGAACGTTGAACGTGTTGTCCATGCGGGTCGTAAATCTGCAGACAGACCACAAGGCTGTAAAGCAAAAGCAAAGGCAAAGGCAAAGAAATGAAGCGAGCCGGGTATGCACGACTAGCAAATGCCGAGTATGTGAAATACTAATGTAATGGAGTACTAAGTAATATTCATCATATATTTGTGCTCTACGTAGCAATTGCTGAAGAGCTAAAACAAAAGTCTTAAGAGCGTTTAGATTATTCGGAATTGACTTGCATAAGACTCAAAATAAAAAATATAAACTATTTGTTATACTCATCTATATTCAAAAATTATATGTTTAACTTTATATTTCAACTTTATATATTTATATATTATACACAACATGCACAACAATATATACCTCATCAATCTTCCTTCATACGAAAACCACACACAAACCTAATATACCCCACATTTGCTTGGCTCTTAATGCTCACAGGGTATTTAAAAATAAATAAAGGCTGACCAAACTATATGCCCCATTGCCCGCTACGCTCTACTCCTCCCTTAACCCCCCTCTCAATTGGAGGCCAGCATTGCATGTTGATTATTTTATTGCGATTGACAAAATGCAGGCAAATGCAGTCAGATATTCACAAATGCACAAAACTCCATTGTAATTGGCAGCGACGCACAGCTGCGCTCTCTAAAACGTAGCCAAGACATAGTTAGGCACGCCCCCCACCACCCCCCAGCTACCTGACTCCACTCACATGCCGCTCAATATTAATGTCGCAAATTAAATTGGCGAATTATCTGACATTAATATAAGAAAAGCTATAAAAAAGCTATAGCTAAACATTTGTAGCCTGACCACGATATCCACGATATCTCTTTGACTTTTCGGCTATTTTTTTTGTACGTTTTTTTTTTTTGGGGTGCATTGGGGAATGTAAATGCATTCGGAGTGGAAATGAAGGCATGTGAACATACATTTGATGTAGATTGCGAATGAAACTGGGAGAAGAGCTCAATGTTGCTTATGTGTAGCAATTACTTCTACAAAAGTTAATTTAAAATAAAAATTCAAAGAGTTATTTGCTATTAAATATTAATTATTATTAGTATTATTTTTATTATTTTTTAAATTCTGAATAATTATTATTATTTTTTTTTTTAATTTGAAATTATTATAATTTTAGATAATCATTTCAGATTTAAATTTTTCTAAATTCTCTATTCATTTTTATTGGTATTTTTTTATTTATTTAATTATTTTTTTGAATAAAAAAATAAATTAAAAAAAAAAAAAAAAAAAACAAACAAAAAATAAATAAAAATATAACAAAAAATTGATATATTAGAAAATAAAAAATATCTATATATAGAATTTAATTTAAAATTAAATACTAGGTATTATTTAGAATATAATTTGTTCTTAAATATTTTTGTTTGCCTTACTTTAATATATGTATATAAATCATTTTGAAATTGAAATTTAATTTTTAATTTAAATTTTTTTTTTTCTAAAATACATAATTTTTTATTTATAGTTTTTTTCCTTTTATGTTTAGTTTTAATTTAAATTATATATATATTCTTTTCTTTTAATATACCAAATTTTGTATTTATAGTTTTATTTATTAAAAAAAAAATAATAATAAATAAATAAATAAAGAGTATTAAGGTTAAATAAATTATATATTAAATTAAAAAAGAACAGTTTTTATAATCAATGTTTAAAGTTTAGTTTTTTTATTTTAATAATTATTCTTAAAATTCTAAAAGAACAAATATTTCTCAGCTAATGCTCAGCTAATATATTGACATACGTAAATCTCCGTTATACTGAAACTTTTTTGAATTTCAATTCGATAAAGCCTAACTTTATATTTTATATTTTAAGTATTAAAAATTGTTTATACTCTTTATGCTTCGAAAGCTCTCTCCAATACATTTTGATAAATTTTTTTTATTCGATTCTCAGAATAAAGATTTTTATTGGTTATATTCTTTGTTTTCCTGACAATCGCATCAATTTCTAGCTATAGAGCCGCATTCAGTGCTAATCGCTTCAATCTCTTAGCATTAACAAATTGCCCAACCTTAAGGCTGGGAATGAAAATGATTCGAATGAAATTCGAAACTAAATCTCAATTATGCAAATCAAAAGTCGAACTAATTTGTTAGTTGTCGTCAATGTTGTGGCTATTAATGATGTTACATGCTCATAAACATGCATAACGATATGCATATGTATATGTATATTTAGTTAACCTGTATGCTGGTCTCTATATCGTATATATGTGCCATATGTCATTGAAGGCTGTTGGCTGTGGCCAGGGCATAAATTAGACAGGCGACAGGTGTAGGCAGCTGTGAGAAGATTGAGATGAAGATGACTTTTCATAGATTGTGCAACATGGAGAGAGAGAGAGAGAGAGAGTGTGTGAGTGAGTGAAAGAGAGAGGGAGAGCGAGAGGCAAGATGTTGTGCTGCTTGCATGAAACTCAATAGGTTTACTCTGTGGGTGGACAAGCTAATAGACGAGAGACGAAAGCGAGAGAGAGAGATGGAGAGAGATGGAGAGAATGTGACACACTTTGTTTAGTTTTAATGCCCAATGACACACACTGATGACATATTCAGCGATAAATAAGCAAAGACTAATGTAGTTCCAGGTGTTTGTCTTGCTGTCGCTTGTACGTTGATAAGTCACGTCTCGTTTGCCAGCAGCACACACTTACATACGTCCGTCCGCTCTAATGTCCATTAGTTTGGGCAATTAAACAGAACTTTAGACTTATTTAAAACTATTATCTGCGCAATGGCAAACCACAGCAAACACGACCACATACATACATGCGTGTTTCAGCCATAATCAGTTCGAACAAATCAACTTTCGAATGCGAAACGACGAAACCGTTGCAACCACTGCAACCGCTGTAGCCGCTGCAACCGCTCGTGGACCACAGCAAATGTGAATGTGTTCCATGAGCAGCACTACAAAATGGCTAATGTGGCGGCATTTGTCACCGGGGCAACAGCAATTGCCATGTTAGCGACTGCCTGTGGAGCGTGTGGGTGGACAAAGAAGAAGAAGAGGCGGCAGAGCAGGAGTAGCGGGAGGGAGCAGGAGGAGCAGGAGGAGCCAGCGACCAACAGGTAATCTAAACTATTGGAATTGTAGAATCGCATGGAATTGCATTAAACAAGTGAGTGAGTGGGATATGCCAGACTAATGGATATCCTGCATGATAAGAAATATATAATAACAATAAAAAATACATATATAATAATTATATTTAATATAATTGTAATAATTAATTCAAAAAATATTTAGGTATTTTGAAGTATTAGTGTATAAATAACATTATAATAAAAAATATATATACAATAATTAATTAAAAAATAATATTTAAATATTCTTATATAAATAATATCATAATAATAATTTATTTATTACAATAATTAATAAAAATAATATTTATATATTTTTACACCTTTATTTAAGTAATATAATAATATTTATATATTTTTAAATAATTAATAAAAATTAATAAAAATAATATTTACATATTTTTAAATATCCTATATGAATAATATAATAATCTTTATATATTTTGTAAACACTTTTATTATATATTTAAATAATTTTATATTTATATTTTTCAATATTCTCATTCCTATAAATAAAATTTATATCTATCTAATATATTTGAATGAATATAATATAAAATGTTCTCAAATGTAGATTAATCAAGAGCTCAGCACATATTAAGGAATCTTTCATTTAAATCTTTAATTTAGTTATTTCTTGAATTCCTCTCTTCATTTAAAATGAATAAAATTAATATGCCAACTTCATAGAGATCAACGGATCTTCAAGTCGGAAGCAGACACACAAGTAACAGCTGCATGGAAAATTCTTTGGAATTGCAGCGCCTTGGAAAGGTTTTCACGCGTTTGAGCCCTTCTCAATCAATGCGTGCGGCGGAAGTGCGTGAATATAATGGAAGCTATTCACTTACTTAAAAACCCCCAACACGTTCGACTATCTAGTCTATTTACTAATGCAGCCCACACAGTCTCTCTGTCTCTCTGGCTGTCGGGTTGACAGTTCACACTTGGCAGCGGGAGCAGCGGGAGTTGTCAGCTGTACTTTGGACAAACAACAATCGAATTGTGTACTAAAAATACAAATACAAATATCATAACAATAAGAGGTAGCCAGCTCTACAACATACATATGTATGTAGGTACATTCGTGCATCGCTGTTGCATTTGAGCCGAGCGAGAGGAATATCTTCCTCATCCCCTCTCCGAGGCTCTGACAGATGAGAGCCGAAAACACTCTATAGAGAGGGTCTAATCTTTAAGTGGAAATCTGTTTTTACCATTTGAAGTGCTTCTTGTGCTGAGTTGGATAATATTAAAAAGCAATTTCGTATCTTTCAACATTTTGCCTTGCGCTATGGAATTTCGTTTTAATTAACCCCACTTGAAAGAAAACTTAAGGTAAACTGCGTCGACTGTTTGCCCTCTATTTGTAAATATTTGTGGTAGATTTTTACACAATTTCTAGACAGCTTGACAAATGCAGTAGAAAACACACACACACACACACACACACACACACACACATACACCTACAGCTAATTACATGCCACGCACTTGAACTAGTTTTTCAGTTTCCTCAGCATGAAGTGGCTACACAGAGGGAGAGACAGAGAGGGAAAGAGAGAGAGAGAGAGAGAGAGAGTGAGAGATGAGGCTTAGACCTTGTCTCAGTTACATTTTGATAAAATTTCTATATACATATGTATATATACATATTCATATTTATGCTCATCTCTATGTCTGCGCATTATTCATCTTGAGTTTCTTAACATTTTTCAGCATCATAAGACCTCCTGCTGCAAAACGCAATGAAACTGAATCAAGTGCAAATTCTAAGCAGCTGCCTCTTCATACGAAAAAAAAAAAATAAAATAAATAAAATTCCTCTCTACAAAGTTTTTACCAGCTTAATTTCATAATTACGTTTAGAAACAAAGTTCGAGTGCTTCTACAGTATTTGATATCAAAGAGTTTTGCATTTACTTAGCGAACATAAAATAGAAAACTCATTTGCAACAAGGCTTGGATATATGTATACATATATACATACATATTTATTTTTGATATAAATAAGATATTTTTGCATAGAATTTGGGTGGCTCTTGAAATGTAAGCCAAGTAAATGTGTATTTATTTCAAAAATGATTAGAAACTGAGAAAGTGAGAAGATATGAGAAAAAAATAAAAATAAATAAAAAAAAGAACAAATAAAAAAATATTTAAAAAATAAAATAAGTCATAAAAATAAGTAACAAAGTAAAAATAATTAAAAATAAATAAATATAAATAATATACAAAAAATAAAACAAATAATAAAAATAAGTAGCAAAGTAAAAAATAATTAAAAATAAATAAATACAAAAAATATACAAAAAATAAAACAAATAATAAAAATAAGTAATAAAAATTAATAATTCAAAAAAATAAATAAATATAAAAAAATTTACAAAAAAATAAAACGAATAATAAAAATAAGTAATAAAAAAAAAATAATTTAAAAAGTAAATAAATATAAAAAAGACACAAAAATAAAACAAATAATAAAAATAAATAAAGAAAAAACAAAATAACAAAAATAAGTAATAAAATACAAAAATAAGTAATAAATAAAACAAATAATGAAATAAAAGTAATAAAAAATATATATATATAAATAAATAAAGAAAATCCAAATAAAAAAGCAATAAAATTGATATAATTAAATAAAATAAATAAATATAAGCAATTATAAAAGCTAAGAAAAATAAAAATACTTTTCAAAATATTACTAATTTATAAACATTAAATAATTTTTACTAAAATTGGATTCATTAACGTTAAAATTTCATAGAGCTTCAACTTAATTAAAAAGTAAATAATAATATTTGACATATGTTTACATTGAATATACTTCATGTGTACATCGTTTTGTTTAAACAATTGTTTAACATTTTCGGCTGCTTTTTTTCCAATTCCATTTTAAATTGTTGCACGTTGCACAAATACAACAACAACAACAAAGCGTCGCGTGTCAAATATTTGTACAATTGCTTGTACATGGATTGCATTTTCACGCCGCATAATTAGACAACAACAACAACAACAACAGCGACGACGTCTGTTTGATAACAAAAACAACAACACGAAATTCAATTGAAATGCAACTCAGCTGCAACAGCAGCAGCAGCAGCAACTGGGGAGAAAAAAAAAAAAAACAAAACGAATTTAATTAAATGCCAAATGCAACTCGTGCAACGACAACAACAACAACAATAAATGTCTATGAAACAACTGTTAACGGCGTCTAACCAAATGCTAATAACATGAAGGCAAATAAGTAAAGCCCATAGATGCGGGTGGAAGTGGACTAGAGAGGAATACATATACATATATATATAAATATCTACATATATACAGACAGAATCGAATGTTTAGACATGCAATGCATATTCAAATCGATAATAAGCCTAGTGCAAAGCGTGACCCATTTGAAATTGCCGATAATGTAGTTTTGTATTTTTTTTTTTCGGGTTTAGACATATCTATGAACTGACGTTGTGGAAAAGTACAGTTCGAAAAGAAAATAAGGTGTGGAACGGTGCAAACACCTCGAAGCATAATGAAAAAGAGGCTCAAGAGTTGGGGCATTAAAAAAAATATGTAAAAAATAAAGAAATAAATAAGGGAAAATTGAATTTAACTGTATTATTAAATATTTAATAACAGACTCACAAATAATAAACCAAACAGAAGCTGATAAAAGCACATGCTGAATTCTTTAAAATATATTACGATTTTTAATTAATATATATTTAATTTTTTTAATAATTTTATTTAACAAAACTTGATTTAATTTGATATTACGATTTTAAATTAAAATATATATATTTTTAAAATAATTTTATTTAACTTCTATTTAACTGAAACAAATCTGAAATAAACTTTAAAAAATTCTCTCAGTCAACAGTTATGATCAACTAAATAAATATTTATGAATATAATATTAATTTAAGGTTTTAGTTTTAAAATAGTTTCATTTTGCTTAATTGATAAGCTGAATATATTGAAATAGAAAATCAGGTAAATATGATTTATGTTAAAAAAATATGTTTTTTAAATTTATTTAAACAAAAGTTTTTTTATTTCTTATTTTTATTTTTCATAATTGTAGCATAATAAAAAAAAATAGAATGCTGTTATTAAATTTAAAAAAAAAGTAAAATAAGAATTAGTTTATTTTGTTAAAATAAAAATAAAAATAAATTTTTAATTTTTTTTTTTAATTTTTAGTTTTCTTCATTTATTTACATAAATAAATTTCATAATTTAATTATTGTTGGGAAGAAGTATACAAATATATGAATAAAACTACAAAAGAATATTTTTGTTATATATTATTTTATATATATTATTTTTATTTATGTAAAATAGCAAGATTATTCATTTATGTTTGTTTCTTATATTTTAATTTTTTTTATTATTTATTTATATTATTTATTAAATATCAATTGTTTTCAAGATTTATTATGTATATGAATTTTATTATATTTATTTACAAATATTATTTTTTTAATTTTATTATTAATTTTTAAAGTTCATTTATTTATTGATGTATATTTAATTTAATATATGTATTTATTTACAAATATCAATTATTTTTATGTTCACAAAATTTTGTAGTATTTAGTCAGCATAAAGTCGAAATGAACAAAACAGAAATAAAATAAAAAAAAAAAAAATAGAAATAAAAATAAAAATAATAAAAATAAAGGAAAATGTAAATTAACCTTTAAATATTTTTATTTATATTTATTTATTTTATTTTTAAAATATATTTTTGTATTTAATTTTTTTTATTTAAAAATAAATATAATTCATTCAAAACAAAAACATATTTTTTTTTAGCCTATTCTAATTAATTATTTCATAATTATTTATGCAAAATTGATTAAACTAAATCATTGAAGCATAACATAAATAATTACTGTGAGCACGCACCTTTTTTGTTTTTTATTTACTGCTAAATAAATTCTCTCTTCCGGTTCGACGAACAAATAAATTGTTTATGAATTTATTAATTTTGTTTAGTTGTGAATATATCCTGGTTTATAATAAGTACATTTAAATGCGCTCATTATGCACATTGACACATTGACACACACACACACACTCACACACGAGCGCGAACACACCTGAGCACACACATGCACACACACACATAGGCATATGCACGTATAAATCTTGTGAGGTTTTGGCTTCAGTGTGTGTTAGAAATTAATTAAAATTGGCTCTAAAGCAACAACATAATAGCAACGGCATCCAATCACTTTTCCAATTGCATTTCTACGCACTTTCGTCACACGCTTGGTTTGTTTGCATATCGGCACTTGGCAAACCGTTATTCGTTTGATGCTGCCATTCAATCAGTGCAATTCCAATTAGAAGGCGCGACGCGTCGTTGAGCAGTTCAGAGCAGCGAACAGCGAACGCTGGCAAACTGGATATTTATGATATTATTTGACTTTTATTCGGACACTTTTCCGGCAGCTGTTTTATGGATTTAATGTTAACAACTTTTCTCTCTAATGCTTAACACGCACTTTTCGCATTTGCATACGGACGCGTCGCGTTGCACGTAAATACAGTTAGGAAATTTACGCAAAATGGCGGATAGGCGACGATGTTGATGGCGACAAAGAGAACTGCGCTCCGACCACAACCACACGCGACGAGTTTCGCTTTACAACTGGCGCCTTCCAATTGGAAGCAACGCAACCAGAGTCAGAGCCAGAGCCAACAGTCCAAACTAAGCATAAGTAGCGGCATGCGTATGCACGAGTCGCAGCACGGAGTGCGTGCGTTTGTGGGTGGCTGTATGGATGCTTCGGTTGCACGAGTTGGCTTTCGTTGCTCGTCGTGCCTGTGCTCGGCTCGTTGAGTGCTTCGGTTTGTCGGTTGCAAGAGAGAGAGAAACAGTATGGAAATCGCATGCGACAAATATTTACAAGAAGTTTTTATAAAAAGATATTTAATATATTAAAGCATTATTTTGTTTTATACGCAAAATATATTTTATATTATTTATTGTATAATTATTTATAATTAAAAAAAAAAATATTTTTTTCTATTTAATATTCGTTTCATGCCTTGGGAACATATTTATATTTGCTATAAAACTGCACTCTCTTATTTTATAGCAACTCTCTCAACATATGCCGGCAGACAACATAACTTGTTTCTCAGCTGCTTCGCTCACTGGAATTGGAAGAGCAACGGCCAACAGCTGTTTTTTGTTTATTTCAAACACGCTCTCTGTTGTTGTCTGTTGTGAGTCTGTGTGCACATGCATGCGTGTGTGTGTTTGTTTGTTTGTGTGTGATAAGCACGTGTTTTTATTATCGGCGATTGTCAGTTAGTGCGCGGGTGAGAATTGACGCCGTCGCGACGCTGCTGCCGCAGTCAACGTCACTGTTACAGCACTCAGCACTGTTAACAGCGACTGTTAGTCAGATCCCAGCGTGTATTTCTATTGCAGTTTCACTGAGACTCTTTATTTTCTTTTCTTATAATGATAAAATTAAGGGATACTTGTTGTCGCTGGCTCAGACGAAGCAACTAATTAGCTTAGCATCCAATTAGTTGCTAATACTCATGCATAAACTGCACCTATGCCAAATGCCACGCCCCGTTGACCCCAGCAAATGGCACGCGCAATCGTTGAAATCGCCCGCACAATCAATTAAAATTGAGTTAGAGAAAGATGGAGAGGTGGAGAAAATTATTAGAAATATTTTGCCGCATATATGAAGTTATAAAAAAATTAACGACTATGATATACCCTTTAGTAGTGAAATAAAATATAATAATATAATAAATTGTAATATAAAATATAAAATAAATAAAATATATTAAAAATATTAATTTTGATTGACTTTATTATATATTTTCAATATATTTACAGGGTATATGTAGTGCAGGGTATGCTAAAATATCTGCTTACCCTATCGACTTTTGCAAAATCAGCAAATGTGTCACAAACTGCACGGGAATTCTGCTTCATGTAGAAAGAAACGCATTAATCTGGCTCGTTATGATTATTGCCACGCCCTCCGCCCCTCTCTGGGCGTTGTCGTTGTCGTCGTGCCAACATATGGAAATATATATATATGCATATATATATGCATATATATATTTGTATCTGTTTGTCTATGCGCCTTGAGTAATATGCCACAAATGTCTGCAACAGCAACAGCAACAGCAGTTGGTCTCCCTACCCTACCCTAGCCTCTCCTGCTCGCTCCTGCTCTCCTCCTCTCCTCCTGCTCCTCCTGCTCTACACCTCGTCTCGACTCCAGCTCCATCGCCAGCGGCGCACGTTAAGCGAATCGTGCACACGCCCCATGACGATGATTAATTACCTTTTTGGGTGCTGCTCGCTGTATGCCGGCTGACGGCAGCCGCTTGCTGGCTCCAATGTATCTGTATCTGTATCTGTGTCTGTAGCCGAATTTGTATCTGTATCTGGCGCACATTTCACTTATGCACGCTTCGAGCAAACTGAACCCAACGCCACGCTGATGAAGTTGTATTATTATTGTATATTCATCACAAATAATATTCGCACTCTGCCATTTGTAGACAAAGTTGAAGCTGAAGTTGAAGTTGAAGCAAGTTATATAATTGCAGGCAAATCTTTGACAATCGATGTTTAGGGAATAACAGTTGATATGGAGTGAGAGATTACTATCTAGACTAGGGGAAATGGCATAGATAATGGATCTACTTAAAACTTGTGTAGACAGATAAATGCTTGAACATGTTAAAGTTGTGAATTTGAAGCTGCATGAGTTGCAGTTCGATTCAGTTCCAATGAACTGATTCCTTTAGATATTACAAAAAGTATATAACCTTTTCTATAATTTCTCAGAGTTCTTTACTTATTCCATTTATAAAAGATATGGAACAAGTTCAAATGAAATGTTTATTAAAATGAACTAGTCAACTTGTTTTATGAACTAGAACTGCAGAATTCGAAATAAAGTAAGTTTATTTATTTATTTATTTATTTTTTTTTTTTACAAATTAATAAAAAGAACCAATCAATTTATTTAATTTGTATTGAACTTGCATTGCAAATATTTATTAAAATGAACTAGTGAACTGGCTCAGAATGAACTAGTAAACTCATTAATTCTAGACTGAGCTGTATTTTAGTTGTAATTTAATTGAATTCGCTCAATTACCCTTAAAGGAATCATTTTGATGAACTATTGGAAAACTTAACTAGTTCATAAATGGAAATAGATATAGTTCATAAATGGAAATATATATATATATATACATATATAGTTCATAGCTTGCATTTGAACAATGAATAAATGAAATGAATAAATGAAATTTAACTTATTGAACTAGTTGAAAATTAATAAATAAAAGGAACTAATTGAACTAGTTGAAAGCTAATCAATGAAAGGAATCAAATTGAACTTGAATACCCTATCATATCTTAAGGAAAATCAGAAAGATTCCTATCTTATCTGTAACCGTAAAGTTTTCCAATTCTAAGATCAATACTCAATCTTATTACAACTAAAAAGATCTGCAATATATTTAATGAGCAGAGAACAAGTATTCATTAAACTGAACTAGTTCCTAGCTCACTTCTCATCAAGTATATTAAACTGAACTAATTCCTAGCTCACTTCTCTTCAAGTACTATTTCAAATATCATAGGAGTATTATTTTACGCTTCACTCGAAATACAAAGATATACAAAATCAATTGCACTTAGCATAAGTCGCAGCTAAGCCCTAGATAATGCTATATTTATCCCGTTTTGTTTAAATGCATTCATTTACGTTAAAAAAGGGTTTGCAGCTCTATTTGGAGCATATCGTGTTACGCCCTCGTCTGCACTTGCTCGAGTCATCAGCTCGTACAAATCGATGGACTTGAAATATATAGATGCATTCCATACGTGAAATCGAGTCGATTTCCGAGCCGAGGGAGTTGGAAATATTTCACAGAAATTCGAAACCGCATAGTCAATGAACCAAAACAAAAGGCAAGCGAACTGCAGAGCAAACACGAATAGAAAAATAAATAAAAGTAAAAATACCACAAAAAAAGGAGAGAACTAGAGAATGGGAGAGAGTGGGAGAGAGAGAGAGGGAGAGAGTGAGGAGAAAAGAAAAACAAAATTTTCAACAATTTGACATCTGTTTCAACAATTCTCTTGCTGCTCCAGTCATGAGTCGATGAGGCAACAAACAGCAGAAAGGACGCCACGTCACGTAGATTGACTTGTCCCCAACAGCTACAACAACAACAACAAATGCAACAACAATAGCCAAAGAGGACTCGAAAGGGGCTGCCGTAAAGGCAACTCGAAACTCCTTCGTTTCCTTACTTTTTACTTTTAATGCGCGCTCATGAAGTAGAGCGAGAGTATATTAGCTTTTATTTTATATTTATTTATATTTTATTTTCTATTTGCTATTTTCAATTTTATATTTTCAATTTTATATATTATATTTTATATGTTATATTTTATATTTTATATTTTATATTTTATATTTTATAATTTATATTTTATATTTTATATTTTATATTTTATATTTTATATTTTATGTTTTATATTTTATATATTTTATTTCCAGGTACATTCCGAAATTTCTATATTTTTCATCAAATTTTCCACTCTAAATTAACAGGCATCCCGCAGTCGCTTAGGCCCGTCTTCAGTTTTCCCACTTGATTTTTTTGAAGTCTGGCTTTGTGTGTGGATGTGACAAATGTCAAGGGTTAATGAGATCCTCGGCTATTGAAATGGAGTTGTGTTAATTATTTGCAAGAGCGAAGCGGGAGTTTTAACGCTTCATTAGGCAAAAACTCTGGCCTGACCAGTTTCGGAAAAATACTTTTCAAATACTTTCCACTCTGCACGGGGGGTTGCATGTGGCGAAAGTAGAACCGAAATGTCGAGTTCCTTTTTGGGCAACAAACATAAGTACACAGCAAATGTGTTGCAGCACATAGAAATAAAATATCATATTACCAAATGGGCACGTTTTAAAGCCGAATGCAATTAGTCAGATTTAACTTGAGTGAAGATGGAATTTTGGGCTGTTGAACAGATGTTAGTTGAAAATAGAGAGAAATCGCTAGAAGATAACAAAAATAAACGAATTAAATGAGTTATAGGAAAATATATAAAGCAATAGATAAAAAATATACAAACTTGCTAAAGAAAATATGAAAATTTTTATTAAAAATAAAAAAAAAAAAAATGTATAATACATAAAATCCTAATGAAATATAATGAAAAAATAAACAAAATAATTTAAAAAAATAAATATAAAAAAAAAGAAAACAAATATTGATTTACTTTAGTTATTTTAATTAATTTAAATATAAAAAAATAATTCAATTACTAAATAAATAATAAGTTGCCAGTTAGCGGTTAAACAAATACAAGATAAATTAATAAACCAAAATATATATATTATAAAAAATACAATTTTGATTTAAATAAAATAAAATAGATGTAAAATTCTATAAAAATAATAAAATTCTTTTAGCTAAATAATAACTGCAGAGAAATGTTCTAAGCATAATTAAGCTAAGCCAAAATACATGAAATGTTTTTTTTTTTTTAGCTCAGATATATCTACATATATCATTAGTCTTTGCAAATCACAAGAGCTTAGACTAATGCTTTTTGACTACCGTAAACATATTTGCCATTCCATTATATGAAGCTGTTTTTTATTATAAAATATAATTAAATTCGCTTTGCCTGGCACACAATATGAATCATGTTCATTACGGAGAATCATTTGTTAGGCAGACAATTAACAAAGAAATTAACTCCAATTCAGAAAAAATTAACCCGAAAAATGCGCTTTAATGATAGTAACTAAGCGAAAGTTAATCATTTATAATAATTATCCAAAGATTTCGTGAGCTGCGCAGTTGATGTGGTCTTGGGAATGTCAAGTGATTGATGGATGGTTGCCTGACATTGTTCACGGCTCGCTTTGATGACGCAAAGAGTGAAGAATTCATGAAACGAGTCACAGTTCACTCACTGACTCATGAGTTATATACACATATACATATATATATATTTTTATTGTACTTGGGAGAGCAAGAGAAATCAGAGTTCAGAACAGGCTCATAAAAATGCAATTGACTTGACTTGTTCAGCTGGACTTTGTGCTCAAGCGGAAGTTTATAGGAAAGCAATTTGACAGCTGTCAAACGGTGAAAGAGAGCCAAATGCGGGGCGTAACAAAGAATGCGTCTTAAACAAAAATATACTCGCTCAACTAGTAAAGAGAGTATATAGGGGATTATGGCAATGGGTCTTGAAGCTTGAGTTAAAGATTTGTTTACTAAATTAGTTGTGCGATAGAAATTTTAAATGAATATTCAGTTTTAAATATTTAAAAAACTAATTATTGTTAATTTATTATTAAAATTTGAATTTCTTATTAATTTCTTATGGATTTCTTTTGGATATCTTATTAGTTTCTTATTAATTTGAAATGAATATTCAGTTTAAAATATTTTTTTTTAATTTACTATTAATTTTTTATAAAATTATGAATTTTTATTAATTTCTTATTGATTTCTTATTAAAAAACAAAATTATTTATTCATAAAAAAGGAGGCAAAAATATTTAGCATTATTTTTATTTATATATATTTTTTGTTTTAATACTGAGTAGTGAATACATTAAAAATAATTAATACATATGCTTGTATATATCATTGTCTGCTTTGACTTATTGAAGGGGCAAGGCAAATATTATTAATTTGTTATAGCACTAGATTTATTTTTTTGCTTTCTATATTATTCAAGTTAACTCCTAATACTTTATGATGTAATTCGAAATTAAAAATCTTTTTTTCAAAATACATTTAACTAGCTTTTCGCATGTGAGCAAGTATTAAGTAGCTGGTTACAGCCGTATTTACTTTTGTTTGTTTTTTTTTATTGCACTCAAAACGAAAATTATTTGAAAAATATGCAAGTTAAACCCAAATGCGCACACACACACAAGTGCGGACAGACACTCCTCTGTGTGTGTGTGTGCCTTATAAGTATCGCCCATAAACCATAAAAACCCATAATGTATGCCCACTTGACACGCATTAAAAAGGCAAAACGTAGCCGTTTTACGTATTTGCTTTTTTTCAGTCGCATATGAACTGAGCGTATGGGACTATAATAACTGAAGCATAAAGTTGTAAGTGTCTTAAAAAAATTATTAAAATTAGTTCAAGTATTATTTTTATATGTTTAGGAAGAGTAAATCAATTGATGAAAAGGGAGAAACTTACGAGTTTTCATATCAAATGTTGTAAAAGAAAAATAAAAATATACGAATAAGAAAAATAAGTAATGTTTATTGTTTTTATTATTATTTAATGCAAATACTTAAATTGCCTGTTGAATTGTGATTAAGAATAATAATTATTTGAAGCTCACAATTATAAATAAGTTCATGTAAAGTACTTAAGCTACACAAATTTTACATATTTAATTAAAAATAAAATATAAATATTTTTGTATTAAATTAAATGAAAGTAAGTAAAAGTAAGTTTTATATGTTTAATAATATTTAATTTAATATCATTAAAGAATTTAAGAAATATATGTTTTTATTAAATATTTAATTTAATAAAATTTAAAATTTTTTAAAATAAATGTTTAATAATATTTAATTAAATATAATTTACAAATTTAATTACCAACTTCGTTTAAAATGTTTATAATTATTTAGTAAATATTTACTAAATTAGTGGAATTTAGTTTATTAAATTTAAATTTCTTTAATAATTATAATATTTGTTTATTTGATTGATTTATTTTAAAAGTATTTAATAATTAAATTAATATTATTATTTTTTCTATTTAAAAAAAATATTTATAATGTAATTTTATTATTTATTATTATTTTTGTTGCTCAATATTTATTTACTTTCAAGAGTCTAGGCTCACTTATATTTCCCCTATAGATTGCGTTATCCAAAACATATTTATTTATTTAATATATTTTACACTACTTTGCCTTTTTTAAAGACTGACAAAGTGCGCACAAAACGTTTCACATTCGCTGCTGGCAATTTATCAAGTAGAGCGAACCGAGACGACCAGAGATAGCGATCGAGGACTACATTAGAGCAGTTGAGCTCATAAACTCAGTGCCACCGAATGAGCAGCAGCTGTCACAGCCAAAAATGTCAAGCCAAATGAAATTGATCATCAATTTTTGTGTGTAATGTTTTTTCGACTGATAAAAAACATATGTCCACTAAAAAACTGAGTAAATAAGTTGAAAATTGTAGGGAGTGCTGCATGAATATTTAACTATAACTATATGCTATATTTCTGTAGCGTTGAAATGTGTATATATCTACAATTCAAGATCTTTACTGAATTTTGAGTCAATATCAAAATTGATCGAAGAGCGATCGATATGCTACGCCCTCTGCTCGCTGCTGTCATAAGATTTTATCTGCTCATCATTCAATGCAAACGACAAACAACGAAACAGGTGTTGGCCCGGGCTGAGTCTTAATGAGAGCAGAGCTCATTCAAGTGTGATCAGTGAGCATAGAAATAGTCGCATGCAGTAAATCAAGAAATAAATTGAGCTCGCCTCACGGAGAGTTAGCAGACAATGAAGAGTGACGATTGCACTCGAAGAAAGTTTATGTAATGAATGTATGTATATAATTTTCTCTCCAAGAGACTCAACTAGTTTGAGTTCGATGCTGGGAATGGGTGTCTGAGCGCCAATAAAAAGGTAAGCTCGTTGGGGCAGCATCTTTAGTTGATCATCATCCCTGACCTGTGCTTGAGCTCATGCCGTGGTCCTCGTCTTCTTCTATGGTAATTATTAAACAAACATCTTTTTTTTATATACATAAATATTATAAATATATTTTCTATATATTTTGTGCAGAATTGTAGTAGTTATATTCTTAACGCTCTAAATTATTTGAAAATAATTTAATTTAATTTAAATTTTGATATTAGCGTTAAGATAACTAACATTATGTTAACATTAACATTCAAATAAAAGTTAGTATAAAGCATTATTAGCATTATGTTAAGATTAACATTAAAATAAAAGTCAATATAAAGCATAATTAACATTATGTTAAGATTAACATTCAACTAAAAGTCATTATAAAGCAGTGTTAAAAGACTCTGTTACTGTGTTACTCAATCGTGCAACGTTACATGTTATGTTAACATTAACATTCAAATAAAAGTTAGTATAAAGCATTATTAGCATTATGTTAAGATTAACATTAAAATAAAAGTCAATATAAAGCATAATTAACATTATGTTAAGATTAACATTCAACTAAAAGTCATTATAAAGCAGTGTTAAAAGACTCTGTTACTGTGTTACTCAATCGTGCAACGTTACAACGCGTTGTTTAAAAAAATAGGAATATTAACAATATGTTAACATTAACATTAAATTTAGTCAGTATTAAGCAATTCAGTGTAATAGATGCTACTTTTATTTATTTTTTATTTTTAAAAAAGAAAACTATTGTTATTTTTGAGCCGAATACTTTATGTTGAGCTCTGAAACTTGTAGCTCAAATATGTTTTCAGAAACTTTTAAGTAAGTAATAGCAAATCAATGAAATTTATGAATTTAATGTATTTTTTAATAATTTTTTTTTGCAATATTTTCTGAGTAAAAATAAAAAAATATATTTGTATATATTCGAAATTCAAAATAATAATAAATATATTAAAAAAAAATAAAATAAAATAAATATATATATAATATAAAATATATAATATAAAAATATAAATATAAAAAAAATTAATTAATAAATTAATAGCATAATATAATATTTTCTTTATATATTTAATATCTAAAATATTCTATAAAGAATATTTACGCAAATAAAATTCCAAATGATCTTCACTCTGCAATTCATAGAAATTTGTAACGAGCTTCAGTTACTTCAATCCTTTTTTCTTTTGAGGTCATCCTAGAACTTTCAACAATTGTCATTGCTGCAAACGATAAGAAGAAATAAACTAAAGCTAGAAGTGAAACTGAGAATGAAACTAAATTTCAACTCGGACTCAACGTGCGCGTCACTTGGTCGTCACATCATAAAAACTTTGCTTGTTTCCGCTATGCGACAAACGAAAAAGAGGGGAAAAAATATATATATAAAAAAACTAAAATGAAAATGAAAATGAGAATGGAAAAAAATCAGAGGAACTCAGGCAAAAGGAAACATTGTGAAAATCACGTGCGTGTCGCACTTTTCGTCGTCTTTTTTTGTTGTTGTTGTCGACTTGTGTAAATTTATTCGTCACATTCGCCCTGTTCGCGGCTTTTATTGTGCTCCGCAGTTCAAATAAGAGCGCAACATCATAACTTGGTCATAAAGTTGGGACAGACATCAAGAGGCAGCCGTCGTCAGCATTGGCCATAAAACGAAACAAGTTATAAAACTATATAGCAGAGCCATATGTACATTGTATATGGCATAAGCATAAATTACTTAAAAAATTCTTCTTAGTTTTGATTAAAAGGATTCTCAAAGAAAATATATTGTTAAGCTGAAATTATATGAAATGACAATGGATTTATTTATGATTTATTTATTTACAATTTTAGCTGTCACAAATATTTATTTTTATCCAATATTTGTTAGTTTTAATTAAAATTCCGCAATTATTTTGCAGTCTATATATTTTGTTATATAATTTTTCTTCAATTTCACTCTTAGGTTTACCTTACTCTCTGATATTTTTTTAATAAATTAGCATTCATAATGAGACTCTTATTTTCCGCATCTCCGCTCTCTTCGCTTTCGATTTGTAACCATTAATTGCTGCAACGGTATGCAGAGTCGGGTAAAACTGTCAAATGAGAAACCAATGCCCATGTCCATCTCCATCTCCATCTCCATGTCCATGTCCATGTCCATGTCGGTGTCCGTGTCCATGGTCATGTATGTGTCGATGTCGATGCTGATGTCGTTGTCCAGGGGCATCGATTTATGCAGCCAATGAACCAACATGGAACTTGGTTATTTGCCCGGCAAACACACAGAGCGGAACGCCTCATGATTAAAGGATGTATATTAAATATTCATGTAAATGTCAATTTAAAGCTACTGCTGCCTATACGTACGACCCGCCCGCTGATTGGCTACGTGCTTTGGGGTCTCCAACAGCGAACAGTGGAGCGAGTGTCAAATGTTGGCGGCTTTTTTGTTGTTGGTCGTCGCTGTTATTATTGATATTGCGGGAGTATCCTTTTTTTTTTTTTTGTTTGGTGGTGGTGGTGGTGGGGAAAGAACCCCCATGTCCCCGTCTACACGTCGTCCCTTTTGAAATTTGCCGCCAAATGGGGTTCGCAAAGGGTGCGTCTGAATAACAATAGATTTATTGCAAACAATACATAAAGTGCATTCAAATGGAATGAAATGTGTTTGGTTCTTTATAATATTGTATTTTTTTTTTGCCTATACGCTTGCCGAGGGTATTTTCGTTTTCTAACAAAAGTAAAAAATATATGTAGTGAAATAGTTATAAGAGGAATATACAAAAGAAAATTCTATTGAATTTGGATTTTTTATATTTTTATATATTTATTTTTGTAATATAAGGAGTAGAATTTCTTTCAATTATTTTTAGAGAATAATTTGCTAAACATTTAAATTTGATAATAATAATATTAATTATTAATAATTAATAATTTTTAATTTTAATTTCTAAAAATTTATTTTGCATTTTAAAAATATATTTGGACTTATACAGTTTTTTTTTATATTTTCTACATATATTTTTTTTAAATATGTGCGGTATTCAATATTCGATTTGCTTTATTGAGCTTTCCCTTGTTTAATTTTTTGCCGCTTAGCTAGTTCCAAGTTTATTTTTATTGACTTATTTAGGACATGTCGCTCAAATTGACTATGTTGCCAAGTCATTTAAGTTTTATAAGCATAACAAAAAAGTCGTGAATATATTTGATATACATGGAATATTATAATACAAAAAAATATATAAACGTAATTATATATGCCTAGTTGGCATTAGAAATTTTGCGTTTGAATCAGTGAACAGTAAAGTTATCTTTGATTTAAATAACATATTTATTGACAATTGAATTTTGTGAAGAATTCTGTTCATATACAAAAAATAATACATTTAATGTTGAACTGAACTAAATAAATAACAAATAAATAAAACTTGTTATTATATTTACTTCATTTCATTTTATTTATTTTTTTTTTTTTTTGTCTTTTTTTTTAAGGCAGCTGCTTTCTCAACTATTTCATTTATTTATGACATTTTTATTTTATTTTATTTTTTTTTTCTATCAACTATTTTAACAATATTTATTATTATTATTATTTTTTTTAAATATTTATTTTACTCATTTATTTTCAGTTTTTTTATTGTTTTTTTTTTTTCTCTTTTTTTAATGGAAAGCGAATTTCTCTCAACTATTTCAACTACTTTTATTTTTTTCGGCATATATTTTTACCTATTTTATTTTCAGTTTTTATTTTATTTATTTATTTATTTTTTATTTTTTGAAGGTTGCTTTCTGTCAAAAGTTCAACTGACATTTTTTTTTTACATTTTCTTGATTTATTTTATTTATATTTCATTTCATTTTTCCTATTTCTAATTCGTCGAACTTTTGAATTATTTGGCGCCCATCGATTGTCCAGTTCATCGCAATTGTGTTGCAACCCTTTGCAATCGTTTTGCTTCTTATTTTTCTTCTTTATTTTTTTTTTTCCCAGTGCTCGGCGTTTGCTAACACTGACAGGTTGACATTCTGAATTTCGGGGGGCCCAAACATACACATTTGCCCTGGACAAGTGTGCGTGTAGTCCGAGAGAAAAATAGGCCTTAATACTAGTCATTTAGAATAAATAAACAAATAACTGAACTGAATAGCAAAATGTCGACGAGCAAAAGCAAGCATCGAGAATGCAACAGTCCCGTCAGGGTGCTCGAGAGTCCAATAGATGAGCAAACGGTGGGCCTTACGGAGCCCATTTCACCGGATAATGCTGTTCAGCTGGAGTTCCTAAAGTTTCTGAAGACCCTCGACGATGTGCCCCAAGCAATAGGCAATGCTAGTCGTATTGATAGCGCCGCCATCGAGGCACAATTGGCTATGATTGATCTGAAGCCGACACTGTTGGAAATCCCACAGGATGTCAACGATCTGATAGTCCATGAGCCAATTGTAGTGCAGCCAGTGAGGAAGCCGCCACTGCAAGTGCTGTTAGGTCACAATTTCACGCACAAACTGTATTTGGCGGCCAGCAGCGAGCAGGTGAGGTTCATCAAGTGGTCAGCGGACGGGAAGCATTTGCAGCTGGACTATATTGGACTGCAGGAGCATTTGACTGGCGGGCAGTGCATGTTTCGCTGTCGCAGCATATTGCAATTCACACGCCAGCTGATCAATGTGGGCTTCGAACGGGCGCTGCAGGAGCAGGAGCAGGAGCACGATGACCGGCCACAGATGTACTATTACCATGCGAACTTCAAGCGTTTCGATGTAGAGCAGCTGCTGCTGATACCGATGCCACGAAGCGAGCGGCTGGCAGCACCAAAGACGCAGACGCGGTCTCGCAATGCATTTTTGCCGCGAGGCGGTCACAAGGAGCCGGATCGTAGTGCCTATACGCCGTTGCAGCTCGCCCGTTTTCGTTTCCAGACCCTGCTCAACTATCACAACGATGTGCGGCTGCTTCAGGAGCGCGAACCGAATGCGGAACAACTCCTGCCACGACGCGGACGCATCAGCAGCAGTCGACAGACAGCGCAGTCGATCTTGGCTCCAGCGCTGGCCTCCAAGCACATGAATCCGCGCGACTCGGTGCTGGAGTTCGAGGGCGGCAAGGTGCCCGACTATGCGGGCTTCTATGGCAGCGTGGAGCCATCGCTGATCAGTGAGTTCTTTGCCGAGTATTTGCCACGCTATGGCGCCAGTACCAGTGGCTACAAGGACATCGTGGTGGATGCCAGCAAGGCCAATTCGTTTCAGCAGAACTTGCCCATCGGTGTTGTCTTTTCGGAGGATGAAGATGATCTCGTCGAGCATAACAGACTCGAGCCGATTACGCCAAGCGCTGTGGGCGAGCACGATCTTGGGCAGGCGAGCGAAAGTTTCCAGCCGCCACCGGAGGATATCGAACTGGAGCAGGTCATGCAGGAGCTGTGCGGCATTGGTGGCGAGCAGTTGGATGTGGATCCCGAAAAGAAGGAAGTAACGCCACACAAGCCCAAGCTCAAGCGAAAGAAACTGGCTAGAAAATGTGCAATTCCCGATATGGATGTGGAGCAGGAATCGAACACGGACGATCACATTGAGGATCTGCTGCAGGCCGCCGCTGCCGCTGAGGCCTACATCAAGGAAGAGCCCAAGAGCAGTGCCAAAGACGAGGATGCTCTCAGCTGTGGCAGCAACAATGAGGCCGATAAGGAACTGAAATGCCAGCCAGCCCCAAAGACTGGATCCAAGCGACGTCGCTACGATTTGCGCAACTCCAAGTCGAAGAGACCTCGCTGAGAATGCGGTATGCCATTCACAGGTGAATGCCTTCTTTCTATTTAATTCAAATCAAAATATTTCATAAGGAACTACCCAAAGATTAATAACAATAATAATGTTTAACCTAAGGCACTTAGGATAATGAATAAATCAAGTTTTAAATTTAAATCTCAGTTGTTAGTAATTTACATATATATTCATATATATATTTTAAAATTAATTAATAATATTTATTAGTTAATTTATGGCATTTAATTTGTTATATATATTGTAGAGATATATTTCTTGTTCGTTATAGATTTATATATTTATTTTTCTGCTCCTATGCAAGCGTTTAGCCTTAGCAAATGTCAGCTCAAGCTCTAAGCTCTAATATTAAATAAATATTAAAAAATTAATAAATAAATTGTTGAAGATTTTTGAAAGTTTTTTATTTATTTTTTTATATACATATTTTATATTTTGCATATATATTTTTTTAAATAGTTAAATTTAGAGTAGTGAATTTATAAATATATTTTTTTAAATTTTTCTTTTGAGCGCAATTCAAGTAAAACAATTTTTTTTTTAAATAAACAAAATAACTTTTTTGAATGTTAGTTTTTATTTAAATATATTTTTTTTATTCATTATGAATTTTTAAAATTTTGTGTGGCCTCTTTTTAAATAAACATTGTGGGCGCATTTAAATAGCAAGTCACGCCCTGAGCTCTCAGCTCAACAAAATGCATTTTATAAGTAAATAAAAAAATAAAAAAAAAAATAAAAACAATTTGTTGAAAGTGAGTTTGAATATTAAATGCATGCTTCACACTTATATAAAAAATAATATATTAATAAATTTATTTAATAAAAATAACTAACGTGGGCGCATTTAGCTTGACTTCATTCACTTAAGCACTGAGCCCTTGAATGAAATGAATATGGGATAGAAACACTAAAACGCTTATCAGCTTATCAAAATCTCCACGCCTTCGCCTCATTACCTTATATATACATATTGCTGTCTGGCCGAGGCGCGACGGGAGCTAACAAAACTGTAGCTGAAATACAATCTGACTGACAAAAAAAAAAAAAAAAAACCAAGAAAAATCTTTGCATTTAACGCCCACAGCGCTGAATGCAAGAGAGGGACAGTTGGTGGGCATAGGAGCTGCAGGGGCTTTCAGACCGGAGGCACAATCAGTGCGATGTTTACAAGTTTTATGAGCCACCAAATAACAAGGCGAATAACCACAGCAACAACAACAACAACAACAACAAGCAGAACTGCCGAAGCGATCAGATTCAAGCCGAGGCCAATTTTAAAAGACCCCAAAGACAGGTCGCCCGAGTGGCTTTTGGTTTCGATTTCGCAAAACAAACTAAGAAGAAAGAGAGAAATAAAGAGAAAAATAGCTAAGCTTAGCAGCGCGAATATTGTATACTCTTGCTGCAAATGTGTTTTAGATGAACTTAGTTGAATTTCTTTTTTGTTAATAAAGACTTTGATTGAAATTTGGTCTTAGCTATAGAAATGCAAGTGGAACTATTAAACAGCACGGCATAGAAATATTTCTTTGAAAACTATAAAAAAATTTTATAATTTTGTATAAAACTAAGCATATATAATCTTCTTATGATATCAATGATATAAACAAACATAAGCATATATTTTATATTTAAATAAATGCATTTATTGTGCAATTTAAATAGTTAATTAATAAATTATATTAAAGAAAAAAAATATATAAATTATATTAAAATAGAAAAATAGAAAAATATTTAAATATAAATCCTGATGGTAAAGTAATTATTTTTATAGATAAATATTTTAATTTATATTTAAATACATTTATTTATGATAAAACTTAAATTGTTAATAAAGCATTTCAAAGAGAATTATCTATTTATTTATTTTATTTTATTTATATTTATTTATAAATAAATGTGTATCAATAAAAAATATATATATGACATAATTGTTTTATATAATTAAATAAATTATTTTATATTTAATTAAAATCATTTATTATGAATTAAAATAATTAATTAATAAATCATATTGAAAACAATTATTAATAAAAAAAATAAATATATGATAATGATATAGATAATATTTATATAAATAAATATATTATCCTGAGTTGTATCAGACTATTCAATTCAATATTCATATCATATGCCTCAGATCATCTCGAGTTGAATAAGTTTATATATTTATATAGTAGAATATAAAAACATTGAGGTGCCGAAGACATCTATTTCCTGGCATTACATATTTTGTTAGAGATTTAAAGTACTTTTTGGTGAGCGCACGTAAAACAGAGACGAAAATGTTTCTTATACAATTCACAGCATGGGACGCAACACGATTTTTATCGTCTTTAATTTGCTTTTTATTTGATATCATATTTCATGGCATGTTTCAGAGGGCCTCGAAGCTGCAAGACCCGAAATGAAAACAAAAGCAAGTGGCATTTTTTTGTTGTATTTTTTGTATTTTGCTGTTCATCTGGGATGTCGTGAGTCGGGAAATCGGGCTCTGAGTCGAGACGTCATAATGTCATAAAAATGTCACATACTTTTAATAACTTTATGACAGCTACAAAATCATAAACAAAATACTCTGACAGCAAGAGACAAACACAGAGAGAGAGAAAGGGGAGAGAGAGAGAGAGAGAGAGAGAGAGAGAGTGAGAGAGCTGAGACTGTGTGCATGCAAATGCTTGTGGCCAAGAAGGAGGCTTCATCATTTGGCAGCCACATCATAATGAGATGTGTCATGTTTGTCTTCCCAAGAATCTGCTGCTTTTTTTTTTTTTTTTTTTTAGTGGAATCTCATCTGGGCCGGCGCGTTCTGGGCGACCCTTAGCAATGAACATGACATGTGATTATTAAATACAAATAAATTTATAGCCATGCAGCTGACTATATTAGCTGCTTTATTGACTCTCTAAAAGTTTGGAAATATTTTTTTTTGGGTGCTGAAGAAATTTTTAAACAATTTTATTAGAATTTTTAAGTGCATTAGAAGTTTAAATCAAATTTAAGTGACTTAATCTGTCTCTCTCTTTCTCACTCTCTCACTCTCTCTCTTTCTGTTATTCTCTCTTGTTTTCACACACATTTCGATTCACAACCTTAGCTTTAATTTCAGCACATAAATTTATTTTGCGACAAAACGAAGTTTTAAATTATGAAATCTTGCAGCTCGAAATGAAGTCGACTCAACGCATAATAATGAAGCGGCTGCAGAACATGGAATTAAAAATGAAACAGACTTTAAGAGAGTGTGCGAGAGAGAGAGAGAGAGAGAGAGAGCGCGCAAAAGAGAGAGATATATAACGAACCCGTAGAGTTATTAAATGCCAAGTTATTTGTCGTTTAGCTGGAAATCCATGCTGGCCATGCCGTCAGTACTTTTAGCTTTAAGACAAGACTCCGAGACTGCTTTATGGCTTTGAGTAGGAAATCTTTATGAGCATGTGCCCTGGCCCCGAAACAGACACAGACCCAGAGAAGACCAACAACCACAACAACTACAAAAAAGAGAAAAAAACGAAGTGAGACAAATTTATTGGCAAAGTATAAATGCATTTCTTTACGGCTTACAGTTTGTGTAGTTTTAATATGAAGTCGTAAACATTTTTAATGATCCATAGAGATTGTAAAAAAAAAGAAGAAAACTATTTGCATATTTCGATTTACGAGTCTGAAACCTTGTTTCCACGATTTGGCAATTTGTCGTTGGCTTTTACCGTAATATAGGTCGGGCTTGGTTAGATTAATGGGAGCAGTGTGTGGAGAGCCTAATTGGTGGCATCATATTTGGAAAGCTAGTCCAATTTTATATGAACTTTGCTTTTGTTGAATTTGAATATTTGATTTTTGAAATGGTTAACAGTTAATTAGCTAGAAGACATGAATTTCTTATCTTTAGAATGCATAATTCATACAAATTAAATTAATTTTTATATATATTAGAGTATTATACATATTTTAAAATTACAATATATATAAAAACAAAATTAATTGTATGAATAAATGTAAGAAATAAAATAATGATATGATGAATATGTTTGTTAATGTCAAATTGCATTAACAGCAGCTGCTTCTCCCTAACATCGGTATGCTATGCTATTAACAGTGTTATGCTCTGTTAATAACATAATTTCTACTGGTTCGCAATTAGGATATTCTTGCTACATTCTTTTTTGGCATTACTACTCTACACTTAACTACGAAGAAAAAGACACAGCTTTTACACTAAATAAAGTCGAGGAAATACAACCATTATTTTGTACCAACATTGATTTTTTATTATCATTATTTTATTGGTTATGTATTTATATATTACATGTGTATTTCATTACATGCATTAAATAACAAAAATTCAATAAAATTAAAGGCATATATTTTTTAGTAATATATATTTTTTATTTTTAAAGAATTTCTTTTTATGGTTTAATATAAATACAAAAAAAAAAATAGAGAAAAATATTTAAATATAAATAAATAATATACAAATATTTATAAATAATTTTTAAAATTAAAAATAAAATAAAAAAAAAATAGAGAATTATATTTAAATATAAATAAATAATATACAAATATTTATAAAAAAATGTTTTTAATTAAAAATTTAGCTTGAAAATATATTTGCAAATTAATAAATATAATTATTTTTTAACACGCAAATTTAAATTTAAAAATTAAATAAATCCATATTTTTATTTTTATTAAAATTTAAATTTTAAAAATAATTTAATTAATATATTTAAATATAGTTTTTTTTTTTAATTATAATAAAAACACCAATTACAAAAAAAAATAAAATAAATAAATTATACAAAGTAAAGAAAGTGTAAAAATTAAATATACATTTTCTTAAATTAATTTGCATTTCTTTTTATAAATATTATTATTTTATAAATTACTTTATTTTTATTTAATTGAATTTTAATAAGAATTTAATTTAAAATATAATATAATATACTTTATTATATATTTAAATGCATATATATGGAATATTTTAACATTTTCATAGAAGAAAAAAATTGATTTATTATTAATAATAATATATAATAATATATTATGTTAATAATAATCATTTATTATGTTTCTTCAGTTCTCAGCTCTCTTTTATGAGTAGCAAGTCTCAATAATTTGTACCACTTTTCCAATCGAATTCTGCTGCTGCTAAGTGATAACTCAATTTAGAACTTTATAAATGTATTTTTTATTAAAAGTATCTCTTGTGTTGGATGCGCACTATCGTAGCTCTCCATTAGAGCCAATCAAAACTCGCAGCGCATAAGCCATTGCTCGTACAAAGTAAATAATTTGTTGGCAATAACGGAAAGTTGTGCTTATCGCATTGCAATGCAACTTTAAGAACTCAACTTGCCATAAATATTTCGAGCAATTTATCTAGAGTGAAAAACTTGCTCCTGCATGCGGCCTTGCCCATAGCTGTTGTTGGAAGAGTTTCCATTTTTTTTTTTTTTTTTTTATGATTGCACAAATGCAAAATGCAAAATGCATAACAAACTCAATTGCAGTAAATATTTCGCATGCGGTGGCAGTTGATATGCGCAGAATTGGGATTTATTTATATGAGAAGTAGTGAGATAACTATGGCCTTGTCCTGGACCAGGTACGTCCCTGCGGCATGTTCCTGGCCACGTTTATTTCTTTTTTTTCGTTTTATTTTTGCCAAACTTGCAAAGTTGAAGATTGGGATATTATGTTGTGCATAGAAGGACATTGCTCTACCTACAGCTAACCCACTTTGAAATTGCTTTTTTATTTGCCAATGGATATGGTTACGCTTCACGTTTACGTTTTACGGCCACATTTATGGATGCAGTGCAATGAATGTGAGTGTGCTGGGCAATGGATGGCACACAAAGTGAGTCCAAAGTAGTTTATGCAAAATTTACTAATACATATTTTCATATGCAATGTGAAAAGTTTTAGCCACAGTCCCAGCACATCGAATCGATTGTTGCAGTCGAAGTTTGACAGGAGCTGGCTGGAGCAATTAGTCCTCCTCCTCGGAGTAAGGCGTGCAGTAGCAGGCATTAGCTGTGTTGGCCTCAATCCAGCGCAGATATTGATTCACACGCGTGTAAACGCCCGGCGACTTGGGATGCGCACAGTCAGCGCCCCAGGAGACAAGGCCAATCAGCTGATACTGGGCCAGCAGCTCGTCGAAGAGCATGTGAAGCAGACCGCCGCTGTCGTTGTCACAGCATGAATCATCCAAGTACCTGGCACAGAGCATATTGTCGCTGATCATGGCCGGACTGTGGCTGGAGTTGCGGCACTGCGATTGGCCAATGATGAGCACATCGATTTCCTGTAGAATGGTGGTTGGGGGGTGAGGCGGAATATTGGGAATGCAACAAACAAAAAACATTGATAATAAATTGAAATTGATGCCAGGGCATAGATGTGTCAGTTAGAGACAAGAGTGTCTGTCGATCAACTAAAAAATAATGAACTTAAGATAGGGCCTTCCATGCGAGAGCTTGAATATGAACAGCAAAGAGACTTTGAAGGAACAGCAAATGGGAGAAGTGAAATTTATAGATAGAGAAAATTTCAATCGAATTGTGTAAAGTCTCTGCAGGCAAAGAAAACATAAAGAGATATTAGAAAAGACGTTGGTAGTTAGTTTCACCCGCTTTAGCATAGAGTTTAGTAGAGATCATACCTGCAATGCTGCACTCTGCTGTGGGCCAAGCCAGCTCGTTAACCTGGCCAGCTCGCCATCGAAACTGGTGCGTGTTGGCGTCAGGCAAACGGGTCGCAAACGTTGCTCAAAGCTCACGGGTCGATCGAGCCGAATGAGTGCAATATCATGCTCAAAGCTGCGCGGATTATATAGCTCATGCACCTTCACATGCCTGGCTCGACGTTCGAGCAACTGGGAATCGGCGCTGAGGCTGCGATTGTGCTCAAGCAATTGCACTTGAATGAGCTCCGTGGACATGTCCTCAACACAATGGCCAGTCGTGAGCACATATAGATCGCTGATCAGTGAGCCGGCGCAATAGAATTGTCCTTGCAGCAGCACCATTGCCAGCCAGGGATAATGATGGCGACTCGACGCCTGCGCAGAGTCCTTTCCATCCACAGTGTAGATTAGTCCGCAGCGGCAGGCGTTGCATTCCCTTTCCAGCGGATCACTCGTTGTTGCTGCTGCTTCCACTTGACTGACTTGAGTTGTGGCTGCGACTGATTCGGGCACCGGCTTGGACGTTGTGGGCAGCAGAATTGTGGCCAGCCACTGATAAAAGTCTCCGCCACGATCCACTATAACATGAACGGCGGCTGGCTGCATGGCGGCTTCAGTGACATTGCAGCAAAGACTTCTCAGCACCACGAAACAGATGAGCTGCACTCTCATCTTGTTGACCACGAAATAGTTACTGCAACACTAAACAGATGCTGCAGCTGAACTAGCCCGGCCTCAGCTGGCCATGAGCGTACATCTGACCCACATGCGTTGTTGGAATCCTGTTTTTAAATAGTTTTTGCTTATTTGTTTTGTATTATTGTTGCTAATCTTGCATTGAATTCTATCATTTATTGCCAGCCTCACCTGACCAGTTTTCTTTTTCATTTTCAGTGTCGTCTCGGGCCACTGAAAATTGCAAGTTTTTTTTTTTTTTTTCCATTTTCCGTTTTGCCAACGATTTTCCAAGCTGCTGCGCAAATGGATTCATGAAATGTTTGCACGCCACAAACTGTGTGTGTAAATATTTTCCCTGCACCTCACCCCTCCTGCCGCCTGTCAACTTCTTTCCACAGGCCAACAACGAATACTTTTCACATAATCACGAGCTGCCAAAGCATTCATCTCACAGCCAAAATTGTATTTCACTCGAGTTTCACAGGTGAATTGCAAATATTGTTTCTTGCACGATATCGATTTGTGAATTGTTTTAACTGAAAGCTTGATTTGCTAGTTTTTAAATGGAAAATCAAGCTACATTGCTGCAATGAATTTATCTTGAACTCCTGCTCCGTCTGTCAATGCATACAAAATACATAATAATCTAGCTTAAACAATTGCAAACCCAAGCCAAGCCAAGCCTTTCATTAAAATCTCCCACATTCAAATGCTAAGAATGCAGATATTATTTTTAAAATATTTCGTTCAACTTCTTTGGGATGTCAGCTATTATGCAAATGAAACGTTTAATAAGCCTCGCATAGACCAAAGGCCAAGGCAGTCTCTGGCTCAGAGTCTGTCTCGCCCCCAACTTGCCGAGCAGTTGCCACTTGTCATTTAGGCCTTTGTAAGCTGGCACAATAATCTCTAATAGGCTTAGCATGAAATATTGATGCTTAGTGGACGCTTAGTGTTGCCAAATAGAGCTCTGAAAATGTTGTTATGTTTTCCTTGCCTTAGCCAGCAGCCAAACAGTTGCTGTCGTGAGACTCTAATGAGCGACAGGGAGCAAGAGAGAGAGAGAGAGGGAGAGAGGAAGCGACGTTAGCCTGTAAATTAGTGAAAGCAGTTTATTAATAATTTTCTTTCTAAGCCTCTTATGCGCCGCATTGGAATGTTTTTTTTTGGGAAAAGTTTTGTCCATAGTTTGGTCTAATTGAATTTGAAGAGCAATACCGAATGATCCATAAATTGTGTTCAACTATTGTTGCACAGCCCATTGAACCTTGACGTGCACAGACACGCCCACAGCGTGCAGCATTTAGGCTTGCGATACGCTTGAACACCAAAACTGGAGCTCAGCTAAGTTTCCGGTAGATTTTTCATCGCCCATGAGCTTCGACATTTTTATTTTTATTTAATTAGCGAGGGTAACAAAAAACCAGCGACGTAGTAGCACCTAAATTGTCCAATTATATATATACATATATATAAAAAGAGAAGGAGACGAAGATGAAAACTTCACTGCGTAGGCTGGCTGCTGCACAGGTAGGCCCTGATTGCCGGTAGCTGGAGTAGACTTGTCTGTTTGATATATATACATATATATTTTCGCCTTAATTGATATTTATGGAAATGGATGTTGCTTGTAAGTGGAGCAGCCATCTGTAAGATTTACATGCCTCTCAGCTCTGACTACACTAACTGCTCTAGCCTTGCTCATTAGGGTCTAAATGAGATGTTCTGCCTTTGCCTCAGTCTCATAGCGAATACAGCAAAATTTATTTCTGAACAAGTTAACAACTAAAGAACAATGCTGCAACTGCAAAAGTAATCCTAATCCCAGTTGCCACAGTGACCAACGCAATGTTTCCACTTGACTCGGAAATATTGTTTAATTGCAGAAATGTTGAAATGTTCTTGTCGAGCGAACAAAACTTTAGAAATTAAGTTTTCTGGTTTCAGTTCATGAAGCAGCATGAAAATATTTAAGCCTCGCAAGTAAAGAGAAATGCGAAAGATTTAAACTGTGCAATAAACTTATATAAGTCTTGCTCAAATAGCAGTGGAGCTCATAGAATATTTATATATTGAAATGTTTCGGCTATAACTAATTTAATTTTATTTTGTATAATAATTAATTTATTGTTTAAAAATTATTCAGCAATTTTTTTTATAAATTAAAAAAAATAATGAAATAAATAATGTATCATTTCAAAATAGAAATTATAAATATATAAAAAAATTATTAATTTATATTTAATTTAAAATAAAATAATGAAGTAAATAATGTTAAATTATAAAACATTTAAATATGTTAATAGGCAAAAAAAAAAAAAAAGAAATTTTAAATAAATATAACATTATTAATATTTATTTAATTTCAAACAAAGTAATGAAATAAATAATATAAAAATTAAAAAAATAAAATACTTAATTGGCAATTTAAAAATAGATACATTACAAAAATAAAAAATGAAATAAAATAAATAAATTAATTAAATAGAAAACAAATATACATAAAATTATGAATATTTGTTAAATTAAAAAAAATATGTTTATATTATATTATAAAAATTAAAATACCTTATTTGACAAATAAATAAAATGAAAAATAAATGATAAGGTTATATAATATTATTATATTTAATTTTAAAAAATATATATATATTTATGAAATAAATAATATTAAATTGTAAAAATTAATATACGTTTATTGGCAAATTTCAGTAATTATTTATCTGTGTATATGATTTGAAATTGGCCTTATTTTCTGCAGCTATCTCGCATCTTCTTGAAAATACTAAAAAAAAAAAAGGGTTAATGGCAATTTTGTGCAGCTTTGGATGAAATATGTCTTAAGTTATACCCATTGATAAGCAAATAATCATTTGACAGTACAAACATTATATTGAATGCACGCAGCACATAAATTAACATTTCGGCAGCAATTCAAAAAAAATAAACTTTAAGTAAAATGATTGAACAACATATAAAATGTTGGCAAGGCAAATGCAATGCGTAGGATTTGGCGTTTTAAACATGCTCTCAAAAATAAAAACAAGCATTTGCAAGTGACTGTGTTTGAGTGTATTAAGGTGTGTGTGTGTGTGTGCTTTGGAGTGTGCGGTGCCTTTTGGCCTCTCCCAATTGCATACTTGGCTTGTTGAACATGCGCTGGGGCTGCCTGTTGGCTTCTTTATCTTGACAGCATCGGGCTTTAAAATACAAGTATAAATACTATGGGCTACAAATGTACAAACATTCTCCACACAAAATGACAGCTGTAGCGCAGTGGAGGGGGAGGGTGTGTGGAGTGGAGGGTAGGGAGGGCGGTACGCACAATTGCAAAAGCGGCAACAACTTTTAATTAAAAGCAACATTTTCACAGGCCAACAGCAACAAGCTTATTAACAGTTACTTTTCGCAGCGTAAATCTCCGCGTAGTCTGACTGTAGACAGTCTGTGTGTGTGTGTGTCTGTCTGGCATTTAGCCGCAGCAAAGCTGTCAATTGATAAACAAGTCAACTGTCACTTAGGCTCGCATTGATAGCTCCTTATCGAGCCGAATGCAGCGAATCGAACGGCCAACGCTAATCAGGCAAGCAGTCTGCCCCAGGCCGCAAGGTGTCCAGCTCGAACTCCGTCTCCATCTCCGTCTCCGTCTCGGACTTCGACTGCGATACGTATCCTGTCGCTGCCGGCTGGCGATGTAGATAAGTCAGCGCGACACATGTCACAAGTTGTATTTATTTCTTATTCTCTGTTTATTTATTTTTCTTGCGTCTCTCCTCTTCGATTTGCCTTTAGTTTTTTTTATTATTATTATTTATTTTTAATCACAAGTGGAAATTAAACGCGGCTAATGAAGATTTTAATTGCGTGCCACAAGTTGCATGTAGGCTGTTTCGTATCAAATTTCGATTTTTGTTTCTCTACCTCCCTCTCTCTCTGTCACTCTCTTGTTCGCCTGGGGCGCAACATGAACATAGTTTGTCGCCGCAAAGCAACTTTTAGCTAGTTAGTAGTAGTTGGCTGCAATCGTAAGCTGCTTAGGTTTTCAGGTATTGCCCACCTGGCCGCCTCATTGGCTGCGTTTTGCATGACGTTTATGACAGCCCCCCAAAAGGCTCAACTTAATGTAACTGTGCTGTGGGATTTATTTTAGCGGATTAGTTAACGAAATATTTTTTGAAAGGCTTTCAATTTCCTCTTTTTTTCGCAAATTTTCGAAAGCGCACTTTGAACACTAATTTACGTGGAGAGAAAAAAAATATATGACAATGGGTTTTGGAGTGCAAATGTCTTTTTCCCTTGACTATTGAAGGCTTATTGGAACAGTAGAGCATTCCATTTAGACAACTGAAAATTGAAAATCGAGTGAAATCAAGCTAATTATTATATGGAAAAATTACATTAACACAAGATTATAGATTATTACATATTTTATTAGAAAAGAACATACAAAAATATAATATACTATTTTCCCAATTTCTTTTATAAAGATTTTGAGTTTGGCTTATAAAATATCACATTAGCTGTTTATATATACATATAATATACATATATCTTAAAAATCTCATATGATTGATTTTTTAAGACATACATGAGGAAATGAAAAGCATAATAAATGTTTTAATTAGTTTGAGTTATTATTGAGATTTATAAAATTTATTGATTTATTGAATATATTAAATTTTTTATTAAATTTAAATTTATTTAATACATAAATTTTATTAAATTTATTTAATCGTTTACATTTATTTAATTTATTTTATTTGTTAAAAATACTGCATTTATTTAATTTACTTAATTTGTTTAATTTATTTACTTCATTTAATTAATTCATTTTTTAATTCAATTTATTTAATATATTCTCTCTATCAAATTAATTTTATTATTTCATTTTATTTTATTTTATTTATTTATTAATTTTTATTAATTAATCAATTTATTTTATTTTATTTTACTTTATTTATTTTATTTTATTTCATTTACTTATTTTATTTCCTTAATTAATTAATTTAATTAATTTATTTAGTATGATTCTTAAATTACTTAATTTATTTAATATATTAAATTTTTAAAATTTGTTAAAACTATTTCAATTTTTATTTAATATATAATTTGTTTAAATTATTTATATTTAATTTACTTTATTTAATTTTTTTTTTTTATTTTTGCTTAATTTATTTAGTATATTCAATTTATTAAATTTATTTATTTTACTTCATATAATAAATTTCTAACATTTTTGTAATATATTAAATTTATTACATTTATTTAATTTATGTATGTTTTTATTAATTTATATCAAAATGATATTAAATAATAAAAATATTATTTAAATAAGAACTCAGAGTCTGAAGGTAATGAAAAAGAATTCTTAAAGGTGCAACAAATAAATTTCCTAAATTTCCTTTGCCCCTGGCAGATATCCAAATGACACTTAATCATGCCATATCTCTGTCAATTCCTGCTAAACGTCGCCTAACTGAACTTTTGAGAGAAAAAAGTTCACTCTTTATACAGCTCCAAAAAGAGCGCATTGCAGTGACGTGGAAAAAAATGTCGCACCTATAGACCATTTGCCATGGAAACTCACATCCAAATCAAAAAAAGAAAGAAAATGTAAGAAATGTCACGCTTCATTTGGCTAACCCGTTCAATTGGACACCTGGCACAGGCCAAGTGAAAAGCGCTGTCAATAAAACGAGAGAGAGAGAGAGAGAGAGAAACCGAAATGGGAAGAGGAAATAAGGAGAAAAAAAGAAAACATTTAACAACATGGCACAGAAATGCCACAATGGACGCTGAAACAAATAGAAGTGGACAGATCGATTAGGCATACAAATGTGCAATTAGAAATGGAAGTGGAATGCGGAATGTGGAGTGTGGAGTGTGGAGTGTGGAGTGGGGGTGGAATGGGGCGGGCCATGAGGTGTATAGATGACAGTCCTTGGGAGAGATATGAGCTGACATTACGCTAGCTACCCTTTGCTCAATAAACCGTTACAAACGACAGCCAGGGTGAGCTAAACAGGAAGCAATCGAACGAGCTAACGAGCCATACACAAACGACACTTGGCATCGCTCGAGCAAGCGCCCAACTACTATAGCATATTATATAATCTAGCTACATAACTGCATTTCGTGGCTTTCATTTCGAAAATGTCAGCGCTGCACTTTGGCAGCTTTTAATTGAATTAAGTTTGTTGTAATTTATCTGCCAATGTTCACCACAAATTTCAATAATTACGAACAGTTTTTAATTACATTGTCCGGATTGTTAGGGGGTTGGGATTGGGTTTGGGGTTTTATTTGGCTATTTTACAGTGGACATGTTTAATTATTATTTATGATTGTTTAGCGTTTTTCTGAAATTGATTTATGTGGCATTCTCGTGCAATGACGGTCAGTTTATTAATTTGTTAAGCTTACAGCACTCTGTGTTTTTTTTTCCCGCCCACACTGCAGGCGAGTCAAGAAATGTGGGCATGCCATGTCGTGAGTCCATTACAATTATATATTAATTAATAACAATTTTTCGGGGTGTTAATGCGTGTTGCATACAAGTTTTAATTACAATTTTGATTGCCAATATAAATGATATGTTGGCTGTTTATTGATGTAAGCTGTAACATTTATTGATGCAACTGATTTCATTTAAAAGGGGGAACAAAATTTAAAAATAAATAAAAAGAATTAATGAAAAATATGTTTAGAAATTCTAAATGCATTGAACAAAATTATAAATCAAATTGAACTTAAGTAAAATTAAAGCAAATTGTATTTGCATTCTAAAACTTTTCTTCTTCTCAAATAAAAAATTAATAAAAATTAATACGACTCTGAATTGAAATGAAATAAAGGAATCAGAAATCTGAGAATTTCACTCAATTAAATCAAGTCTCAAATCTCTCTCTCAAAATTGCCAATGCATTTCAGCCTTTAGCTTTTGTGTGCCACACACATTAAATAACCGCTACATTTTATTTAGTAATCATCAATCAAGCGATGCTTAGCGTAAAACATAAATTCTTAGTCTCAATCAAAGCATTTCCTGCTTTCGCCAGCTTCTCTAGCCATGGCCAATCTGAAAGACAATGCAAACAGCAAACTGAATGAGCAACGCCTGCGTGAAAAATGCAAATCAATTCAATTAAAACAACAAGAGCAACATGCAGCCGGAAAACACAGGCAACAACAGCAACAGCAACAGCAACTAGTCAATGCAATGCCAAGACGCATGCCTCAATGCCATAGCCGCAAGGTACAAGCAACAACAGCAACCCACAACAACAACAACAATGTGATGCATGTTGCTGCGCAACAAAAGCAAGCGCACCATAAAGATCCCGCGCAGAGTCGCTGTGCCTGACAAGAGCCAAAGCAACAGCAACAGCAACAGCAACAGCAACAGCAACAGCAACACTAGCAACAGCAACAACAATGGCGCAACAACACACATGCCACAAAAGTGTTGCAGTTACAAGAATTTTAATCAAGCGTTTAACACTAAACGCGGCACAGCCTCAAAACATTGCAACGTTCGCAACGGCTGCGCAGACGCATAAACAATTTTCCAATTGTTGTTGTTGCTGTTGCTGTTGCTGTTGCCGCTGAGCCTTTATTGGTGCCTTTGTGTTGGTTGCTGCGCATAAATTAACTTGCCGCTTGTCTAGCCAACAACTGCGTCTGCATCTGCGTGGCCAGCACCAAATCAAGCCGGCTAGATCCTCATGTCGGCCAGGTAGTCTTAAGGCCGGTTTTGGCTTTTGGACAAATTTAAATTTGCATGACAGTCGCACATTGATCATGCTGCCGTTGCTGCTGGCTGACTGTCTCACAGACTCCCAGGATATCCAACTGTGCCGCATTGCAACGCATTTTCAATTAACCAAAACATGCCACAGTCGCTATGTCGCTGAATGACATTTCTGTTGGCTCTTGTCTTGTCTTTGGTTGCATTCGAAATTTTTTGTTTTTTTGAATATCGACCAGCTGACGAGAGTCCACTTAAGGCGCCGCCATAAAATCCGCCCAAAATACCCAATAAAAACCATTCAATAAATCAAAACAAATTAACATAAATCTTGGCAGTCTGTCGACGCAACTGCTTTGGGGCATGACCAGCTCGCGTTGCTGCTGCTGCTGCTGCTGCTGCATCTGTTGATGATGATGTCGATCGTAAATCCTAAAATTTTGACAAATGTACAAAAGCTTCCTCAAAATGGGCAATAAAAAATTAAAAAAAAAAAAGAAAAAACAATAATAAAAAATGTACTTTGAGTATATGTATACAAATACACACACACAAGCACAACAACAAGCCACAAAATTCTTTATTGCATATTCAAAACGCCAAGAAGAAAATATTTCGGCTGAGCAAATCGAGCTGGAAATGCTCTATAAAAAGAATATATTTTAATATTAAACAAAGTTTATTTAAAGATTTAAGCTAAATTAACTTTTGTTTATATTTCATTTTTATTAAATAATATATTTATATTATTACTGATTAAATTATCAATATATATAATAAATATAATATTAATTGAATAAAAGCAAATTTTATTATTATTTTATATATTTTTTATTATTATTTTGATTATTTTTCTCATATTTTTGAGAAAAATATATTTTCTAATTAAATTTAAATTTTTAAAAATATATATATTTAACTAAATACTTCTTGTCACAATAATAAATATAGAATTGATTTGTTTTTTCTTTTAATTATTTAAGAAAAGAACGATATATTTCTTTCATTTTATTTTTTACACATTCATGTATATTAGATTTATTTTTCTCATTTACAAAAATTAATTTTATATACAAATAAAATAAAATAAAATAAAAAAAAAAAAAAAAACATATGATTGTGCTAAATGTAAATGTGAAAAATGTAAAAAAAAAAATAAAAATTAACTAATACGAATTTTGAAAAATATATTTGTTTATATATGTTTTTTTTTTTTTTTTTTTTTAAGAATTAAATCAAACAAAATAGTAAATCAAATATATTTGTTTAGTTATTTGTTATGAATTAATTCAATATTATATCAATAAATATCTTTTATATATCATATATATTTTAAAAATATATATTTAAAAATATAATTTCTATTTACAAAAAAAATTGATAAAAACTTAAATAATTTAAATAAATTATATACGAGTTAAATGCTAAATAATATATTTTTTCACGCACAAACAATATCTAATTTTATGAAATCATTTAAGCAACTTCTTTACAAAGCTATTTCTAAAATATTTATTTCATTACAATAGCTCTGGATATAGAAGGCACTATTTAACCACCAATTAGTTGATTGCCTAAAATTTCCTGATAAAACGAAATATTTATTGTACAGTATCTTAGGGCAACAGAAGTTCTAACAAACCAGATGCATCTCTACACATGACACAAATAGCGCACAAAATGTATCTTTTAGAAGGCGAAATGAGTGCCATAAATGTGAACAGAGACACTCAGACAGCCAGAGCCAGAGCCACAGAGACCGAACCGAGGAGAGGAGGCGAGAACAGGAGGTAGTGGAAATAGAGGAGTGCTGAAGATGGAGGTGGCGGTGGAGGACTGAGCATGTATGCCCCAAAGGGCCCCGCATAACGCACATGTCTGCAAAGTGTTAATGTGAATTTATGATGCATTACGCGGCGTTGGCATTGGATATGGAGATGCTCGCCGGGCAGAGGCTGGAGAGGCTGGAGCCATTCGCTGTCGTCGCGACTTTAAGATTTCTTTTCTAGCTGCGTAATGAAAAACAGATTTGGAAAGTTTTTACGATACAATATAAAGTGAAATGTATCTATAAGCAGCTCCGTTGGGGAATCTGTGCAAAATAGACGAGAAGTAGCCTGAGCTTATGCCAGACACACAAAGGTAATGGTAATATTAGCATTATGAACTAAGAGCAAATGCAGATCAAAGGATTTGATTTCGAAGAGTTAATGTAGAAGAAGTTGAGGCGAAAGGCAATTGTATGTATATATAATTATAAATATTTTCTAAATATTTCTTACTATTGTTATTTATTATTATATTGTATGTTTATAGTGATAATAAATTTATAATAATTATTTTTTATATATATTGTATATCATTAATATTAATAATTAATAAAAATATTAATATATATTGCATTTAATCAATTTTTACTTAAAGCTCATGTAATCCATAGTTCTTCAGCTAATACATATGTAGCTATATTAAATCGAATGCCTATTGAGCATTATATATTTAGCTTGACAAACGATGACATTTCAATTTGAGTACATGCACACAGTAAAGCCAAACAGGCGTTCACACTAATTACAACGCCTCTGACCACCCACAAAAACAGTCACAAAACACTCGAAGCACTCGAGGCACTCGAATGGCTGCGGCACGCCCCAACGTCGTCTCGTCGTCTCGACGTCCCTCGTCGTGGGTTGACGCCCACATTTGACTTGTCACGCCCAGGGCTTAATTGAAACCGTGTGCGGAACTTGGATTTCCCAATATGGTGCAAACACTTGCGCCACCAAATAATGCTAGATGTATTTATGCTTGCCATTAGCAGGAGTAACAAAAGGCCACACATTTGTGGCAGGCAGGCGCTGGCTGCTCGATGGCATGGCACATTACAAGTAAATTAAATTATGGCCACGCCGACGCCACAGCCAATGCGACTAATAAACTTTCAATTAATGCAATCCAAAAATATATACAAAGGGTTTCAACCCTCAAGGTGTGGATGCTTGCAGCGCTTTGAGAGATGCGCACAAATTGAAAACAATTTGCTTCAGTTCACAATGAGATAAGAAGTCAAAGGTCTAAGCATTCGGAGTTGAAGGCGTCACTAGCGCTGACAGCGCTTGGCACGATGGGCGCACATACATAATTTATGCAGTTCTAGCTCTCGAGTTCCAGTTGCGAGTTTCTCCCTTTATTTGTTTGTTGCACACGCAATGGGCATGACGAATTTCTAGGCGCTGCTTTGAAGTCACGACAACTTTTCTGTTTCTTCCGACGCGCTTCCCTCTTTTTTTTTTTTTTGGCAAACTTGGAGCATTTCGAGCCGCCTTGGCCTCATCTTTGTGCAGCTCGTAAATAAAATCGTAAATTGTCATTTTGTTTTATTGTTCAGTCGACAGTTTTTATTGAGCTCGTTTTGTCGGCATTCCGTTTTTAGTGGGCGAGCTGTTGGCTCCTATCCTATTCCCTCGGCACTTAACTCATTTCTCGTTCGGATGCCCACAACATGTCCGTTAATGAGCCATAAAGGTGTGCACAAAACACCTTGAAACATGGCCAGAGTGTCGATGTGCTGACTGCTTGGAATATTGAGTTTACTTTTTAAGTTTTTTTACTTTTCTTTTTTTTCTTGTTAAAATTAAATTTCTATAAATATGTATGTGCTCGATTAAGCATAATCAGAGTTGTTTATGGATGAGTTCTTTAAGTGGAGCAATCCTTGCAGCTGCATGGCAGGATTGTATAGAGATGTTTATCTGATAGCTTCTTGAGTAAAATTCGTTTCTTCATTTGAAGTAAGACGCTATAATGTAAGACAAAACAAAATGATACATAATATTATAAGTAATACAAATTCCAATATTAATTTTTATTAATTATTAATTAGTTTAAAAAAAAAATTATTAATAAAAAAAATAATAAAAAATTAAATTAAATAAATAAATAAATTAAATATTTTATTAAATATAATAAAAAAAAATATGTTTAACAAATTATAAAAAAATTTAAAAAAAATGAAAATTAAATGAAAGCTTAATAAATAAATAAAGTTAATATAACCCAAATTAATTAATTAAACATTTAAAAAATGAAAGCTAAAAATCATTTTTATCAAAAATAATTTAAACATAATTGTCTAAAAATATTAGGTATAAAAACAAAACCAAATTTAGCTGACTTTACACACTTTGTATAATTTATATAATATAATTTATATAATTTTATTTCATTCTTCATTTGATTTCTTTCTGTGTTGTATGTAGTCCTGGCCCATTGCAAATATTTACTAAAACTAGAATTGCTTGCAAGTAAAAGTATTTCCACTCCAGCTCATATCTTACTTCTGCACCTTTCTACATTTGCAGCAATCGAAATGAATCTGAAATCTCTTGTCAATGCCCTGCGTGGCTGGTCAAGCACAGAGACTCACTCAGCCGCATCCATATGATGTGGCATATATCAAAAGCGCTAATGCGACCGGTACAAATTGTGTTGGCTGCTCCTTTAAAAGGCCATAAAAATGAACCACGCGAACTAATCACGCAATAAATGAACGCTCATCAATTCATAGACAGTTTCAGTTTGTTCGATTGCTGATCGGCGGCAGGAGGCAGGAGGAGGCAGGAGGAGGCTGTTCGGTCAGATGATGGTCAATGTTTCGCGCTGACTAAACCGAAGCAGCCCCAAATGAGCAACAGCAAAAGCAATAAAATTTATGTTAAGTAGCGCGGCCATAAATAGCCAACGGCCAAATAGGATGGGATGCTATATAATGGGATGGGCTGCTGTGATATGGAGAACGATGACAACAGCGCCGATAGAACGTCCAGCCAGGTCCGGTCTGGCTCGGCACGGTCTGGCCTTGACAAAGGCAAAAACGTGAATCGTGGAATGATAAATGTCAAAGCAAATGACATAAATAATCGAATCGAGCGCAAAGCAGTCGAGCATAAAAGCGAGGCCAGGGACAGCACGACTACTGCCTACTACTCTATACATATAAGGCTATCATCATCATCATCATCATCATCATCATCATCATCATCATCATCACGGCTGGCTAGACCAATGTTGAAGCCATAAAAAAAAATCCTTTTGCCAACTCCAAGTGTGGTCCATGAGCACGAGCACACCAGCACGGGCCCTCAAAAGCGAACATCTTCAATTATTGATAGATTATTTACTGTCAGCCAACCAATGACATTGCCCATTGCCCATTGCCCAATGCCCATTGCCCAATGCCCATTGTGCCTGGCAGTTCCAGGAAACGCAGTCATCGCCGTCATCCTTCCCATCATCTTCGCAGTCTTTGACTTTGCCTTGTACGCGACTTACATTAATCATCAACTGAAGCACACCCAACTTTTCTACCTCTCGAGCCTCTCTCTCTCTCTCTCTCTCTCTCTCTCCCTCTCTCGGCATAGTGTGTAATTTGTAATTCCTTTTGCGCATATTCCATTATCAACATCGTTTCATACATCACTGCCATGCAACATACATGCGTACAAATGAATTGTAGTTCATTAAAATATATGAAATTATTCAGAGCTCTAGAAATGTATTCCTTTTTATTTAAATTATAACTCTTTTATTTTATAAGTTTTCTTTTTCGATGGGCATGAAGAATTAGATATATATTAAAATATAATTCTTTAAAAATATTAAAAAAAAAAAAGTAATAATAATATAATAGAAATATGGTTAACTTGAAAAATTTACTTCAATAATCATTAAGTAAATTTTTAGTAAATTAATTTATAATTTATAATAATAATTTGTAAATATAAATAAAAAATATATAAATTCCAAAAAAATAATTATTTAGAATTGATAAAATGTTTCACATATAACTTAAGAATTTTTTTTCGATTATCATTCAGAGTAATGTTTTTTATTTGTAATAAATAATACAAAATATATGATATGAATCAAAAATATTTTTTTAAATATGTATTTTGAGCTAATATAATATTTAAATTATATCTTAATAATTTCATTACGATTATAATCAAAAGAGTTATTAACAAAATATAAATGATAAAAAATATATTGAAAAATAAAATTAAATAAATTATCGCAATGAAAATATAAATATATAATTTCAAACTTTTATTTCATTAAATAAAAATAATTATATGTCATAAATTCTTTATTAAAATAATAATTATTATTAAAAATTATATGAATTTGACCCACTAACTTTATGCTACATTTTTAATGCTCTACTATTATAAATTTAACGTTATTCTAACTAGAATAAAATTGTCGTTTTTTTTTACTTTAAGCAAAGTTTAACTCTTGATATAAATAAATAACCAAATAGCTCTAGGCCCATAGGCCCACCTATGTAGAGCAGCGTTGTCAATACATGTCCACGTGTGTGCTCGTATTTAATTGAAATTTACTTACCTGCAATCTAGCTTGAGGCCATAATCTAAAGATACAGATACACACATATATATATATATAGACAGAGAGGCCGATCATAGTTGCTAACTGATGGCATATGATGTTGGCTTACGACTGACAGGCAGACAGGTGAGTATATTCGTAACCAGTTAACAGACGTGATTCATGAGCATGCAAAAAGCTGAGCTGAGTTAACATAGCTACGGCAGTGAGTGGAGACAGTGAAAGAAACGAAAGGCATGCCAAAACCAGGTCAGAGCACGCATGTCAATCAGTCAAATGCAGTTTTGCCATCAAGCACTCATTTCCTGGAAATTATTGATGAATGAGGCTTTAGGTGCTGGCTGGAACAATGACCAAAGAGAGACCCACACACTAGTCAATACATTGATGACTTCATGAGCAGAGCTTGGCAAACAGAACAAATGGTCTCTCTGATGGTTAGGCAATTTCTCTGCTGCAAAGTCGCCAAGTCAGGGCCAACAATTAAGTTGGAACTGAGCCTGAGTTGGAGTTCTGTGTGTGTGTTTGAGCTGGTTTTCATTAATTCAAGTCGCCTCCCCGCCGCGTCAAATGCAAATGATGCAGATGCTCGCCAATCGCCATTCGCTCAAGTCACAAATCGATGCGTAATTAATTGCCCAGGCAAGTTTCGCATGCCGCATGCAATTAAAAATTCATATGCGGCCATGCCGCAAGTTCAATGTTCTGTTTTGCCTCAAACTTAGACAAGTTGCTTTCAGCAGAAGTCGACGACGACGAAGCAGCAGCAGCAGGAGCAGCGGCAGCTTCAGGCGCCGCATGTGGCATTCTGGCCAAATGTTTGCCAAACTCGCCTGCCGACTTGGCCAAACATCTTTGACTCCGGACCATTGCCATTGCCTCTGGGACTTGTTTTGATCGTTGCCTGTTCACTGCTGGCTGTGTGGGCTACACAAAACGCGTTGCTCTCGGCCCAGCTGCAAGGGAGGTTGCTTGGTAGATAGGTAGGTAGGTCTTAAAAAAATATATGGTCCGTTGATTACCGCTTGCTGTGATTTTTGATTATGCAGTTTCCGTTCGCTTCGTTTTCCCTTTTATATTTCTTTTTGCATATGTAATTTTTGTTTTTTTTTTTTTTTTTTTTTCTGAATCGTCTGGCACGCAGCTCAAGGACTTTGTTGGCGTTGGCGAGCTGCGAGTTCGATTTAATATGTTAAGCGAACCGTTGATAAGCTCTCAGCTGGCTATGCGTTTACATATTTTCATTTTGCATTATTTTCTGATGGATTTATTTTTGTTTTGTTTTTGAATTAATTTTTCAAAAGGATTTTCGCTTTCAGTGAGGCCAAAAAAAAGTTAATGAAGTTTTAATTTCTTTTAAAAGATTTTTAAAAAATATTCTTAACTAAGCATTTGCATTTGTTTAAAAGTTAATTTGTTTAAGAATAATTCCTTTCATATAAACACAGAAAATTAATTAGTTTACAGCCTAAAGACTTTTAATTCAACTCTTTACACTCTCGCTAAAGTAAACAACATTTAATAAAAGCTCACCATTAAATCCGCGAATACATTGTGATCTGTTAGACTTAAAAAACAATAATTCCATAATCGTTATCCATTCATCAAAATGCTCAACTCATGCCACCGTGGCCTTCATAAAACACGCTCAGCTTCACCCAGCCACCCGATTTTAAGCCTCATAAAACAGAGCCTTAGGCATAATTCAGAGACGGCTTTGTTCAGCGATTAAGTTCAAATAATAGACTCAATTAAGCAAAGTAGACAACTCAATAGGCTTCAAAGTCGTGCTCAGACACAAAAAAAAGAAAACCAAAAAAATACGCGTAGATAAATTACACAAAACGCTTTCAAGCAACAAGTTTCCATTGCCATGACTAGCAACAAAAGCAAAAAAACAATACGAAATGGGGAGAAAAAAATCAAGAATTGAAAAGGAATAATACAAATCCAACCGCAAACTGCGCAATGACATCATTTGGCATCAGTGTCAACTTTTTCGATTGACCCAAAAAGGTCGCAGGTCACCCAAATGCCGAGACGAGGGATTCAAATAAACAACAACGGGCTAAAAGCTTTATAGAGCCAATCAATTATGAGACGCAGCGAAATGGTCCAAAGGTAGCAACGCGTCCCTTGTAAAATCTGAACAAGTTCAAATAAATAACAGAAAAATCTAGAGTGTTGAATGTGATTATCTGACTGACTAGGGCATACCCTGGAAATGAGGGGAGTATTAATTGAATTTCTGTTTCTATACTGAGCAGAGATACAGTATTTGAATTGAAGAAACTTTTTTTGCTTAAAGCATATTTAAAATATTTTAAAATAGATCTCACTTTGAAGAGAAGTAAAGGGGCTTAATCTTCTGCCTTCAGAGAAGCTTTAATATTCTTCCTTGAACTAGATATATGTCCTGACAGAGGAATTTCTGTAGACAGAGACATTTTTTTTTTTTTTTTTAACATTCAAGTATTCTATTTTATAAATTATAAAACAAATTATAAATTATTTGGTTTTAGTTTTGATAAGTAATAAAAGGGTAAAAGAAAATTTTGATAATTTTGAAATTACACTTTATTAAAAAAAATAAAAATAAATAAATAATAATAGATATAGACATAATCAACTCAACATAGACTTACTTATCATAACCTTCTCACCTCAGGTCAAATGTCTACAGGGTAGAACAACCAATTCAAGCTTTGTTTCTGTTTCTCTTTCTGTTTTTTGTCTGTGCTTCTATTTTGATATATTGCTGCAATTTGTTAGGCCAGCGAATGCTTTCGATACGGGAAATTACCTACACGCTGTGCAGAGATCGTACAAATTAATTAAAAGCCTACATGGTGCAAGCGATTCAAATAGCCCTACCAAAACCTAAAGAAGATCGACGGCAGAGCTAAACACAATTTGAATTTGATTCGGATTCAGACTCCGATTCAGAGATTCAGAAACTTCTACTGTTCGTTTTTACGGCTCATTTGCAAAGGGCGGCAGCTGCTGCAGTAGTATAATAAATAGTTCGTGGACCGCATGCGGCTTTGGGGCCTACTTGTTGGTGTGTTGGGTTTGGGGTTGACTGAAATAAGATACACTCATATAAGCGCATAAAGAGCTTAATGTGACCATCATTGAAAGAGTTTTCTTTAGAGACAGAAATAAAGAAAAACAAATGCAGCTTGGAAATTTTGTCAAGCTCTGAAAGGGTTTACTTTGAGCTATTTTCGTATATCGTATACATGAAAAATATGTGTTTAAGGAATTAATATTTGTTTTTGCTTTGTTATGGGGATAATATGAGAATTTAAGCTGGGGAAAGTTTGATGTATTTTATGATGTGTGAAATATGCAGAAATATATATTTACAGGGCAGACAGAAAGAACATAATCTAATAGTTTATATTTGTGTAGGATCATTTGAAATGGCCAATGAGAATTATGAGTTCTTAAATAAATTTAATTTTTTGTAATATTTATTGGAATTTTATTACCATTATTATTATTTTTTACATATTAATAACAATTTTAAGTTTTTAAATTTATTTACTGTATTATTTATTAATTTACTTTTTTTATATATAAAAATTAATTTTAAAACTAGTTTTTGTATTATTTTATTTAATTTATATTTTTATTTATTTATCAACTATTTAATATTTGTATTAATTATTAATTTATTTTTGTTTATTTATAAAAATTAGTTTTAAGTTCACAAACTAATTTTATTTATTAATTGCATATATATTATTATTTTGTATTATTTTATTTTATATATAATTTTAATTTATTTATCAACTATTGAATATTTGTTTTTATTATTTTATTTAATTTATTTTAAAATTTTGCTTATTTATGTAATATATTTTTTTCATTTAGATTTTCTTTTTATAATTTTTAAATTCAGCATAAATGCAAGCATTCCAATATATGTACCTCTTCCATTGATTAAATATATAAACACATAAATATGTCAGGGCTAAGAAATACGACAATGTATTTAGTTTACTTTCAAACTTGAGCTCGCATTATAAAATATTGACAATTTGTTTTTGTCGCACACAATATAATAATAAAGAAATAATTAAAATTTAATCAACTGTAACACGAGCTGAGCTTACAAGAAAATATATTTATTTTTGATAACGGAACGAAAAGATTTGAACGAACGTTTTGACCCAATTAGATAAGCATTAAAGGCGAGAAATTGTTAAGTAAAGCAGGCGATGCTGAGAACGTTTTACTTTCCAAACATTCATTCTTATTGAGATATTTTGCGCAGCATCCCAGGCGGCGTCGGTGGTGTAATGGTCAGCATAGTTGCCTTCCAAGCAGTTGATCCGGGTTCGATTCCCGGCCGACGCACAAGTAAATATTTTATTTTCAAATTGCATTTTTTTATTAAATATTTAAATTTGTTAACTAAAATTGCATATTTACATAGTGGGCATAATCAGCTGCAGATGAATTTATTTTTGGCAACTGTGCGCTCAAATTGCTTTGTAATTAATTTAGTGCCGCACAAATTGCTTAATTCGAGTTGGGCGAGAGTTTGTTGCAACAGCTGCTATTAACTGATTTCCAAATGGTCATATATTAAAAGCATTCAATTAAATTTCAATTACCAAACATTTGACCACAGCTAGTATGTTGTTGTGTCTGTGTCTGCCGTTGTGCCTGGTTCATGCATATCTAATTATTGAACTCTGAAATTTAGAACGACATTTTTGCATGTCATCAAATATTTGCATTCGAAATTCAATTATGCTGTCCATGCGCTTGTCAAGTAAATATTTAAGCCAATAATATTGTTGGCCATGCCAGATGAAGGTCGCTGACTCCACAGCACTGAAGATACAGCGACGGCTTACTAATTAGTATGCCGTTTGCATATGCCAAACGCTTTGTTTGCACTAATTTCCTTCGTCCGGCCACATGGATGAAGTGTCTGCTAAAGATTTGGTCAACAAGCCAGGCTAAGGAGCTCGACACAAAATGTTTGTATATTGTGAAGAAGAAATATGCTAGTGAAGTTGTTGAACGCATTGTGAAATGGAATAAATAAATAAATAATTGCAAGTAGAGTAGGAAATGAAATGCTTCGGTATATTAGCTAGCCCTAACATCAGCTGGCAAAAGGTTTTGCTTTAAATCTATCGAAATGTTGAAGGATACAAATTTAAGAAGAATTTCTATTCATTGAGCTCTAAATGATGCCCAAGCTCAGCTAAAAATAAATCTAAATTTAAATCTAAATCTTAATCTATTAAAAATGCATATACTTTATGGGTTCTGGCACGCCTCCTTCTGCCTATTACAATAAAAATGGATTGAGGGTATAATAATTAGCTTTCACGAGAGTCTTTAGAGTGTTTTTCTTGAGTCTTTTATCTGTCGAACAAGTTTAAATTTATTTTTGGGATAGCAGAACTTTATAAAGCAACTATAAGTCTAGTCAATAATTGCCAATATTTTCTACCAATTATGGATTACTTAACTGGCTGTAGCTCCTGCTCAATACAAATCTAAAAACTATAGCTGAAGTGGAATATTTTCACGACTTCATCAAGAAGCTTTAAGCCTGGTCAATAGTTGCCAAGCATGTAATAAAGATATTACATTATGTAAGCCAATGTTAATGTTAATGTTAATGTTAACTTATATTATGTAAACCACAATTATGCAAACCCATAAGTTCTGTTAACTGCTGCAGCTTCTCTGGTCAACTGCTGTATTTATAATATATATCCAGACTTTAACAAACTGAACTAAATCTGTTTATGTTTTTTAGTCTTTACCACTCATATACAGTATACCAACATTTTGCATTGGCTGTATATGATATTATTCCTTGACTGGCGGCTGCAGCTCCTGCTGCGCTCATTTGCTATTCATTTCGTTTGTGGCATGTCTTGACTTATGCGTATTACTGCAAATATCAATTAATGCATGAAACGTGCGTAAAATAATTTAGATTTTTTCACGCACAGGCAAAAGTGCGAGAGTCGCCGTCAGCTGACCTTGGGATATTGAATAATCATGAAAAAAAAAAAAGAAGAGTAAGGCAAGATAAGAGCTTCCAGACAGGCAACATAATTGATTTGCTGGCGATTTATGCGTCTGCCCCAAGAGTTTCTCAAGGGTCAGGTCACGCACACACACGCATACAGTGTCTCAGCAGTTCTAGTTGTTGTTGTTGTTGTTATTGGGCACACAAGTGTGAGTCTGACATGAACATGACCAAGTGCAATATGTAAAGCATGCTCGACTGCATTTGTAATCACTTTGAGCATCATTAAGTAAATTACAAGCTGCCAACAGCAAGAGCAACATTAGATTCTAGATACATTTGTATCTCGAGCAGCAGCAAGGGAATTCGGTGTGGTTGACCAACATTTTGGGTCTAGAGAGTTAAGATAGACTCTTTGGCTCGTTTGACTATTTAATTTAATTCAACTCTCGGACCAAGTAAAAGAGGAAAACCAAATGTTGATATTAGTTGTCTGTCTGTTAGTGGAGGGGTAAACTGACTTTAAACTAATATTTGCTCTTTGCCTGCCACGCCTCAAAAGAGCAAAATTGAAACACTGCCCTTTTACGTTTTTGGCATTTCAATGTGTGCCACGCCCACATGCGAGCAGTTGCGCCCCATTTTGGCCGCAGCTGTTGGCTGTGGCACGTTTGTTTATTTGTTTGCCTGCTGGCCGTGGCCGGTAGTTCCCTTTTTTTTTGCGGTTACAGTTTGGCCTGCATATTTATGGCACATAAGGTATACAACACGACCTTTCCCGCTCTCCCTCTCCATCTCTCCCTCTCTCTTTGGGTGTTCTTTATCACTAGCTATACTTATTATGCCGCTGTGCGGTTTATTTGTGCACAGTTTGGCTGTTGTTATTGTTTGTATTTGCTCTGCGGCATCTTCACAGCTGAGCGATTCGAACTCAATATTTGTCTACGTCGCTTTAGCCGGCTTTTGCGCCAGTGAGTCCTGTGGGTCCTTAACACAATTGCTGTCCCAAAAAATATTTACAGCCTCGGGACCTTGAGTCGTAGCAAAAAAGAAAAGAAAATAGATATTTGTAATTGTAATTTTCGACACATTCGCAATATGCGTTAGTGGGCAAGGTTAACGTATTTTTGGCAATTTATAAAGCAAAATTGCAGTTCGATAATATATATAACATAATATATAAATTTATCATTTTATATAATGTAATTAAATACATTAAATATGCTAAAAAAAAAATAAAAATCAAAGTTACAAAAAATGAAATATATACGTAAATTGATATAATATAATAATTTAATATAATATAATAAATATTAATATTTATGACTTCATATAATAAATATAAATATGAATAAATTATATTATTATAAAAATTAAAAAATAAATGAAAATAAAAATAAAATTTATTCATAAATATATCTTTTAATACACAACGTTATTTATTTCGTATTCGTATATCTACTAATTATGTATCTATAAAAATAATTAACTATTTATTATAAAAAAATATATATTTTTTTTATAAAAAATAATATAATATAGTATATATGTATATAGCATATTACTCAAAAATGTTTTATTAAGCATTTAAATATTTTATTTATTCATATATAAAATTCTTTTTAATTTTTAATTTTTCTATGCCTAAATGTTGTTTGTTTCTCAATTAAATAAATATATTAAATTTATATTTATTTTTAATTTTTTTTTTTTTAATAGAGAACATCTTAAAATTATTTTTAATATTTTAATGCCATTTTAAAAATTTTTAAAATATATACATTTATAATTATTCTCCTTTTAATTACATTCCCACATTCGGTCTAGCTTGGTAATAATTTGTTATTCATTTTTTAGTATTTACATTTGAATACTAATTTCAGCTCAAAAATCAATTGAATCAGCTATCGAATGCAATGTTGTTCATGTTGCTCTAGTCAAATGTTTATCGCTATGAATTTCATGTCTACAGACCTGTTTCTACGGGCCACACACAGATCAATCTTAACATCAATTTCCAACTAATCGATGCCATTTCCACTTCCATTTAGCATTTCAAGCCATACTTTCTACAGCTGCAGCAATCAGGTGTAATAATGTCTCTGTTCGATAGCCAAAGAGTTGTTCGTTTTAATTAAAAAAGAAAAGTTCCCTAACGTTCCCTAACTCCACACACACACACACACATATATATCAATTACGCAGTCGATTAAGCCAAACAAACTGCCAACTGATTGCCAACGCATGCCGGCCAGAGCTCAGATAGACTTCGATGCAGCTAAGCCAGGTATGTTTGTATTCATATATGTATATATTTTTTATATTCTTTGCTTCTTCTCTTCGATAGCGTCGCCGTCGTCGTCGTCGTCGTCTGGCCGTGTCATCATTAGAAAAATTGCTGTAGACGTAGCAAGAGATGCTTTGGAGGCCGCGTTACGCACACGAACTGTCAACTGGCTAATAGGCAGAAAGGAAACTGGTTAAGGAAATTGCAGCCTTGATTGCATGTGACCGCACGAGCAGCAGCAGCAGCAGCGGCAGCTGAAAGAGGAGGAGGAGGAGGAGGAGGCATGCAGCCAAGCGCTTCCAACGGGGCCTTAATTTGGCTTAAATGGCTGACCAAATTGCACAGTTACCTCAGCACTATGTAAATCTGCTAAAGTGTGCGTGTGTGTGTGTGTGGTGGCGTGCGTGGCAATAATTTTCCAATTTCATGCAATTTAATTTTCGTTGTCAAGCGCAACATTTATTTTATATTTGCTGCTGCTGTCGTCGTCGTTGTTGTTGTAGTTATTTTCGTATTTAGGCTTAAAATCTTAACGTTTAATTATCGTGATTTTTAGCGGGAGTGTGGCGGTAAAGCCACAACGACAGCGGCAGCCACTGCTAGCTGTTACCTTAATTGCATTTGGCTGTAATATGTTATGGCATTGAGTTTAACCGTTAGTTATTGATGCTTGGCTTGCGGTAAGTCTAATGTTAGTTAGACACTTTGAGAGGCATTTGGGGTTTGTATATAGAATATATGAGAATGAATTTTGTTTTCAAATTAGTTTGAATGCATTTTATATTCACAACTAATATTTGCAGAGAACTAAAATAAATCATACGAAAACACCTTTTATTGCTTATATAATGCCATGCATATATACAGCTCTTAACAATAGTTTTTCTTTCTCTTTTGCCGTAGCTATAGAATTTACACACTTAACGCAATGCTACAACAGCCAACTAACTAAAAGAAACAGCAGCTAAGCTAAGTAACAAGCAAAGAAGAGCCAAAGTAAGTGAAGTGGGGAAAACCAGTCACCCACTTGGCCAGTCCATAAAGTGGACAATTCATGGCATGTCGGCATTGTCGGCACACACTAACAACAAACAAGAGACAACTTCTTTCCCACCTTGATCCCAATCAACCTTTGGTGACACTGCCGATGGCATCCTAAGCCGCAGTTAGCGCCTCGCGTTCCTTTGGTTCCGGCATCGCGCGGCGCTTTAACATGGCTCTTGCATTGCTTGGCCGATTTTATTTTACTTTATTTTATTTTTTTCTTGCTTCGCCAATTAATTAAGCAACAAGAGAAGCTGGCAAGCAGACTGCAGGCCGTAAGGCCGCGAGGCTTGTGCAACTGCAACAGCAGCACAAACTGAACAACAAATTTCGCTGAAAATTGGTCATGAAGCGCATTCTAATTCTATTAGCAAAAAGCCAAAGTCAAAGCACCGCAAGGCAATTGTGAGTGAACGAGGACATTCCAAGCAGTTGGTATAAGGGAAACTGTTTTCTAATTTTTGCATAATTCACTGACCATAGAATTACAAATACATATAAAATAAATAATGCTTTGAAATTTTTGCATACATAATTAGATAATATGTGAAAAAGTTGCAGGAGATAAGTTAGAACTTACAAATGCTCTAAAATAAATATTTTAGGCAAAATAATATAAATAATGAGCAGAATCGTGGTTAAGAGATAGAAATATGATTAGAAAGTTGGATAGGAGGGTTAGAAAGAAGGTAGAAAGGTAGTTGGTGAGATAACCCAGAAAAACAGCTAAAAATAGCTAAAAAGGGCTAAAAACTGCTAAAAATGGCTAGAAAATAGCCAGAAAGGTAGATAGAACATTGGTGGTCATATGGACGGATAAATAGGATGGGCCATCATCCTGTGAACAGAATCGTGATTAAGAGATAGAAATATGATTAGAAAGTGGGATAGGAAGGTTAGAAAGAAGGTAGAAAGATAGTTGGTGAGATAAACCAGAAGAAGAACTGAAAACGGCTAAAAATGGCTAGAAAATAGCCAGATGGGTAGAATAAAGATTAATGAGCAAATGGATGGGTAAATAAGATTGGCCATCATCCTATGAACAGAATCGTGATTAAGAGATAGAAATATGATTAGAAAGTGGGATAGGAAGGTTAGAAAGAAGGTAGAAAGGTAGTTGGAGAGACAAAGCAGAAAAATAGCTAAAAACGGCTAAAAACCGCTAAAAATGGCTAGAAAATAGCCAGAAAGGTAGATTGAGCATTGATGGACAAATGGATGGATAAATAAGACTGGTCATCATCCTATGAACGTGATTAAGAGATAGAAATATGATTAGAAAGTGAGATAGGAAGGTTAGAAAGAAGGTAGAAAGGTAGTTGGTGAGATAAACCCGAAGAAGAGATAAAAATGGCTAGAATAGCCAGAAAGGTAGATAGAGCATTGGTGGGCATATGGATGGAAAAATAAGACTGGCCATCATCCTATGAACAGAATCGTGATTAAGAGATAGAAAGATGATTAGAAATTAAGATAGAAAGGTAAAAAAGAAGGTAGAAAGGTAAGTTGGAGAGACAAAGCGGGCAAGAGCTAAAAACGGCTAAAAACCGCTAAAAATGGCTAGAAAATAGCCAGAAAGGTATATTGAGCATTGATGGACAAATGGATGGATAAATAAGACTGGTCATCATCCAATGAACAGAATCGTGATTAAGAGATAGAAATATGATTAGAAAGTGGGATAGGAAGGTTAGAAAGAAGGTAGAAAGGTAGTTGGTGAGATAAACCCGAAGAAGAGCTAAAAATGGCTAAAAACCGCTAAAAACGGCTAGAAATTAGCCAGAAAGGCAGATACAGCATTGGTCATATGGACGGATAAATAAGACTGGTCATCATCCTATGAACATAATCGTGATTAAGAGATAGAAATATGATTCGAAAGTGGAATAGGAAGGTTAGAAAGAAGTTCGAAGGTAGTTGGTGAGATAAATCAGGAAAAGAGCTAAAAACGGAAAAAATTGAAACCCCGGTATAAATCGAAAACTTCAGTAATTCGTAATAAATTCGGTTCCCTTGCCATTACGAGTAAACGAGGCTCGACTGTAACTTATATCATAAACATAAATAAAAAAAAATTATAATATACGGAAATTCAATATTTTTGTTATCTAATTTAAATAATAAATATTATACTATAAAAACAATATTTATTTCAATTTTAATAGAGCATCATAAAAGTATTTATCGAAATTGTTACAAAAAAAAGTCTTGCTTATTTTCTATATGATATACGACAAAAACAGTTCCAACTATTTGCATATTAAGCTGACACGCCACTTTGCATAGTCACACAGAGCACATATTACTTCCTAATTAAAAAACTACAAAACTTTCGAGCAAATGTCTGGCAATGACGAGCTCCATCAGAGAAGCTGCGTTGCTTTTAATGATGATATTTTGCAGCCGGCAAAACTTTTTTAATAAGTTTGTCAAAATGCCTGGCAAAATGCCATACAAACACACACACGCAGCATGTTGGGCTGTCAAGCAGCATAAAAAAAGAAAAAGATTCAAGCATTTGGATGCTGGCATTTTACATTACACAATCTTAAGCATAGGCAGCTGGAATAGCAAAAGCAACAGCAACAGCAATTGACCTTTTGACACCTACACAACACCTACAAGAGTCATAGACTCTCCGACATCCAGTGAGTGGGCAAACAAATTTAACAAATTACTCGCAATGCAAATAAGCAATCATCATAAATTGCATTTTATTTTGTGCCTCTGGCTGAGCATCATTTCTATTTGTTTATCTCAACAAAATGTTTGGCTGTTATCCAAAGAGCCAAAGTGCAAAATGTACAACATATTGACAAATATAATTATTTTAAGCAGATAAATAACTCGAAATTAATTAACCTTTCTGCGCTGCAAACAACAGTACCTTATCTCATATGAACACAAGTTATTAAAATCAAATTAAGTACAAATTTAGGCTTAGCAAGTTTCAGATTTTTCATATGCTGTACTTTGATTTCATTTGCCAAGCGGCGTCGGTGGTGTAATGGTCAGCATAGTTGCCTTCCAAGCAGTTGATCCGGGTTCGATTCCCGGCCGACGCACAAGTAAATATTTTGTATTCTAAATAATTCACAAGTATTTTTTTTTATTTAAAAAAAATGCACAAGTTAATTTTATATATATATTTTTTTAATATAACATAAATATAATAAAATATATATATTTATTATTTTTTTATTAATATATTTACATTTTTTTAGCTACAGCTTAGTCTAGATTAAACTTACTTGAATTCCATATTGGCATTCGCATTACACTTTTGCTTAAATTTTAATAATTTATCATGTGCCACATTATCTCCTTTTTGCCAATATCTTATCGATGGGTTAAAAGTAAGCCAAATGAGTTTTCAACAGCTAGTATATTATTTAATGTCTTTCAATTAGCAGTCAATTAGTTTAATATTTTTGTGTTATCAACAATTCAGTATCAATTTGATATCAAAGGCATCGTATTGTATTTATAAAGATAACAAATTAATAGTTTCTTTCATTGGTATCAACTGCATTTTCTTAGTATGAATAAGATTATATTTAAAGTAGAACTTTTGTGTTTGGGCAAGTAAAATATTTAAATTTTATAAATAATTAAGGAAAATATTTCTCAGCTTAAAAAATAAAATCTATTTTTAGCTTGCTGGCTTTAAATATTTATTACTCAAGCAAAAAAATATTTTTATTCATAATTTGATTTATTTATTATTTTTTTTAAATTTATTATAGACCCACCCACATAATAATATAACCGTTAGCCGCTAACCAAAAAGAAATTTGTCTAAATTTATTCACAAAAACTGAAAAAAAAAAAAAAAAACTGAAAAATCGAGTTCCGTTTTGGAGGGACAAATTCTCATGTTAATGTTGTGCATATATAATGATGTTGGCTGTCGGCCAAATCAAAAACTCACCTCAAACACAAATTATCAATTAGAAGGGCATAAGCACACTGTTAGACGGAGCATTATCATATAGAGTGCGATTGAACGTTTATCGATTGGACATTGTTGGTGGTCTAACCCCCTACCACATGTCGATACGTCGGTACGTCTCCTGTCTCCACGTAAACGCTGTCAAAATAATTAACGGCAAATGAAGACGAGCGGCGGCGGCAAAAGTCTGACGACCGAGCTACCGAAAGCGATTCCCCTCTATGTGAAGTCCTACGACTGCCAGTTCGCAGCAGCAGTAATTCCACGCATAATTACACAAATATGCGCTGTCTATGCAAATGAGACGTGACGACGACTCCACACTTCCTGGATCTGGACTTGCGTCTTGGGGCGTTGGGTGTTCCATCATTTGTTCGTTATTTATATGGCGGGCGATTACGCGCAATTAATGCATCAATGCAAGTTATTGAATATTGAATACTAATGATGCCTGCCACACGGCCTGGCATCCAGCAGCACACAATATAATTGCGGTCGTAAATTGCAGAGTCAGCTGAATGTCTAAGAAAATGCAATAACTCCACACGCCTCAAGGAGTAGACAAGGCGCTCGATCCTCTCTGTCTACTGATTGTCATTGGATGACATAGACAACGCAGACATTCTGCAGACACAGACACAGACACAGACACAGCCTGAGCGATTGGCCGCCCTGTGTCCATAGCTCAGTGTCATAATGGACAGTGCTGACAGTAAATAATCCATCAATAATTGCAACGACTCACTGCAAAGTGGAGTTTTTCCGCCTGCTTTTCATGGGCTCCACATTTGGCTGCAGCCGTTCAGCACTTTATGTCAATTGCGTTGACATTAATCATGCCTGTTTTGATTTCACAACGTTTGCCAACTACTCAAAATTGGCCACCCAACGTTCTAGCCAGATCTGGCTATCTGGCAGCTGACAGGCTGTCCGCTACTGCCACTACTGTAGCGGCCTACTGAGATGCTGCCACGGCTACCGGTCGCAATCAACTCACTGAGCTGGTTCTGTGAGCTGGTTCAGGTATAACATGATATTTTTTTTTTTTGACAAGAAATGCAATCAGTGTTGATCTTTAAAGAGAAACAATTGTGACTAATTGAAGGGAAATATAATTAAAGTTGTTGCTTTAGAGTGAAACTCAGCTGTGTCATTTAATAAATAAAATTATAATATATTTCTGCAAGTCGTTCGTTATTATATGATTTTTATATAAAAATTGATGTCTTCTTTTATTTCTTATTATAAAAATTCATTATAAATAAATTTAAAATAATTTATAAATAACTCAAAAATTAATTCCCAATTTTGTTATAAAATAATAATCGTTATGATCTGAAAAATATATTTAAATGTCTTTCAATAAATCTATATAAATTATATTATAAGTCAAGGCTTATAGAAAAAAGCTTAAGCTATGAGAAAAATATTATAAAATTTAAAAAAAAATAAATAAAATAAAATCAAAATAAAACCAGGACATAAATTGTTTCTTGAGGTAGTGCAAGAAATTTTTATTCTCTTTTTTTTTTTTATAATAATATTAATATATAATAATTATTATAAGTATAAGTGAAGAATGTTATATTATAAATATTTGTTAATATATGTATTTATTATTATATATTATAATTTTATTTTTTATATTTTTTATTAATAGAGCATTCTTGTATATTTTATTATATTGTTGTTTAAACTTAAAATGAAAACAATTAAATATTATATATATAAAAATTGAAATATGTCTTATATTATATTATATTATTATTTCTATTATGTCACTTAATATTATATATCAACAAATAATTAATAGTAAATAAAAGATTCTTTTGCTTCAGACAAACAACATGAATTTTATCATTATTAATTTAATTTTTTAACACACAACAGACAAGAAACTTCCATAGCTGTTAATCTACTTTGGTAAATAATCGTTTGTTTGCTGTGAGATATTAAATATTTAGCATAAGCAAACTTACAAGTTTTTATTTTTTTTTTTTTATAATTTAGTTTTGCCATTGTTGTTGCCGAAAGAGAAGCAGACAGATTTACTATTTGAACTGTCAGCTTTGGCACTAAAGAAATGCAAACAGTCACACACACATTTGTCTGTTTACACACTCGAGGCTTACATACAGTCACACACACGCACATGCTCATTGTTATACACTTGATGTAGTTTGTTTATATTTGTTTATGTTAAATATTGAAGTGCATATGAAGCCGCTAAAGAGTGAGAGAGAGAGGGGGGTGAATCCCTCGCGCCACTTCGAAGCCGGGCCAAGCATTTCAGGTCAGCTAATGGCTGCTTTTTTCAAAGGCAGCAACAACAACGTTACCACAGAGAACTTTTACGGTAAAAGTGGATTTTCTTTTGCGCCATTTTTGCGGCATTTTACGTTTCTTTCGTTGCCGTTTGCCTGCTTGACTTTCCTTTTTTGCGCTCTTCCCTCACACACACACCTTAGAAGCCCAACTCGTTCACCTGCATTCACCTGCCGCTCGCTGGCGCCCGCTGCTTTCGTCGGCTTCTCTCTCTCTCTCTCTCTCTCTCTCTCTCTCTTAAAGCTGTTCGAAACGAAGTGGTCCTCGTGGCTGCGACCATCCGCAAAAATGTTTGTAGCCACACAGAGAGAGAGAGAGAGGGAGGGAGTGCCGCCAGGCAGCGCCTGTAGCTTATTTCTGGCAAGAAAAAAAGATTCTACCCCTTAGCCAGGCGTGCATTTGGGTCAGGGTTCCTGCTGCAGACACATAGAAAGTACCAGCTGACATAGAAATGCTAAAGAAATGCTCAAGAAATGTGCGAAACGATTGAGACTCGCTGAGCCAAACACATACAAGTGTAGCTAATCTTACTTGATATTCATTTAAATCGCAGCAATCGTGAGTATTTAATAAGTGCACACGAAACACGTTGCTCAAGTAACCCAATTAACATAGCTAAGATTTTTATTTGATTACATACTCATATAATTATAAAGCAACCTTTAGTTCCATATGCTCTCTAAACAATAAGGCGCTTTACTATAATTTACACAATGCTTTTAGTCGCGCCCACTTAGACTGAGGAATCGTAACAAGATTTACGGCTACTATAGGCTAAGGTAAAACCCACAATATACCCGCAACCAAGTTAATCCGCGCTATTCAATAGACGCAACAACAACAACCGAATCAACCCAATCAACTGTCGATTACTTAAGCCATTTTCAATCAACACGGCAACGTCATGGCACACAGACACAGCCGAATTACATATCTCAAACGCACAATAAACGCAATTACAATCACAGTGGAAGAGAGCAGGGGGCGACAGGTGAAGAGTTAGTGGGCGTTAAAGAGAAATAGTCAGGCCGTTATGACGTATGACCTCAGGCCGCAAAACGCGGCAAAGGAAATGAAAGACAGGCCACAGTCTCTCTCTCTCTCTCTCTCTCTCTCTCTCTCTGTCTCTCTTTATCTAGCGCCCTATCTCTCTCTGTTCCGCTCACCCATACTCACACATCCACTCTCTCCCTCTCTCTCTCTCTTGCTCACCCACACCCTCGCGTTTCTGCATACTGCATTCCAACCAGCCATCGATCAATCAATCAATCAGTCCATCCACTAGCATATATGCATATTGCCAATATGATTCGAGTCAATTATGAGTAAGCAACGTTTTCGATAAGTATGCCCAGCGGGCCTGCAACATGCTCAGCATGCAATCAGCACTAAATTATTTGCGTCGCAAAACTAATCGAAACTTCATCTCAATTTTCATACATATATCTCGCATGTTGCGGCTAGATAATCTCAGTCAATGCATAACAAATTGTGTTGTGCGAATTTGTGTGAATTTGATAGGCAGTAGCTCTGTATGTTTATGTTTCATATATAGCTTGAACTGTTGCCTAGCACACGTTCCATGGGCGGGCATTAAATTACGACAGGTCGAAGGGTAGGATAACTATTAGTATTATTAAACTCTGGAATACTGACTGGTAGCAGATTTGACTGAAAAAATGTTGGGAAATTTTTAGAGAATCAAAATTGTGTAAAATTTTCCATATATAGTCTACCTTCGTACAGCAGCTTCCTTTCCCTTTGAAAACTAAAGAGGAAACAAAATATGTAATATATGTAGCAAGAAAATAGTCCACGTTTTAATACAATCTTTTTATCCACGAAATCAGCTTTAGCTTGCAAGCAAAATTTATAGAAAATAATTAAATTATATTCTGAAATTATTTGAAATATTTTATAAAAATAATATATATTCCGTAGTTATATAAGTTATATAACATGCCTAACAAATAAATGTATATGCGTTGAATTCAATTATGCTCTGAAACTATATGTAATACGAAATTATATAATATGAATGATGTTTAAATTATGTAATGTAATGTAATTATATTCTCTATTTTTGATATATTCATATTCTAAAATATATTAACATTTCGATCTACATGGCAATTAATATTGAATTTTCCACAAACTTTAAAAGAGAATTTAATACATATAGTTGAAATTTGTTCTTTAGATATCACAGATATCACATTCCATATTTTATAAATATAATATTCGCAAAGCTTCTTTAGGCTCGTTTACCTGAAATTCAACATGCCAAGACTTTAAGCTCTTTTGCTACACTTGTATGCTGTTTTTATTTCATTTCATTTCTTTTATTTAGAAAATACAAATTGTAGCTATATATACATACAGTCATTTTCTACAGAGCTTACTTATTGTAAGCACTTCCAGCATGTCAGCTAAGACCATGCGACATCCTTACAATTGCCATAAATCCTTCTCCAGCGACTCAAACTAACATTTTCATTACATTAGAGAAATGTTTTTTTCTTAGAGCAGCAAAAAGTACAAGTCTCAGCTGCTTGTTTCACTTGACAGTAAAAACTTTAAGCCATTTCGAAATGCCGTCTTTCCGATTTCATAAAGTCCATTTTCGGTTTTGTTTTGATATGTTTTTAAGTGGATTTGCTCAGTAGTTGTTGCTGCTGCAATCCTCTTGCAACTCTCATTTTCATTATGTCAGTGTCTTTAACATTTACCGCCCTCTATTTCCATTTCCATTTCCATTCCAAAGGCGTATCTAAAACTTTTCCCGGCGGTAAAATAAAGTTAAAATTTTTATAACGATTTCAGATCTTTTTTTTCTCGTTTCAATTTTCTTTTTTTTTTTCTCTCTTTGTTTCTGCGACTTTATCCCCAATTCATCTGTTTTGCATATTTCTTTGTTATGCTTTCTCTCTCTCTATCTCTCTCTCTCTATCTACCACCCTGCTTTCCGCAGCTTTGCTTCTTTATGATTGTGTAACGTAATCTCCGCATGCCTTGTGTGTCCGGCTAGGTTTTACCGAAAGCACAAAAAATCTGCTGTAAATATATGCAAATAAGTACAGTTTGTGCTTTAATTTGAACGAACTCAACTTTCGAGTATGACCTTCGCATTAAAGTTTGGAGCAAAGTTGAAATATGTTTAAAAAGTTAAAAAAGAACTAATGGCAAAAAGGCAAATAATGGAAACGAATGAGAAATATCATTTAGCTTTAAGCGAAATGTATTTGAGGCAAAACAAATTGAAAACGAGTGAAGTAGTAGAGAAGCTGTTGCAAGGCTAAGAGATACCCTAGAAGTTGAAGCTTACACTCATTGCCATATTAGAAAGTTCACATCAATTTAGTTTTTAGTGTCTCTCAACTTCAGCTAGGCTAGTGAAAGAATAGACATTCCAAATCATTATTAATATCTAAAGTATTCAAGCGAACATCTAATAAAGAATTTCAACAAAACTCGGCCAACTTTATAACAAATCAGAAAAAATCATATCTTTTTCTAACATATCTCTCTATTTATAGAATTTACATGTTCCTAATAAATAATTCAAATTCCACAAAGAGATAACAGTGTGAAATAAATTTGTAAATTTCATAAAATTAATTTTGAATGTCTTTTTGGGTTTGTTCTTGATTACGTAGCTCTTCAACTGTTAACCCAGTTTCCAAATGGACAACATGTGTCTATCAATTGATTTGGTCAAAACTAGTTGACAACTGTTATTAGACGAGGTCTCGCATGTTGTCTATAAATCTAAACAAAGGTTTTTCGGGCTGCCAGTAATTTGATCGAGCGTCATATATATTTACGCATTGTGATATGAATTCGTAGCACTTGTTAATAAATGCTCTGATAAGCTAAAGATAACTGGGCTAATAATGCCGATTGGTCAACTATGGCCAATACCAAATGATTCACAAGAAAAACGTTACAGCTATAGATCATACCGACACTTGACTAGAAAAAGTTCCCGAAACAAGAGCAATTAAAAAAGTTTGACTCATCGGCAAATATATTTTGTATATATGTATATGTTATATTTATATATATTTTTATAAATATTAGAGTATATTTCAGCACTTAGTAGATAAGCCTCAACAACCTTGTGAAATGATAGCCAACACAAGAGACATGCAAACAAAACAAAACATCGTTCGTTAAGTCACTGAAATGTTTAAGGAATAAACTAAATGATCTTAAGTAGACAACGATTGACTTGCTATCTATATACTCTGTAAACTCTATAGCAGACTAGGCAGAGCATAGGAGAATAGTTAATTTGTTGAATTTGTTTATTGAAATTGTAGTTGTTGCTTGCTTAAGTTCAATTCAAGTGAACAAATAAAATAAAATAATAATTAATATAAAAATTAAATAAATAAAATGAAATTAAAATACATCAAGAAAATATATATTTTTAAATAGAAACTCTAGTATTTCTCAACTCAAGTGAAAAAATAAAATTAAATAAATAAATTAAAAATAAAAAATTAAAAAGTTAAATTTAAATAAATTTGTTAAATATATATTAATAAAAAAAAACTCAAGTGCACATTTAAAATTAAATAAATAAAATTAAATTAAAATAAATTAATTAAATATATATTTATAAATAGAAATATGAATTTAACTAATTTTAAAAATATTTATTTATTATTTATTTAATAAAGATATTGTTTTTATTTAAATTCAAAAGTGAACGCATTTTATTTATTTAATAAATATATTGGTTTTATTTTAGTTTTAAAGTTTTAACTAAACGCATTATTTTTAATAAAATTAGACTAAATAAATTAATTATAAATATTCTTATATAATAAATTTCCATTTAAATATGAATTCATAGTTAAAAGTGAATTAAAATATTCAGTTCAGCTATGAACTTAACTGTAACGTTTAAACAACTTTCATGCTCCAAACATACAGGGTATAGCAGCCCATTGAAAAGGTTCTTGGCTCTTACCGGGTTTTGTAATTTGTAATGGAATATAGACATGTTCTATGGAAATACTTAAAGTGCCTTCAATTGCCTTGAAAATGGTTGCGTTCAGTTGTGTTTTAGCTGGCAAAGTCAAAGGCTGTTACGAATATGTTGTCAACGCAAGCTGTTATCCTTTTGCTCTGCTGCTCCTTAGCAGTGGCAATCGAGTTGCAAAAGGGAGCTGTGAGTGCTTCAGCTCCACGCAACTGCTACAGCTGCGAGGGCATCAATTGTCAGCGCACGACGCGACAGAATGCGACTGTGAAGTGCAGCGATCTGCTGGATATTTGTGTGACTGTCTACGAGGGCTGTAAGTAATTTATATAGAATATACAATAAATCTATTAATACAATATGCCACACAGTTAGGGTCAGTGAGCGTGGTTGTCTATTGGAAATTTCACTAGCTGCGCGCTCCAAGTGCCAGGCACGCGATCCGCAATGCCAAAAGTGCAGCGGAGATCTGTGCAATAATCAAGGCCGTGGCGACTTTCAGTGCATACAATGCAACGGAGCAGATGTGAGTATCAAGTATATTCAATATTGCATTATAGTAATGTCTCTTTCTATCTCATTTAGGACTCCAAATGCAATTTGGCCGGCGATAGCATCAGCGCCGTCCAATGCTCAGCGCCCACGGCCAACAATGCCTATTGCTATGTGAAGGCAGTCGATTCGCATCTGCAACGAGGCTGCGCTCTGAGCGTCAAGGAGCAAATGAGCTGCCTCAAGGATAACGACTGCAGCCTGTGCCTGCCCGAGAATGGACATGGCTCCTCTGCCTGCAACAATTACGTTCTGGGCATTAAGACCAATGGAGCCCATGGCAAGCAGGTGTTTGGTCTTTTGCTGGGTCTGATCAGCGTGCTAAGCATGCTATTCAATTAAACTAGACATTAAAAAAAATGTTATCAAAATAAAGATAAATAAAGATAAATAAACAAGTAATTATTTGATTGTAAATTTGAGTCATTGAAAATATCAGAAGCAGATATCAACAAAAAAAGCTGATATAAAATTTATTAGGCATTATTAAGGCACACGATATAAAGCAATCAAAGACAATAGGTTGAAGCTAATTTCGGCAAAGTTTATATTGCATGAGATAATGCTATAATAACTGGAAATGCTGCTGGTTAAATAATATAATATATTTAATTTCATATACAATTTCGTTAATGAAAATAGTAGAAGTGAACTACACAAAATCTGAAAAATAATAAAATTGCCACCTTTAATTTATATTACAATGCAAAAAAAATCCCATTGTATATACAAATATGTATATATATTTCCTTTAAATATATAAATGGGGAGAGCAGGCAAGGCAAAGTTTCTGATTGTGCTCAACTTGGTGAGTGCCAGTGCGATCCTTGTTCTTGCTCTTCTCAAGTCGACACACTACCTCCACGTGGTTCCTCCTAGATTATGACTCAGCCCCCGTTGAGTTATAAACCAAAGTGCGCGGCGGGATCCTAATCCTTAAATTAGGTTTTGGCGTAGGACTTGATATCCACCCATAGAAAAAAGACTCATCAGTGAATGAAGCAAGAGGAGCCTCGGAAAGGAACCCGGAAAACGTTGACGACCACGGCAAACGGAAAAAGGAAAATGATTTGAGAGTATGCACCTGGAACGTACGGACATTGTACAGACCCGGTGCTGCTCAACAACTAGCGGATACCCTCAATGAGTTGAAGGCTGACATCACAGCCATCCAGGAAATGCGATGGAAAGGGCAGGGGCGCATAAGAAAAAGCAGCTGTGACATCTATTACAGTTGTCTTAATGATAGGCGTGAATTTGGTTGTGGTTTCGTCGTAGGGCCCAAGTTGCGGCACCGAGCCTCGCACTTCACACCAGTTAGCGAGAGGATTGCGACGATCCGAATAACTGCCAAATTCTTCAACATCAGCCTAATCTGTGCGCATGCCCCGACGGAAGAGAAAGACGATGCTACCAAGGATGCTTTCTATGCAGAGCTCGACCGAGCATATGGCCGTTGCCCGTCACATGACGTTAAAATCCTTCTAGGAGATTTTAACGCCAAAATAGGGCGGGAGGGCATCTTTGGAGCAACCGTTGGCCCGTTTAGTCTGCACGAGTCCACATCGAGCAATGGACTTAGACTAATAGGATTTGCGGCCGCACACAATATGATTGTACGTAGTACAGGTTTTCGTCACCTCAACATCCACAAGGCATCCTGGCTGTCGCCTGATCGTCTGACGCGAAATCAGATTGATCATGTTGTGATTGATGCAAGGCATGCATCTAGCATACTTGATGTGAGATCTTGTCGGGGTCCTAACATCGACTCTGACCATTACCTTGTTGCAGCCAAGGTACGCGCACGGCTGTGTGTCGCAAAAGTCTCACGTCAAGGTATGCCAAGAAAGCTGGACATCGAAAAGCTGCAATCACAACGACATAAGGATGCCTTCTCCACTCGACTCTCGGGCCGACTCGGCCAACTCCCTCCAATGCCTATAAATACAACGGATATGTGGGCGTACATGTCCAATGCCATAAACGCCTCTGCTGTGGAAGTACTTGGGTTCCAACGCCCTCCCAACCGGAATCCATGGTACGACCAGGAGTGTCGGGAAGCGACTGCAGCAAAAGACGCCGCCTACAGAAGAACGCTGCAAGCAGGAGCTACTCGAGCGGTGGTGGATATTTATAGGTCGCGGAGACGAGACGAGAAGCGCCTTTTCAGGAGGAAGAAGCGGGAGATGGAAAGGCTTGAGTGTGAGAAGATGGAGAGTAGCAGAAGCAAGAACGATGCCCGTGACTTTTACCGGAGGGTCAAGCGCATGACCCAAGGGTATAAGTCTGGATCGCTTGCCTGCAGGAGTGACGATGGAAACCTGGTTACTGATGCGGAGATTGTACTGAGGTTATGGCGGGATCACTTTGAGAGTCTTTTGGCTGGAAACAGTGAGAATGAGCTTGACGAAGTTGGTCCACTAACCCCAATCAGAGATGATGGTGTTGAAGTTCCCGTCCCTAGCCATACGGAAGTCGAGACAGCTATACAGCGTCTCAAAAACAATAAAGCCGCGGGAGCAGATGGCTTACCGGCTGAATTGTTTAAGGCTGGAGGCGATGAGCTGGTAGGGTGCATGCACCAACTTATCAGCAGCGTATGGCTAACGGAAAGCATGCCCGATGATTGGAACCTCAGTATGATCTGCCCAATCCTGAAGAAGGGTGATGCAACACAACGCACCAACTACCGTGGCATCAGCCTTCTTCCCGTCGCATACAAGGTTCTCACGAGCGTAATGTGTGAGAGACTGAAACCATATGCTGAAGCATTGATAGGTCCTTATCAATGCGGTTTCCGTCCTGGCAAGTCTACAGTTGACCAGATCTTCACATTGCGCCAAATCCTGGAGAAAACACACGAGAACCAATTCGACACATACCACCTGTTCGTCGATTTTAAAGCTGCTTTTGATAGCCCACGGCGAGACTGCCTGTACGCTACCATGTCTGAGCTTGGTATTCCTGCAAAGCTAATACGGCTTTGTAGCATGACATTGAGCAACACCATCAGCTCTGTCAAGGTAGGAAATGACCAATCCGAAACCTTCAATACCAAGCGGGGTCTCAGACAAGGCGACTCGCTGTCTTGTGTGCTCTTCAATTTACTTATGGAGAGTATAATAAGGAAAGCTGGAGTGCATCGGATGGGCACAATACTGGGATACAAAAGTGTCCAGCTCCTTGGTTACGCTGATGATATTGATATCATTGGTCGTACCAAGCGTGATGTAACTGCGGCTTTTGAAGCTATCGAAAGGGAATCAGCTAAAGTTGGTCTTGCAGTAAACATGGGCAAAACAAAGTTTATGGTGTGCAGTACTAGGGAGTCGCGGCGTCTTGACTCTTACCTTACTGCTGGAGACTATAACTTTGAGTCTGTCAAGGACTTTGTCTATTTGGGAACTGCAGTGACCAACAAAAATGATGTCAGCCTGGAGATCAAGCGGAGAATTACACTTGCCAACAAATGTTACTTTGGGCTCAGTAGGCAAATGAACAGTAGAGCCCTCTCTCGAAAGACAAAGGTAACCCTTTACAAGACACTCATCATTCCAGTGCTGCTTTATGGAGCGGAAGCCTGGACCGTGACGCAGTCAGATGCAGCTGCTCTTGGTGTCTTTGAGAGAAAGATTCTTCGCAAGATCTTTGGACCAATTTGCGTTGGCGAAACCTATCGTATCAGATGGAACGACGAGCTGTACGAGCTATACGGCGATGTTGACATTGGCAAGCGAATTGACATTCAGCGTCTTCGTTGGTTGGGTCACATTGCTCGTATGGAGGAAAACACTCCAGCTCGTTCGGTTTTTGATGCGGTAGTTAGAGGAGAACGAAGAAGGGGTAGACCTCGAACCCGTTGGAAGGACCAGATGGAGGCAATCCTGAATGGTGTTACCAACTGGAGAAGTTGCGCACAGGACAGAGAAGCGTGGAGGCAAATTGTGCATCAGGCTGTGCTCCGATAGGGGTGTTATTGCCAATTATATATATATATAAATCTAAATCTATTGTGGCAGGCAGGCAGACATTGACTAATCTGGCTAGCTTATCATTCCGACTGATTATTCTTTTTCAATACTATAAAGTAAACCAAAATAAAGCCAATAAATACTTTGGCAACAAATTCAAACGCTTTGGAGCTATATTTAATATACGGTATATACATTTTAAAGCAATTGAAACGTGAATAGTCGATTTATAATTAACAAGGAATTTAGATACATTTTTTAAAATATTATATTTTTAGTTTTATGAAAATATAAATACTATATAATCTCTTGCTTTAATCAGTCCACAAATATAAAATAATAAATGATAAATAATAAATAATAAATAATAAATAATAAATAATAAATAATAAATAATAAATAATAAATAATAATAATAAATATGAAATAATAATAATAAATAATAAATAATAAATAATAAATAATAAATAATAAATAATAAATAATAAATAATAAATAATAAATAATAAATAATAAATAATAAATAATAAAGTAATAATAATAATAATAATAAATAATAAATAATAAATAATAAATAATAAATAATAAATAATAATAATAAATAATAAATAATAAATAATAAATAATAATAAATAATAAATAATAAATAATAAATAATAAATAATAAATAATAAATAATAAATAATAAATAATAAATAATAAATAATAAATAATAAATAATAAGTAATAAATAATAAATAATATATAAATAATGTCTGTGTTAAATAAAACTAAAATCGATATCATAGAGTCCACAACTCAGACTTTATAATAATAATTATATTATAATAATGTTTTGTTATTTTATAAGAGTTGTAATGAAAATATTTCTTAAATCTGCAAAACTACTCAACAGTTACGAAACTATATAGCTGTAGCTAGGTGCCACCTGTCGAGTGTTTTGCTGACATCGAGTGCACTTCACATTGACGTGAGTGTATAAAAGTTAAAAGCATTGGTCGCCAGCTCACAGTTAAAAGCGCATCATGAAAGTCAAAGCAATGCTCAGTGCTCTGCTGCTGCTGGTCGTCCTTGCGACAGGATACAGCGATGCCAACAAAATCACAAGTTGTCACAGCTGCAATGGCATCAACTGCCAGCGAACCGAACTGTCTGAGGTGCAGAAGTGCGTGGACTCGTTGGATTACTGTGTGACCATTTACGAGAATGGTAGGTTATCAGAGCCGACCTACTCTCTCTCTCTCTCTCTTTCTGTCGGCCTACTCTTCTAATACTTCTTTTAAAATATACAGCCAAGGTCCTATACAAAGGCTGCTCTCTAGAGATACCCTCGAAGCTGCGCCATCGCTGCGACTCTCCGCACGATGATTCGTGCTTCAAGTGCAACTCGGATAATTGCAACAATGTTGGCTCCATGAGATTCGCCTGTGTGCAGTGCGACTCCAGCAAGGTATGATGTGTATGGAGTTTAAGCTCTCTATTATATTATATTATATTCTATTAAAGGACGCCAACTGCGCTGAGAATGCAACAAGTCTGAAGCCGACCGTTTGCACAGCTCCAACGGCCCCCAATTCCTATTGCTATGTGAAGGCCTCAGGTTCGAGCAGCAATATACAGCGAGGCTGTTCCACCACTTTGACTGATCAGCAGAGCTGTCTCAATGATGCCAATTGTCTGCTCTGCTCGTCCGGCGATATTCGTGCCTGCAACAGCTTGAATATTGCATTCGATTCGAATGCCGACAAAAGTTTCATTCGTTTTCTGCGCTAGTTCTAATAAACAATAAACATTTGACAAGACTATGCATATACAATATGATTCATAAATATCTGGGAATTTTAACGGCATTTTATGTAGAATTATCTATTGCAGTTTGTGCCAGATAAGATATCCAAATGTGAAGCTCAAATGGCAGCTGAATAAAAGTAGATTTGGCAGAGAAACTATATACCAATAAAATTTTGCAATACTTTCGCATATGTGTATAACAAGATTAACAAAATGTATATATATGTATATAGCACAGATATTTATTGAGATAAGATAAATATGAAATCTATCTTAGAATTATTGTAGTGGCAGCCAGTTTGAGTTCTACAAATTACATATCAGACTTTATATATGCAATTTGTTGATAAAGATTATCAAAAAAATTTGATATTTTTGTATGCCCTTGCTATATGGATATTGGTTGATCCAACAATTATTAAACTGTTTAAAGTGCATTTGGCTTTGTGGCAAAACCTAAAGAGCTTTGTCAATTTTAATTCCATTTTCATTCAAATTTTTATTTAACGTATTAAATTATTTTATTTTTTACAATTGAAGAGTTTCATTTCAATTTCTTACATGATGAAAGAAAGTAAAGTATGAAAAAATTCCATTATACATGTAAACATGTTTATTTGCTTTTGACTAAGGAAGACCTTATAATGCCGGCCATTAAATTGAGTATTTAAGTGCCTAAAGGCCTCATGAGTTTGCCAAAGAAGCCAAATGCTGAACTGCTGTTTACCCAATGCTCAAGAGCAATGCAAACAATTACGAAAAGTCATCCACTGAGCTTTATACGGTTATCAATCAGCTTGACTTTGCCAAAGGTAGTAATAGATACTTGTTAGGAAACTTTTAAAGAGCCGACCAGCCAAACAACTTGGAACCAACACTTCAAGCGAACACCCTTGTTTGCCATTGGAGTTTATATAAAGCGTAGGCCATCTAATCGCCAATCCAAATGGTGAAGGCATCAGTTCCAATGTTGACTAGGAAGTGTGCGATTCTCTTCATTTTATTGGCTTTGCTGGGCGCTGGCTGTGTCCTCGCATCGGAGTCATGTTACTATTGCCGTGGCATCAACTGTCAAAGGAACAGTCATCAGGCCACAGAGCAATGTGTCGATCAGCTCGATGCATGTGTCAGTGTGTTTGAGGGGGGCGTGGTTAGGGCACAGGGCTGCCTGGAGCTGCTCGACAACAGCTGGCGCGAGCAATGCGAGAGCAAAGTTCAGTGCGAGATTTGTGTAAGCGAAAAGTGCAATAATATTAGCCCGCCTCAACTATCCTGTATACAGTGTAACGATAAGGAGGTAAGCTCTTTAGCTATTCACTTCTTAGTTTAATCTAAAGAGAAATTTCTTTAAGGATGAATTATGTCGAACGGCTCCAGAGCAACTGGCGCCGCAAGCTTGTGCCATAGCTCGCAGTGGACGCAATTTGTGTTATGCGAGCATTAAAAATCAACAGATCGAGAGAGGTTGCTCACTGACATTAGCGGAGCAGCGCACTTGCCTGGCCGATGTCAATTGTCAGCTCTGCGATCCAACGGAGCTCACGCATTGTAATGCTCAGCCTCTCGCAGAGATCGAAGAGACAACTCTACCACCCATAGAGAGTACGAGCTCTACGACTACAACTTCAACAAGTTCGAGTTCATCGAGCTCAACATCGTCTAGTTCTAGTTCCAGTTCGAGCTCGTCTTCAACATCAACTAGTACTACTACGACTACCACAGAATCCCCTACCCCATCCCCTGAGCCACCAACCCCAACACCTCAGCCCGGTAGTGCTCATGGCTTATATACGAAAAACATTCTCATTTTGCTGTTGGCTTTGCAGTTGGTTATGTATTTTTATGCCACCCAATAAATAATTTGGCAGAAAAAAAATAATATTGGGTTCCCACGACCTTCTCTTAGTCGTAAAACTAACTAATAATCATTAAGCGACTGTTAATGTTCATAAATAACGATTAAGTACTTAATAAGACCTATAAATATATATTAGATATATATTTACTATAAAGTACTAGGTAGTAGTACTCTAGGCTCAACATAGAGCTAACCAAAGTTCACAGTTAGATTGACTTTTTAATACTTTTCATATTTTCTTTGCTACAACAAACCACAATTTAGTCTTAATAAAAAACCAGCTTATCTAGAGAATTCTAACTAATTGAGTAATTGGCATACAACATCTAAGAGTTTCAAACACGTCGGGGTATACAAAACCCAATATAAATAATCTAAAAATGATTAGAAGAGATTAAAGAACATTGTGAAATTGTAGAGGGAAAACCGAGGGATATGTAACACTTGGTAACAGCATAAGCTATAATACTGAAATTCCATGAACAATTTTGACCAAGATAATGAAAGGTCAGCGTAAACGAAGAACTTCCTGAAACCCTTCGATACGCATAACAAGTTTATCAATTGATAAGATTGGAGTGCAGCGATATTGGAAATGATTAGTATTACGACTCGAAATGCATTTCCTAACTGTGTAATGCATCAGTAGATAATAAACGTCTACATAATACCAATAAAATCAATATAGAGTGAAACTCGATTCCTGCAATCCATATATATTAAATTGTTGCCCTGTCCGCTGCCTTATCACATCAAATTCGCCAAAATGACGAAAATCGAGAATCGAAGTACACGAGTATAAACGTGTATCGGGCGCGATTCTGTGATTAGACCAGAACTTTTTTTTTCGGCTTATCTACCGAATTGTTTTTGCTTTTTATGTTAATTCCCCTTACTAAATACGCACTTGCAGTGGACGTGGCGGGGCGACTGGTGTGGGCGATGGGTGTTATAAATAACGGCGAGTCGAAACTTACTTTATCGGACATTCGGCAACAGTATCATATAATCATAGTCGTTAATATAAGGCAATAACTGCGGAACGACTCACTATGAAACGTATATTCGACAATTCTATAAAAGGTGCTACGAACCCAGCCGCAAAATTAGTCGACCGATTCCACGTTTGTTGGTAATACGCGTCGGGTAAAAAATAAACCCCTTCGATCATGAGACTGAAAACAGCGGGGATAACTCTGCTACTAATAGTATTATATGTGGCTAATCCAAGTGGTAGGTCAACTCAAGTGCGATCAATAAGGATAATGTTCAAGTGCTATTAATCGAAAAATCTGCACAGATATAGAAAATCCATTAAAGGATTATCGAAAGCGAATTCGAAATACTATTCCACGTGGGATATTATATAATCCAATTTGTGTTTAACTAAAAATATATATATTATGTATAAATTTTTTTATATATAATCTATCAAAGTGCAAAACAGTGTTATCAATAAATGGGAAGCCATAAACAAATTTCGAGGCAAAATGTCACGTAGCTTAACGAACTGCTTAAAGCTAAGCACATTAATTGCTCAGCTTTCCGATGTGGATATGGATATAAAGCGGTGCACAGCATGAGAACTAAAACAAAAAATATAAAAAATAAAGAAAATTAAATATATTTAAGTCTGATTTTTAAAAGGAAAGCCCAATTAGCAGTTGCATGAATTGATGCAATGAGAACATTAAATATATGTAAAATAAATATATACATATATAAAATTATATATATGTAAAAATGTGCCGATTTGATACGGTTTTTGCTAATACTTGACAATATTAGAAAAACTTATTTTCTTCTCAATGCTCTAAGGAACATAAGGTTTTTGATATATAAATCAATTCAAATTATCTGAGCCTTTTAGCTTTATTATTGCAAAATATGATATTTAAAACTAAAAATAATCACAAAAATATATTTTCAAACCTGCACAAAAAAAATGAAATTTATTGGGTAGTTCCGGCAATTGTCTCTCATGATACTTAAAATTGTACTATATCTACGATAAGTAAAAGATCAAATATTTTATAGCACACATACGAAATTGATAGAGAATTCAACTAGAATATCATTTTTATTATATTTTTATTATATTCAACTATTGATCATTTTTAAAGTCTAATATTTAATGAGGTATTTTTAGCAGCATTTAGAGCAACTTGATTGAATATGTCAAATCGATTAACTAATCAAGAACTTATTAATTAGTTTGACATTTATCGATAAATTTGGACTATCTGGCATGATATGTTCTTGACAGTCCAGTCGAAGAGCTCAATTAACCGAATCAAAAAATCTACACAAATATTTAATTTAATATTATAAAGATAAATTAACAAAATATAACTTTATGAGTTTTAGTACCTGAATGAAATTTAATATTGTAAAACTCTATTTCATTAAATATTGAGAATTCATTAATATATAAGGAACAATAAATAAATTTTAATATTTTAAAATATTATATTATTTTATTAAAATGTGCATAGGGGTGTATATTAAAATATTATATCACGAACAGTACAAAATTAAAGAAATGAAAAACCTTAATATTCGTTTATTTTATTTTTTGTGGTTTATTAATTTTTTTTTTTTTTTTTTAAATTCACTAAAAATATATATATTCAGACTCAAAAAATATATTCAACATTCATTTTGTTTTGTTGCTCAAACTGTAATCCACTTCAAAAGAAAAAAAAAATTATCAAGAAATTTTATTAGATTAAAAACATTATCAAATACATCAATAGAAGCTAAAGAAACTACAGAAACTATAGAAACTTGAAGTATTTCCTAGAGAACATGTTGAAATCAACCCGATTCCTAATAACATTATATTACCTATAATGATAAACGAAATCAAAATGATTTACTAAGATGTAGTGCGTGAATAGTTTATGTGGTTCTAGTTTCGGACTTTGGTTCTGGCTATTGACCTTGTATAAAGCGTGTGCTTTAAACTGATTGAAAGATTATCTGGCGATAGTTGAATTAGATTAGGCTCAACCGAAGAGGGAATTTCAAGTTTTCAAAATTATTTGATTATTTTCTTAATAGCTTATGTTGAGCTTCAATTGGTATAGCAAAGTCTTTTGCTTTCACTTTTAGCTTAAAGTTAGCTCAAGTTTTTTTTATGCTCTTATATAAACGGCATAAGTAATGCTATCTGTAGCAATTAGTAATGTACGTTCGTGCGTTGTAAATCGATAAAGCAATTTGATTGCCGACCATAAATAACACGAGTATAGTGTTTCGCCGATAAAACTAACCGCAAGATTAGTGAAAATTTATGTAGCAATGCATATATATTTATGTGTGTATATAAAAAAAAAAAAATTGTGTGTATTTCCAGCTTGTGAGCTTTGTACAGATTTTATAGACTAACTAAGCAGAGCTTTTCGGTTAGTTTTTGGTAACGAATTTTCCGTAACGATTAAAATGTTTAGAAAGCAATTAAGAAAAATAAAATGTTTTTTTTTTATTATATATTATTAATATATTTTTTTAATTATTAAGAAAAGAATTCTTTTTTATCATTAAAATTAATTTATACATTAAAAATCAAAAATAATTATTACATATCCATTTTTTTTTATAAAAATTAATAAATCAGAATTTTTTAATTGCATTAATAAATAATAAAAAAAAGAAGCATATTTTGATATATAGTTATATATTGTTGGATGCATATGAGAAATTAAAAAAACATTTATAATATGATAACAGGATTTAGGATTGATGTTTATAGATCAGGATAAATAATTGAGTCTGTACAGCAAACTTAGCTTTAGCTTTTTACTTCCTGAGTGTCGAGAGACTTTTCCAATATTATAATATATCTTTCATTCTATTCTTATAAAATGCTATTTTCTATTAACATATTTTTTCTGTATTATTAATATATAAGAATAATATTCATGAAATCTTCTCTGATTTCATAAATACTCAATTTCTATAATATGGAATATTTTTTACTACTTTTTTTAATTTTTGTCTACTTTTATTAATTTTAATTTACAAATTGAAATCACTAAAAAAATGTTCCTCTATTGCAGCTGCTTGGCCACATAACTGGCATACGGGTCCTATAAATTGTTACGTCTGCTCCAGTTTGGAGGCGTGCTCGGCCAGCTGGGGTCTACTGCAGAAATGTGATAATAACGATGCTCAGAGCTGTGTGGCCGTCTTCGATGGTAGTGGAGCGGTCATTCAGCGTGGCTGCAGCGATAGCCTGGCGGCCACATGCAGCGCACAGGATGCCGACTGCTACGAGTGCCGTTCCAATGGCTGCAACAATCTGCAGGACAACAAGCAATTGGTTGAGTGTGTGCTGTGCGATGCTCAGGATGATGCGAATTGTTTGTTCGACATTGAGCTGGTCACAGAGCGACGAACCTGTAATGAGAAGTGTATCACAGCCCTGTATCCACGCACCAGCGACAAGGATGCGCCATTGGAGATTGTGCGCACTTGTCTCGATGATCTGGATCTGGATGATCGTCTGGAGTGTGCAGCGGGCACTTCGGCAAATTGTGTTGCCTGCGATAGCAAAGAATGCAATCAGGCTGAGCTTGGCGTGCGCAGCAGCTGCAACAGTTGCACCGACGGCAACTGCGACAAGCCAGAGTCGAAGACGTGTCGCGCCGTTGTCGTCAGCGGCGAGGAGCAGTGCTTCATACAGTTGGACGAAAGCAATCAAATCTCCGAGTACGGCTGCTATAGCCAGTACAATGTGAGCGATGGCCTCGCCTTGCAGAGAGAGAAACGCTTGTGGATCTGCTCCGGCGAGAATTGCAATGTGGCTTCGGCCTTGCCCACAGCCAAATCATGCAAACTCTGCAGCTCACGCACCGACAACAGCTGTGCCACCGATCCCACTGGCTTGGGCTCCGAAACGGAATGCTCGCATCCCCTGAACACCGATTGCTATGCCTTGCTGCGCGACGATGGTCACACTGAACGTGGCTGCCTTGCCAATCTGGATGCTGACGAATATTGGGATTGCCTTGCTGGCAGCAATGCCACCAAATGCAATGCCTGCAATGGCAATAGCTGCAATGTCGAGGTAAGTGATTCCCCTGTAAATGTCTTTTAAGCAACAAATTCTAAGCAATTCAGCTAAAAGTATATACAAATAAAATAAATAAATAAATAAATAAATAAATAAAATAAATAAAAATAAATATAAAAAAATTATATAAAACAAGTAAGAAGACTCTAGTAGAGACGGCTCGACTACGAGATACCCTGAACCCTGCAAAAAAATGAATGCTCTTCTTCTTTACGCACTTATAAGCGCGCGCTCTGCTAACTGCGCAGTTGCTGCCTTGGCTGGGGGGTGGGTTGGGCTGAACTTTGGATGCCTATAACTCCATTTCTAGATGGACGATCTTCATGAAAATTTCAGAGTAGATTAAGGATATATAAATCTATCTATGTGCCAAATTGCTTTATTGCTTTTAATATTTGAAATGCGTTTTTTTCCAAATTGTGGGCGAAGGGGGCGTGGCATCAAAAATCTGAAAACTACAAAATCTGCGTATCCATAATATCTATCTAAATATATAAAGTTGAAGTCTCTAGCTAAAACGGTGTAGAAGTTTTACCCTAAAAAACCTTAAAAATGGAAACGAATTTTCGATTTTTTATCGATAATTTGGAAATGGGATGAGTTATCGAAAAAACAAAATAAACTCGTATTGCGTAGCTAATATACGAGTGTTCATGTGAAATTTCAGCTCTCTTAGCTTTTGTAGTTTCCGAAATCTCGACGGACAGACGTACGGACAGACGGACAGGGCTAGATCAACTTATTTTTTATGCTGATCAAGAATAGAATGGGGTCTGCGGCATCTCCTTCTGCCTGTTACATACATTTTCATAAAACCTGAATTCCCATTTTCAATGGGTTCAGGGTATAATTATTATAATGACAATTAACTAATGTGGAATGAAATTCCTTTCATAGCTGCAACCTGCGGAGCGTTTAACGTGCCATGTCTGCGACTCCAGAGTGGATCATAGCTGTGAGGCCTCACCAGATGCCGCCGCTTTATGTGTGCTGCATACAACGGATCAAACATGTGTGACCACCCTCGATCTGGAGGGCAACACGTTGCGTGGCTGTGGCACTGAGTTGGAATGCCTGAGCAGCGATAGTGCTAGCTGTCAGCGCTGCACTGGCAGCAACTGCAATACGGCCAATCTGGGCAGACGCGCCGATGGCCGTCCTGGCCTGTGGGGCCAGGAGCTGCCGCTGAGCTGCCTCAGCTGTGGCGATGCAGCAGAGTGTGCTTCGAGCAGCCTGGAGAGCAGCGCGTGTGCCAGCAAAACTGAATATTGTATGACAGTGTTTGATGCGAGCGGCGCGGTCAGTGCACGTGGCTGCAGCAATGTGGTGGAGGCAACGTTCAGCTCGTATTGTGATGACAATAGCGAGAATTGTCACAATTGCAATTCGAATGGCTGCAACAGCGCCACAACGCTGGAGAGCTACACGGAGTGCATCTACTGTGAGGGCAGCCGGAGCAGCGATTGTGTGACAAATCCCGCAGCTGTGACGGCCAGACGTCAGTGCCAGGGCCAGTGCATGACAGCATACAGGCCGCGCAGTGGTGGCGATGTCTATGAGCTGGTGCGTGGTTGCCTGGACGACAAGGATGCGGAGGATCAGCAGCGCTGTGCCGCAGGCGCAGACAACGAATGCATTGCCTGCACTGGCAATGCCTGCAATACGAATGATCTGAGCCAAAGTTCGCTCAGCTGCTATGTGTGTGGCGAGGATGTGGACTGCCAAGATCCAGAGTTGGCTGTATGCCTGAATTATAGTCCCAATGATCGTTGCTATATGCTGTTCGATGATACCGCCTCGGTGTCGGCACTTGGCTGCCGATCCGCTCTAGACGAGGACTTCATAGACGATAATCTAGAGAATTTGATTTTCTGCGAGGGCAACAATTGCAATTCCTTTGACATTGTGCCCAGGCCCAATGACTGCGCCGTCTGCTCCTCATTTGATGATGTCAACTGTGCCATCGATCCCAGGCAGATTACACGCTTCGATACGTGCAACGTTCTGCCAAATACGCGCTGCATGACACGCGTGCTTTCGGGTAAGTTGAACGCTTCACTTCCAACTCGACTCCTGTTCACATACATATTCATTGCCTTTTCAGATGGCTCCACGGAGCGCGGCTGCTTAAGCAACTTGGCCAAAACGCAGCTGCGCGCCTGCCTAAAGGGCGAAGGCAATTGTGATGTGTGCGAGGGAGATTTGTGCAATCAGCAAATATATCCAGCCGATCGTCGTCGCTGTCAGCGCTGCAATTCTGTGCTAGATCCCACATGCAGCTCAGCGCCCAATGCCGTCAGCGTTTGTCCGCGCTACGAGGAGTCCCAGGGCTGCAGCGTCAAGCTGGTGAATGGCGCCACATATCGTGGCTGTCAGTCGGAGTTCATATGCGATGATAGGGATAAACAATATTGTCGCAATTGCGAAGGCGACAACTGCAATGTGGTCGACCTGGAGCTGAACAACATTGGCTATCCGGGCAAGTGGGTTACGCCGCCCATCAATTGCTACATCTGTGCGGGCATCGACTGTCAGGGCAGCAGCCTGGGTCCGCTGCAGAAATGCCAGAACAATAATGAACAAAACTGTGCCACAGTCTTTGCCAGCAATGGCTCCGTGGTGCTGCGTGGCTGCACGGATCAGCTGTACGGCGATACCGAGCTGACGCAGTATTGCGATGAGAATTCCGGCAATTGCAAGTTCTGCAAATCGACGGCCTGCAACAATGCCAAGCAGCTGGATGACTATGTGGACTGTCTGCTATGCGATGGCAGCGATCAGGCGGCCTGTGTGCACAGCATTGATGCTATCACACGCAAAATCTCCTGCCAGGGCAGCTGCTTTACGGGTCTTTATCAGCGCAATCGCACAGAGTTGGATACACCATTGGAGCTGGCACGTGGCTGTCTGGATGATTTGAACTATGATGATCGTTTGGCCTGTGCCGAGGGCAGCTTAGAGCATTGTGCTGCCTGCCAGGGAGCTGGCTGCAACAAAGAGGATGTCCCAGAGAAACGGCTGAGCTGCAATTACTGTGACGATGCGAACTGTGAGACAGTGAGCTCTCGCATCTGCACCGCGTACAGAGAGAACGATGAATGCTATATTCATGTCGGAGATATGCGCATCGAGAGCATGGGCTGTGCCAGTGATCTCAAGCGTACCTTCATGCAGACCAATCGTCGTGACTTGTATCTCTGCAGCGACAATGATTGCAATGTGAAGGATGTACTGAATCTAGTGGGCGTTGACTGCTATATATGCAATTCCACCACAGAACCCAAGTGTATCGAGGGTAATGGGATTTTAGGCGCACGCTGTCAGCATTATCTGAATCCGGAATGTTATACGCACATCACTGAGGGTAAGTTGGCATTGGAGTGAGTTTCCTAATTGATATAACTCAACTTGTGAACCATAGATGGCGTTGTCCAGCGCGGCTGTCTGATGGACACGGACGATGATCTGTACGATGAGTGCTTGAGCAGCGAGAGCTCCACCTGTCAGCTATGTGATACGCACATATGCAATACGGAACTGTATCCGGCGGACTGGCAGAGCTGTTTGCGCTGCGATTCCAAGAACGATGCCGATTGCGAGAGCAAGCCAGAGACTTTTGGCAGCTACTGTTCGATCTATGAGGCTGGCGATGCGTGCGTGACGAGCCTGGAGAATGGACGCACTCGTCGTGGCTGCAGATCAGAGATCTACTGCGATGCCAGCCAGGTGGGCAACTGTCGCATCTGCGAGGGCGCCAATTGCAATACGATAAACTTGGCCAGCAACAATGTGGGTGAGCCGGGCAAATGGCAGGATTTGCCCTTGGATTGTCACGTTTGCACGGACATCGAGAGCTGCGCCAGTGTCAGCGAGCCCACCACTTGCCAGGGCGACAACAAACAGGTCTGCACCACCGTCTTCAATGGCGATGATCAGGTGATAGCGCGCGGCTGCAGCAATGCGATCCTAGCCGAGCACCTCGACTACTGTGAGGCGAATAGCGGCAAGTGTCCGCAGTGCAAGTCGAATGGCTGCAACAATGCCCAGAGCCTGGACAACTATGTGGAATGCTATCAGTGCGATGCTGAGCAGGACGAGACCTGTGCCTGGGAGACGCCCACGAAGACGCGTCAATGCCAGGGCCAGTGCATGACGGGCATGTATCCGCGCAGCTCCTCAGCGAACTCCGCTCTGCTACCCACCCGCGGCTGCCTGGACGATCTGGAGCAGGCTGACCGGGAGCAGTGTGCCGAGGGCAAGCATGCCAGCTGCACTGCCTGCACGGGGGCCCTGTGCAATAGCGAAGATATTATAAAGAACCCGCAAGAGTGCTACAAGTGCCTGGATCCAGAGTGCGAGGACATGGTGACAGCCAAGTGCGTTGCGTACAAGGAGAAGGATCAGTGCTATTTGGCATTCGATAGCTTGAGCGTCGTTGCCATGGGCTGTACCAGTGAGTTTGAAGATCAAGTGGTCCAAGAGCTGATTGCCCAGCAGCGCATGCTGATCTGTGAGGGACAGAACTGTAATCATCCCGATATCATACCGAATCCCAACAGCTGTTTGCAGTGCAATTCCCTGACGGATCCGCGCTGTGCCACGAATCCCAATCAGTTGCAGACCATCAGCATTTGCTCCAGCATTCCGTACACTCAGTGCGTGACGCATATTGATGCCGCTGGCACCACTTTGCGTGGTTGTGTTGCGAATCTGGATAGCGATGAATTCTATGCCTGCATCACGGGCACAGGGAAGAACTGTGAACTCTGCACGGGCAGCAATTGCAACGGGCTGAGCGTTTATCCGACGGATCGTCGGCGTTGCCATCAGTGCGATTCGGCGAGCAAACCGGAGTGTGCCACAGCGCCCAGCAGCAGTGCCGTGTGTCCCATCTATGATGCGGAGGATACGTGTGTGACGACGCTGATCAATGACGTCACACATCGCGGCTGCAGCTCCAGCTTGAGCTGCTCAGATCCAAGTAATCCCAGCACTTGCCGCGTCTGCAGCAGCACCAATTCCTGTAACACCATCAATCTGGAGCGCCTGAATGTGGACGGTACGCCGGGCACTTGGCAGGAGCCGCCAATTAGTTGCCTAACCTGCAGCAGTGCAACGGAATGTGCTGTGGGCGGCGGTCAATTGGAGAAGTGTACGGGCAAGGATAATTGCGTTACGGTCTTCGATAGCACCGGAGATGTGGTCACTTCACGTGGCTGCAGCAGCGCTTTGAATGCGCCCAGCTCCGAATATTGCGACGAACAGCCCGACAATTGTCCACGCTGCAATTCCAATGGCTGCAATGTGGCCGACAGCCTGAAGAACTATGTGGAATGCTTGGTCTGCGATTCCAGTGTGGATCCCGATTGTGTGCAGGATGTCACAAAGATCACCAGGACACGTCAATGCCATCAGAGTTGCATGTCCGCCTTCCTGCCCATCTTCGATGACACGACGAATCCGAGCTATGCTCTGCTGCGCAACTGTTTCGATGACATCGAGCAGGAGGATCGCCAGACTTGCGGCACAGATGCCAATAAATTCTGTGCCAGCTGTGAGGAGAACAAGTGCAACCAGGTGGATCTGGTGAGCACACGACAGAGCTGCCTGCAATGCCGTGGCGACGACTGCCAAGATCCCAAGTCGGCCGTCTGTGCCAACTATCGGGAGAGCGACGAATGTTACATTGAGTTCGATGAGCAGCGCTCGGTGGTTGCCCAAGGCTGTCTCAGTGAACTGAGCCATGTGGACATTTACCTGCTGCAGCTGTCGAAGCGTCTCTTGAGATGTGCGAATAACGATTGCAATACCATCGAATCCCTGCCCGAGCCACAGAGCTGTGTACTCTGCAGCTCGCGCACTGATCGCGATTGCGCCGTGAATCCCGGCAATGTGAACAGCGCCAGCAGCTGCCAGTTGACGGGTTTGCCGGAATGCTATACACGTGTGCTGGACGATGGTTCCACGGAGCGTGGATGTGTGTCCAGCCTGGAGGGAGATCAGTTCCTGGGTTGCTACAATGGCACGGCCACTGACTGCGCCTCCTGCTCGGGCGATTCCTGCAACAACGAACTATATCCCGCCGATCGCACCTTGTGCCACATTTGCAATTCGGAGGCCAATGGCAATTGTGAGTCGGCGCCGAACAGCCTCGCCGTCTGCCCCGTGTACGCCAAGGGCGATTCCTGTGTGACGAATCTACGCGGCGGCATCACCTACCGCGGCTGCGCCACTGAGCTGAGCTGTGAGCCCGATTCAAAGAGCTGCGTCATCTGCCAGGGCAACGGCTGCAATGTGCTCGATCTGGCTGCACAAACGGACAACAATCACGGCTGGTGGCAGGATCTGCCGCTGACCTGTCTCAGCTGCAGCGGTGCTGCCTGCCAGGAGAGCAGCATCAGCTCCGAGCGTTGCACGGATAACAATGAACAGGATTGCATCACCGTCTTCGATGCAACGAATGTGGTGATTCGACGTGGCTGTCAGGATGCCATCGATGCAGATGAGCAGCTGGCCAGCTACTGCAGCAGCAACAGCGCCAAGTGTCCGCTGTGCAAGTCCAATGAGTGCAACAATGCAAATGCTTTAACCGACTACAATAGCTGCATCTACTGTGACAGCAACAAGAGCAAATCCTGCCTCTGGGATCCCACGAGCACTGCGCACAAACGTCGCCAATGCCAGGGTAGCTGCATGACCGCGCTCTTTGGCAGCGCCGAGGCTGGCCTGGATCTGGTGCGTAGCTGCTTGGATGACAAGGAGCCGGAGGATCAGCAAATCTGCTCCAGTGGCCAGGACGAGCATTGCGCTGCCTGCACCGGAGACGACTGCAATGTGCAGTCCGTGCCCGCCAAGCGCTTGAGCTGCTATCACTGTGAGGACGCCAGCTGCGAGGAGCCGACGAGCAGGCAGTGCGAGATCTACAAGCCCAACGACAGCTGCTTCATCTGGTTCGATGATAGCAATAGCATCAAGCAAACGGGCTGCCTCAGCTCCTTCCGCAATCAGGATCTCGAGAGTGTGATCAAGACCAAGCAGATTGCCGTCTGTGAGGGCGACAACTGCAACGTGCTGACCGACATCAAACATGTTCTCTGTGCCGTCTGTGACTCTCGCGAGGATCCCACGTGTGCCACAACGCCCCTGGCCATTGATAGCTTCAAGACCTGCAGCCAATTGCCGCATACGCAATGTGTGACCAGGCTGGAGAGCGGTAAGTGCTGCGACTCAGACAAGTCCCAGTCCAAAACGAAACTAACTCAACTTTTCAGATGGTGCAACGACGCGTGGCTGTCTCTACGATCTGGATCAGAATACGTTTGCTGGCTGTTTGCTGGGCAAGGACGAGAATTGCACAATTTGCGCTGAGAATGGATGTAATCGCGAGGTGCGCTTGAGAAGTTATTCCATATGATAGACAAATTTATAATTCAGTTGTTCATTTAGATTTTCCCAGCTGATCGGCAGCAATGCTACAGCTGTAGCTCAGCGGATGACAGCAGCTGCACTTCCGATCCCAGCCAGAGCTCTGTGTGCCCTTGGGTCAGCGATACGGAAATCTGTCAAACGAGGCTGGAGAACAATGTGACGATACGTGGCTGTAGCAGCATCATCGGCTGCAGCAGCAGCGACTATCGCAACTGCCGCAGCTGCGTGGGCAGCAGATGCAACTCGATTGACTTGCTCAATCGAGTGGATGATGGACAGCACGGTCTCTTCCAGCCGTTGCCACTGAAGTGTCATAGCTGCGAGGGCGAGCATTGCCACAGCTCGTTGGGCCCGGCCGTGCAGTGTAGCCTGAATGTGGAGCAGGACTGCAAGACGGTGTTCGAGCTGGACGGGGTGACGGTGCGCCGGCGTGGCTGTGCCGATGATGTGGATGATTATGAGGATCGCTATTGTCGTCAGAATCCCGAAGTGTGCGTCGCTTGCAAGTCCAATGAATGCAATGATGTCTGGAGCACGGCGGACTTGACCAGCTGCATCTACTGCAACTCGGCGGCGAATGCTCAGTGTGTTAGCTATCCGCAGAGCACGGAGCTGAGCACACGCCAGTGCCAGGGCAAGTGCATGGTCAGCCTGGTGGGCAAGAATGTGCTGCGCAGCTGTCTGGACGACAAGGAGGCATTCGATCGACCAGTGTGCAGCAATGAGCAGAGCGATTCCACTTGTGCTGCCTGCGACACGGATAACTGCAACACTTTCCCCTATCCGGCGGATCGCCTTAGCTGCCATGTCTGCACCAATAGCGGCTGCACGGCGAGTCGTGCCGAGTACTGCAACGAGTATGAGGCGAACGACTTTTGCTTTGCCAAGTACGAGGATGGCAATGTGGAGCTCCTAGGCTGTGCGAGCAGCCAGAGCAGCAGAGATCTGGCAGAGTGGCGCTCGAAAAATCAATTGCACGAATGCAGCATCAAGGACTGCAATGTGCTGAGTGCTCTGCCCAGCAATGGCGTTTGTCTGGCCTGTGATTCAAGCAAGACGCCCGCATGTGCCCAGGAACCCACCGAGGTGACCATCACGGAGACCTGCCACGCCCCATTGGCGGACTGTGTAACGCGACTGCAGGACGGGCACACCATACGCGGCTGCCTGAACAGCCTGAACAGTAGCGAGGGCAACGCCTGTGTGGCCAACGGCACCTGTGCTGGCTGTGCCGGCGACAAGTGCAACGCCGACATTTTCCCAGGGAATCGACTCAAGTGTCACATTTGCAATTCAGTGGCCAATGCAGACTGCAGCGAGGATCCCAATCATTTGGCCGTCTGTCCCATCTATGCTGTCAATGATGTTTGTGTCGCATCTCGCGATCCGGATGGCTACATCCAGCGTGGCTGCGGCACCCAAGTGCAGTGCGACATCAATGACCAGGAGAATTGCATTCAATGCACCGACCAAGGTTGCAACACGAGCAAGTTCAATGGCGCCGCTGCCCTCGGCAGCATTGGCCTGGCCCTCACGCTCGCCTGGTCGCTGATCATCAGCTATAGCGGCAACTGAGCCAGCCGATCGCCTATCGATATAGGCCATGCCATAGCATTTAATTTAAATAGTTGTACATACGAAACAAAACAAATAAATTAAAACGAAAATATTTAAGATATTTGCATTTTTTATTTTCATTGGGAAAAAGCTGGAAATGGAAAATGGGGAAAGAGAGAATTAATATTGACACATATATAGTAATTATCTTTGGATTTATAAGATGAAAAGTGTTTAAGCAATGCTTCCTGATTATCTAAAAAAAAAAAAAATTAAGCAAATGGAGACAAAAGAAACAAGCAATCACAAATATATATCACAATAAACTTATGAGAGTACTTGCAATCTAATATAAAAGATCTCACATGACTTATTTTTAATAAGTCTTTGACATAAGTAAATCTATCCAAAAATCCCATTGAAAGGTCTATTGCTAGCTAAAAATAATAATAATAATAAATTAAATAAAAATTGAAAATTAGTATATTCACTATTTATTTATTTTTTCATTTATTTTTGTGTTTATTTCTTAATTTATTTAATTATTTATCTATATATTAATTTCTTTATTTTTTTTCCTTTATTTATTTGTTTATTTCTTAATTCATTAAATGTTCTATGTATTTATTTACTTATTTTTTAATTTACTTATTTATTATTCGAGTTATTTTTAAAAATTTACTTATTTATTTAATTATATATCAATTAATTAATAAATTAAGCATTAATTTGTTATTTTTGTATATTAATGAATTAGAAAGAAATTTATTACACAAAATTTCCAAAAATCTCATTTTTAATTTGTATATATTTTATATATGTATAAATATTATAAAAATTATATATGTATAAATTAAATAAATAAATATATACAAATATTATTTTTAAATAAAGTCAAGCTTTATTTTTGAGTTTGTAATTTTTTAATTCATTTAATTTGTTCATTTACCTTTTTTTTAATTTACTTGTTTATTATTTTAATTATTTTATATATATAATTATTATCAATATATTAATTCATTTAAATTTTTATATATTTTATATATTAATGAATCAGAAAGAAATTTATTTCACAAAATTTCCAAAAATTTCATTATATAATTTGTATATATTTTACTTATGTATAAAGCTTCAAGTCCTTATGCTTAAAAAATTAAATAAATAAATAAATAAAAATATACTTATTTAAAAAGTCAAGCTTTTATTTTGTGAATTTCTATAGTATACGAATAAATTGTTCATCAAATACTCTATTAAGACTTGTGAGAGTATTTCTAATATAAATTTATCTAGTAGTCGGCAATTGAGAGACAACAAAGAGGAAAGTTTTATGTTACTCACGACTAAGTAAAATTTATCTTAAGCTTATCCTATCGCGATATTCTACAATAGCTCTGTGATTTTCTTTATTTCTTTCTCTATTTTTTCTCTCTTTTTTTTTTTTTTTTTTTTTTTTTTGGCTATTGCGAATAAAATTGCTGACCACTAAATTGCGTTCATAAATCTAAACGTAATTGCTTTCAGCCATGTCCAGCAATTAAGAGCAAATCAAATTGTTTGTCGACTTGTTTGTTGCTGGCTGGCAATTTCATTCGACTGGCAATAAATTCATAAAGTGCCGCCAGTTGACTAAACAAATTGTCAGCTGTGGCTAATCTTGATGGCCATACCAAGTGACAAATTGCAGCCAAACTGGGCGCTCGCTTTTAGCCAAGTTACGCATTGCTGTGCAGTCTATTATGCTATCATGCGAACGCTACCTGAATTTCAATTTGTGCATTGTCCAAAGGCCGATGTTGATGATAATGATGATGGGTTAAATCTTAAACTGCGTTCGTTTCCAGTTTCCATTTGCATTTTATTTCCACTGGTTGCGTTTGGCAATTTCTTGAAAACTTTTTGGCTTGGGTTGGGCGTTGGCCTGCCGGCTGGCAAATTTCACTTTTCAACTTTATTCGAGCACGAAATTGACGTGGCAGACGCACAAGCGTCTTTTTTCCGTCTATTCCCTGAAGGCACTTTAAGCGCAGTTTTGCCCATCGAAGGAGTTTTCGGCTCAAATATTTCCATGTCTAGCCAGGCTGTAAACAAATAATGTAAGCATAGAAGTTATACATATATGTATTTGGGATAATTTTAGAGCATAATATTTTATTATGGGAATTTTGGAAACTTTATTCCTTTACACAGCAAACTTTAACTGCTTAGTGTAATATATTGTCTTTGAGTTTAACATTTTTTTTTAATTTTATTTTAATAGTTAATATATTTTTAATAACACTATAATATTTCATTTTAATATTCTAATATTAATATATTTATATTTATATAATATATTCATTGGGTTCATAATTTTATTTATTTTATTTTAATATTTAATATATATTTTTTTAATATTATAATTTTATTTTAAAATTTTATATTATTATTTATTTCATTTATTTACGTGTATATTATAAAATAGAAAATTTTAATAAAATAAATTTGAATTTTAATATTTTAATTATTATGAAGAATATTTCTAAAATTCTCATTAAAATGCTTAAAATTATTTTCGAAAATTATTCCACATACATATATGTATGTAAACTATATGCAGACCAGTAAAAAATCCTTTAACATAAATGCGAGAGCAAACTTTCGATATTGCTAATTCGTAAAAAGAAAATATATACGACAAAATTTAAGACAAAATATAAGAGTACAAATCAAAATGAAAATGGAAAGACTGTCTTATCAATAGGTAAACCGAACGAGGTTATTCATTAAGAGCAGTTCGTAGCTTGGAATACATATGAAATTGCACAGACTCAAGCCATTGTGGAGTGACATAATCGATCGGGGCACCTGCCAGCAGAGCTGTTGCTGTATTCGCAATCACAGCTGATAGCTGCATGCAGCTGTCACAACAAACCGCGCAGCTTAACCCGACTGCTGTTGACCAATTTATTTAGCCCCGTTTATGGCTGGACACGGCCTACCGCCATAAGTCGTCCGGCCAGTTGCTGACAGCGACAGCCGCATATAAAATCTATTAGTTCATACCAACTGCAATTGCTAACTGCCCAAATGGCCAAATGGGCAACTGGACAACTGGACAACTGTGGAAACTGTGGAAACTCCTACTGCGTAGCCTGTTTCTGTTTTCGGTGCATGTCCGCGCCGCAGAGCAAACAAATTTAATAAAGCATTGCAATGGCAGCCTGGGCTGGGCAGGCAGCAGGCACTGCCAGCGAATCGTGTGCTGTAAATTATGTGCAACAAATAAATTATTTTCAGCTCTGTCATTTGATTAAAATGTTTAAGTGCCAGCCAATGGCAAATAAATTGCACTGATGTTGCACGCTGACGGGCCACAAGGCGGGCCAATCTGTTGCATGTAGCAATGCGATGCAATGCAGCATATTTGTCGACGGGACGAGTGAAGTGCAGCTATATTTAAATATTATAATATATCGTAATAATTTAATAAAAGATTTTAAAGTCCTTGACTTGTGAATTAATATTTGATTTAATCAAAATAATTATATATTCTTTACGATTTATACAAAATATAAATAAAATATCACTGGAATTTTTAGTTTTATTTAAATTTATTTATTTACTTTTTTTTAATAAAGAAATGTTTAATTTTATTTACCTTATTCAAGGATTTTTTTACCATATTCAAGATAATACAAAACATATTGAAGTCATAGAATTATGAATATTAATGCTTTATAATTTATTATAATATAAAAAATATTTAAAATAATGTACATAAAATCACATAAAAAATATAAATATTTTTTTAAATTTATGTTTTTTATTTTTATTTTTTAATCACAGCAATTAAAGATAAAAACAAAAAATATTGGAGTCCTTGATAATGAATATATATTATATTTAATTTGTTTTCATATAGAAAATGTCTTTGAATTATGAATATAAATTCTGTATAATTTATTTTAATATAGGAAATTCACATACAATTAAATATTTTCAATGTTATAAGATGTAGATATTATTATTATTATTAGATTTCAAAATAAATAATTAAAAATAAAAATAAAAAAAAAACGTAATATAAATACATAAATGACATATTAATTATTAATTTTATTTTATTAAATTTACTTATATATTTATGTTTTTTTTTTTTTTGTTTATTTTTATTTATTTATTTTTTTTTTTTTAGCTTTTTATTATTTATTTATTTATTTTTTTTTTTTAATTTCAGTAATGAAGTACTTAAATTTTATTTAGCTTCTTCAGAGCTTTTCTTGACGATATTATATATATCATAGAATTATGAATATAAATGTTGTATAATTTATTTCAATACACAAAATATTCATATATATACATTGTACTTTTTTGGAAAATTTTATTTTTTATTTAGAGAAATGAGTTAGCTGAATTTTGTTAAGCTTTTTCGAAGCTGCTCTTGTCCATATTAAAGATATTAAAGTCGTTGATTCATAAGTAGGAATTGACTACAATTAGAAATGTCTCTGCTATACATCTTGAACCTCTAAAAACCAATCAATTTTCCATGTCAATGATATGTTAAAAGTTTAAAATCTGTTCCTAAAAGGAAACATACAAAATAATTTATAAAATTTTTGCTCACTAGAGAATCAATATCACATTATTTTGAGCGCATCGCATTATTTGGTTACCACTTTCCGCAGGCCTACTTTTTTCGATGGTTTTAGCACAAAAAAGGAGCACATTAACGACTCATCGACAGACATCATGGCACCGGCATTATCGAATTCACCGCAATAGTTCGGGGCCGAGAAAATGGTTATTAGCTGGCGCTTGGCAAAGAACTCGTAGCCATCTTCGACAACTTGATGAGCGCGACAGACCAGATCGAATTTGAAACGATGCACAAATTTGCCCACAGTATCGGCACCAAAGGTGACGCTCACGCCACGATCATTATCGCTCCATCCCATTATTTTGGCATCCGGATCGGACCAGAGCAGATCGCAGAGCAGCCCCTTGTCGGGCACCTCGCAAGGACGTTGCAATTTCGCGATTTGCGCCATGTTATTCAGCTCCGGACTGAGACCGCCATGGCAGCAGAAGATCTTTGTGTCCACAATGGCCGCCACTGGCATACAGTTGTAGCAGTCGACAAAGGTGCGCCACAATTTGATGGTGTAGCGCCGTTTGCACTCATCGTAGAAGCCGTAGATGCGATTGATGCCAGCGCTTTCGTGATTGCCGCGCAGCACAAAGAAGTTTTGCGGAAACTTGACCTTGTAGGCCAGCAGGAGGCAGAGTGTCTCGATCGACTGCTTGCCACGATCGACATAATCGCCCAGGAACAGATAGTTCGAGGCTGGCGGATAGCCGCCATAGTCGAACATGCGCAACAGATCCGTAAACTGGCCATGCAAATCGCCACAGATTTTCACCGGCGCCGAGAGTTCTAGCAGCATGGGCTGCTGGAGGAAGACATCCCGGCAGCGCAAGCAGAGCCCTCGTATATCCGCTTCAGTGAGATGCAGCTGCTTAACCCGACGCACCTCGATAATTGCCAATATGAGCTGATCAATATTCGTTGCGTCGCCAACGGCCGAAAGACGCGTCTGTCCATTGTGTGGTGGTGTTCCCGACTGAGCCATTCCGAAATGCACCCTAGACTCTGATACGATCGCGACTCGTACAGCATACACTGAGATTTTGACAACGTAGAACAATTTGATCGATTGCAAACATATGAGATGATCAGCTTAAACGCTTGTATAATTGAAATGGTAGAAATGTTGATGTGACAATGAAACCTGCCTGACAGATGCCGCCCGGCATTCGAAATGCTTAAGTTTCGAGCAAGCAATTGTTGTTGTTTCTAATGATGCTTGTTCTTCCCCTTATGTATCCTGGATGGCTGCAGCACAGCAAACGTGATTATCAGATTCTCGTCAACGGCCATCGAAGCTCCGGCATTATCGAACGTGCCGCAGTAGTTGGGCGCAGAGAATATGGTAACCAGTTGACGTTTGGCAAAAAACTCATAGCCATCCTCGACCACCTGATGGGCACGACAAATCAGATCAAAATTAAATCTGCGCAAGAATTCATCAACAACATCCCGTCCATAGATAAAACTAACGCCACGATCACTGGGCGTATAGCCGAAGCCATGTACATCCGGATCGCTCCACAACAGATCACACATCAGACCCTTCACTGGCACGTCGGATGGACGAACCAACTCATTAATATCCTTCAACTCTTTGAGTGTGGGACTCAAACCGCCGTGACAGCAAAAGATCCGATTCGATATGATCGCCGCCACTGGCATGCAGTTGTAGCAGTCGACGAATGTCTTCCACAGCTTGATTGTATAGTAGCGCTTGCATTCATCGAAAAATCCGTAGACGCGATTTATGGACTGCGATTCGTGGTTGCCACGCAGCAAGAATATATTCTTGGGATAGATGAGCTTCAAACCAAGCAAGAACGTTATTGTTTCCACGGAGTTCTTGCCCCGATCCACATAGTCGCCCAAAAAGAGATATTTGACTTGAGGTGGATATCTGCAGTGCTCCAATATTCGCAGCAGATCCTTGAACTGACCGTGTATATCCCCAACGACACGCATCGGTGCCTCCACATGCAACAGCATCGGCTCCTCCATGAGCACCGGTCGCACTGCCAGGCACAAGTTCATCAGTTCCGTTTCAGGCAATGACATACGCTGCTGACTGCTGGATCGGAAACCTTTTAGCTTGCTGATAAGTTCACTAACAGAGCTCAACGTGTTTTCTGAAACCGTTGAGCCTCTGCGCATATGTTCATCCGGCAGAACCATCCTCAAGTCGCCTTTGTTTCATTCAAATTATCTGCTGTGTTTTGTTTTTTGATTTTTTTGTTTTTTTTTTTTTTTTTTTTTACATTTTACAAATTCATCAGAAGTATGTCAGAAGTATGACAACCTGATCTGAATGCAATTAGTTACGTTTACTTAATCCAAGAAAATTTTATATTCATTCAGTAGAACGGAAGTAAGAAAAAAAGTATATATTTATATTTTTAATTGCGTTTGACTTTTTCATTATAATGTATAAATAAAATATTTTGGTTTAGCATAGAAGGCATTTAAAAATGTATTTAATAAACAAAATAATAATAAATAATTAATAATTATACAATTAATTCTAAAAATAACATTTTTAATTAAAATTTTATTTAGCAAAAAAATATATATATTTATGAACAACTATATATAAACAATAAATATTTATCTTAATAAATATGCAAATATATATTTAAAAAATATACATAAATAAATAAAATAAAATGCATAGGAAATACATATATAAATCTATTAACTATAACAAATATAATTAATATTGTATATTTATAAACATATTTATATTTTATTATATTATAGCTATATTTTTTATATTTTATTGTATTTCTATCATATTTTCCTTAGCCTGATTTGTTTTCATTTAACGTATAGGAACTTTAATTGAAATACATATTAAAATCTCAGCCCAGCTTGAAAATTATTAAAGACACAATTTTCAATCAACTTTTAATAACTTTTATCAGCTTCAGTTAATAATATATATTCTGCTCAGCATATGGTTTCTTTCTTAATTTGCATATTATTTAAAATTTTATTAAAATTCATTAAATATAATTTAAATTAATAATAAAGTTTGCAGCCTTTCGCCACGCCTTCCCATGCAAGTCAGCTTGGTTTGTCTTTTAATTTCCGCTTTTTCGCACCTCAGATGCGACAAGTTGTCAATGCCATTTGTGCCTGGGCAATGAATCCACGAATCCACACGCCATCCACACACATGTCATCAATGTGGCTGACAGTGCAGCATTTCATCATTTGCAGCAATTGCCGCGGAGCCGTAGTCGTTGCAAGTTTATTGAGAGAGGTGCGTACGTGTCTTTGTCGTTTATTAGTTTATGCTGGACACGGTCGGTGTCCAGAGGAAATTAAAATAATTCAAGCATTAAATTCAATTTCATTTTTGCAGCTGCAAAAATTTACGACATGAGATTATTTTTACGTCTCCTGAAACTGAGCAAATTTTTATTATTTGTTTTTTTTTTTTTTTTTTATGTAAAATAATGAGAGACCAGCATATGTCTTTCATATTAAAGTTCTTTGAACTTCCATAAAGACTTTCAGTAAGATTTTCTACTAATACTTAGACAGGGATAAACAAAGTTTCTTAAATGATTTTACTTATAATAAACTTCCATACATAATACAGATACATTTGTTGACAATATTAATCATAAGCTTTATCTATTGACACATTCAAAATGCATTCAATTTCCATGTGAGTTAAAAGATTTCTCTTTAAACTTAAAATATGTTCTTTCACAATTTGTGTATATATTTGTATATTTATCAGTTCTTTGTTGAAGCACACATTCCACACGCAATAGAAAACAATTTCAATTCCAACAATTTATGCCAGTTAAACAAATTTAATCCTTCGTGCAGGCAAAACAAAAAAAAAAAAGAAGCAGCTGGCACAAAACTAAATCCAGACAATTGAATTTGTTGCGGTGATGTTTTATATAGACTCGCAATATACTCCAACATATACTGAATATATTTATATATATATGTATATATTGCTCATATATATGTATATACATATGTATATGTGCACAATGTATAAGGTATATATTTTTTAGCTCAGCTCGCTGTGTGGTATTATTTAAATTGAATTTGCAAATTAAGTTTATTGTGCTGCAGCGCACAGAAATTTATATTCTATGTGCGATTATTGTTTCGCCTTTTTTTTATATTTCTCCGACAATTTTTTAACGAAGAGCTTCGCTGGGCTTATGCTATATTTATTTATGGCCAGCGACTTGTTTGCTGTGCCCGCTGCGCCCTGGTTGAGCCGCGTGTCAGGTCTAGGGATTGGATGGGCATATTCGTATTTTATTGTATTGACTGCGCTTCAATTGAAACAATTGAGCAATTGATTTGCATGCATAGAATTTGTAACTGGGATTTCCGTTCAATGATTTATGACAACGCGTATTGCATTTCATTCGATTCTCTACAATAATTCACAATTGGCAAATAGTCACTAAATAACAACAACAAAAGAGGAAGTTTTTAAATGAATGACACGAGCCTAAGACTCAGCTTGAGCTATGCTAAATACATTTACATTTGTTGAGAGCTGAGTGTATTAGGAATAGAAACGTATTAGAAGATCTGATTGCATAGCTCGCAAATAACTGTTAATCGTTTCAACCAATCCACTCGTTTCACGCGATTAACCGAAAAGAAATCATTCTCTCTCGCTCTCGTTGTTAGCAAGCACCTTCGGTTCTTTTCGTGTTACTTTTCGCTTGAACGCCTTGATGCTCATTTCACGAACATCGTTTAGGTAGCAATACGATTGATGCTCGTCGCACACGACGAGGCTCAGTAACTGAGCAATGCAAATTGATTCGCTTTCTCTTACACACTTACACTCACATACGCTATTGATTGCTTAGCGAGCGAAATCCTCGCTGACTTACTAATACTTACATAAATGATCCGTTGCTTCATAAAAGTCAACCAAACGTTCGGGGAGCAACCTGAGGCAACGAACTCATTGAGGAAGCAATGCAATTGGTTGAGCTCTAAATAACTTTTTTGTCAAAGTGTGAGTGAAACACATTGCGAAACCAATAAGACAGATATTTGCGAGCTCTCATTTTGAGTGAAAGAGATGGCATGACTTCATAATCAAATAGTTTCAATGGAATCCAATCAACATTACCCTTATTACATTAGCATTCAAATTCAAATTAATTTAATGTAATACAATTATATCTATATTTAATTTAAATGTAAATTAAACTTCTCTTTAACTTATTCAATGTTCATATCTCCTTTGCATTACCAAATTTTCGTTATAATAAATGCCAAACCTTTGCCAAAAATTGTGCAAGCCCTAGCCTAGATTTGGCGCACATTTATATTAACTTGTATTTTATTTTTTTATTTATTTATTTATTTATTTTTTTAAATTGTCTATCTGGCAAACATCACGCATACGCACTGTCGTGCATTGCACCCAATTTACATTTACTTGGCAAATCGTTAACAATTTTTGCGCAGCGTCTAGTTGGCACCATTTGGTCAGCCAAACAAAAAGAAGTCAATAATAGAGGCGGGCATAGGCGACTGCAGAATGCTTGTCTAACTTAGATTACTTTTTGCAGTAGACTAAAGTAAAGTTTACTATATATATGTACAGACTTTTATGCAGAGCAATGTCAAGTTTAACAGATAAATGAATATCTTAAAAACTCTTCAGTTTCAATGGCAGCCATCAAAGCTAATATACACTTTTCACAACAAGCCGAGAGTATACTGCATATTTATATAAATATCTTTTATATACGTATACAAATAAATTAAAAATCATATAAAAACGGACAACGCAATGCAGATCGCGTTTAGCTGGCGCCTAGGGCGCCGCCGTCTAAATGACGCCTATGGGCCAACAACCCGGTCGCCACGCATTTCCCCTTAAATTCATGTTGTTCGCTCGCACAATTCTTGACTGCACGAAACTAAATGGAAGGCTGATGGGAGATAAATGTATTTAGGAAATGGACAGCATGACTGGCCGAAAAAATTGTGCAAAGCTTGGCGAAAATTCTACATGAAAAAGCGGAAAATGGTCAACGGAAAATGTAGCACACATAAATGTAGCATAAATAAAGCCAAGAAGTGTTAGTGTGTCAGCAGGAGCTTTAAAGAGTGAAGAGAGAAATATTACAGAATTTTCACAATGTGTAAAATGTACAATTGAAAAATTGTAAATAACTTTAATAAATGCTAATTTATTGCTAAGGAGCCAATCGGCACTGCAGTCACGTAAATCGCTCCAGTTTCAGATTCCATTCCAGCTGTTGCCGCGCCTGGGCCGTGGAACGTGTCGCGTGGAACAGCTTGCAACATGACCCAACCCAACCCACCCACATATGCTGGCTACCTTAAACTGAATATTAACCGTGGACCCAAGCCAACTGCATTTATCGTTTTAATTATCCCGCACGTAATACGCCGACAGCTGGCGAGGTGCGAGCTTAGCTGCAACTAGTATTTGGCCAGGGCCAGGAGCGCAGGTAATTAGCATCAAGTGCCGGCTAGTGCATATAAATTAATGAAATGCTAAACACGTGCACGGCGGTCAGTAAAATGCATTTGCTAACCGAAAACCTAAGTGCATAATTTATGGAACGAAATGATAAAGTAAATGGGCCAGCGATTACATGATAATGGCTGCAAAAGGAGCAAATTAATGTAAACGCCTACAACTAGCCAACAGCTACGACATACATACATATGCGTCTAAGACGACAATTTATGGGGGCAAGTAAACTTGGGCCAGCAGAAACAACCCTCCTGCACTAAGCCAGTCAGTCGGTCAGCTGGTCAAGTGGTCAGCTCGTAGAATGGCCAACAGAAAGGGGATGACTCCTGGACAGAGCTAAACGATGCTGACATCGACGGGTGCCAATTTTCTGTTGATTACACGACAACAGTGTTGTGTGCACTGCCCACCCTTGCTGAGCGAGGTGTGGGTGTGGGTGTGGTGGTTGTTGGTGGTGTCATCAATGGGTGGTGCCGTGACAAGGGTCAAATGAAAGTTTTACGAGCGCATTCGCCAGCATTTAAACTATACCCAAACTGCTGCTGCTCCTGCTCCTGCTTCTGCTACTGCTCCTGCTGCTGTTGTTGTTGGGTTTCAGTTTATTTATTTTAAGTTTAATTCGTTTGGTAGCTAAAAAGGAAATTGGTTTAAGTGGAACGGACGAGCGGGAAATCAGCAAAATAGATTTATCTAGTGAAAGTTTATCACCTGCCGGGCTGAAAAGTGTGAAACGTTCATGAAAGTTGGCCCAACTGCGACTGACACTTTCAAAATTGAGCTTAGAATGGAGAGAGAGAGAGAGAGAGAGAGAAAGGCTTAAATGACATACAATTGATAGGGTAGAATAGAGTAGTCTTTAAGCTCAACTATGAGTAAAGAAGGGCTAAAGGCAACACTTTTACTTTATTGAAATCAACTTCAAGGGACAACAACAGTTAAAGCACAACAAGTTCAGTAAATAAGCAAGTGAAAGCCATTAAATCAGTGCTCAGGAAGCCCTATTATAAATCTTCAGATATCTGACAAACTATGCTATATATATGTGTGTATGTATGTATGCATGCAGCTTGTCTGCCATTCCGGCTGACCCAAAGCCCACAAATTGTTACGTTACGGGCAGCTTTGGCTGCTGGCAAAATCATCATACATCAATTTTGAAGCATTCGTCAGCCAAAGCCACAAAAATACCACATTGTGAGGGATGTGACTGACAGATGCAAAACGTTGCCAGTTGCTATGGCTACAAATGCCGCAACTGATGTGTGAAATGCGGCTGTTGCAGCTCCGGCGTTTGCATTTAGTCGCGATATGTTGAACGACGCAGTCGGAGTGTTTTTTTGGGCACACTGTCAGACATGGCAAGGAATTTGAAAGTGATGTCTGCCAGACCGAAATTGTCAAAACAATTAATCATTGATGAAGAAAATGTACGTGCAGCAGCCAAGTCGAGCAGCCGAGTTGAGCAGCCCAATCCATTCCCAGTCCAACATCAACCACAACCGCTGCCTGACTGCATTTTGCATATTTGCAGCAAATGTCATTAGTTAGCTCGTCTGGCGACATTTGTCCATTCATCTTGTGCTATTTACTCAACTGGTCATTGCACCGCATAATTGTTTTAAGCTAGCCCGATTGAAACCTAAGAAATTGCATGTTGAAATTTTAATTGCATTCCGTTTGCCCCAGAAACGTTGCCTCAAGAGAAATAGCATTGTTATCTTAACTGAGATAATCAATTGCCAATCGCCTTTCGGGCCGGCCTTTATTGAGGTCAAAGGCGTAAATAATATGCAGCATTGATTACTTTAATTGGCTTCATTTCACTTCATTCGGCACTTGCATTGTTTTAATCAACTGAAATTGGCCAAGGCCTAGGCCTAGGCTATTTTAACAAATTTTCATGCATTTGCATGCATAAATTCTAAATGAAAGTCTGGGTAAAGGCGAATCAGTATTGAATTTAACATTCAATAATTATTAGGCAATTGGTGAAAATTTAATTGTAGTCTTTAATTATTAAAAAGTCATAGCTATCAACTCTTTAATAAACACATTGCTGGACTTAAATTAGACGAATTTGTAAAAAAAAAAAAGGTATAACTATAATATCTATCTTAGCTGCAATAATAGCTCGTCTGCCTGTCTCTCTACATAAATTTCGCATAATAAATATAAACTAAGAACTATGTATTTCCACATTCAGATATAACTGAGAAAATCGTAATAAAATAATTGCTTAAAAATAATAAATTACCCAACATAACATTAATCAATTCTTGAAAAAGAATGAATTATTAAATAAGCTTAAGGCGTAAAGCTTTTAAGGTATGCATTTAAAAAAAAAAATTCTAATCCATCACTTTTCTATTAAATTTATTTTTAAATATTATTATTAAATTTTATAATATATATATATATATATATATTTATATATTTTATTTAATATTTTTATCAAATACTTAAATTTTATAAAATATTTTTTATATTTCATATTTAAATTTATATATTTAACTAAATATTATTATTAGAATTTATAAAATATTTAATATATTTTGTATTTATATTTAAATATTTTACTAAATATTAAATTTCAATTTTATTATTCAATATTCAAATTTTATAGCATATTTATTATATTTTATATTTATATTTATATATTTTATGTTATTTCATATTTCCCAGACACTTATTAAGTAATAGAAGACTTTTTCAATCACAACAGAACTCGCCACAGAGCAGCGGCAAATAAATTTGGCTTTTTTAAAGTTTTGCCCAGCCATTCTGCTTATCAAATCACTGTTCCAATTAGCCACGCGACTTTCGAGCAGCTTGACAGGCGATTCGCTGTCCCACGACCCCCAAGCGTTACACGTTTAGCCACTTTAAGCGCTTGTTGACGACCATAAAAATCGAAATTCACAGTAACAGTAAGAGAAAAAAATGAAAAAACTCGAGAACAAAATCAATTTGAACAGCTCTCGAGTTGCTCGACGGAAAAATGTGAACAGAGTGGAGCGGGAATAGACCGAAAAACATTATGGACCACATAAAATAGAGGTTTGTGAACGAACGTGTTGTTGCTCTTGTAACTGCCCGAATTTCAATCGGGAATGTCCCGCACAGAGGCCGAGAGAGCAGAGCACACAAATCGAATTAAATGCTGGAGACAGGTGATTGGAATTTCATCGCCTAGTCGTGCCCTTCCAGCGGCATTTTTATGCCTCATAAAGACTCATTATATCCATGGAAATTGTGTCATAAACATAGCAGCAAAACTGACCCGTTATAAGATACAGAAAATTGCCATAAAATGTTCAGAGTCGATATTTAATTGATGCAAAATTAAATAATAAAAAATATATATAGAAATAATCTGATCTGATGAAAATGTGCATCATTAGCATGAGAGAAGGTAAATTTGGAAATTTACATGCATATTTATAGCCTGATAACAATATATGTTAGATGTATATTTTAACTAGTAAGATAAGAAGCTAAATCAGTATGTTAATATATATTTAATGACTGCAACAATATCAACATGTAGAAATGTTCAAGTTGGATTACAATAGCTACAGAATATACTTTGGCGGCAAAAATGCATTTAAATCGTATATGAAAACACAGCCAGACATTTCTTAAAGCCAATCAACTATTCCATATTTAAGCTACATGAAATTATTCTATATTAATATTAATATTCTTTATAATATGTTACATTCCTTTATAAAATGTATTATGCACATAATAAAGTTAAATAATTGAAGTAAAAAAGTTTTTAAAAAATTAATATCAATGCAAAGGTCGATTTACACATTCTTCACATATCCGGAAAATGCGCCTTTTGTTCGCTGCAAAAGTTTATTAAATAATTTATTTCATGCTTTTCACGAATGCCTCACGCAAATTTCATTAAAAACTGATTTCCTATAAAAATTACAAAAAATAAAAATATAACCATTTATATATAAATACAGTACACAACAACATGAAACCATAAAGGAATAATTTGCTACTGCGCACAGCAAACTGGTTAAAAGGCGAAAAGTGCAAACCGCAATTAATTAAATCCGCAGTTAATTTTATTGTCAGCGGAAGTGGCAGCCGCCAAAATAGCGTAAATGAAATTATCGGCGTTGACAAATATACAGCAAAAAAATTGGTTATCCTTGCTGAAATACAAAAAAAAAAAAAACAAACAAACTCTAGAACTGATTGAAATTGAGTTGAGCATGAGCCAGAAAGGCTTTTAATATTATTACAATTCAAAAAGTATATACTGAACCTTCTGAGAGATTTAAAACACAGAGCAGCTTAAGCAAAATATTTGCAAATCAAAATTTAAAGAAATTGTTAAAATATTTTAAAATATATTACAGATTATAAATTTTTCTCCTAGTTTTATTTTAAACTTATTTTCCCTATTTAAATGACTGAAAATAAACGGAGTATTTAATAAATAAAATTAAAAACAAAAATTATTAAGATATAATGATAATTATTACATCTTAAATTTTTCTTTTATTATATATAATAATTACTAATAATAGAAAAATGTAAGTAATAATATACTTTATTATACATATGTATATTATAAAATATATTATTACTTAAATATATGTTTTAATATAAAATAATATATTTAAAGACATTTGATTATTTTAAAATTATTTCAATTTAAATACAAACATTTCCTTTTATTTATAATAATATATATAATATATATAAAATTTTCCTCATATATTTTAAATATAAAATGAAAAGAAAACGTTTAAGATATAATTAAATATATTACATCTAAAATTTTTCTTTTAACGTTAGATTTTAAATATTTCCATTATTTTAAAAATTTAAATTAAAAGTAAAATTAAATATATATAATAAAATATATAATATTTTAAATATTTATTTTAAATTTATATTTTAAATAATTTATAAAAGAAAAGAAAAATGTAAGACATAATACAATATATTATATTTTATATTTTTGTTTTAATTTTTTTTTTCTTCTTCTTTTTTAATATATTCATAAAAAATTTTTTTTAGTTTTTTTTTAAATTCATAAAATAAATACCCTTTTCATTTTTCATTCAACCTTTAAAATATTTGTTTAATTATTGAGAAACTTTAAATATTGCCATAAATACCATCTAACACTTTTATGCATATCATGATTTTTTTTTGCGCGCTACATGAGCGCGTAATTAATTTATTATGAGGCTTGCGTGAGGCAGTCTCGTTGCATGCCACATCCACTCGAGAGTTGCATGCAAATTATTGCTAGTTGAGCATGTCCCGAAAAATTGTATCCTCCTGCAGCTGCAGCTGCAGCTACAACTCATAATCGACAAAATTCGCGTGTCGAGCAGCTTTCAACTTGGAAGCGCCGCTTGGAAGTTTAGCAGCAACTCGAAACTTTTTCCCGTCTGCCAAGTTGTCGACATGGCTGGCATTGCATGCCAAGCATACGGTTAGTTGCAGTCTGTTCTTTGACCTTCATGTTAGTTGCCAATAGTAACGATTGCAGTATTATTACGCTAGTTGCAACATGTGTTGCATGGCCTGGCCTGGTCATTGATGCACCCATTCAGGGCTTTCGTTTCTTTAGAGTTCACATTAAATCCAACATGGATACAAAGCTCGCATTGGCTCCATTTGTGATTTTGAATACAAACGAAATGCCAGCGGCGCCGCTGACCACGTCGGCATCCTCGTCGGACCACCGCAACGACCTTTCACCAGAATGCCAAAGAGCGCATTGGCTTAATTTGTATGAATGCCGAAATGCAAAGTGCCAGCAGAAAAATAAAAAAGAGCAACACGAATAATATATACATATATATTGAAATAAAACTGAAAGCGCAAATGGAATAACTAATTAAATTTTTCAACTGCAAATGAACAAAGTTGGCTGGACCACACCGCAGTGCTACGAGCGCCGGAGTCGGAGTCGTAGCCAGGTTCTGTTCTGGCAGTTAACTGTTAACTGCCAGCTACCAACTACCAGTTTAATTAACTTGGCTTATAAAATTTTATGCTAACTCGCAGTGCGCATTGCAAAGCATTATCTATGCGATATAATAGTTGGCCATAAAGGTTGTCTATGCAAATATGTTGCAATATCTCCTCTGTTGCCACTCAATTGCCGTTGGCTTTAATGGAATCCTTGCCGGCCCCCTTCCCAGGCTCTCTAGTGCCGTTTTGCAGGGGTTGCCGTAGCGCCGCACCTCCTGTACATAAATCAAGAGTGAAATTTTTACACGCAGCCAACTGTCTGTGAAAATTTCATTTTCATGTACCGCGCGACATGTATATATCCCAACTTTACGCAGCTTCCCGGCTTCCCGGCTTACCGACTCCTGCTCTGCTGAAAAGGCCAAATTGAAGGGTCATAGCAACACGGTTTTAATTGTTTTTTGAGGTTTTTTCGGACAATATTCAAAGGGAGTAATTTAAATTCCAGTTTGTTGCCCGTAGCGGTATTTTTTTTTTATTTTTTTTCTTTTCTGACTCGAACCTTTGTGGCTGACAACTACCCAGCCCAAGCTGCCCAGCAGCGAGCCAGCCGGCACAAACATGTGCGAAAACATTTTTACACCACCTTTGTAAGTATTAAAAAAAAAAAAAAATTATAATAATAATAACTTTTTTAAGCTAACAAAAACGTTTTAGAGAATTTAGGAAATATATATAAAAGTATAATAAAAATCGAATATAATTAATATATATAATATATACCTTTGCATATATATAATAATAAATATTTCTTCTCAATAAAAAGTATATATATAAATAAATTCTAATTTCTGTCTATCATTCTGTCAATCCTTTTTATCTTTATTTCTCCCTCTCCCTCTCTCCCTCTCTCTCTCTCTCTCTCTCTCTCTCTCTCTCTCACATACACACACTTTCGCTCTTTTAGTAACTCTCTATCTATGTCTCTCTCTCACTCTCTATATCATTATCACTGTCTCTCCCTCACACATTCTGCTACTCTCACTATCTTTCTCTCTCTCTCTCTTTCTGTCCACTATCTACCTGACTATCAAATATATGGTCCAAAATCTCTCATATAATCTTATTAATCAAAATTGCAGCCTCTTCCTATCAAATTGACCCCCAATCAAATTCTATCATGCAGAATCAACTCTGTTTTGTCTTACATAGTTAATATTCATTATATACGTAATATGTCGCATAGCTCCAATGGACATACTCGATAGCGCTCTAATTGCTGTCCCGAAGCTTATTTAATGCCTGTAGCACTCTCTAGTAGCATCCAGTCTGCATTTAACATAACCCATTAACATATCTGGCAACGTGTTTAACAGCAATGCCCTCGACCATGCCATGCAGTGCATGAGTGGGTTCGATGTCAGACTATGTTGGTGGTCACGTTTCGAAGCCAGCAACGAGGCAGCCTTGCATAATTGCGCCGCCAAGTGCAGGTCTGCAGTTCTACTCATCTACCTCATCGCATAAATAACCCAACGCTCACACACACATAGCGAAAATACTTCTATTTTAAATATATGTATGTGTGTGTGTGTGTGTGATGTTTGGCTTTTTGTCTAGCATGGCTATTATGCAAATGGTACTTTGTTTTAACTGCGGTTCGCCTGATGACCATGCCTGAGAACGAAGCTGAGCTCGACATTAGTTCGTCATCAGCAATGGTAACTGCCTCTACCTCACTCTCCCTCTTGCTCTCTGTCTCTCTCACTCTCTCTCTCTCACTCTGTGGCCACATTACTCGAACAATTAATATGCCAAGTGTTATGTGTGCGCATACTAATGACTTTTTCCAGTGGCCTGACAGCCTCCTCCCCACCCTCTCCAGCTCTCCAACTCCAGCTTCATCTGCATCTGACTTGTGGCGAGCTCATCTGTCAACTGTGGCCATCTATCAATAAATGTTCAACTGAACGACTAAACGGCGCAGTCGCAACTGCCCAGCCCTACCCACACACACACACACACTCGCTCATTACATTAAGTTTTATAGTCGGGGGCTGGCTACTTGAGCCATACCCAGTTATACATACATATGTATGTATGTCTCTCTGACTCACTCACTGCCTGGCCAGACACGCGCCGTTTCAACATTGAGCTGTTCCACAATTGTTGTACAAAGAACGCGCAGACAGATTCAGGGCTCTCTCACTCTCACTCTCTCGCCCTCTCTCCCTCACACACATGAGTGTGGCGCTGCGCCTTAAATAGATTTTTTTTTTACTCTTAAGTGCACTTAAAAAGTTTTACGAGCGCCGTTATTAGCATAAGGTAACTGCATTCGTTTGAGCTCCTATAGAGTTTCATTAGTTGTAAAAATGTAACTTAAATAGACATAGCTAAACTAAACAAATAAAACCTAAATATGCCTCAAAGCAAAGCAATTTATTTACCAAGTTAAATGGCATAACAAAATATTTAAAATATAAATAAATAAAAAGAAATAAGAAAAAAATTATATATTTATATACAAACAAATCGTGCGGCTATAAAAACAAAAGCCACACACACACGCACGTTCATCAAACAACAACAATAAATATAAATCAAAAGAAAGTAAAATTACGACGCGTCGTTCCAACGAACTGCGAATCTGCAGCATATCAACAAAATTTATTTCAATAAAATCAGCAGCGAGAAAAACTTTCGCTACTTCAGTGGCAAATACAAATACAACAAAAAACCGAAATCTATAAAAAAAAATGTGAAGAACAGCGAATAACAAATGCGCTGCAAAAAAAAAAGAAAAAAAATTTATAAAGAAAAAATAATAATTAAAAAAAAAGTAAATAAAAATAAAATAAATTTAAAAAAATTAAAACTTTTTTTTTTTAAGTATGTGTATAAAAAAAAATAATAATTTGAAAAAATATGTAAATAAAAATAAAATAAAACATACAAAAAATAATTTTAAAAATATTTTTTTAAATATATATTTAGAAAAACAAATAATTAAAAATAATATATAAATAAAAATAAATAAATATAAAAAATAATTTAAAAAAGTTTAAAAAAAATATATGAAAAATATAAAAATAAATAAAACTAAAAAAAATAATTAAAGAAATATTTTTACAAAAGCTAAAATGAAATATATAAAAACTTAAAATAAAATAAAACCAGTTTATGCAAAAAAGTTAAAATAAATCAGAAAGCTGTCTAGGCAAATTCAAAAAATTATATTTGCATAAATTTTTTTTATAAATTCTATCGTTCACAAAATCCCGCACAATTCTTTGAGTGTATAAAATGCCGTTAATTAAAGTTAAAAAAAAAAAAAAAAACGTTGATATTGTGTTGAATGAAGTATTATTATCATGGTCAAACCGGCGTGGCCTACGCATGCGCAGAATACAAAGCAACTGACGCACACTCACACACACACACACACACACACACACACACACACCCAGTCTCAGCTTGTAGATTGGCAAAGTGGACGTGCCACAGGCCAGAACCACTTTTTTTTTTTTTTTCTTTTCAGCCTGCTCGCTTGTAATATGAATTTCGGTGAAATGTTTGTCGCTGGCTTTCAAATTTGTGGCTGGCTTTTCAGTTTGCATCGAGCCACACGAGTTGGTGGTGTCGCTTGAGCGTAGAGAAAGCCAACTTTTATTTCGTTAGCAAAATGACATTAAACTGCCAGCCAGTGCTGCTGCTGCTGCTCCTGCTGCTGATTGGATCAGGTGCATCGGATCAGTACAAGGCAACAGTGTTGTCTTCAGTGGACTCCACGCCCATATCGCCCGTGCTGAAGCAATCACAGAATACATTCGTTCAATGGGTTCTCTCACTGCTGCCGCAACGTCCCGGCCTGGCCACCGAAAGCGCTACACTCGCCACATTGAGCAGCTCGGCAACAACGCCCACCGAGACGCCAGCTGCGTCAACAACAACAACAACAACAACAACAACAACAACATCAACTCCAGCAACAACAACAACCACAACAGCAGCGCCCACCACAACGCGTAGGGTAACAACGCCGGCGCCGCCAACGCTGAGTCCACCACGTAACTGCAGCGACTGCGTCTGTGGTGTGGCCAATATACAGAAGCGCATTGTCGGTGGCCAGGAGACGGAGGTGCATCAATATCCCTGGGTGGCCATGCTGCTCTATGGCGGACGCTTCTATTGCGCCGGCTCGCTGCTCAACGATCAATTCCTGCTGACTGCCTCGCACTGTGTCTACGGCTTTCGCAAGGAGCGCATTTCGGTGCGCCTGCTGGAGCATGATCGCAAGATGTCGCATATGCAGAAAATCGATCGCAAGGTGGCCGAGGTGATAACGCATCCCAAGTACAATGCACGCAACTATGATAATGATATTGCCATCATCAAACTGGATGAGCCGGTGGAGTTCAATGAGGTGCTGCATCCAGTCTGTATGCCAACGCCCGGGCGCAGTTTCAGGGGCGAAATAGGCGTCGTCACCGGCTGGGGTGCACTCAAAGTGGGCGGGCCCACCTCCGATACGCTGCAGGTAAGCCCAGGAGCCAGGAGACCAGAGACTAACGAAAATCTAATTGCTAATTGCTTCCTTGCAGGAGGTTCAAGTGCCCATTCTATCGCAAGACGAGTGCCGCAAGAGTCGCTACGGCAACAAGATCACAGACAACATGCTCTGCGGCGGCTACGACGAGGGCGGCAAGGACTCCTGCCAGGGCGACAGCGGCGGCCCCCTGCACATTGTGCCCAATGGCACACGCGAGTATCAAATCGCTGGCGTCGTCTCGTGGGGCGAGGGCTGTGCCAAGGCTGGCTATCCAGGTGTCTATGCGCGAGTGAATCGCTATGGCACCTGGATCAAGAATCTCACCAAGCAAGCTTGTCTCTGCCAGCAGGAGACCAAGAAGATCAAGTAATTGGATTACAGAATTCTCTACTCGCTATACACTTGCAGCTGCAGATGGCAACTGAATAAATGAGACGAGGGAATACTCTATTTATTATTTTTGAGCTGACTTCGATATGCCTCGATTGGACGAAATTCAAGTTTTTTATTCATTGGAAAACTTTTGTTATTTTTTCGTGATATATCAGCCAAAAGATTCGAAACATAAGAATGGAAAGTTTAGTTTTTTTTATGCATGAAAAAACTTTTGACTTTTCGCAAAATTATGTTAAAATTTAATATAAATTATAGAAACAGTTTATGCCTCTTCTGCAAGTGTATCAAAGACTTCGGCTTGTCGAAGATATTTTATTTACTTATTTTACTTATTTATTAAATCAAGAAAAAGAAGAAGAAATTCCTGAGTATCTATAGCGCTGCAGCAGTGCATGGCAATAACCTTTGTTGGGTCCGGTTTGGCGGCTGGTCTAGCCAGTTCTGCAGCCGGTTGATGGGTTCTTAGGGTTCTTCTAGCCAAGCCTTCGTCTGGGCATTGGCAAGGATGCGGCAATTCAGTTGCCAATTGCTAGTTGGCCAGTTGAGTTCGCTAGAAGAGCATGAGATATATTTGCTTGTTGTCAGTGCTGGGCCTTGCCCTGGCCACGCCCAGTTTGCGCAGCGCCTCAGAGCCAGCCAAGATATTGGAGTCTTTGAATAGTATGCGCCAGAATAGTTTCCTCGACTGGATCATGTCCGTGCTGGGTCCGGATTATCCAGAGGCGAGTGTGTCGCCCGCCAAGCGCGAGTGCCCAGCCTGTGGCTGTGGCAACATCAATACGCGTCATCGCATCGTCGGTGGCCAGGAGACGGAGGTGCACGAGTATCCCTGGATGGCCATGCTAATGTGGTTTGGCAGCTTCTATTGTGGCGCCACGCTGGTCAACGATCAGTATGCCCTGACGGCGGCTCACTGCGTGAATGGCTTCTACCATCGCCTGATCACAGTGCGTCTGCTGGAGCACAATCGCCAGGATAGCAATGTGAAGATTGTGGACAGGCGAGTGTCTCGCGTGCTGGTGCATCCCAATTACAGCACACTCAACTTCGATAGCGACATTGCGCTGATTCGTTTCAATGAGCCAGTGCGTCTAGGCATTGATATGCATCCCGTTTGCCTGCCAACGAACACAGAGACATTTGCTGGCCAAACGGCTGTGGTTACCGGCTGGGGTGCTCTCAGCGAGGGTGGACCCATCTCCGATACTCTGCAAGAGGTGGAAGTGCCCGTTCTGTCGCAGCAGGAGTGCCGCGAGACCAACTATGGCGCTGACAAGATCACCGACAACATGATCTGTGCCGGCTATGTGGAGCAGGGCGGCAAGGACTCCTGCCAGGGCGACAGCGGTGGACCCATGCATGTGATTGACGGGCAGCAAAGCTATCAGCTGGCTGGCATCGTCTCCTGGGGCGAGGGCTGTGCCAAGCCCGGCTCACCTGGTGTCTATACACGCGTGAGCAACTTTAATGAGTGGATTGCGGCCAACACTCGCGACTCCTGCGCCTGCAGCCAGTCCGAGGAAGCGACGACGCCAGCTGCAGCTGCAGCTGTCACCACAACCATCGAGCAGTCAGAGCAGTCAGAGATGATCACAGCTCAGACCAGCGTAGGCCCCGAGGTGGAAGAGGCTGAACTGCCTGCTTAAGATTTTTGATGTATACGAAAATGAATTTCAATAAAGGCAATCGCCCACATCAAGCATGTTCTTTGATTCTCGATTTATTTCATTAATACATTTGCCAACACTTTTCGATTACTTTAGCCAAGAACTGTTCAACACTTTCACTTGACATTTCAGTTGAGAGAAAATTGTGCAAGCTGTCAAATTTATTACGATGTCCTCCACGCAGTTAGCTTTCAAGCTAGAAGATTATGTGAAACAGCAAAATATGCAAAAGCATGATGAGAACCATAATTCCTCAGCCTTAACGCTGCAGCTGAAGGTTATTGATGGCTTCAGTGTGACGAGCGAACGCATCTATAAATCCGATACGAGTGAGCTTAAGTTTCTGCTGCTGCCAGATGCCAACGAATTTCCTTTGAATCTCCATGAGCGACAAATTGCATGCCAAGATCATGATGATCATGATCATCACGCTGAGTATTTGGATAACATGCTGCACTTCATCAGGAATCATCAGGATGAGTTAATCAATGGCTCCGAGCTGCTGGCAAACGTTGTCACCCAGGGCAATGTTTTAGAAACTCTGCTGCGTACGCTGTACATCAAGCGTAATTGGAGTATATTGGGCAGCAAATATCAGAATACGCTATACTTGTGCTTGAATCAGGCTGAAATGACGCCGGCAGAACTGGAAAGGGAGCGATATCAACGTGCTATGGAGACAAATCTCAAGCAATTTTTATATTCAGGTGAAATTAGTGATGGGAAATCATAAATTATTAATCGATTATTGAATAAAAAAGCTACACGATTATTAATTTCAATTAATCGATGCCAAGTAATCGATTAATCATTAATCAAATGATTTATTATATACTGAACCCATTGTAAATGGGAAATGGTTTTGTAATAATGTATGCAACAATCAGAAGTAGGCGTGGTCGACCGCATATATATTCTTGATTAGATGTCCGTCTGTCTATCCGTCCGTTTATCCGACTGTCCGTATGTTTGAGTGCGTCGATTTCAGAAGATATGAGAAAGAGAGAGAGAGAGAGAGCTAGAGACTTCATGCTTTTTGTATTAGGTTCGTATATTGCACGAGCAGTACGAGTTTGTTTCAGAAACTCGATAACTTTTATCGTTTCAATGTTATCGATTTAAACATATTTTAACACATTATATCTGGCCTATCTTTAGAGCTAGAGGCTTTTATGTCAGATAGGATTGTCAGCCAACCTTCACTTATTGTTTGTGAAAATACTCTAGGAAACGACGCGATTATTTTTTGGAATAATCGATTTATAGTTTCAATTAATCTCAAATCATTTTTTGAAACCATTAAATTGTGAATGTAGGCAAACTAATCGATTCTTGTGTATCAAATGATTAATCGTGTTATCACTGGCTAAAAGTAAATGGATTTAATCGATAACTCACTCACTTACAGCCACGCCCGACGGACAGCCGTCCACTGTGCCTAGTGCTGGGGGCGAGTTTCATGGCGTCTTCATGTGCAGCATTGGCGAATTTCGCGTTATCTATGCCACTGTCATGGGTGGTCATCAGGTGGAGCACTTGGAGTGAGTACTTACTGTACTTAGTTTAGCAGAGCAATTCAAATTTCTCAAATATGTATTTATAGCCAATCAAACGAGACATCAAACAGCTTTGTGGAATGCAAAGTAATGCAGCCGTCACAGCTAAAGCCAGAGCCAGATGAAGCCTTAATCTGGTGGTCCGAATGCTGTCTGAAGGATGTCAAGGAAATCTATCTAGCTCCAGCTGAAACTTCTGGCTACGTTCACAGCCTGGACACATGCTCATTGTCCGCACTTGTGCAAGATAATGTAAGTTGTTTGGGATTAAATAATATTTTAGCTTTATTTACTGACTTTTCACACTCACAGATCAACAATTGGTCAAGCGAATTGTGCATCAGTTTCATGTATTGTATGCTGCAGCAGTTAAGCACCATTATGCAACTGGACAGTGCCAATGCAGTTTATCAATTTGATTATAATGCCAGCCAAGGCAGACTCAACGTCAGTCTGAGTCCCGAGCGCAATGAGCAAACTTTCATATCGGATTGGTATCGCCTGATGCTGGAGAGGCCAGCCGAAGCATAAATGATCAAATAAAAAATTCTTTAAATTGAGCAAGACAAGCATTTAACTTTTTCAGCTTCACTCTACACACAAAGGTGTTGGCTACACGCACAGGCCATATATACGTATGTATATAGACAACATCAAATCTGACCCTCGGGTGACTCAGTTGTTATTGTTCTCTCGCTTGTTAACTGCCATCTCGAGCCGCTTCAATTTCCGTCTGTAATCTGCGTGTTTTTTTCTCTTTTTTTTTTTTTAACTTTGCCCCTGAGGCATTGAACAATTTTTCTGCTCGAAATTGGCACTAAATCAAAACACGAATTGCAACAACGAACAACAACAACAACAACAACAACAGCGAACAGCAAGCACAACTCCTACACGCAGAGAGCTGGCATTGCTGTCCCATTGCTGTTCGGCTTGGCAACGATCCTGCAACATTGATAAACAACTAAATAATAGAATAAACAGCACAAAAGGTGCTAAAACATTAAAGGCGGCCTTTGACGTGTTCGTTCCCCATAAGAAAAAAGAGAGAAAAACTGAACAAAATTGTCGAGAGCGAGCCTTTGGCTTCATGATTATGGTATGCATAAGGCCAAGTTAGTAGACTGAAGCATAAATAGTTATTTTCAAACGTGCTTTCAATTTGATTTTCTTTATTATATCCCTTGCAGTGGGAAAGTAGTTAAAAAGGTATATTGATGATGTTGTCTGAGATATGTATAGAGAGAGAGAGAGAGCTGCATTGATAAAAAAAATATGAAGTGAAGTTAAGGCTAAATACAATTGAAGTGAAGTTGAAGTATAGTAAAGTGAACTATACAGGGTATCTCAAAAGTCACGCAAGAAGTAATTTGTATAAAAAACACACTCATTGATTTATATAGTAAACAGTATAGGGTTATATATGAAATAGCACATCGGATAGGCCATTTACCCAATTTTTCACAACTTTCATTGAATTTCATTGGACATTGAACATTAAGTTCATATCTGAGACTTGATCCTTATTATATATAAAAATATAAAAATTATGTCAAGATATACACAAAATATAATATAATATATATAAGAATATTATATTATATTTTCCGTATATCTTAAGACATAATTCTTATATATTTTCAACATATGTTAACCTAAATTAAAAGTATCTGTAAGTCAGACTTGATCTTAACACATATATCTTTTAATATATTTTTCACAAGTCTTAGGCAAAATTAAAGCTATCTGCTAGTCATTCAGCAATTCACACTTAATTCTTATAAATTTCCTACATAACTTAGCTTACATGACAGGGTATCTGTCAGTCACTCTTCGCTAAAGCACATCTCTTTTTTACTGCTACCAAGCATAGCGCATATTTGCTGCAATTGAGCGCATTTTGTGCTTAGCCGGCGGCTGGTTAAAAAAATTTATTGGGGCGTGAAATTGTTTGATTGAATATTAGTGTTTGTGCCTTTATATAGTATATATATAGTGAGAGAGTTTCTCCTTTGGCTTTTCCTGTCGTTGGCTTGTTCAAGAGCCGCAGCAAACTTTTAAATTGCCAAAGCACACGTAGAGTTGGCTTCAAAAACCTAATCATATAAATGTTTATATAAAATGTGTTGAAAAATACTTAAAATTAGAAATGTTATATATTCCACTAAATATGTTTTAAGAAATAGAACAGCAAGTTAATAAAATTTATTTTGATCTTTCACTTTTATACAGCAAAGTGATAAAAGTCTAAATGTTTTTGTTTACAACACTTGATTATTTTTTTGATCTGTTAGAAGAGTTTTAAATGCCACCATAAATTATATATAGTATTGTCAGATCAGTATTGTGGTTTAGTGTCAACTCCCTAAGCAATTCCAATCATATGCAAGGCACAACAAACAGTATTGATTAGGGTGGCACTGAATACCAATGAGCCAACCAATAATTTCTCAGCCATAATCAACACGACATCGAGTATATTTGCAGCTGGCTAAGGATCAGCATGGACAATTGTAACGACTAACTGTGACTCATCTTACAGTGTACGCACCTCTATGAATGTTATTGCAAGACTCAGCGATTGCTGTGCAATCACCACACAGAGAGAGACGCAAGTAATTAAAGCCATTAATGTGACTATGGCCAGAGCTTCCACCAGGCGAACGGCGACAGGCATCCTACACACATAAACAGTCTGATAATATTTGGAATTTGAAAACTCTTTTTGATAGAAGAGGCCTGAAATTTAAGTAAACTGACAGTTGGGAGAGAGAAAACCTGAATGTTCAGGAAAATACAAAAAATATAGCAAAAGAAATTTTTATTATTCTCTTTTAGCAAGAAATATGTATTTTTATTTAATTATTTATTTCCTTTTTTTTTTTGCAGTTGCATAATCAGAGCTAAGCTTTCTCGTTAAGTCAATTTGTTCGACATGCAAAAAGATTTCAATTTTTTTGTCAAACTCATTTCGTGCGAGTGGATAAATAAGCCCACGCTGTTTGCACTGACTGTGGCAAAGCCACAAAACCGCCAGCAAATTATAGTTTTCAATTGCATTTTTTTTTTCCCCCTCTCCCATAAATATTTTTCAATATGCAATTCCAATTATCCTATGCAAATGCAATTTGTCTCGCTGCCGAGCAATTTGGTTCCCTTTCCAGCTTTCGCGCACGCCCTAAACTAGGCCCATTTTGTCCGGCTTTGATGTGTCTGCGTTGGCATAGATTGTTCTGAATTATGGCACTAAATGGCTAGACATGTTACATAATTCATTTAGTCTGACACAGGCCAGTCCAGCTACACATAATAAAGGCAATGCAACAATAGTTAGCTGTTTTTTTTTTTTTTTCTTTAAAGCCCATCGACATATTTGTTTTATAGAAAATTCAATTAGCAGCATGTTGCTTAGAGTGAAATAGAAATAACACAAATTAATTGATTTCTATACTGGAATTTTTCCAATAATTTATTAAAGCAGCCCAGAGGCGGCTTCAGAGCCTGCCCAAGTTAAGTTTTATTCGCCAAGACGCAACACGAAGATTTTCCGGTTGCTGCTTGGGATTCCTTCTTTTTAGCCAACTTCATAAAAATCCTAAAATAAATATTTGCACACACAAGTTCAGGCGGCGGCGTTGTAGACGTTGTTGTTTTCGTCTGGAGACAGACAGCTAAATAAGCGGAAAGTTTTGTCGCAAATCCCTCGACATGGCCCAGCCGCAGGCAATCGATAGACAGAAAAGAGCAAAACGAAATTAAAATATAGCCAGATTTGAAAATATAAAGTATGATGACTAGAAATTACCCTGAAAATTGGCCAAAAGTTGGTAAGCTTAGAAATTCATATAATATAAATTAAATATTTGTAGATTTATTGAAAAATTTTATTACAAAAAATCGAGATTTTTCATTAAAACTTTGCCAAGAAAATTATAAACAATTTTGAATTTATTTGCTAAAAAAAATTGAATCAATAATAAAAATAATATTAATAATTAAAAATAAAAAAATTAATTATAGTAAAATTAATAAAATTATAATTAAATTATTAAAATTGATAATAAAAATATTATTAATAATTAAAATAAAATTAAAAAATTAATTAAAGTAAAATTAATAAAACTAAAAATTATAATAAAATTTAAAAAAATATTATTTCACAACAAACAAATGAAATCTTCATTTCTGATTAACCCCTCACATCTCACGTTTTCTAGGGTATTTACTCCGTGCTCAACATAAAAAAAAATCCAGCTTACGTTTTTATTCATAATATTTAAACCACTTGCTATTGGTCTTAACGTTTCGATATTAAGCTCTTATTGTATTTTGTATTTATTGGTATGAAAAAAAAAAGAAATAAATGAAACAACAATTTGCATTGCAGCATTAAAATTGTGTGTCCAATGGTGCACGAAACCGGAAATGCCACCTGTTATTTGTATACAATATCTCCATATTGTCATCAGCCATATTGCACGAGATATATGTACATATATATATACATATTTATGTACGACTTGCAGCAGATGGACAGTTTGTCTGGAAGTTCAAGCGAATTTTAACGCTTCAATAAATCATTTTAATATTTTTTTTGTTACAGATACAATACACTTTAATATGTAAATCTTTAGCAAATGTAAATAAATTGAGGCAGCAGAGAGGTCATATTTTTTAACAATCCCATTATGGCAAACATATTTCCTATATAAAATAAAAATTAAAGCAAATATATATACTTTAGACAATTTTCAATGCTGCACTCAATTTCATTATCTTCTTAACAATATTTTCGAGCAGCGCTGGTCAAGAAAAAATAAATAAATAAAAAACAAAGAGAACGAAAGAGAAAAACGAAATATCAAAGTAAAGCTCATTATAATTCCAAGCGAAAACCGATCCATTTCAATGCCCATTCTCCTTGGTTCCATTCCAGCGCTTGCTTTGCCTTGTTTTCGTTCTTTTGATTTCATTATTGTTTTTATTGCTTCGTATTTTTGTGTGTGTCCAACTGACTGAGTTTGCCAAAGCAAAAGGCGCATTTTAATTCCATTATTTCATTTGGGGGCGCCGCCCCGCCATCCCCCCCTACCACAACCCTCACCTACTGTCTCTTTGTCTCAGGCCCCGTTTTCCATTGAAATGCGCATAAAAAGGGTATTAAAGCCGAGGCACTCGCCGATTGTAAAGTTTTTTTTTTTTTTTTCGCTCTTCTCTTCTTTTTTTTTGGCACATTTTCAAAGCAGAACACGCCTTGCCACATTTTTTGCGGGCATTTTTTCAGGGCTTCGCCTTCGTATTACAAATTAATAAACAATTTTTTCTCTTGTATTTAAGCTAGCTACAAATTTGCGAGTTATTGCCACATTTCGTATATATATATAATTTTTTTTTATGATTTCTGCTCGACGTCTTCTCGGTTTGTCCTAATGAATCATGGTTATGCCGGCAATAATTTAGTTTTAATAGCACTTTGGTGACATTTATGCTGTCAGCGGCATACAATTTTATTAATGTTCAAATGAGCTGCCATACATGCTATCATTATAAAGAGATATCACAGCTTTTAATGTCAGTTTTGGGAAGCTTTGTGCGAAATGAACTTATGGAACAAATGCCCAGCCACCCTCTGTATCTGCGTATGTGTGAGGCATCCCGGAGTTATGTACTTAAAGATGTTGCAAGAGATTTTTTAAATTTGGCTAAAAACCTATGGTAGCTATTCAGTGACAAAACGAAAATATAAAATATATATATATAAAAATAGTTTTATATAAGATTTTTTAATAAAAAATAAAATAAATAAATAAAGTAAAATAATAAATTATTGTATTAAATAAAATAAATTAATAAATTATTTTATTCATTATATTTTAACTTTCTTAAATTAATAATATATAATTATATAACATTATTTTTTATAAATATTTTTATATTGGATAAAAACTAATATTAGAAAAAAAAAAGAAATAAAATAAAATTTGAAACTGAAAATTTAGACAATAAAGAAAATTAAATAAAAATAAAAATAAATAAATTAAATAATAAAAAATGTAAATAAAATATTGATAAAAAAAAATTTCATTAAAAATTGAATTAATAAATATTATTTAGAAATTTATATTAGAAAAAAAGGAAGAAAAAAAATATTAAAGAAAAAAAAAAGAAAATATATTTATGAATTCAAATATTAAATATTATATTAAACTATAATAAAGCAAAAACAATTTAACAGATTATTTAAGATATAGGAGAATAAAATATAATATATACACTAAGTTCATTTTGGCCCAGAAACATAATGAACGTAATGTGTAAGCTTCCATTTGATCCCAGTACTCAGAGACAACTTAACGTATCGAAAGCCAATGAAAGCCCTAACTATATTTACCTTTTCCTGTTAAACTAGGCATAATAATAAACACATATATTACAGTGTATTTTTAAGTCGAAACTAATTACAACTTTTAATGGCAATCGTTATAGCATTTTATTGGATTTATGTTACTTTCAGTTTTGTGTTTTTCTTTCGTTTTCTTTTTTGTGGCCCTCTTTAATGAGCCACTCGGCGAGTGCAAGACTAACCTAATCAGTTGGCTCACTTAAGTAATAAAGCAATTTATCGCTTTTCAATATCCTTTAAGCAGTTTTTGCCCTTTTACTTCCTATTATTACACTTCCTGAGCCGGGCCCTCGAGCACAGTGAATGAATAAAGAACCCACACAAATTATTTTCGCGCTGGTTTCATCTTATTTTTACAGCTCCTTCGCCTTCAGTGCTGGATGCCAAGGAGGCTGAAGAGGCTGAGGACGCTGTGGCTGTTGCTTTTGCTCTTTTAACTTGTCGCTTCGCTTCGCCAGCGGCACACGTTGCCATTTTTATGGCTTAAGCTTGGCATGGGGATAGGGATAGGGATCGGCATCGGCATCGGCATCAGGATTGGGATTGAGCTTGAGAGTAGTAGTATTGGCTTAAGACTGGGTCATATCCTGGGCCGACTGCACGTTTCTGTTCGACGCCTTTGGCGTTGCCAGACCAGTTTGATTTTAGTGGCCAGCGCAAAGCATGGGCCAGTAATGATTTTATTACACGATTTTATATCGAATTTTATTACCTTTGTGCATGACGCTGCTGCCGATGCTGTCGATGCTGGGCTAAAGCAAGCGAACGGAAGGGCAACGCAAGGATTGCGCCTGTGTGTCGTTGTCCTTACGCCTTTGGCAACTGCCATTGGAATTTACGCACTCATAAAATTGGCCGCTTGAATTGTGTGGGAATTCCGAAGCGCAACATTCTTTGCACTCAACCCACAACTCTCTGGCCATCATAATTCAATATCATAAAACGTTTATCCAATTAATTTCGACTGCTAATATTTATAGCCAGTTCGTGTAGTGATGCGCGCATAGAAGTAGAGCTTTTAATGTGCTTTACTCTATATTGCTGGACAGTATTTATGGGATCGCCGAAACAAAGAAATTCTGCAGCAAATGTAGAGTTTTGCTGGAAATAATATGTGTCTTTAAATTGATGCTACCTTAACTTAAACCTTCTTCTTTTTATTAAAATGCACATTTCCTGACATGAATGAAGTATTTATTTTTATTTTCTTTTTTTATTCTTTATTTATTTTATTTACTGTACTTTTTTTTACCCATTTCCTGACACGAAATATTTACTTCTTTTTCATTATTTATTTATGGCTTAAATATAAATTTATTATCATAAATATTATCAATCTGAAGCTATATATAATTAAGGCTACACAGGTGAGTATATATTATGCAGGACTAATATATATTATATAACTACCAAGGCTATTTTTAATTAAACTTATTTTGAAAATTATTAAAAATTTATATTAATATATAATTAAATTATATATTAATTAAATTAAATTTAACTAAGATCACATCGTTGTTGTCTCTTGTTCAGCTGTAGGCAACGATTCGAGTTTTAGCTTTTGATAAAATTTATTTTATAGTTTTATTTAAAATATTTTTCCCAAATGAATTTTAGAAAATGACTTACACTTCGTTTGCCATAACCTGTTATTATAAATTTTTACATTATAGGGTATTTAGTATTCAACCTGCATTCTTCATTCTCTTTTTACACGTTTTATAGAAGTACAATGATTCTTTTATGACATATACTAGCATGTGTATTCGTATTGATCTTGAAAATGTAGCCAACGGCTGTTTTGGTGCACGCTTCATTGGCTTTGACTATTTCCATTTGCATGTGGTTCTTGATCTCATTTGTTGCCTCTCCCTCACAGTCTTCTCCTCTCTCCCTCTCTCTCTCTCTCTCGCACTCTTATTTATTTGCTGTTGTGCTCTTTTCCGCTGACCTAATCGGTTTAGATTTCCAATTACGATTATGCTGGCACTTGGCTAATAAGCACACCCAACCCACACACACACACACATACACATACGCCCAAGCTACACACACACACACATGCAACTGGCATCCAAGCCAAATACAAATGTCATTACCGTATGTTGCCGTTGTTGCTGTTGTTATTGTTGTTAGTGATATTTGTTTCAGTGTCAAGTTCAGCTCTCAATGTTGCATGTTTGCCCGTTTGCCGTTTGCGGCGTTTCAAATGGCTGCATGCCAAATATAATGGGTTTCCCTTGATGAGTTTGCCAGCTATGCATGCAGATAGAGATAATCGTAGCAGCAACAACAGCTAAAACAACATGTGTTCGTGTATATGTGGCAATAAGTGAGGCATTGTGCTCAGTGACTGAATTATGGCATAGTTTTCTATATTTCAGTTTCAGTTTTGTTTGGTTTTCAAATTTCGCAATGTCATCTGAAAATCGCTGAAAAGTGATAGAGCAAATGCATTCGGGGGCATTTGCAGGAAGCCCCTCATTTAATGTTTCCAAATAGTTTATTATTCTTGCCATACGAATATTATTCTAATGGCAACTGAGATATGAGTACACATCAAACAAGTTTTCCGTTTGTTTCCTTTTAATATGTTGTTTATAAAGCAAAAATGCGCTTGACTAGGTTTGGAAAATTACACTACAAGAAATTTGGTGCAACTACTGAGAGGCCGAGAGGCGTTTGCTATAGCATTAGCTTATTCCTTGATGTCGATGGTGCAATAGTCAGCATAGTTGTCTGCCAAGCATTTGATCCTATATTAATATTATTATGTTTTACAAGTTAAATTTTGAGGTAATTTTATTTTCTTTTCATATTTTTTTATTTTTTATTTATTGTATATACATTTTTTGATTGTATTCTATTTATATTTATTTATTATTTTTTTATTTATTGTGCTCACAAAAATATTTATTTGTATTTTTATATTTATGTATTTTTTATTTATTATATATGTATTTTATTTTTATTTTTATATTTTTATATTTATGTATTTTTTTTTTTATTATATATATATATATATTTTTTTTTTTCATTGTATTCTATTTATATATATTTATTTATTATTTATTTATATTTATTGTTATTTATATGTTTTCTTTAATCAAACTAAAAAACGAAATATTCCAGCACAGAATAATCTCTCTCTTTCTAGCTTACACTATCAGTTGCCTCTCAATGTTGCCTCTCATATGTACTCTTTTATCTCTTCTATTTCTGTAAAAACAGGGCATTTCATAGCCGCTTACAGCCTCTGGGAAATAGTCTCGCTTGTTAAAAAGTTTGCATGCCAAGAGAAACACATGTAATATACACGCCGCTGGCATATTAAAATTTTCTATTTGTCAGCTTAGGATTTACATAGAACTAGGCTACAAAAAAAAAAAAATTGCATTTAGCAGCCGATGCTCCGAGCACGAATTGTGAATTCGGTTTCGGCATGTTGGCGATTTATATGGCGCTGTGCGCTCTCAATCTTCGCCCTTGTCCGTTCGCTGACGTCAGTTGAGCGAGCTCTCTGAGCGAGCTTCTGAAGCGCATCAGAGATAGATGTGTAGATAGATCCAAGTAGTTGGCATTAGAGCGGGCCTGAGCATACCTGAAGTTCATAGTTAAATGATTTCATTCGCTATTTAATTTTCATTTGAACTTTGTTGCGTACGCGGCTCAGTTTCAGTTCTCGAGCGAACGCCAAGCCAGGCAAATGCGAATAGCTCAAATCAGCGCGAATTAAATTGTTCCATCCACTTGATGTCATGTGGGCCCTATACGTACTGGGCCTGGTCTTGTTAGGCGCACATCTGGCCACAGCTGCTGTGCATCAATCCATTCAGGATGCACGACGCGAACAGCAGCAGCTCGTGCAGCGCTATATCAAGACATTGAACAAGGAGGAGGGCGCCATACGTCTGGTTGGCGGGGATGCTGAATATGAAGGTAGGAGTTGGCTATTTACTGCTCTCTCTCTCTCTCTCTCTCACACACTCTCTCTCTGTCTTGCAACCCATTATTTCCTGCCATCTCAGGTAACATTGAGGTGCTGCATAATAATAAATGGGGCGCCATTTGCGATGATGAATGGGATGCCGTTGAGGGCGAGATCGTGTGCCGGCAGCTGGGCTTTCTTGGGCTGCGTCGCTATACCCACAGCGGGTACTTTGGACCCGCAAGACGTCGCTATTGGATGGACAATCTCTACTGCGAAGGCCATGAACAGGAGCTAACCGATTGCCATTTCGAGGGCTGGGGCATCAATGACTGCGAGCCAAGTGAGGCAGCTGGCGTTATCTGCTATCCGCCCACGGATGCAGTGTGGCCAGCGCCAGCAGCCCTCGAGGATGATCGTCAGCTGCCCAAATATCCCATACATCCCAGCTCACGCCTGTATGTTCGGCTGCGCGGCGGTCGCTCCAGGAACGAGGGCCGCGTTGAGGTGCGCATCGATGGCCAGCGCTGGGGCAGCATCTGTGCGGATGGCTGGTCCATGCTGGAGGCGAATGTGGTCTGTCGTCAGCTGGACTTGGGCTATGCTCGCGAAGCCTTTCAGACGGACTACTTTGGCGGCGCCAACATCTCTCGGCCCATGCTCAGTGGCACCGAGTGCTATGGCAATGAAACGGAGCTGGCGGATTGCCTGCATCACAATCACTTGCGTGGCATTGTGAGCTGTCATGGCAATAGGCAGCATGTGGCTGCTGTGATCTGTGATTATCTGTCGCCCGATTTGGTTGTGGACTATTATGAAATAGAGCAAACGGCTCATCTGGAGGATCGGCCAATGCTGCTGATGCAATGCGCCATGGAGGAGAACTGTGTCTCCAATGAGGCCTATCAGATACAGCGCGATAGTCCCAACTGGCGTTATCATACGCGAAGATTACTCAAGTTCACAGCGGCCGCCATTAATGCGGGCAACACGGACTTTCGGCCCTTCAAGGAGAAGAGTCAGTGGGAGTGGCACATGTGTCATATGTAAGCAGGAGGCATAGCAGGAGGCAGGAGGCATTAATTCTCATTTCATTGCAGGCACTATCACAGCATGGAAGTGTTTGCCACCTTTGACATCTTCGACTTGGATGGCCGCAAGGTGGCCCAGGGTCATAAGGCGTCCTTCTGCTTGGAGGATAGCAGCTGCCTGCCAGGCATCGCCCGGAAATATAGCTGCGCCAACTTTGGAGATCAGGGTAAGGGTGCGCCAGCTAAATACATTCTTAAGCTGACTTAAAGTTCGCTGTCCTTTTAGGCATCTCTGTCAACTGCTCTGATGTTTATCTATATAATCTGGACTGCCAGTGGGTTGACATAACCGAATTGCCACGCGGCTCTTATATACTCAAGATTGCCATCAATCCGGAATTCAAGGTGGCCGAGATGAGCTACGACAATAACGCTGCCATTTGTGACCTTTCCTATAGAGAGAATTATGCGCGTGTTGACAATTGTCATCTGGCGAGACCCTAAAGCTGTCTACGGACTTTTACAATTTGAACAGTGCCAAATATTATGATTAATCGTTATATTATATTATACAATCTATTCTTCTTCTTCTTCTTCTAATTTTTTACCAAAATAAAAACTGCACTCGTAGAAGCAGAAACGAGCGTATACCAAATAATGAACTTGAGAATCAGTCGAGTGTAAACATGTCAGAGACATCAACGGCATTGTCAACGCCACTGAAGCATTTGTCACATGCCCATAGCTCTGGCTGTGGCTGAGGCTGAGCCTAGGCTGAGATATCAGTGTCATTCAAGGTGGGTGTTGAACTGGAACTAAAGTATTATATTTGGCTAAAACTGATTAACAGGTTTAAAACGTGCAAATTACAGCATTAAGTGCATTAACCAGTTTAGATACTATAAAGAACATGTAGAAAATGTGTATTAAATATTAAATAATTCAGTAATACAGATACGTATTATATTAGGCAATTAATAATATTAATTCCAGTATTAGCTTATTTATTTAATTAATTTTTTTATTTATTTGATTAATTTTATTTATTTTTTTTTATTTATTTATTTCTTTTATTTGATTTTTTGATATACTTGATTTATTTTATTTATTTTATTCATTTTATTTATTTTATTTATTTATTTACTTATTTATTTGAGTTATTTAATTTAATTTATTTTTTATTTATTTTATTTACCTAGTTACTTTTATTATTCATTTTATTAATATTTTATTTATTTTATGTAATTTTTCTATATATTATTTTTCTTAAAATTTTCAGTTATAATTATAATAAATTATAATAAATTAAATTATAATAAATTATAATTTATAACATAAAAAATAATATTAGGCAACTTATATTACCGTAAAGTGAAAAAGGGCTTCAATGTAATATTAAATTAAATTAAACAAAAAAAATACAAAATTCCAATTATTTAGGAAGAGTGAAAGAGTTTAGCACAATAATATTTAAATTCCAAATAATTAAGATTGTTATCAGGCAACAAATTAATAATCACTAACAAATTATCAAACAGGAAAAAAGACTGAAAAATAATACTGAATTTAAAAATAAATTTTCATTATAAATATAGAAAAAAAGACGATATTTGCCACTAGAGAGCTGCCAAAAAAAATCCCAAACTAAACGATAAAAAAAGAGGCTAGATTAGTTGCATTAGATTATCAGCACTAAGCCAGCTTCATCTGCAAATGGCCAAAATGGCACGAGCGAGCCATCAACTGCACACTTAATCAGCTAAGAACAGGAGGCATCAATTTCACTGACAGCCCAGGATCAGAGTCGAGCAATTAATGGCCAAGTAAAGATGCGAACGCAATTTAGCCCAGAGAGCAAATCAGCAAACCTTCTTTTTTACGCTGCAAAGGAGACAAGTTGATGGATACACGTGGCTAGAAAAAAATGAAGCAATCAAATGGTCGTAATGTCATCAACACCATCCATAAGTGGACACCACTGACACACACACACACACACACACACACACTCGCATCCTTTTGGTGTCAGGGTGGAGCTTGGGAGATTGTGTCAGGGGCTGATGATGAGTTACTTTGGTCACGAAGCTATTTTTACGCTTGATTACGCGATAAATGAAAATCAAATGTTTGATTGCTTAATGCTTTGCCAGCGTAGGTCAGCCTGGGTCAGAGAGAGAGCCAGCGCACCACTTGAAAAGTGCTGCAATTTTGCCAAAGTGCCAGACCCACTGGGATTGGCCTGGGTGGCTTTTGCTGCGTTGCTGAACATTTCAATTATTTATATGCTTGTTTGTCTCCTCGCCTCTCGGCACATGTGTGCACGTGCGATACGAGACTGTGTGAGTGGGTGGGTGGTTGGTCTGTTGAGAGGCAAGTATGATAACAGTTGACTGCACACAGTTATCATTTTTTAGCTGCCCAGACACGCACTAAGCTGCAAATTGCTAAGCTGAAAGAAGCTCAGAGTTAGACTTTGACTGATTTGTTGATAGTTGAGTGCGTTTGGAACATGAGAGAATAGAGCAGAGTAGAGCAAAGCAGAGCAGAGCTGAGAACTAACTAGAGCAGAGCTATGACTAGGGGCTAGAGACAAACTCATTGCATACGTTCCAACACCTCGACATTGTTGAATTTATTAATCGCCAGCAAGTACAAAGTGTCGAGCCACACAAATCTTAAACAGTCCTCAGACTCCTTCCCAATGCATAAGCCGCTTATGTTAATTAAAATTTGGGAAAAGTTTTCATTTTGCATAGACTCTGAGACTCGGCTTGGCACAATCAATCAATTGCCGTTGTTTACGTTGTTTCAAAAGTGTTAAGTAGAAATTCATTTACATTTTAGGTTTTTGTCCGTTGTGTGGTCATATTTTTGTGGGGGGGAGGCTAAAAAGGGTTAATGCCGAGCTCGTTGTGGGGGCTGCCTGGCCAAATGGTTTCCTGCTTATTGATGAGCCAGGTCAACTGTCTGACAGTTCTTCTTAACGAGTTGTGTAATCAGTGACAAAGAGCTGAACAAGATAAATCTGCTCAGAAAATGTTTAAAGCGAAAGGCGAGTAGTTCAATGACAGATTTTTGTGATATTTCTTAAAGCTTGTCATAGAAATGGGGAGAGAACTTGCTTAGACTAGCTGAAGAAATTAAAGAATTTTTTCAAATTATTTTAAAAGACATAGAAGTCATAGCTTGATGCGGAATAGATTATTTCTTTCATATTTCATTCATATATTCCATTCAAATATTTTCTGATATCAAAGATTTAAACTTTAGCTGAAATAATTTGAGAAATCTTAGAGCTGAGGGCACAGATTGTGATATGGAGTTCTCTATATATTAAGAGAGTATTTCAGAATAGATTGTTTCTTTCGTATTTCCCTTTCAAAACATGCCAAAGCGCTAAACTTCCGCTGAGCATGCGTGAAGAGTCTTAGAGTGTTTAAATCAAGGCTAGATTTCTCTCCTCCATTTCATTTAATGTCGCCAATCTATTATTAATTTAAATCTCACATTTCCCAAGAAAATTTAACTCAACTCTAACCCTCTTTTCCTTTAAATACCTGCAAGTTAAAGACTTATTCACACACCCATTAATTTGCTACATTTATCGCAATTTCAAGCACTCTCTCAACAAATCATATATGATATCAAATTCAATCAAAATCTATTTTAAGCAATTACACAAAATACCAATAGACCATAGCGGCGAGTCAACTTGCTCAATTGTTAAACATTTCATTAAATCACACACTGGCCGATACGTGCAATTGATTTGTGCAAGGACCAACTGAGCTGTTCATTGGCCATTTCCTGTTGCCTGTTGGCCTTCCATTTAGGCCATGCTTACAAAATGCTGGCAACTGCTGGCAAAATGGGCGAAAATGTGCTTGGCTGGCCGACTGGCAAGAGCCAGTGGCAAATTGTTATTTCAATTGTCAACAGCAATGTGTAGGCCAGCAAGTGGGCGTGGCACTGCCCTAGCAACATGCAGTATGCAGTTAATTTTCTGCTTTGGCTGCAATAAATTTTAAATGCACATTTCAAATGAAGACGCAACAACATCGACGACGACGACGACGACGACGACGAAATGAAACGAAACGGAAAACAATTTTGTGCAATTTCACTAAAAACGACACAACACACACACACACACACACACACACACTGGCACACCATCTGGGCGATCGAGTAGCAGGAGGTGACCCCAAACACAGCAAACTGCCAGCATATGCTATCGAAGTGTCCTTGTTCCAGCGACGACAAATGAAATTGTTGACCAAAGTGCAGCGTTTAAGAAAATCGAATATATATATATATACACACACACACACATTAACACATACACACTGCCAGTCACACATACATATAGAAATTCCCCATTTGTATGTGCATCTAAAAGTTTTCCATATGGCCAATGCATTTTGCTTGCACTTCAATGGAACTGCCATTGTCCAGTTTCCCATTATTGTTGCTTATATACCCTGTTTTAGAGTTTATGCGTGGGGTATATTACATGTAGTTAACATCAAAATGAATTCGCTGCATTTTTAGTTGTAATTATTTATAAATGAACTAAAGACTGTCACAAATCTGTTCAGAAATCAGTATAAAAAATATATCGAGACTAATTTACCAGATTATTATTAATTTCCATTGCCATCTGCATTTGCATTAATTTTATTCTGAAAATGATATCTTAAAAAGACATTGAAGTTGTAATTCTCATATTATTATTATTACTATAATTATTCATATTTTGAACACCTTTTTTTTTTGTTTCTATAATTATACATGTCATTATTATTATTATTATTATTATTATTATTACTATTATTATTATTATTATTATTATTATTATTATTATTATTATTATTATTATTATTATTATTATAATATTAAGTAATAATCTCATTTCCATTTGCATTGGAATAATCATATTATTTTACTATTTATTTACGTATTCTTTACATACAATTGAATTACTTATTAAATTCATATTTCTCTTTTATTTCTCATTATCATATTATTCTAATATTTATTTACGTCTTCTTTACACATAACTTGAACAACTTCTCTTCTCACACAGGGTATATCAAAGTCCATCATTTCCCTTGAATCATTCATGTTATTGCTTTTATGACAGTTTTTAAGGCATTTTTATTTGTGTAAATATGGTTTAAATTTTATTTGCTGGCTCTTAGAAGATTGCCAGCAGCTTTTGTTATGCCAACAAATGCAAATTGCAATTGTTATGCAAGTCGCATGTTGCATGCTCAGCTCAATGCTGCCAATATTTCAGCAGAGTAGTTTGCCGCATTGTTGCTGCCTCGAGCACAGCTGAATAGCGTTGAATGCCGTCGAAATATGTTCACATATTATTTAGTTGTATGTGGTCAGCCTAGTCGGTATTAGTTATTCTTAGGTGTCGATGCAAATGAAATTTGAAATTATTTTTCTAACCACTAGAAAAGTGAAGAAATGTAAACAAAAGTTGAATTGTTTTGGCATATGATATATATTTGTATTTACACAGGGGAAAGAGCAAGAACATGATGGCTCAAACCATTCAGCCCTTATCAGCAGCAAACATAACAGCAAAATTCATTTTCAGTGGCTTCGTTAGCGTGTCGCAAGCAAATATGCATTTGATAATCTTCAAATGGGCATTTCATTGATGTTGGCATTGTTGTTTTTGTTGTTTTTGTCAAGCATTTGCATGTTAAACGCAGCTAATTGCGAATAAACTCATTAGAGGGCTCTGACAAGGGGGCTACAATTGGCAAGCCGTCGGGGTAGCCTGTGCCCTGACACAAAAGCCCGCACAAATTGGGCAACATTTGGTGGCATCTTTTTGCCAAATTGAAACCCCCTTTATACCACACACATTTTGGCGCACATTTTGGCTTGTTATCATTTTCATGGTTGAGGCGACACATGCAAATGCCAACAGAGTTAGAAATGCGAAAAAAAAAAAAAATAAATTAAATTAAATAAAAACGAGCATCGTCTGGGGCACATTGTTGGCTCATTTGTGTGCCCGACTCTGGCAGCCAGGCAAACATTTGTTTTAATTATTATAAAAGCCGATTGCATAATTAAAAATGTGAAATTCATTTTCATTTTTAATTACAATTAATTTTATAAGCTCAGCTCACGAGAAAACTGGGCTATTTCAGAGCTTTGTTTGCTGTCACATGCCAATAAGATAATGCTCAATGAATACCTTTATTTGTTGTTTGTACAGGATATGAGAAGCGTATGATGTTTGAAAATCTGTGTATTTTGTGAAATATAAATAGATTGAACTGCTTCATTCTTGAAGGCAGATTCATAAGTTTTGTTCAAATAGATTTTTATATGTTTTATTTTAATAGTGTAATTTAAGAGATTTTTCTTTATGTTTTGGTGAAGAAGGCCTATAAATAGTTTCTTGAATAGTATTAAAAACTATTGAAAATGCCTCAAAACATGTAAATGTTATTTTAGCAAATAACAAATATTTTATTTACCTACCTTATAATTAAATATATTTAATAATATTATATATTTAATATGTGATATAATATAATTAGGTTTTAATTAAAATTTGTATAATTACTAATATTTTTTTATATATATATTAATATTTTTATATTTATATTTTTTATTTATATTTATATTTAATATTACAAAATATAATATCAATTTTTATAATTATTAATACTTGCTACTATATATTTATATTTATTAATATAATAATAATTTATTCAATATGTAATTTAATATAATTAATTTATAATTAAAATTTTTATAAATAGTTATACTTGCCGCTATATATTTATATTTAATATGTAATATAATATATTTAATGTTTTAATTTAAAATAATTTTATAAATATTAATATAAATACTTATAAAATAATATTTAATAAAAATGTTAATAATATCTAGCTGAGATTCTTATTATTTATATTTACTTATTATTTTTATTTTATTTTATTTTATTTTTATTATTATTATTATTTAACATATTACATTTATAATTTTGACTTCTATATAACTTACTCTTAAAAAAAATCCCTTTATAAAAATAATAACTGTAGGCAACCATACTCCTTTGACAGTCACTCAAACGATAAGTAAAACAAATGTATGTAAGTCGCAAACATTCATCAGTTGCCTGCGAGCTGAATCCGAAGTAAAGCCACAATCATTACTCTATCATATCATTTACAAGCATTTCTGCGACACTTTTCAAATGTCAGCACTTCAGAGAGTTTGTTTTGTACTTTGGCTTGCGCCTCTGGCAATACAAAACTCGCAGAGCTACGCACATTTCCTGCCCACTTCTGATTGCACAACAAACTCTGCCCCACAGCGCGGTTCCAGCTGCCACCCTTGGCTAGCCCCTTGCCAGCACTTTATTCAACCACTTGACACACTTAAGCGCACTTATCAAACCGCGCAAAAAGTCAAACGCATTGAAACGAGACAACCAGCAATGAGCAGCAGTCACAGGCAGATTCACGAACAGCGCTTCGGGGACCCATATATCAAAAATCAACAGCTGCAAAACGAGAAATGAAAAAAAAAAAAAAAAAAACAAAAAAAACTCCCCATCCCGTCCGCCCACACATGTGACAAAAGATAAACACAAGGAGTGGAAAATCCTAAAATCGAAAAGAAAAAAAAAATAAAATAAACGCGAGAAAAACTTTCATGCTGGCATTCGTGCTTTGGCAGCGGCGCCTGATAAGCATGCAAATGAAATGGCAACTGCGCCGCAAGCAGCGCTGCCAGCGCTAACCGCAGCATATTCCACAGCGACCTCCGAACGGTCGAGGCTGAGGCAACAATCTTAATTGCGGGTCAAAAGTCATGCCAAAAAACCAGAAAAATTCTACAAAAACGACGGTGACAAAATGAAGGGCAACACATGCAAATTGAGATAAGCGGAAAAAGCGAGCAGCAAACATGATATCCGACAAGATTTCTGTATGTGACTTTTCTCTTCCTTTTTTTTTTTTTTTTTTTTTTTTGGTAAGAGCTTGGCATATTTTGAGGATGAATTTGTTTATCAAAGTAGATTTGCTGATCAGCATATGTAATTTGTATCAAATAAGGTAAACATAAGATCTATTATTTAAATTTTAAATTAGATTTTATTAAACAATATATTTTTAAGAGTTTGTTATTTACATATATATTATAAATATTGTAAAAATTAATTTAGAATAAATATTTTTTGAATACAGAATATTAATATATGAAAAGAATCGTGATTAAGAGATAGAAATATGATTAGAAAATAAGATAGAAAGGTAAAAAAAAGTAGGTAGAAAGATAGTTGGAGAGACAAAGTGGAAAAAGAGCTAAAAACGGCTAAAAACCGCTAAAAATGGCTAGAAAATAGCCAGAGAGGTAGATAGAGCATTGATGGATAAATAAGACTGTTCGTCAACCAATGAACAAAATCGTGATTAAGAGATAGAAATATGATTAGAAAGTGGGATAGAAAGGTTAGAGGAAGGGTAGGAAGGTAGTTGGTGAGACAAACCAGAAAAGGAGTTAAAAACGGCTAGAAAATAGCCAGAGAGGTAGATAGAACATTTATGGGCAAAAGGGTGGATATATAAGACTGATCATCATCCAATGAGCAGAATCGTGTTTAAGAGATAGAAATATGATTAGAAAGTAGGAAAGCAACTTTAGAAAGAAGGCACAAAGGTAGTTAATGAGACAAAGCAGAAAAAAGGCTAAAAACGGCTAGAAAATAGCCAGAAAGGTAGATTGAACATTGATGGGCAAATGGGTGGATATATATGACTGACCATCATCCAATGAACAGAATCGTGTTTAAGAGATAGAAATATGATTAGAAAGTAGGAAAGCAACGTTAGAAAGAAGGCACAAAGGTAGTTGGTGAGACAAAACAGAAAAAAGGCTAAAAACGGCTAAAAATGGCTAGAAAATTGCCAGAAAGGTAGATTGAGTATTGATGGGCAAATGGATGGATAAATAAGACTGATCATCATCCAATGAACAGAATCGTGTTTAAGAGATAGAAATATGATTAGAAAGTAGGAAAGCAACGTTAGAAAGAAGGCACAAAGGTAGTTGGTGAGACAAAACAGAAAAAAGGCTAAAAACGGCTAAAAATGGCTAGAAAATTGCCAGAAAGGTAGATTGAGTATTGATGGGCAAATGGATGGATAAATAAGACTGATCATCATCCAATGAACAGAATCGTGTTTAAGAGATAGAAATATGATTAGAAAGTAGGATAAGAAGGTTAGAGAGAAGGAAGTAAGGTAGTTGGTGAGACAAACCTGAAAAAGAGAAAAAAACGGCTAGAAAATAGCCAGAGAGGTAAATAGAACATTTATGGGCAAATGGGTGGATATATATGACTGATCATCATCCAATGAACAGAATCGTGTTTAAGAGATAGAAATATGATTAGAAAGTAGGAAAGCAAGGTTAGAAAGAAGACACAAAGGTAGTTGGTGAGACAAACCAGAAAAAAAGCTAAAAACCGCTAAAAATGGCTAGAAAATAGCCAGAAAGTTAGCTTGAGCATTGATGGACTAATGGATGGATAAATAAGACTGGTCATCATCCAATGAACAGAATCGTGATTAAGAAGTGGAAATATGATTAGAAATTAAGATAGAAAGGCTAAAAAGAAGGTAGAAAGGTAGTTGGAGAGATAAAGCAGAAAAAGAGCTAAAAACCGCTAAAAATGGCTAGAAAATAGCCAGAGAGGTAAATAGAACATTGATGGGCAAATGGGTGGATATATAAGACTGATCATCATCCAATGAACAGAATCGTGTTTAATAGATAGAAATATGATTAGAAGTTGGATAGCAAAGTTACTTAGCAGTACAACAGCAATAACCAAAAAAAAAAAAGCTAAATCTTGCACTAATATCAAGAACCCTTTCAACAAGGCATAGAAACTTAAATAGAGCTTAAACTTCATCACATCATCAACTCAACAGCAACTCAGCCACACTACTCTCACTTTCTGCAACAAAAATCTCAATATTCTGGCCAAAATTGACGGGCTTGAAGTCCAACTGAAAATGGGTCCAAAATGGCTAACCACGAAACAGAAACAAATCGCACAGCCAGATAGATAGATAGATACCATCTGCACGCCCTTAAGACACAATTTACGCATTGTTAGTCGCTGCACAAATGCTGGCATGGGCGTGTGGGCGTGGCATCCACACACATAGAAGCGAACAAACATTTGAAAATGACAAACTTTCTGGGTAGCGCAGGGGCGTGCTTTTAACCATTGTAAAACCAACTCGACGGCAACTTTTTGAGCTGACAAAAAAGTTGTTAGCACGCATACGCCGCGTTGGCGTCACCGCATTTTGTTGCATACTTTTTGGGCGCTTGGCAGAGCGCGGTTGAGCAACGAGTCTCTGGCGCTGTGACGCTGCGGGCATTGCGGGCTGCTTGTTATTTTTCGCTGCCGGCTCTCGACTTATGAATTATTTGAATTTTATGCGACAAATCACCTGCAAAATATAAATTCCTAGCAACGAGCGACATCTGCTCTCGCTTGCGACTCGACCGGAAAATCTGCGACTGCTGGTTTGGCAAGGGCGTGACGGTGGCTGTTCCGACGTGAGCACGCACCATAACAACACCACGTTATACCGTTAATCGTTCGTTAATCTGTCGTAAAATTTTCACTGAAAATCCTGGCGTCAACTTAAGTGGATGTCTAACAATCACCGCCACCACTCGTAATTCGCATTTCGCCCTTGGAGTTTTCATTTCTTACGCGCGTAAACTTTTTAATCGAAAAATGATGTGACCCCCGCCTCACAGCAATCACCCAAGTCTTATTGCTCCAGCCCACCCATATAGCTCTGTAATTAAGTGTTGGGCGTGCTGTGCCTTTAGGAGCATCTCAGCTACCAGCGGGTGACGCGAATCGAATTTGCTTTGCCAGTTTCGGAAATTTCCTCTGCTAGCTAAAATATAGAATGAGCAGCGCACCTTGGGGTATAGAACTTCTAATTATAACAATGAATCAGCAATGACACTGCCCACAAACTTATTGAAAGAAGTTTGGGGCCAACGTGATATCCACGAACAGTTTAAAGTTTACAACGTGCTCGCTCGAAAACTCATTGCTTTCGCTTTTCTTTTGGCAGCTTGTCTTGATAATTTATATGAGAGTGTGAAATTTTTGTCTTAAGACAAAGCAGAGTACTTAGAAGCTTAAGCTTAGTTAAATCTTTGGATTTGATATATAAACTTGAAGTTTGGGTTTGTTCAATAAGCTACTTTTGAGGGCTTACGGAGAGCTGAATAGCTTATCGGATTTTTCAGCAATTATTCGGTCACACGATTAAAAATTTAAGCATGGGAGCAATGCATACTGCATATTCTCTTTTGATTATAATTTGAAAGACATCATATAGTGTATTGATTATAATTTTAATATATATATTATTGTTTCTATCTATGTTTTTCTAACTATGATAGTAAAAACTTTAGCTAAAATAAATTAATAAGCCTAATTTATATAATGAAATCATACTAATAAATCATAATTTATATAATTCATAAAAATAAATCACCTGAAATCATATTAAATAAATAAATAAAAATATGAAATATATTTAAAATACATTTTCTATAGACATATGTTATATATGAGTATTAAAATATAATATCCAATCAGCTCAGTTAGATTTCATGCTTCAAAGTGCGAAGCATCTGTGTCACAGATAACTCTATAACTCCATAAGTATTCTCTGCTGACATTAAGCTAAGACCTCAGACAACCTGAAGGCAACAACAACAACAACTCGCTGCAAAGGCTCTTCAAATTAATTGTAGACAGCAAATGTCGTGTAGCTCAAAGATAAACGTTTCTCGAAAAGTCGCATGTACTTTGCTTGCCTGTCTATGCCCACTCCTCACTAAAGACCTCTCATTCATTCACTCATTCACTCTCTCTCTCTGCGTATCACTCTCTTATGCAATAGCTTCAAAGTTAACACAAATCTTTGCCATGACAAAAAAAAATAGAAATAAAAATAAAAACACAGAAAAGTTTTGCTAAATGCTGGCAGCAGAGACAATCGTACAAGTTCAACATTTGTCACACGTACCAAGCATTTACGCAAGACACGGGGCAACTAAAAAAAATAAATAGTAAAGTAAGCAAAGGCAGAGGCAGAGAGTGAGGGCAAATGACATGGCATGGAAATTAACAAAGAAACATCAACATCAAGTCAAAATGTTGCGCTTGCAGCCCGCATATGCATCAGCTGGGCAGAGCAGTTCACGAGAGGAGAGTAGAGGCGGGGCCAAGACAGACACAAAAGCAAAGTCTCTCTGGATATAGTTGTCGTCAATTTAAACAGCTCAAAGATAGGCAAAGGCAACGTTCGAGTGTGGGTCGACATGTTGGGGCGCAGACGGCAGCCGAAGTAAATGGAACTTGAACGCTAGAAATATTCGGACTCCAGTCTATGTTCATACACTCACGTTATTCTATTTGTATTCTCAGGTCCTCCAAAACATATATATATATACACACATATACTTATGCTATGTCTACGTCTCTTAAAGTCTATGGCTATGACTTTTCTCCGAGCTGTCACACTTGATACCTCTGTGAAGGCGACGACCAAAACGACAACGACGACGACGACGACATGAACATGAGAAACAATTTCTTGTTGATGATGCAGCAGCAGCAGCAGTAGCATCTAAGACTCGAGGATTTGGCAAAGCATGGGGCATGACGTCTACTTTGTTACACGTGGCAGAAGAAGAGCATTGCACATGAATGCACTCAAAGAAATTTTAGAGAAATAAACATTTTTTAATCCATTATGGCTTTAAAGACTATAACATTTCTAATTAATTATTTTTTATATTTTGATGGAATTTTTTAATTTTAATATTGAATTAATTATAATTAAATTAAATTGGCATAAAAAAAAGTAAAATTAAACTTTGCAATTATTTTTTTTTTTTTTTTATTATTATTATTTACTTGTAGTCCAAAGAATTATGAGAAAAATATTTGTTGTCATATATGTTAGAATTTAATAGAATAATTTACTTTATTAAAAAATAATTATGAATCTCTTCTTATAAGTAAAATTTTATGTATGAATTTAGAGTGAATTATTAATTTGTATTTTTATACTAGAATAAAAAATACAAGTAAAAAATATTTAGTTATTTTTGTACATATTTTATTTATAAAACTAATGGTAATATTTATTTTTAATTTAATGTAAACTAATTTTGAACAATAAACCCTGTTTAAGGAGTATAAATACTATTATTAAGTAATAATATGCATAAACAATTAGACTAAATATTTTATTTAAAATTAAAAAAGCAATCAATATTATGTATTTAATTTTATAAAAAACAAATAACATTTTATTTGTGTATATATTATATTTTCATATGCAAAGGATATAGTTAAAAGATATATATTGCATTTCTTTATGTAAGTATCAAAATATAATTATAATTATAATCAGAATTATATTATAAACCTCTAATCCCAACTTTTTCCTTATAGCATAAATTGCCTTCATAGAAAAAAAAAAAAAAAAAACAACAAATAGCTTAAGCCTCTGATTTAAGCTGGAATTCTCCTAGGCTATATGAAAAAACCACAAATAGGCTTGGACTGTTTATAAAGCTAGTTAAGAGCAAATATGTACCACAATTTTTTACTACATTTTATTCCCATTTCTATTCGTATATATGCTCGTATAAATACGTACGATTCATCCAACAGCGCTTGCCATGTGAATATGTTAGCTACGAAATTCTGCTAGCATAAGGCATATAATAACTTAGTCTGTTGCCACACATTGGCCCAGTGCTGTCAGCAGACGAAAAGAAACTAATGTGCAGTGGAATACAAAACGCAAACATAATTAAACTTGCCACACACCCATTTCGCTGGCAAAATGCGGCACGTTCTCGCCTCTGAGACTGTGACTGCGTCTATGGCTATGAGTGCGACTCATTTGTATGTTTTATTGTTGGTCTTGCTTTGTCCTCTGTCTGTCGCCACACAAAAATAAAACCAAATTTGTCACAATGCTCACAGACTATGGGGACTAACTATATGGGCGCTGGGACTTTGACGAGCTACTCATATTTCGCAAACGCACGAGACACGCAGCTTGGCCGAGTTGTTCGAGTTTGTTGCCTGCCGTTGACATTTATTGCATGCAACTGAATTTTTATGGTTACGAAATTAGCGCAGAACTATATTAGAGCACTCAACGAGTGCTCCCAACGCTCTCTTAGCCGCAAGAGTCTGCGGTTCATAAAGACGCATACGTATTGAGTCATAAAACGGCGCTTGATTGGACCGCTACGTGGGCGTCTCTATAGAAACTGCAACTAATTTGAGCTACAGACAGCAACTGTAGTTTATCTTTGAGCTGTTTTAATGGCCATATGAGTTTATGCATGGCCAACTAATTGCAGACATCCGTGGGTGGCCAGAGGAGTAGTGATTCCAGATATTCTTACACTCGCCCCCATGCCATGCAAGCGAAACCCAATTTTCACGTTTAATTATGAAAAGGCAAACAAACTTTTGAGGCTGGGCAAACAGGAGTCGCAGCATTGCCAACCTCCCATTTGCCTGTGTGTGTGTGTGCGATATCCTGTCCACTTCCGCTGGCTTGCCACCCAAACCAAATGTCTGGAACAATAACAATGCAATATATATATATGTATGTATATATATATGTTTGGGTATAAAATAACTTCTAGCCCGCGGGCTTTTCTGCGCCGACAGCTGATTTAAAATGCATTTTCAATTTGTGTGTCGAAAACACCAGCAGCCAGCGGCAGGCGTGCCACAGGTGTGAGACGCCAGGAGAGCGCCATAGTCCTTTACAAACTAATTTGCTTGAAAAGGGCGCATGTATCGAAAACAACGCTTTGAGGCCTCTTTTGCATAACAAATAAACACGGCCAAATGTATGCAAACAATGTGAGCACAACCAATGTGAACACAACCAGCCAAAAAAAAAGCCAAATATGCAATATACAAAAATAAGAAAAGTGCTTAAAAAAACTGAGCTGAAAAAAACAATTGCTCATTGTCTGAACAATCATAGACGCGCTGCTGCCCTTAGTTAAAATAACAGCAGCTATACACTGCACAAAAAACAATGCAATATGTGTAGCCAGACAGCAAAAACAATTTTCGATTCAGTTTACAATATAAATGTTGGTATATATTTTATTTATTTTTATTTTTATATATTTATGTACTTTTTCTTATTTATTTATTTATTTATTTTAATTTTTTTTAAATATTATATATTTTATTTATTCTTATTTTTCTTTTTTATAGTTATTTACATTTTTTATTTATTTATTTATTTTAATTTTTTGTTTAGTATTATATATTTTATTTATTTTTCATTTTATTTTTTATGTTCTTTTTTATTTATGTATTTATTTTAATTTTTTATTTTTTTTTTTATATATTTTATTTTTGTTTATTTTTCTTTTTTTATGTTTATTTTCTTTTTTATTTATTTATATATTTTATTTTTTTTTTTTTTAATTTTATGTACTTTATTTCTTTCTATTTTTCTTTTTTTTTTTTATTTATTTACTTTTTCATTTATTTATTTATTTTAATTTGTTTTTATATTAAATATTTTATTTCTTTTAATTTTTCTCTTTATATTTATTTACTTTTTTATTTATTTATTTATTTTAATTTTTTAAATATTATATATTTCATTTTCCTTTTATTTTTATTTTTTATATAATTTTACTGTTGTTATTTATTTATTCTTTTTTATATATTTTTTGCAACTGTTAAAGTTCTAAAAAATATAGTGTGCTCCGCAACCCAGCAAGAGCGGCAGTCCAATAGTTTTAGCTTTATAAGAGTCTTATATTTGTTTAGCTTTATAAGAGTTTTTTATTTGTTAAGAGTTTACCATCATGCGTTCCAATTCCACTCCATTCCTTACTTGCCAGTTCGTTCCAACAACGCATCGCGTTTGATCATGCCAAGCTCTCGTAGTTCGCTCATATAAAGAAATTAGCATTCGATTAGAGAAAATGTTGGTGAGCCGACTGCTCTGATTGAATTATTATAATTGACTCTAAGTATACTGAAGGAATAAAGAAGAATAGAACAACCAATATATTCATGCATATAAATATCATATGAGCTGCTAAATGTCAATTTAAACAACTTAAAGTTGATCATCTCATGAAATTTCTGCTAATTTAAGAAAGTATAGATAATCTAATGATGAATATATCTGAATCCAAGATATAATCCAGTCCTTGCAATCTGTCAAGCCAAGATATGCCAATCAGTATGATCCTTATGCTTATCATAAAATATCATTCAAATAAAAAGAAAAAAATAATAAAAAAAATAAAATAAAAACATATTACTTTTTTACTACTTTATACAAGATTAATATGAAAATCTACATAATAATTATAATACATAATAAAAAAACTCTTTCAATAATGAACAAATTTCATAGAATTTGCTGTCTTTACGAATAAAACGAAGCATAACTCAAACAATTTAGGCTAAAATTGTGTAAATTTGACTAAAATACTGCCGTGTATAATAAATTATGCCGTATTTATCATATGACAGACAAAAGACAAAAAAAAAAAAGTAAACAAATATTTGACAAAGCTTCAGTACATAAAATTTGATTTCTATGTCAATATTTGTGCTCGCAAAGCTTCATCTCGCTGAGGTCTTTTTATTTTTGACCCACATTTTTACTGCTCATTAAAATATGGCAGTCGATTTGACAAAGCTTCGTAATAAACTCCCTAATGCTGGCTAGCAATCACCCAGTGCAATCGCAAGACTGAAAAAGAATAAAATATATTATGGCCGCTCAACTCATTTATAATTATAATGGACTTTTTACGAATACTTTCATATGACAAAGTCGGCCCAAAGCGACTCGTTTTTTTTTTTTTTTTAGCTGTTGCCAACATCCTTTTCAGTATTTGGTTTTTTTCCTAATAACAAAAAAGAGCCAACATCATAAAAGACAAATGAGCCGCAACCAAAAGCGGACAACAGAGAAAGAGAAAAAAAAAATTGCGATAAAAGATGGGAAAATTGTAACCGAGTGCGGCCCATTGTCTACATGACTTTGGTCAACTGGCTGATTGCGCTGTGGGCGTGGCTGGGTGGTGTCGGTTGCTCTAGAGTGAAATCAGTTTGTATTGTATTCCTTTTGAAGGCATCCTAATATTTTATGTATTTCTTCTTGTGCCAGCAATGATAGAGAGCAGGCGAGAGGAGGAGCAGGAGGCGCAGGACATCGTTGACTTTCAAGGAAATGGCTACTTTTCTAAGCTTTTAATAATATCCTTTTTACGTCCACTAAATGAAGGATATAAAGTCAACACTTTGCACAATAAGGCGCCAGCGGATGGCAGCTTTGCACATTTTCAACGCCCGTCCGGCTGTCCGGCTGTCCGGGGATCTGGGCCGGCTTCTTAGTTGCCAAGTTCTTGCGCCGCTATCAGCCGCTTGGTTTGCATAAGTTTGTGACCAGGCGCTTCCGGTTAATGTGGTTGGTCAGCTGCAACAGCAACAAATAATAAAGGAAAAAAAAAATGTCTGCGACACAAATCTTTGTGTGATTTCTGCTTCATGGAGTTGGATAGCCCAGAGACATTAAGTGTCGCCATCGAGACCATCAATCTGGCAGCGTTCTATCATGGCTCTACTTTAAATTCAATGTTTCTCTTTAAGGCCTGGCGAATCGATAAAATCAATCTAATACCCCTGCTGGAAAGCTCATCAATAACTTGAAGTGAACGCGACTCAATGGAACTGCTTTGAATGTCCTTTGTGCGTTGGGCGCTTACCCTTTTTTAATAAAATTAAAAGGCCAACATTTGTCAAGCCAAGGATACGTACACTCAGCCAAGAAAGTAATAAATTTACTTAAATTATCTGAGCAGCAAAAAGAAACGAAAAGCTGCTGGCTAGAATAAATATTCTCAATTTTCAATTTCCATATTTAGGTCAGAGTGTCATAGACCAATTTCCCAAAGCAAACTATATGCTCGGATCAATTTTAATATTTCTGCCATGTGATTGCGCACAGCGAATCTATCGTAGGGATTCGATTACCAGAAGGGGAATAATTTCAATAAGCAATTAGACGGCAATTACTTACAACAACTTGCAGTCGACTTTGTGATGACTTTTGTTCAAGGGGAGCAGCCATGCAGCAGCAGGAGGAGCAGGAGCAGCAGGAGCAGGACTTTGACTTGCTAAGCAATTACTTGAAATTTATATTTGACTCGGCTGCTGCTGAAGTGGTCCGAGTGGTTCAGGCCAAAACCACTCACCACGAACGTAGCCATAATTGAAATGCTCCAGAGAAATGGGCAAGAACGTGAATGGGAATCGGACTGGCGCCAAAACCAAAAGCTACAACTATGTATTACACATAAACTTTTTGGGGTAAAAACTAATTGAGTTACATACTTGTACTCGTATTTGTACTCGCAATTCGTCTGTCAAGGCAGCCAGCCCCACACACACACACAGAGACAGAGACCGAGCCTGACTGCAAGTTGTGCTGCTCCAAACATGGGGACAAAGTTTGCTTCTTTTTGGCTTTGCTGGCTTGTTGAGCAAACCAAAAGTTTACATTGTTTAATTTCGACAAATGTAAGACACTCGAAAGCGATTGCTACCCTCACTAATCTTTTGTTTGTCATGTAGTTGCGGGTGGTTTGCAATCCACAATCCTCAATCCACAATCCCCAACCCCAGCTGCAAGCCAGCCACAGCATTCACTCGCCCACTGGCAAAATTACTTCACATGTTATCCTCTGTTTCTTAACATGGCATAATCTCTTTGCCAGCTTCCTTGCGGAATCAGAAAAACTTACTTTGCACCACATATACTTATACATTTACGTATGCTATAACTATTAGAGGATGGGATAACTTTGCTCGCTTGCTTCCGGCGGCGCCATCTTTAAGTTTCATTAGTGTGTGTGTGTGTGCGGGAGTGTGCGTGTGTGCGAGTGTGTGTAAATGTGTTACACACATAGTTAGTTGTGCGTGTTTTATTTCTTTTCGCCTGCGATTGAAAAGTTTTTGTAATTGAGCCACGGCCAGCAACGGCTGCAGCAGAGGCAGAGGCAGCGGCAACAGCCACTCGGGCGTATGTGGCATATTTAATAGCATTACTTTATCATTTGTGACAACAATTTATGTGCATATATATACATATATATATAACTGCATGTACATGTTATTTGTAATCGAGACATATAATTTTTGCAGCACAACTTGACATTTGCCTAAATAGTCTTTGCTTTAATTACAAATGAGCAGCTCAATTAGCAATGGCATCTGTTTGCTCAGAGCTAAGCATTAGATATTATTGTACTGAGAAATACTACAGCTCTAGAGTCAGAAAAGTAAAGAAAAGTGAAGTAGTAGCTTATATCATAAATTTATTTCGCTTATAGCTGAATCACAGCATTCAGTACTTAATTGTTGAAGATTGGTTGGAAGTACACGTAGAATTGTTGCTTGATTTTGTTTTATTTATATTTAAAACATATTTCGTACAAGTATAAGAGTAAGCTTAAGCTGTCATTTTGATATATTTCTTTTCTTTTTATTTTTCTTTTTCTTTTTCTTTTTTTTTATTAAATTAAGTTTCAAACTAGGAATATTATATTTTTGCTTACATATCAAGCTTATCTGCATCCAACTAGACTTTAAGCTAAAATGTCAATATTTTTATTAGATTTTCTATTTATTTTTTAAAAATTGTTTTCTTTTAATTTTTAAATAAATAAATCTGAGACTTTTACTATTATTTTCTTTACTAAGATGATTTTGCTAAATATATTTTTTTCCAAATTAATAAATATTAAATAATAAAATAAAATAAATAATAAAAATAATAAAAACTGAAGCTTCATATAAGAGCTTCACACATGTAAAACTCAAATTGAATTATAAAATCAAATAATAAACTTATTACTACTTGATTATATTATATTTAATGTTGCAACAAAAAAAAGTATGTTAATAAAATAAATTTTGCTTTAGCTATAAGAAAAACTGAGAAGTTGGTCTTCCACAACTAACAAAAGCTCGCATATCCAGGCTAAAAAATAATCCCATGTGAACCTCTCTCTCTCTCTTTCTATCTCTCTCTCTCTCTATCATGGTTCCCCACCCCTCAGCAAAAGTCTTTTACATAGACTCGCATTATATGCACAATAATAACTACTTGACCCAACGACCATCCAAATACAAATGTGGCTGACGACCACAAGGACCACGATGGGCAAATTTGTTTAGTTGTTGTTGCGTGTGTGTGCGTGTGTGTGTGTGTGTGTGAGTGTGCTTCTAAGAGCTTTACTAAATTAATCAGCATAATTATGGCGGCAGGGCAACGCAACAGCAACAGCCAGATTGCATACTCACACACTCAGTCGCTTGGTTACCGTAGCTTGCTTGCCTTAACTTAACTTAGCTTCACGTATGTGCGTACCTTAGCTTACCTTATTTATTAATTAGTGATTCGTTAGTGCTGGCAGTTTGTTTATTTTTACTGTTGTTGTTGTCATGCACAACTTTCGCTGTTCTGTTAAAAAAAAAAAATGAAATGAAATGGAGAAGACGAAAGCAACAGAAAGCGTAGGGAAATGGAGGAAAACAAAGTGTCGCATTTTAATTATGCCAGCAAACAAAACACGCCCCAAGCACAAACAGGCAGCTACGTTTACCTGTGCTTAATTAAAATAAATAGACACATGCGATACCAGGCAGCCAGGGAGGCAGCCAGTCAGCCAGTTAGTCAGCCAGATTGACTGGTCACATGTGGTCCTTCAAAGGACCACAAATTATGCTTGACGATGCTGCACAGCTTTCATTATTATGCGGCACGCGTTTGCTTTGGCATTAACCGATATAGACGGCCATTTCAATAAGTCAACAGAGCCGTTGTCAGCCAACCAACAACTGGCTTAGCAATTAAAGCCAATGGACTCGGACTCGGACTCGGCGACGCTGACTGCAACCAATGCTAAATGCTAAATGCTAAATACTAAATGCCACTTTCGTTTCGGATATTTCTGGTTTTCTGCTTGCCTCGTATTCAAATCAGTTGCAACGCCCAATTAATGTAAGCCACCGCAATGTTGCATACTAATGAGTCCTGTCTGTCTCACTGGCTGGCAACTGCCACAAGATTTAGCAGCGGGCGACGACAATCAACACGAATATAAAGATGTGCGGAATGAAGTCACTCGAATGCATTGCCAACGCGTCCTTCACACAGTCGTTGAATTTCTGAAACGAATTAGCTTAAAGTTAATTAAAAGTTCCTCGGTTGAAGAAGAATATTTAATAGTTGTGCAATTTATAACAGTTAATACATTGAAATTCTTTTACATATAATGCTAATCAACTGATAAAGCTTGACATGCTTGTCAAAATTTTAAAAATAATATCTCTTGAATAAGAGTTTAATTTTTATTTTTAACAATTTTATATATAAAAAAAAGTTACTCAAATTTAAAAAATTATATCTTTTGCATAAAAGCTTAAATTTTAATTTTCAAAAATTGTAAAAAATAAACAAAAAATTACTAAAATTTATATATTATATATTCAGCTTACATTTCAATTAAATAAATTTTGTTACATAAAAAAATACTCAGCTATCAAAAAAATTTGTGATCTGTAAATGAATCTAATTTTTCGAAGCATAAAACTTAAATTTGATTGGAAAATAAAAAAAATAACTAAAAAATATAAATATTACTAATAAATAAAAAGAAAAAAATATAATTATAAATAAAACATTATTTAGTATATTTTTCCGTTATTGCTATTAATAAATAATAAATAAATAATAAATGAAAAATAGAATTATAAATAAAATTAAATATTTAGAAATTCATTCCTTAGGCCAAATAATATTACATATAAATAGAAAATTAATATAAATATATTTTTAATAAATAATAAATAAAAAATAAAATTATTAATAAGAAAAATATTATCTATATATAATATAGATTATTCCTTATAATATAATGTATACACGTTGCAAATAAAATGCTTTATATTTATGTATTCTTTTCATTTTATTTTTCAGTTGTAATATAAAGAGATTTTCATGTTTAATGCTTAGCACATCGAGAACATATCAAATTTGTGTATTAATTATTGGCACATCTCTTTATTTTAATTTGAGAGAAGACTTATGCGAATGTTTCCCATACTCACGCAAAATACTAGACTCAGCTTTAAACTTAAGGAAAACTATACTCTCGCTCTGAGAGCCTTCGGTTCTGTTCGTTTTAGTCTTCGATGCTGATGTTTAACTATTCGTGGGAAGCTCTCTTGCCGAACATCGTTTAGAGAGCATTACGAGTGAAGAAACAACACAAAAAGTCTATGCAAAAAGTCTATAGACACTCACGTAGGCCATTGAAGGCTATTGAAGTGTTTAACGTGCGCAAGACTAGCATGCATAACAATACATATACAGAAAACTTTTTGCTACATATATTTCGTGGAGCACTCAGAGCGAAACGAATGAAACGAAAACTATGGCGAACCGATCGCGAACAAACTCGTTGAAGAACCGAAGCAATCTTTAGCTCTCTGAGTCTTTTTTCTTAAAGTGTGAGTGAAAGAGACTTATTTGCAGACATCAATAAAGAAGACTCAACAGATATTTGAGAGCTATGCATGGCATTCAGGCTCTTTAAAATTATGTTAAGCAGGCTTTAATTATTTGCAATACAGTTTAAAAAAAATAGCTGCCTTTTAACAATACATATAAGAAATAACAAGTTCACATAGAAATAGAAGAGGAAAATCTTTAAACATTCTTTTTTTTTCAACTCATGAGTGCATGAGCTGGCAGCTATTTTCTTGAAAATAACATTTGCATTTTAATTTGTATAAAATGCAATAATAAAACAATAAAAACATCAACTTTTGACACTTGGCAGCCATTTGGAGCGCTGGCAAGACGGCGAAATGATGTCATTAAAGGCACATGCTGATGGCGTTTTGAAGGCATATTACGCATACGCCGCGTATATAACAGGAGCAACAGCTGTGGCATGCCAAGCTGCGTGTGTGTGTGTGTGTGTGTGTGTGTGTGTATTTCCGTTGAGATTTTTCGCTGAACATTTTACGTGCAAACATTTTAAGCCTTTATGGCAACACAGACAGCATTAGAGGACAAGGGCGAGGGCGAGGGCGAAGTGCGCATTATTAGGCGCATATTTGTATAGCAAGTGTAAGAATACTGTATACACACACACACACACACATGCGTACACATATGTCTGCACATACATATATGAATAAGAATGTGGTTATCTGTGTGCGGAGATGCCGCAGCACGCAGCATTTGGCAGCGGCACGTGACTGCGTCACAGAAGTGCGTTCCATTTTCTTATTTTCTTCTCTTCTGTTTCTTTTTTTTTTTTTTTTTGCGCCATTTATTAAATTTGTTGGGCAACATAATTCATGAAATTTGTTTTAGATGTGGTTGGCATTTAGCCCCATATCATTTGCCATTCCAGCAGTGCCACATCTTACGGTTTTGCCGCTTTAACTTTTATTTAATTGTCTCAACTTTTTAGTCAGTCCTTCTTAATTAATTAAAAAACTTTTCAAAGCTGCCCCAAAAGAAATTTGCCAGCTCACCTGAAAACCAAATGAAAGCAACCCAACCACAGGTACAAATTTAAAGTCATTTCATGGCTTTAGCTTCGGTTGAAGACTGCAGAGTCAGATAAAGTCATGGCAAAGTTAAATTCAGATGGTCATGAGAATGCTATTTATAGATCATATTATATAAGAATAGCCACACGGGTTGCATGAGAATATAAATAAATACATTTTATAGTTGAAATTTTTATAGATTTATTAAGAGCAACTTTAAAACTAATGTAAGTTAACAGAAGGATAACATTTTTCCACATTTTTTTCTCTCAACGTGCATTTCTCCGTGTGCTACCAAAATTTTCCTTTTTCTTGCTGTCTTTTTATTATCATTCATTTTCTTATTCTCTCTTCTTCTAAATGTTAATCTGTTACACTTTCTCTGTCTGTCTCTGTCTCTGTCTGTTCTCGTTCTCTCTCTATATATATATATATATATATATATATATATATCTCCCATTCATTCCTTACCCCACTCTGTGTTTCTCTTCTCTGTATATCTTTCTTACCTTGCCTTATACCTCTTATAACTACCTCCATCTCCTTCTCTCTCTTTCCCCCTCTCTCTCTCTCTCTCTCTCTCTCTCTCTCTCTCTCTCTCTCTCCATCTCTCTCTCTCCCTCCCTCTCTCTCTCTCTCTCTCTTCCTTCTCTCTCCATCGCTCACTTTAAGAACAAAGATCAAATACTCTTTGGAATCTTGTTTGTACATCTTGAACAATATTCCCCATTTCCACACATGCAAATACACGTGTAAAGAAAAATAAAAAGCTATTATTTTCATTTTCATTTTCATTTTTGTTTTAGTACGAAAATTGTTCAGGGCACAGATGTGAGACAGTCGAAATGACGACTTCTCTGTGTTGTCTCTCAGTTATTTATTTTCAACTCCGTCAGGCAAATACTTATTACTTAGCAATTCCTGCACTGGCACAACCATATCAAAAGCTGCTGTCAGGATTTTGTCCTTTTTGATGTAAAGTTGCTAAGCGGCTGCAAATTTATAATGCCGTCAGCATATGTATATGAGCTACTGTTGTTGTTGCTATTGTTGTTGTTGACTGGTTGGTTGTCTTGTTTTAGCGCTCACTGTGATTGTTGTCAGCGCTGCTGTGCTTCCGTATGTGAACATCTATATATATTTGTGCATCTGTGTGTGTGTGTGTTTATCCTGTCGCCATCTGGTTCGCTTTTGCTTTGTTCTGTTTAATTTTGTGCTTGCCATCGTATCCTGCAGCTGTTTGCCTGCCCGTACTCCGTGTCTCTTCCATGTCATCAACGTGTTTTCATTAATGTTATTATTCCACATTTCTATGTTCACGTCATCTCCTACACACAATACCGGTCTCTAATTTGTATGCATAATTTACGGACATGCTGCGATTCACCAGAATTGGATGCTCCCAAAGAGGAAGAGAGAATGAGCGACAGAGACTGAGAGACTGAGAGACTGAGAGACTTCATTTCCAATTGTCAAGAGGCTTTGCATGCACACACACACACACACACACATATGTATTCTATAACAACTTGTTTGTGTGTGTGTTTCTATCCTCTGCTCAATGTTTATTTTTTAGCTCTGTTGTGATTGACAGTTGATATTGTTTATGCTATTATGCAGACTCTCTTGAGATTGTTTAGCCATGGCCGAGTTGATTTTTGGCTCCTCCATGGAGAGCTTAGCCAAGCTTTACCAAGCTGCTATACTTAGATTTGGTACAAAATTTATTAAGCTTATAGCTTATAGCTGTTCAATAAATTAAATACCAGGCCAATAAATTTCTCGGACTATGCAATATCTCTCCATTACGTCTCAAAATCTATATCCATTTGATATCAACATATAACGGCTTTATGCCTTTCAGCATACAAATACTCATAACTTGACTCATATGCGTTATATCCAAACAAGTTTGTGATTTACTATTAAATTCAAACCAAACTCAGCTAGATATTTGTATATTCGACTTGGAATGTCTCAGCATTTAATCAATATTTGTAGAGCTTAGTTTGTCTCAAGAGCTTGGCTTAAGCAATATGCAGAAAGTAATTATAAACTGGGAAATAATATGGGAAATGATTATCCATATTTAACTGATCCTTTTGAGTAAGATATCTCTCAAACAGCCGCCCTGAGCCTATGTTATGGCAGAGCACCATAATGAGCCATAGAATTTCCTGAATTATTTACTTTATTTATATGTTTATATATTTATAAAATATTTATTATATTTATAAACCCCAAAAACAGCTGAGCTTTGTCTTAAATAGAATAATTATATTTTTAATAAATATATATATTTGTCTAGAATATTATATTGTCTATAAAATAATAAAATGACTTTTACATGCTTAAAATAAAATAAAATTAGTCAGATTAAAGCATTTATATGATAAAGCTGGCATACTGAATGAACTGTTGATCTCGTAAGCAAATTAATATGATCGAGTGAGCCAATTTAGCTTTCTCTCCATGTTTAACAAAAACTACATCAATCGTCTATTTATTTTATTTATATTTTATATATATGTACATATGTACATATATTAGAGCTATCAGCTTGGCCAGCTTCCATTCAAATTCCATAATTTTACAGCAAATTACAAATACCTAGTGTATGCTGTCTCTTTTCAATCTCTTTGCTGTTCTCTTTTAGTATCACGATTTCTGATCAGCGCAGTTCGTACACAGCAAACATAACGGCGTTATCCGAATGCGCTAAAAACCTGTCTCACTCTCACTCAGCAATGCTCGGAACTACATGGAACAGCAGCCTGCTCTCTCTCTTTCTCACTCACTTACTCTAAGCCAGAGTTGCTCTCAGCTCTCTGCTGCTCTGCTGCTCTCTTACACTAACACTACCTTACCCTACTCTAACAGTGGGCGACAAGCACAAAATAGAAAACTTGGTAAATCAACTCTGCTCTTAACTACACAGCATTATGTCATATTATATTAGCAATACAACATATATACATATACACATATTCTCTATATTTTCCATGATATGCTGCTCAAATTCAATAATTAGAAATTCAATACTCTACATACTCACAACACTATTGTGTAATTTATATTAAATATCAAAGTACACATAGCTTGAGCTATAAATCTCAAGATTTAATGAAATTGCAGCTCTTGTGCCAAAGTTGATAAAGAAAAGTTTGCATAATAAAAATCAAGAGTCAGTGTTGCCAAAATTGAAATAGTTTCACACGATTGCCTGCCAAAATGGAAAAAGTAAATTGCAAGACGCTCGATATACAAACAGCAGATATATATATTTTGCATATGCTTTACTTTTTTGCAGCTCTGCCCTGTTCCTTTTGCCAAAGTCAACAATTTTTAGTAAAACTTTTAATTAAGGGTCGGTTCAATAAAAGACAAAGACTAAAGAAAAAAAAAAGCAACAAGCATTGTTATCGCAAAGAAAAGCAAGCAATAAAAAAATACGAGTTGAAAACAGTTTTGCCAACTGCAATCAATCTAAATGTCAAGCTGTCAATAAAATTGTCAGCCAAGTTGCAGTTGCAAGCTAGCTGAATACCTGCTACAGCTACAACTACAGCTACAACTACGGCGTATAGAAGCTGCAAACACGTTTGCATACGTTTTTCCAGCTGACTGACTCCTGACGTTTGTCTCTGACCCACAAATCGGGGAACGTTTTTGGGGTCTGGCAACTCTGGCACAAGTCGTGTGCAACAAATGCGACCTAATGCGACTACAACCAAAACTCATGAGCTGCTTTATCGGCTCTAATGTCTGTCTGCCTGGCATTGATTTCTCAAGCCTTTCCATAGTGCTCGAGCATGCATTAAACTGTAAATAATATAAGGCAGCTTACGGAAAATTTCAAATGCAAAATATTGAATATTTTTATTACGATTCGTTGAAAGAAAAACTACAATTTTTATACATTTTCCATATATTTATGCAATTGATTTTATTAAAAAAGATTAAATTGTTCTTGTGCTTCGTTTATAAAGTATTAAAAAAAAAACCAAATATTTTTACACATGTTAAATAAAGCTGAGTACAATTCCATGTTGCCAAATGCTTTAACTTTACTTTCATTTACACATTTCTGTTACTTTCCGCAATACCCTATAATCTATTGATAATTATGAATCCTGATCCTTAAGATATATATTCTTTTATTATTTATTATTTTATTAAAATTAAAAAATAATATTATATACAAAAAAAAGTCTAATTCTTAAGAAATATAATGTTTTATTATTTATTATCATTAAAAAATAATACTATAAATAAAAAAAAACCCTTTTTTTAAGGATATATTGTTTTCTTATATATAATTTTTTATTCTATTCTAGCTCTTGCTAAAATACTTCGTCTAGTCGCATATTCCCTATCAATGCTTTAATCTTTTTTTTTTTTTTTTTGCCGCACTTTTTCTTACATACATTGCCATATTTGAACTTATTTCCCTTCAATGCAGTTGACATTTTTATTAAAAGCTTTAAGTCGTAACTGCAGCGCACATACTTACACACACACACACACACATACACACATGCATACAGACACACACGCAGATATAAACTAGCTGCTACAGGATTTTCCTGCAATGGCAACGGCTGCTGTCAACTTATTGGCTGTGAAGCACATGTATGTATGAGTATGTGTGTGTGTGTGTTTGTGTGTGTGTGTTTGTATATGTGCTCCATCTGCTGTCTTATGCTACAAAGTAATATTGTCAAATATGAGTTGGTATACGAAATGAGCTTTAAGTTGCCGACTTCGCTCTCAAAATCCTTTTGTTTGATGCTCTTAGTCATTGCTAACCATTCTTTTTTCCCCCTCTGGCTTTACACTGGATATTTTTCTGGCACGCACACACAAAAACTCACACATACACACACACCCACTCCTGCAGAATTGCAATATTTTTTCGTTGTCGTGCTGACTTATGAGCTGAAGCAGTAGCTGTAGAAACGGCAGCATCATTTTTTTTTTTTTTTTATAAGCTGCCAACGGGGAACATTTTTGCAGTGCGTGACATTTTATGAAAACTCACTTGATAAATGATTGAGAAAATGCACACAAGGGCATTGCATACAAATAACATTTCGAATGATATTTTAATGCGCGATTACCAAAAGAAAAAGCACAAATTGGGTTAGCAGTAAATTGAGATATTAATCAAATGAAATGGGAATTTAAGCAGAACTCTTTTTTATTCCTGAGTAATTAATGCAAATATCAATTTAGTTTGCTCAACTAAAGTGAGAATATATCATGTGATTTGTGATTTAAATTGCCAACTCAACGCTGTCAATTGCCACTAAAATACATATGTCAGGGCGACGACACACGGCGTATGCTTAATATTCTTGCAGCAGCTGCCTGGGCAAACTGTTTATCTATTTGTTTGTCTTCCGTGTGAGCGTGTGTGTGGGCGTGGCTGTATGCGTTTGCATTTATGTCATTCGCAATTTGCAATTGCCGAAATTTTCGCTTTCACACACATAATTCTCGTCCATAATTCCGTCGAATTTCTAACTGCAATTGCGTTTTGTATGCGCCTAAGCCCAATGCCTGTGCCTGGCAGCCTACAGATTCTACTGCATAACAAAACGATTTAGTGGGCGGGGCAGGGGCAATGGAACAGTGGTACAGTGGTACAGTGGTACAGTGGGACAGTGGGACAGTGGCACAGCGACGGCATTCATTCTCCAATTCAAGCGATTCGTTTGCCCCTCGCACATGGCGCTTGTTCATTATGCGCATAAACATTTTGGCATCCGTTGCTGGCTGCTGCTGCTGCTGCTGCTGCGTTGATTTGGCGGCTGCTTTTGCATTGTCTTGCCCACTTGCCATGTGTTAGATATTTTTGGTGGGAGGGGGAGGAGGGACGGCGGGCCCATGGCCAACCAAGCAACGTCAACATCTATCTATCTGGCTGTTGCTGTTGTTACCCGCATTTGTGTATTTGCCGGATGCGGCCTGGCTGCCAGTTGCCAGCGTCTGATAATGACGGCCATGGCAAGATTTTAATTGAAGCTCGCAAAATGCAATTTAATTACGGCATTGCGATGCGCTTTAAATACCAAATCAATATCAGAAATCTAAAATATTCTCGATTTTTTATTAAATTTCTTTTATTTTACATTTTTTTTACATTTTTTTGATTGCCTGAAATTGGAGCATTTCGTACATTTCTAACATGCAATTGTGCAAACAATTCATTTGCATGCACTTCAACAGGATTTAACATAATAACAACATAAACTGCCTGACATTATAATAAAATGTTGTTACACTCCACAACTGTCCACTGCGGCCGACAGCATAATCACAAAATAATTTGCATAAAATTATGAATAGGAATTTGCATGAGCGGCCACACGGCGATTATGATTGAGCACACACGCAGCGCGAATCGAAGCGAAGCGAAGCTCGCATACATGTATTGAAGCTAAACAAGCGTATGGTGAATGAGAGTGACAGACAAAGATATACCCTGTAATTGGATGAACAAAATGGGTATGCAAAGAATGTAGTAATACTTTTAAATCATCCTTGAAGAAAGCTGAACAATGCTTGTGTAATGCTTTAGGGTTGCTCTACTAAGACATACTCAAAAGATACATATGTGATATATTTTAATTAAAATAATTCAACTTGGTATCACAATTTATGTTGAGCATCCAAATTTATTGTAAACAGAGCTCGCAAATATCTATTGATCATCTGTCTGCAATTTCACTCACACTTTGAAAGCAAAAAAAAAAACTCAGAGAGCAATCGATTGCATAGCTTCATCAACGATCTCATTCGCGATCGAAGAGCAGCAAAAAGTCTGCTAAGTCTTCGCTAAGCATACAATAGCGTACGTGAGTGCTTATGTATGTATGTGTTAGTGAATTGACTTTTTGCAGCTGTTGCTTCACTTACTCTCATTGTATGCGAGCGTCAATCGTATCACTCTCTAAACGATGTTCGGGAATGAGCCTCACACGAATAGCGCTCAACTAAAAATCAAAGAATATTGAAGGCCTGCAAAAAAAAACACATTTTAATAGCAAAGGGTAGAAATAACATAAAATATAAAATATTTCCTGTAAATAGTAAATTGAAATTACTTATTAATTAAAATAAATATTTGCTAATTAGCTAACTTGAATATTAAATATTAAATTTTATTTTAAAATTGTCAAGAAATTCAAAGGAATTTTTGTAATATTCATAGCATTTACATACATGAGACTTATGAAATGAAAACGTGATTTAAAAAAAAAAAAAAAAAAAAATATATATATATATATATATATATATATATATATATATATATATATATATATATATATATATATATATATATATATATATATATATATATATATATATATATATATATATATATATATTAAATTTAACAACAAATAAAATTTTTAAAAAATTGAAAATGATTTACTGTATTTTTTATATTTTATTATTATTATGTATATTATATTATAAAAATGTTGTAACTTTTATATTATGCCGTTTATCAATGGCAAGACATAAAAAAGAACAAATATTAAAATGAAAAAACAAATTAAATTTTAAGACGGCAATATCTTTAATAAATTAAAGCATATGATTTGCATTATTTTTTTTATTTTTTATAATTTTTATATTATTTTGTTTATCAATGCTAAGACAAAATTTACATTAAATTTAATTCTGTTTTTTTGATTCATTAAATAATCATAATAATAATATATTAATAATAAATTTTCAATTTAATTTTTGCTTATTGTTTTAGACTTTGATTGGGCCTGTCAGCTAGTCTTAATAATTAGTTTTAATAATTAAAAAAAATATATGTATATATATTTTCCAACAGCATTTCCTTTACTCTTACTTACCTTTAATTACCTTGAAGTTTAAAGAGTATATCATAGTCTATCATTTTCGACAAGTGCTCTCTAAATTGTTCACAAAATATCGAACTTTATTGCTTTATATCGCAGCGTCAAGCGTACAGCATAAAATGTTCAATAATTCCGCATCATGAATGTATGTATATATACTATATGTATATACATACATACATATATGTATTTGATGCTGTCTGCGCGAATACGAGAGAAGAATGAAGTTAAAATTGTCAAACATTTGGCACGCATCAAACGTGTCAAAGTGACAATTCTTTATTTACATACAGCTGACATGCTGCTCCTAGAAATTCATCGCAATGATGAATGACAACAAAAATAACAGCAGCAGCAACAACAACAACAACAACAACAACAACAGGAGCAACACTTGCTCCTGGTCACATTTGCGTGCCGCGACGTGAGTTGCCTGCTGAGCAGCAAAAGTGAGAGAGCGAGAGAAATATTTGAAGCTCTGTGTGTATGTGTGTGTGTGTTCGTGTGTGTGTGGAGGTTGTTGAAAAAGTGTCGCCATTGCCGCAGGTAAAATTGTTTGACATTTATCAACGCCGCTTGCAGCAGCATATTTTTTTTTAGATTTTGCTGAATGAAGCTATCAAGTTGTGAATTTTGTTTATTTATCAACAGATTAGCGAACTGCTGCCAGCCACAAAATCTACGAATTTCTTATGCTCACACTCTCTCACTCTCACTCTAGTTCTCTCTCTCTCTCTCTCCCTCTCTCTCTTGCTCTCTCTTCCTACACTCGTCTAGGTTTAATGGTACATGAAATCGCAATAAACATGGCAAACCTTGGCGCTCTGTAGTAAAGTATAACTTAGCCCCAGAGCGCACATAAGTCAAAAATTTCACTGTGACAACAGAGTTGGGGCGATAAGTATGAGTGTGTGTGTGTGTGTGCTCGTGTGTGTGTGCCTCACTGGCTTTAACTGGCAGCGCATTAAGCGTAGGCGTTAAAGCTGCACAGTTGCTCAGCCACATACTGTCCCTGGGGTCTGTTTTGTACTGTGTCAAGGCTCGAACTGTGAAATATGTTGCATACATTTCTGTCCATCCGGGCGACACATTTGCGGTTTATTGTAGGCGTGGCGCGTGCCAAACATGCCAACCCCCAACACACACACACACACACACATACACACGCACGCCCATTGTTAAGCCATTTGCTTGCCCCTCACGTACGCACAGATCGTGAACGGGGGGCGGAACTTCACAGTGCCGAGTTCTTGGCGCATACTTCATAATTCATTTTCATTCTCTTTTCCATTATATTCATTTTCACATTTTCTTTTCTTTTTTCGCCCAATATGTGGGCGTGTGTCCAGTTGTAGTTTCGTTGACAAATTGTTTTAAATTACATTTTCATAACTTTTCATGGATGGAGTGAAATATTTATGCATGAAGTTTAATGCAATCACAACTATATAGACATTGCATTTTCTTTTTTTATTTATTTATTCAATTATTTAGTTGAATATTTATTTTGTAGCTTACTTAATGTGTTTATTCAGTTAATAAATTTAAAAAAATATATATATATATATAAGCAAATTTGTATTTTTTTTTTTTTTTTTTTTATTTATTTGTTAATTCATTTTTTACATTATTAATTCAGTTATTAAATATACATTCGTGCATTTTATTTATTTCTTTATTTTGTATTTATTTATTAAATTAAATATACATATTTGAACATTAATTATTTGTATTTTATTTATTTATTCACTAATTCAATAAAATATATGTACATATTTAACTTAATTTATCTTTTTATTTGCAGTTAATATATTAAATATACATTTATACTTTAGTTGTTTTTATTAAATTTTTAAATAAATTTTTAAATTATATATAATTTTTTAATTCAATTTATTATATATTTTATTTTATGTATTTTATTTATTTTTTTTTGTTTTTTATTTTATTTTATTTTATTTTATTTTATTTTATTTTATTTTATTTTATTTTATTTTATATATACATTTTTGCTTGAAATTTTTTTTTTTTTCAATTTATTTATTTGTTTGTTCATTTATAAAGTTAAAAAATATAAATTTGTAAATTCAAATTGTTTTATTTATTTAATTTATTTTATTTTTTATTTTATATTTTCAATTATTATATTATATATACATTTTTAATTAAATTGTTTTTTTTTTTTTTAATTATTAAATTAAATACAATAATACATTTGTAAATTCACATTTGTAAATTCAATTTATTATATTTATTTATTTTATTCATTTATTTATTTCCTCAGCTTTTCAATCAAATTTTGTGCGTTTACCTTTTCTTTCCTTGCAAATTAGATTATATTTTCCACTATAAAAAATAATTTAAAAAAAATTGTATCATATAATTTATAATGTTAATACAAGAAAAAACACATTATAAAAATATTTAAGCTTAGGATATTACATATTTGAACATACACAGAATATAAGCCCCCACAAAATAAACCTCATTCGACAATTTAACACTTTCATTTAGCACTAAGAGCTCAGACTGCAGGCTATGCAATGGAAAAAAAACACAATTTTGCTTTAGAGCAATCAAACTGAGGGCAAATGGACATTGCCAAATATCCGTTGGCCAAACATCAATGAAATTCCAATAGGGCAATCGTTATTTGATGGCAAAACCGACCGTTACAATTCATCAAACAACAAATGGATATTACTTCATCGAAAACAATATTAAATACTTGAACGTAAAACATGAGCGTACCACAATGGCCAACAGCGTCAGGCACAGGGATCAGGCCCAGACATTGACACTGACGCAGGCTGTGCTGGAGGAGACAGAGAGAGACAGAGACAGAGACAGAGCAGAGTCCATTTGAGCGGCCCCCTGGCCCACTGCTGAAACGACCTCAAAGTGTGTCCACATGGAAGCGAATGACTGCTGCGAGCCTGAAACAAAAGTAAATTGCAATAAAAGTTTGTAATTGACAAACGGACAACAAACAAAACTCCACTTCAGTTGCCAGTTGGTGGACATTGCTTGCCGGGCCAAACCAGACTGCTCTTGGATGTTGAATGTTGAATGTTGGATATGGATGTCGTTTTGGTCCGACTGGCGGCGGCGGCGGTGGCAGTGGCAGCGGCATTCCATGTTTTCGGCGACTAAACAACTGGCGCTCAAATCAACAAAAACCGATTTTCAGAAACAGGAAGCAACAGCAGCTACATGGCCGTTGACAGACATGCAACTCCCTAGCTCCACCTCTCTCTCGCCTCCTGCCCGCATATTGACTTTGTGCGAGGGGCACAAACGATTTTGGATTTAAGAAATAAAAGTTTAGTGCCTCAGCGAGCAAATCTGCAGCCACAATGGCAAACAGCTAACCAGACTACACACACACACACACACACACACACAACAACAACAACAACAATGAGTTAGAGCAAACAAAAGACGCGTCTGTGGTTGGCTCCGACTGTGTGCGTGTGTGTGTGTGTGTGCGTGTGTGTGTGTGTGTTGGGGTGGCTACAACCAATGTCGGCGGTTACTACTTTGACTTGTTTACCCCGCCCGAAACAGCAGTTGGAATTGCTATCGAGCATGGGTCTGTAGTGGAACTGGAACTGGAACTGGCACTGGCACTGGCACTGAAACTGAGACTGGGTCAGGGCTCATTGGTTTCGGGCATCAACTGTAAATAGTCTCCACTCCACTCGATTTGCGTTAGACAAACGAGAAGTGCAAGAGCTTCCGATTCTGGGTGTTGCGAACAAATTCTATAGAAAATCAATTGGAACTTTTAACAAATGTACAGTTGCAGCTGCTTTGAGTAGCCTGCCAGCGGCATTTGTGAATGTTAATTGTTTAATTTGCATGGTTTGGGAAATTAATGAATTTGTGATTAGCAGCCAGTTGAATGCGTAGTGTGAGTCGAAATATGCCTGCCTGGCTGGCAGAACTCATTTCAATTTGTGGCCGACAACCCGCTGTGAGTCACTCGAAGTCGGAGTTGGCAAAGAAATGGCAAGCGGTGGAATACTTGAATCAACTCAAAAATTAACAGCGATTTTCATACGTGGTTCGAGTGGTAACTGAAGAGCTTTCGGTTGGGTACGAACAAACGATGCGCTAATTTGACAAACCCACATGAGGTCCTTTACGTTTACAAATACTATTCACGAGCAATACGTGAGCAGTACCTGTGTGCTGTCATGCCATGCCATGAACTGTCATGCCGTGTGCTACTCGAAACAGACGCGCACTTAACGTGCCCAGCAGGAGGCTGTCGTAATTGCGAGTCGAGTCCAGACGTTGAATACCTCAGACCAGGATCGTTTGTACAATCAAATCGAAATGAAATTGACCATTAATGGGTATCTGTATATGTATGTGCGTGTGTGTGTGTGTGTGTGTGTGTGTGTGTGTGTGTGTGCCCCTGTTTGGACACCTCTGTACATATGGCAATGTCAACGTATTGAATAACATGCCGAATGCCACGATTTGACTGCTATTTTGCCACTGACAGCTATTGTGCATGATGTTGACATGTGAGCAATTGTCACGGAGCCGGAGCAGCGAACGACTCAAATAGACAATGCATCAGGAGACTATTAAGCTCAAGTGTCTTTCGTGTGTGTGTGTGTTGTCATATAAATACATGCATATAGATAAATATATATTGGACAATAAAATTATTGTTTAATAAATTATAGAATAATCTTAAACTTCATCTTAAATATTTGCAGCTTCCAATTTGGCAAGTATACAAAAATAATTTATTTATTTCACAAATTAAGGATATTAAAATAATTTATTAATTTTTTTATACATATATATAAATTAAATGAAATATATATAATATATTTTTGCAATAAAATTATTGTTTAATAAATTATAGAATAATCTTGAACTTAATCTTTAATATCTCTAGCTTTGAATTTCGCAGTTTTTTTGAGTTTGATTTATTCATTTGTTTTATTTATTTGTCTGCTTAAATTTCATAAGAATTCCCATTTATATGACGGCATTGTTTCTTAACTCCCTTCTTTTTTTTTTAAAATAATGTTTCTGCATAACTCAAAAAATAAAGATTATAAACCAATTGACGTCGAAGCTGGCTGCGCATTTTGCAGCATTTGGCAAACTCATTAAAAAGTTTTCAGGGCAAACACGAAAAGTAAAATGAATAATGAGCAAGGCAATACTAGAAGATACCCATTGAAAAATGAAGAAAGGCAAGCATAAGAGTAGAGTCTTGTAAAAAATGAGAATGAATTGTGTGTGAGCGAAACAAGCTGCGAATGCGAATGAGAAGATAATGGTTGGCCATTATAGAATAATATATATATTATGATTAGGAATATGAAAAGGTAAGCTGTTAGGAGTATAAAATATTGCTATAAAATAATATATTTGTCTGAGTTGTGTCAGTTTCCATATTCTCTGTCATTATTAGCCACGCTTTGCCACAAATTTCCTGAAAACCTCTCGAAGTTTATCAACAATCTTCAAGTCATCACATAGACCTGCCAACAACAGGAACTAAATGCAGCTATATTCGTCTCACTCTTGTGAAGCTCCCTTTTGAGGTTATCAGTTAGCGTCCTGCCCACTTGGATAAAAGCTATGATATCTTTCTTGTCTTTAACAATATCATAACTCATTATATTCGTGCTGCGACATATGCAACTTCTTCTTATTTTGAATTGCAGTAAATAAGCAGAAAGAGGTATAAAATATCGTTTAGCCGTTGCTATTATAGAAAGACATATACGAAAAGTAATACAAGTTAATTCCAAATGAGTACAGCTGAGCAGAACTCAGCATATACTACTCTTGAGCTCTACTTACTATAGTATATATGTAATATATCAAGATAAGTATGAGCCATGCTCCATAATTTAAGATCTTCAAAGAGAGTTGCTCCGTTGCACCAAAGAAACGAACGGGAAAGAAACATGTTTCCTACAAATCAATATTCCTGCTCTTGAATATAATAGTATACTATCTGCCACGTTCCATAATCAGCGTTTCCCATCTTCTCTCATTTTGTATATTTGGAATGAACGATTCCATTCCATATTCCAGCTTTAACAAGAGTCATGCCAAGAGTGAGTGCAAATTCAAGAAGAGTAGAGTCAAGTATATGCACTCTTTCATCACAACCCACATTAACTCTATCCAGAGTATCAAACAGCAAACAGCGACATGTCACACACACTCACACACACCCTCACACACACACACACCCTCTCACACACACACAGGCTCATACACCTGCATATTTAAGCGACACTCTGATGCTGTGAAACTTGTTTAGCGCATAACTCAAACGTTTTGTCGCTCGCTGCTTTCTTCGTTTCTTTCTTTTTTTCTGACTCTTTTAAATAATTTTTGTTTTTTTCTGCTTGCTGATGGGGATGATGGTAAATTTCTTAACGCTCATTTTTCACGGTTCAGAAATGCATAAACTTTGCCAGAGAACGGAACATTTTTATAGCGCATTTAATTAATTAGTCATAAAGTTTTGTTCTTGCCAAGAAAGTTGGTAGCTGCTCGCCTACTCTGGGCTGCTTTCATCAACTTCTTGGGGAGGCACAAGTCATTATCCCTTTCTGTGCCTTCAGCTTCTGCTTATTATCCAGCGTCAACGACAGCTCGTCATCATGCGCTCGATTATGGACCCAGCTCAACTCTCTCTCTCTCTCTGTCTCTCTCTGTCTCTGAGCCGCCCTCTACTCTGACCAAACAAAGTCTCCAAACTCCATGGGTAACAAGCGTTGTAGATGTAGCCCGAGCCCAAGCCACAGAACTTTTAGATATTCGCCCATTTGCGTTAAATATTCATGTGCATTGCTAAGTGGCCCGCGAAAGGTAAACTCCTCGTGGACATGGAACGGAATACGGTTCGTCGGTTCCCCGGCGATTATAATGCCAATTTCTCGCTTTGTGGCTGAAATATTCATAAAATGCTTAATTAATTGATTAATGGCCTCAAAGTCAAAAGTTTTGCCAAAAAGCTATCGCAAGGTATCAAATTACTCATAAAGGTCTTTGCCGCACCCCCTCCCCCCTCTCATTGCCAGCCACCCCCATGGATGCTGCGGCATGAATTATAATGCCTTAGCCTGCGGTACGCCTGGGAAATGCCAACAGAATTTTGGTTAGTTTTAGCCAGCGCAGCAATTACACATTTCGCTTGTGGCTTGAAAATTATAGCCAAAGTTATGCTAGCCAAAAGTTATGCACATTCGATTCGATAAATAAATTTTGATTTGGCTAATCGTGCATTCAATATTTATGATATTTAGATGAAGCTTCAGGTCAAATTGAAATTTAATTTAAAATTGAAATAATAATAGTTATATTTAAAAAAGAAAATAATATTATAGAAAATTTAAAATAAATTTGAAAATTAAACAAATTAATATGAAATTAAATGTGAATTTTATATAAATTAAAACTTAAATTTATTTTTTAAAATATAATATATGTGAGCATAATTTTTTATAAAAAATAAAACTTAAATTTATTTTTGTAAATATAATATATGTCAGCAAAATTTTATGTTAATTAAAATATAATTTTTTTTTTTAATATGTGAACAAAATTTTATATATATTAAAACTTAAACTTATTTGAAAAAAAAATAATATTCTTTAAGAAATGTCAAATTCAAAATTATTTGCACAGTTTTACTCAAAATAAAACAATAAAGAATTATTTAATTTGTATTAATTTTTTAGCAAAGTTCTTTTCCTTTCAATTAAAATTAATGTATTGAATTAAATTTAAATTAAATCCCATTGCCTTTAAATGAATTAAAGAATAAAATAAAATTTAAAAAACAAATAAAAATAATTTATTCATGAAAGAAAAGAATTGTTTTTTAATAATTAAATAAAAAATAGTTGCTCTGGCTTGAAAATAAATTGTTATAAGAATTGTTTGAATTAGTTCCCTGCAACAATAAAATAAATTAATAAATATTTAAATTAACCAGACCAAAAAAAAACTGATACTTTACCAATTATGAAACAGAGAGTTTATGCAATATCAATTCATTTAATCAATTTCAGTTACATCTATGCCATATATTACCAACTTGCTTGCAGAGCAATCTGAATTGCTCTAACCCGTATATCCCAACAGCCCGTCTGACCATTTGAAATGTGTAAAAATTGTTCTAAACGACACTTGCACGTAACATGTCATGCTAACATATAATTATATTATTGTTATTTTCTTTGTTTTACACCAGACGCGGCGTTGCCAGCCAATGGACGTCAATTGGTAACCTAACCCGACCCGAGTAGCTGGCTGCCAGCCTCGCCCCCGAAAACGCCCCGTTTTGGGCGTACATATAACAAAGATCGTTGCCTTGATAAACTTGAATACCCCCGGGGGCACAGTCACATGGACGCACTGCAGCCAACAACAACAGCAACAGCAACAGCAATAATAACAAACAACAATAATAACAACAACAATGGGGAAACGCACGTGTTAACAAGGATGCGATAATAAAAATAGAAGGAAGAAAAAAAATACATATATATATAAAGCGTTGTGAGGAAATAAACGCTAGAATGACAGGAAATATGTGTGCGTGACATTGTAACTTGCCCGGGTTGTTGGTCCTGGTTGCACCCTCGCCGCATCGCTAGCTCGCCCACAGTTGGCAACACGAAAGCAACAGGATATACTACACCTGTATTTATATATGCCAACATAGCTATGTACAAATGCCATGGTTCAGCTGGAAAGCATTGGCCAAGCATCGCCTGGACACGAATAGCTCGAGTATGTTTCAAGATGGGCGGACTTTCAGCATGATATGTGTCTGGCAGTCGACATGACATGCAATGTCCAGTGAAATTAAATATGTGAACATTAAAAACATATCGTGGATAACGAAGAGTTTCAGTTTTGCTTCTAAAAACTTTAAAGAATTAAATTAAAATTTCTTATTTATAGAATAATATTTATATAAAATAAAATACATAAATATATGGCCAGGTAGACTTGGAGTTGCATGGACATAAAGACATTGCGATTGGTCACACACTTTTTGTCACTCTCAGCATAATTTGCATTAAAATATCGTTGAGAAGCTTAGCTCGCAAATAACTGTTAACCATTAGAACCTGCACTCTCTGTACATGAGCTTTACCGAAGAGAGCTCATTCAGAGCAAGAGCTAACGTTGCTTTTCGTTTTGCTTTGAACCGACCGATGCTCGTCAGTAAGTGTGAGCAGAACAGAAAAGAGACTATGCAAGCTATTCTTACATTCACATTCACATGTAACCACGTTATACATGTAGGTAGACGCCTTCAGTCAGTACAGCCCTCTCACACACACACGAGACTTTTTGCTTCATTCGTAAACTTAACGAGAGCGTCCGTAAACAAAACAAAAACAAATATTAGTGAGCCGATCGCGAACGAAGTTGTTAAAGAAACGATGCAGAAGATTTCTCTCTAAAGCTTTTCTTAGTGTGAGTGAAAGGCACTTATTTGCAAATATTAAGAAATGATGAGAAGTGCAGCTGCTTGAGCGTCAACTGTTGCGTCGTGTATTCTTCTGCTCTCTGATCTACATATTATCTATGCATGCATGTATGTAAATATGTACATAAATACATTGCAAAAAAATATATGTCTCTCTTATGAATATCACTCTAAGTACAAATGATACATCAAGCGACAATAAATTGATATAGCTTACCTTTTAAATCTCTCTGTATCTCACGCTCTCTCTCACACTCCCACTCGTCCTCTATCATCTCAAATTTGCTGCATCTAAGCACTCAACGAAGCTTTAACTAAGCTCTGCAATGCGAGGCAACGCATTAAAACCAACAATGTTGCGCTGCACAGCACAGCAGTGAGTGGAATACATAGTTTTGTCTGTTTGACTGAGTTATCAAGCGTAAAAACTCGTTATAGCTATACAAAAATTTGCGTACTTGCTACCAGCAGGCAGGCAGGCAGGCAGGCAAGCAACATTTACAACAGCAATGGAAATTTTTTTACGACTCAACGCTTGGCTATAATAATTGTATTTTTGATATCTTGTTTCTACGCATTTGCTCGAAGCATTGTTCAGCTGCCGACTGCAACTCTTGCTAACTGTAAATTGTGAATGAAGAAATGAATTTTGCATTTTGATTGCAACATTAGATCCATCTATTTATCAGTCTCGACTATCGCACTCACTTCAATTAGCAGCGCCATCAAATTTTGCAATTGCAACTTTGTCGCCTGCTTTTATGGCCATGCTAATGGCCAATCCTTTGCAGTTGGCTACCAAAAAAAAAAAAAAGCCATTTCATGGTCATTTTTATGGTCGATATCATTAGACGTGTGTATCGGTACCCTGGAAATGAATTAACTTGTTTGGGTTCATATCTAAATTTGATAAGCTAAAAGTGTTTCTTTCTGGAAAATTTCTTTTTTATATGAAAAAAAAAAAAAATAGACATCAATATTAATTATTAATTAAATTTTTTTTTTTAATCTACAGAATATTTTATTTTTTAAATTAATTAATACAAAAATAAATAATTACAAAAAAAATATTGTAGAAAAAATAATATTTAATTAAAAATTTTTTAATCTACAAAATATATTTTTTTAATTATTAATAAAATAAATAATTATAATATAATAATTTAGAAAAAAAATAATAAGAATAAAAATAAAAATACATAAAAATCTTTTAATTAAATATAATAAACAAAATAAATAAATAAATAAATAAATGTTAGTTAATTATTAAAAAAAAAATAATAATAAATAAATAATAATAACATTATTAAATATTTACATATTTATTTTTATGAATGATACATTAACAAATAAACAATAAATAATAAAAAGATAATAAATTATAAGAATAAATTATAAATGTACTAAATATTAATATTTATTTGTATTTCGTTATTTTTTTAGTTAAATATCATATTTCTCTCTATTTACAGGGTATATATTGCCTGCCCAACTGCTGCTCACTGACCTAACTAATTTTGTTTGTCAAACAATGTGATTACAAATTATGATTTATGTTGGCGTTAAAGCTGGACGCATTCATTTGCCCAGCCACGCCCACAATTAACATTGCATTGAGAGCATTTTAAACTAGCCAAAAGCATTTATTAGTTGATTTTCTCTCGCTTGGCTGAATTGTGGCTTTTAATAAAACGAGCTTTTGTTCTCTGGCGAATTCTTTTCTCCTTTTTTTCATTTTTTTTTTTTTATGGATGCAAGTTTTACAGTTTGGCAAACTACTGCGAACGGCCAGTGGCATTTGGAGTTGAGGTTGAAATTGAAGCCAGCCAGACATTGGCTAGACCATATATCATATATATATATGTGTATATGTATGTGTATGTAGCCTTCATTGTGCGCAGCGTCAGCGGCATCGCCTTTTGATAGACGATTTATTAAGCGTTTATTATTAGTTTTTGCCTTTTGGTGGCTTTTAGAGCATTTTTGATTACAAATTCCAATGTTTGCAGCTAAATGCCGTTGTAGCCTGCATAATGCTTTATTTAAGGGCTATAAATTGTTAGTTAAAAATAAAAAGGCATAGATGAAAAATAATGCAGGACATTAGTAGAGCGAGATATACATATATATTTAGACAAATTTAAGCAGTGAAGCTAAAAAAGTTTATCTAGAATTAATCAAATTATTTTTTTATTCATATATATTTATTTATTTTAAATTTTATAATCAATATTTTTAATTTATTTTTGAATAAATTTATTTTCTTTTTTTTGTAATAAATATTATTTATATATATATAAAATAAAAAAAATATATTTATTTTGAAATTTAAAATAAATAAATATTTTTTATTTATTTTTTAACACATTCAATTATTTTTTTTTTTTTTTTGTAATTAATATTATTCATATATATATATTTATTTATTTAAAAATTTAAAAGAAATAATTTTTATTTTATTTTTATAAATTTATTTATTTTTTATTTTTTACTAAATATTATTTATTTATTATTTTTTATTAATATATTTTTATATTAATTTAATCATTTCTAATCTATACAGAGTATTTCTTAGCTGTCTTTATAAAAATAAAAAAAAAAATAAAACTTGCAAACATTAATTTTAAGAAATGTAATTTATGTGAAAATTTGTCGCTAACCAAAGCTCTGCACTCCATATAAGAAAAGTGCATAATGTAAAAGCCGAGCAGCTTTATTTATGCAACACAAAAGCCGTGCAACAATAATGTACATCAATGGCTGCAACAAAGGCTCGACGCTGCCTTTTAACTGCTCAATATAGTGCTTAAGTTGTTGCTTCCTGGGAATTCTGATTGTGCGAAACTGCAAAACAATTAATGCTGAGAGGCAGGCAAATATGGCTGCTGCTGCCGGCTGCTGCTGCCTTTTTGTGAATGTTAAATGTAGCAAGGCATTCAGGTGGCAAACAATGCATCTTTGTGCTGCTATGGGAGTTGCACGACTGCAAAGCAGCCCCAGCACAATTTCGCATATATATGACACATCAGGCGCGCAGTGCAGCTCAGGGTCAACGTCAGACGGTCAGGGCCTGGCTGACAGTCCAGACTGACATTAAACTTGCATGTGGCCATTAAAGAAATGAATCCATTTAGGGGCAGCCCAACACACATCACGCATATTGTCTCGACTGCACCCAACGTCGTCGTCGTCGTCGTCATCGTCGTGTAAGTCATTTGTTTGAAGCAACTTTAAATCGCTGCGCTAAGCAAATAATTGATTGAATTTGCGCTGGCAAATTGCAGCAATTTGTTGACATTTCGTAAATTGTTTTCAAATTGCTTCTACAATGTCGAAATTTAGTTTACTCTCACATTAAATTGTTCAATTTTGTGTGCGCAGGTGTAGCAAAATAAAAATATATATGTACATACAAATAAAAATAGAAATAAAGCAAAATAATGTATGGCTGAGTGTGTATTTCACATATTACAATATGCATACGTGTCGTATGCGTAATTTGGCTTATCGATTTACGCTGTCATTGCATATAAGTAGTACCCTTCGATTTTTCGTTAACTTTACAAAGCTGAGTATAATACAAATTTAACATTTTATATATGATTAAAATATGTATAAAAATAATATATTGTATATTTGATATTTATAGTATTGAGCTAACCTCTGACTAGAAGTATTTATTTATATAATTTTTTTTTCAGTTCATATCTAACGAAGAATTTGTTTGAGCTCCAAATAATGCAAAATAAAATATATAAAAATATATTTAATTTTTCCTAACAATATGGAAGTTACATAGAGTGAAACTAGACTAATTGGTAATAAGTATTCCTGACATTACTCGAATTAGTACTAAGTATTCCTGACATTACACGAAGTTACATAAAGTTAATCTAGACTAATGATTACCAAGTTTTACTCGTAATATTGCACAGAAAATACTCATCGATTACATTGACTCTTTGGCGAGTTCGTTTGCGATCGGAAGAAAATCTTTTTAGTTTATTTATCTCTTAATAGCTTTGGCTCTTCCCCAGATCATTTGGTCGACTTTAATAAAGCAAAGAGTCTTTTGTATGTATTGGTATATATGAGGAAGCTATTTCGCTTAGCACATCAAATGAGTACGTTTCCCTCACTTGCTGAGCCTCACTGAGCGCGCGTCAATCGTATCGCGCCCTAAACGATATTCGTAAAAAGAGCATCACACGAATAGTTCGACTCGAGGCGCTCAACTGAAAACCGAAACGAAAAAAAAAGCCGAAGCCTATTGCCGAGCGTAGATGAGCGAGTGCGGGTGAGTATAATTCTTATCAGCTGATCTCGCGAACAGAGCGTGAATAATAAAGAGAATTATAATTAATATTCTAAAAAAATAATAAATAATAAAACTCTGATACTTTTCCCCAAGCCCCTCTTCAAACACCTAACATATTTTTACTGTTTACCTAAATATAGTCGACTCTCATCTCATTTCCTCTCCGTGTAATTGCCAAGATCCCATTTCTATGCTCAATGCCACTTTTTTTTTATTTTTATATTTCAATCAAAACTCAAATCAAACAGTACTTCAATTGGTGCTGCTGTTGCTCCAACTCGAATCTCTTATCGGTCTCCAATTGGTATGTCACTGGAAGTAACGCTGCAATGTGCCGTTCTCATAGAGACGCTTCACATCGGTGCCGCCGCCTATGAATTTGCCATTGATGAAACAACGTGGCACTGTGCGAGCGCCAGTTAATTCGCCGAGCACCGCTTGAAGCTCATCGGCATCGCTGCGTAAATCCAGCTCAATTAGGGTCATCTCTACGTTCAGTTTGCGAAACTGCTCTTTGGCCATGCTGCAGTATGGACAATAGGTCTTGCTAAAGATCACGACTTTGTTGTTGTTGATTGTGTCACGAACGAATTGTGCATGTGGGCTATCCATATTTACATACATCATCGGCTTTTCCATAGAACTAACTATTGTTCCCATTTATCAAAATGTGACCCGCAACCAATCGATCTATGACCGATTTAAAAACGGATATGTTTCGAGTTGGGAATTATGAAATTTTGATTCGTAATTTTCAGGCTAGGCCAAACAATAGTAAAATGCCTTACAGCATAGATTACTATGATTCGAGATTTGATTTCATATTTCATTTGAATTTTGAAACACATTCGTTTTGCCTTAAACTTCAATTTTTATTCTAAAGTTTAGACATGCATTCCATTTAAATTCATTTTAATTCACAATAGAATTTTATAAAGGAATTATTTTAAAATATTTTTAATTAATTTTATTTTATTTTTATATGGAGTTTTAAAGTACTTGAAAGACCTGGAAAATTTTAAATTATTTATAATTCAAAATGCGAGTTTTTCCATTTCATTTTAACATAGAGTCAAGAGTTTACGGTTAAAAATCATTCAAATAGAAATTAATTTTATTTAATATATTCATTTAGCATAATGCTGAAATTCCCATAATTTTCTTTAGCCAAACAGCCACAAATAAATTTATATAGTCTACAAACTTTCTTGACCCTAAGTTATTCCTAATATTTATAAGACTTTCCACTTCAATTTTTATATATTTCATTCATAAGTTGACTCATTTCTCATTTTTAGATTCATGCATTTTTCAAGCTTTATTAACATACTGCAACTCGGCTTGCAGACTTCCTATTTTAGAGCAAACATCTTTTGCTTACCTTGCCGTTCATCAACAGAAAGAAGTCTCACTTCTTCCATGTCCCAAAAGACTTTTCTCACTTTCACTCCTTTGCCAACTATAACAAACATATCATCAACTCTTAAAACTAAAACAAGCATGAAGGTGAGAAGCTGCCTAAGCAAAAATACCCTGTATTTAGCTGAGTGATTGGATGAAGTGACAGATATATATATGAATTTTTTCTAGAGTATGCAAAGCATTTTATTTTAAATTATATTTTTTATATTAATTAAAACAATAAAAATAAATAATAAATAATAATAATATTATTATAAAAAATAAATATAAATTGTCTTCAAATATTTAGAATCAGAAATATTTGTATTAAATATTAAAAGAAAAATAATTCATTTGAATAACTTTAAATTATTTTTCATTTCGATATTTATTAAATTTGTATGAAATGGAAATATATAAATTTTTTTAAATATGGAAATAGGCGAAAATATTTCAAGAGGTTAGTCTTGCAAAAAGATCAAGCTTAATCTATTCAAACTGATCCTAAGATTTTGTATTAAAAAAAAATAAATCATTTATTAACATGAAACAAATTCTTTGCTTTAATCTCTCTCTCTCACTCTATTTGTTGAAGTTAAGCAAAATAGAAATAATTTCCAAAGATTGGAACATAGAAAACATATTCCTTCAACTATTAACTCCACTTTATCCCACTAATATACCCCATTTGAAAATATTCTCTAATGCATAGCGCAGACCGCAAAACTAACAGCACTCAAGCGCAGAGAGCTAAACCTGAGATTGCTGTAAAGCGACACTTTCTAATGAAGTAGGCGTTTACTTATTTATGCAAAGTCTGAACCTCAACTAATGGCGACAACATCAAAGCGCATTTAGAAATTTTAGAGCCAAGCGATGTCCTCAATGGCCAGGCCATTAAATATTAAACAGCCATGGGGCAAAGTCATTTGAAGTGCAAACGGAAAATAATGCAATGAGTGAAAGGTGTAGTTGGAGCTGGAGTTGAAGTTGGAGCAACTAAACTGCAGACATATGGGAGAGAAAATCCTTTTCATTAACGTGACGCTTGTTGCTGACCTCCCGTCTCTCCCTTCTCCTCCTGCTCCTGCTCCTCCTCCTGCTTCTCGTTCGTCCCGTCAAACGTTGCCAAAGTTCCGTGTAACAATGTAATTTATTGTGCTCACCTTTGTTTTCAGTCAACACGCTCTCAACGCTCGCTCGGTAATAAAACAATTTCTCAACATGTATGCAACCTTGTTGTTGTCTATCTCCTTGCGGGAATCGCAGATCCTTGGTGTGCGCAACAATTTTGCACGGCAAATGGATTATTCTCAGAGTTGGGCACTGTCTCTGACCAGGTGAGTCAAGTAGCGTTTTATGACCATCTTTTACGTACTCACATATGCAAATATGTCTTGTAGTCTTTTGGTCAGATAATTAAAAGCAAATGAAACGCATGCGACAGCAACATTTATCGCATGCTATAAAAATCTGCTCTCAGTTCCCTTGCGATTGCGCAGGCTTCGCTTCCAGAACTAGAGCTTCTCGCTCTCTCTCCCACTCTCTCTCTCTTTCGCAACAGCTGTTTGATTGTCGGAAATTCCAAGTTGTTGCCTTTAATTGTTTTGGGAAATTTACTTACAATCATTTTAAATTGTTCGCGGTTTTTCCCAAGGATTAGTACTTAATTTGATTAGGCCCAGCCAATGGCAGGCGAATTTTTATGATCGCATTGTTGATTTTTCAGTTCGTTTGAGGCGAGCATTAAAATTTCATTGTGCCAGTTTTGGCCACACAATGCACAACAATAACTATTATTTGGCCAATTAAACTGAAAATGACATTGAAATAAAATTTTGGCTTTTAGCACGCTCAAACAATTTACGTAATAGATTGTAAAATCTGATTATAAGGTTTGTTGCATGGCTGAAATATGATTATTTATTCACTTAATAAATTTAATATATATTAGATTTATTTAGTTTATTTATTTATATAAATTATATTATATATTTATTTATTTATCTGTATTTAGGTGTTGTTTTGGTTGTTTATTTGAATTTTAGCTGTTAGTTGTTAATAAATTATTTAAAATAAAAAGCTTTTGGTTGGTCATCAACGTTTTAAGAGTTCAGAAAGAATGCAAAATTATTAATGAATTTTTAAAATTAATTTTTCAATTATTTATATATATCTATGTATTTTAAATAAATTTATTTCTATATTTATTTATTTTAATTAATCATTAAATGAACTATTTCTACTTATGTTGTTATTTTTTTAATAAATTAATTAATTAATATTTTATATTTATTTATTTTAATTAAATATATATATTTAATTATTTATTTATATTTTTATATTTATTTTTATTTTTTTTTTATTAATTTATTATTTTTATATATTTTTTTACTTCAATTAATTATTTATAAAAATATATTAAAGTATTATTTAAGCTTTTAAATGGCTTAAAGAGTATAACAACGATCTCTCCCTCTATTAAATTTCCTCCCTTATTAGCGATCTCTTCTTAATTTTTTCTTCTCCCGACTAAACACGATTAATTCAACATTAAAGCAGTCTGAAGTCTTATCCAATCGAATACGTTGCTTTTGCATTGCAAATAGTATCTATATATAACGAACTGTCAGCCCCACACAGTCAATTGTCCATTGAACTAATGGCAAGTAGTTAAGTTGGCTTTTAACGAGCCCATAGCTTCAGCTAAACTACCTTCGGATCATACTATTTATTTGCTTGGGCCATTGTTTAGCCCATTGGCTAATCGGTAACAATTTGTCTAAAGTACGTACTCCCAAATTAATATCCAATCATTAAGTCAACTATGCTAACTTCAACAAGGCCCAAGGCAATACTGACCTATAATATGGGTGAGTCAGTAGTGAATGTGTTCAGCCTCGGCTCGACTCGACGCAAATTCCAGAGGAACACGCACTACAGCAAAAGGGTTGCCATTGCATGCCAGTAAGCGTGAGTGAGTGTGAGTTGACTGGCTAATCATTAATATCGGTCAGGCAAGTAAGGGTTGCTGGCAAAACATTGCAGATTGTCGACAGCGTTGACTATCGACTTTCAGGCACTCATTTCTTGGCTAATTGCGCGACGTCAAATGGCCCAGAAATGTGCGCCGCGTACTTTGAACTCTAGAATTGCTCACTTGCTGAGGCACATTTCGTTACGGCTTAATTGATTAGCTTAATTTGCATTTAATGTTCATAATTTTTAAAATGTGCATACAGCCTGCTCCTGCTGCTCCTCCTGCTGCTGCTGCTGCTGCTTCTTATGATGCTGCTGTGAAACTTTGTTATAAATTTCTTCATTAAATATTTTCATTCATGTGCCGTACACACCCCTTTCGCCAAAAGGGTTTTCAAGCTAAAAGATTCCCTTAGACAGAAAGTGAAATTAAATGAACTGGCTGCGCTGTAATTATTCATGTGGGGGATTTTCTGAACGGCAGCCGTCTGCTAAGCCAACCAAATAAATGCGAAGACATCGCTTCGTTGTCTCAGCCAGAAGGTAACGCTCAAAGCTATTTGCATAGTTCTTGAAACTGTTATGCCCCGTTATGTAATAAGTCAGCATGTAGATAGTTTTTTGGACGCAGGTGTCTCTCATTCGAGCTTGAATTGGGCTTAAGTCCCTGAAGTAACCAGGAAGTGCCTGAAATATTAATGTTACTTTCAGTCAGTAATATTTTCCAGCACTTTCTTTCATTACACGAATCATATCTATTCTAAATAACAAGCCTCTCTTAGCTATCTACTTTTATAGAAACCAACTACAAACTGCTCAACATTATAAACTTTTACAACATCTCCAAGCTCTATCGGAAACTAGAAGAAGAAAAAAAAAAAACTCTGACTCTCTGTTAATGTAGCCAGCGCAAAAAACTTTTTGCACAAAAAGCATTCACAATTATAAACTGTGGCATTGTTCTGTGTTCAGGCGATATTCGAAACAGTTTACAGTTTTCTGAAAACCCGTTTACCACTTTTATCAACTGTTGTGCAGCAAGCACAATGCTTTAAGGAAGCCCACGCCAAATCACAATAAATGTCTAGACGTTGGTAAACAACTAACAAAAGACTCTCTATAGAACTCTGGCAGGACAAAAAGCAAAAGTGCTTGGCCAAAAACTTTTGCAAACTGCATAAAATCTACATAATTGCCATTTGATTGTGCGCCCCGAATGGGCGTGGCCGATGCGAACTCGCTGCCATAACTATTGCCCACTATCGATATTAGCATTTTTGGCCACAGGCAAATTTGAATTGAATTGACTTTGGCTAGCCATAAATTGCATGAATTTTCTGTTTGACAAATATTCAATTTTATTCAATAATATTTTTTTAATCAAAAATAAATATTATATATAATAAATAAATAAAATAATTTTTTAGAATATTTTTTCTACAATTTTTTATTGTGTAAGCCGATTTAAATATTTTTTTTTTAATCAAAAATGAATATTATTTTTTAAACCACTTTTTTTTTTGTTTAATAAACAGTAATATATTACATTTTTTTTAATATTTTGGAGTAGAACAACATTAAAAAAATTTTTTTTTGCATAATTGTTAATAACTATTAATTATAGCTATGCAGCTGTCATATGTTAATTTATATAGCTATGCATATTTTCTATTTTAATATTTTTAATTTAATTTATTATTATTTTATATATATTAAATTTTGCATAAATACATATACAAATATATATCTATAAAAAAAAAATGTATAAAAATTCTTTAGTTTATTTAAATGTATATCATAATATATAATGTCTATTGCTTCTTAGTAACTGATATTAGCAGCCACATTAATATTTATATATTTATAAAATATATTGTGAATAATTTAAATACAACAAAAAGCTTTAAAAATGTAGTACATAATTTAAAAAATATATATAATTATTAGTTTAAAAAAAGTCAATAAAAAAGTGAGTTGTTTAAATAGCAAAAATATTCAGATATCTGTGATAAATATTTTTTTTTTTTTTTAATTTATATTTACATATGACTCATATAAAAAACTCTGCTCATTCAACTAAAATCTATTCCTAACTTTAGTCATTCATTCATTCTTCGTAAATATAATAAATAAGCAAAAAGTCATTCAGTTGTAAATTTGCATATATTTCAAAATCATCTCAATAATTATGAAGTTTCAATAGAATTTTCTTCTGTCCTATAATTTAGTCAAGTAATAATAGAAATACCTATTACAGGGTATTCTCCAAGGCATACACTCCAATTATTCACTCATTTAACTTTATCTTAAGTTTTTCTCTTATGCTCAAATTAATATGGCTAGAGAGTTGACAATAAAGCTGACATTGGACTCGCATTGCACTCTCAGGCAATTTTAGCTAGCTAAATGGCAACTGCAGAAGCACACACACACACACACACACACACACACATACACACTCCCCAGTCCACTTAAGAGCACACACAGATACAAATTAGTTAAATTACAGGCGCTGCTACTCGCGCGCAGGTTTTTGTTTGATTAGAAATGGTGGTAGCCAAGTTGGCCTCGACTTTGACTTTGACTTTGGCAACTGGCTTGGCTTTGGCTGTAGACTTGCCTGGCAGCAGCAACCAACAGGATGAGCACTCTGTGTGCCGGCATCAAATCAAGCTGGCAGGCAGCTCGTTTTCTTTTGCTAGCTGTCGCTAACGAAGCTCAATTCGAGCGCCAATTGAAATTGAAATTGATTGTGACATTTGATCATGCGTTTGCCTCGCTGCCTCGAACTTGCAACATGTAATGTGCAACGTTTCATCAGAGTTGGCTGCTGCGACGGGAATTCGCGTGGAAAATTACAAAACGGTAGGCGCAGAAGATTGTCTACATATTTTCTCCTTTTTCAGCTGGGATTAATTGGGCAGATGTTTGTAAAAAAAACTCGATCTCGTCTAGCTAAAAAGACAAATGTTTGCCGAGGAAAATTACTTGAAAAGGGTTCAACCTCTTTTTTTTAATTACAAATTTAAAAGCACCGAACGTCTGACACACTTTGCTTGCTCAAGACAACTCAACTTCATTTGAAACGAGCGCTAAAAAAAAAGAAAAGAAAAAGTTGTAATTCTGTACTTTCAAACACATGTCACGCACTCAACTCAACTCAACTCAACTCAACTCGAAGCCCACGCAAGAGACAGTCAACTTCTAGGCCTAAAAGTCCCACGCATAAGTGCTGACCCGCTATGCATACTCGTTTAAATAGAACAGCCGATGAAATTGCGAAAATAATCAAAAGCGAATCAAATCAAAACATTGTGGCCAAAGTAATTTGCATGCGCAGAACCGGCAGCCACTTGGCTCACAGTGGAAGACAACGCCAGAGGCGCCACAAGCTGTGAGTGGAAGTGTTTGAAGACACTTGTTGGCTCTTTGCCAGTGCCAGTGCCAGTGGCAGTCACAAGCAGCTAGCCATGCAACAGCAATGCCAGCAGTTGCAGCTGATCATCATCGTCTCGTTGTTGGCCGACGACAGCATAACAAATGAACATTTAAATGTGGACGCAGGCCCCGAGTTCTGTACATGAGAGAAATAACCAACCACTCAAGTGGGTAGCTGCCAAGTGTAAGACATGGCGAAGCTTTAATCAAGCATCAAGTGTGCCGTGGTAAACTTTTTGCCATACCTCCACTGGTCATTCAACTGGCCAACGTCAGCGTCATCGTCATCGTCATGTACATCATGTCGCCAGGCCCAACAAGCTACTCCGCCAACCATTTGGCAAGGGGGAGTCTTTTAATAAACGTTCGGTTGTCAGGCGCAGATTGCTTTTGGCTTTGCCAGCTGCTGCTGCTGCTGCTGCTGTTGCTGCTGCTGCACTGCATCCATGCACTGCTCGCCATGAGTTGTTGAAAAGTTTAAATGGCTTTTACGCAAAAGTTTTTGATATGCTGCCGCCGTTCGCCAAATGATTTTTGCCTATTTTGTGTAGTTAGCTTGTAATTATTATCTCAAAGTTTTACACATTTCTACTTTATGTTGTTCTTAAAGGAATATAGTAAGCTTGGTTTTTTTATTGCCGTCAATTTGGAATGAGAGCAGGCAAGTTCTAATTTCTTATAATTTATATCAGTTAAGCTTTTGAAATTTTACTTTTGCTTTCTTGTAAAAATAATTATATATATTATTATTATTATTATTAGACTTTTATTTTAACTCATAAATTAATTATTATTAATTTTTGTTTTATTGGCAAATTTTACTAATTTATGTTTTTATAAATAAGCTGCATATGCTTTAAAACATTTTTTAATTTTCATCTATAATATAGAGTGAAAAGCAAAGATCTTAGATTAGAGAAATAAAATTAAAAACAATTATTTTATTATTTTATTAATTATTTTTTCATACAAGATTGATTCAAGACTTTGACGTAGGCAAATATGTCCATACACACGCAACATTTGCACTCAGCCTAAGACATTTAAGTGAACTTTCAATAAGATTAATAAGAGTTGCCTTTGTATTTGTGAGAGCGCACTCTCCACTCTCCACTCTGTCACCATGCCATACATTCCTATTAGAAATTAATAGAATTAGAACACTTTGGAATTGAAACCAGAGCCGAACGTTCGTGTTCGGCTTGTCTCTCTCAGAGAGCAGAAGCTGCAATTTGTGACTCTTAACTACAACAAGCAATAGTTTTATTTGTATATATTCGTAATCTACTCATACAGAGCTGATCGCTTCATAGAACATGTTGCGACTGCAACACCAAGCCATATTTTCGTTTGTTCGTAACCAACTCATGCTCAGAGAGCATTTCATAACATCTCATAACTCTAAGAAATATACCAAAATATAAAAATGCATCTTGAAGATTATTATACATTGTAAATATTATTTTAATTTATAATAGCTGTCATAGAAGCAAGTCTTAATACTAAACTTCATATTGAGGAACAGTTTATAATTAAATTTCACTGAGTTCACTGCGAGTTTAGCTCAGATCATTCGGTTATCTTCTATTTATAAATAGAAGATATATATATATATATATATACATAAATAAAATTATATAAATAAAATATATATATAAACATATTTTTATATGCTTTCGTGCAAAGATGAAGCTCCAGTCGGCTGACTATAAATGCTTCTATTATATGGATTTTCTCTATGTGAAAAGTTTTAAAATTTCGCCTCGTATTGATTGCAAAAACAAAAATAAATAAATAAAAAAAAAAGCAAACAAAAACCTTAATAAATGTCATATATTAAAACCACAACTAATTCATATTAATATTATACTATTTATGTATAACACTCTTTCTATCAATTTTTTATATAATTCTATAATTTATTCGCAATTGATTTGCCTAATAGCATATCAAATATATAACTTTCTATTCGCCTTTGCCCAGACAATTGGCATGAACATTAGCACACAATTCAATCGCAGTCGCAGTTGAACAAATGGCATAGAATTTTTATACAGAACAGATGCAAGTATCAAATATTCAAAGATATAGTAGTACAAGTACATTCGGCTTTTGGCCAATAAACAGTTAGAGATTTATGCATGCAAACGTTTTATTAGACCAGCCGGAGGGAATCGAAGACCGCAATAGCCAGCTGCAACATTTATCGATACAATTGGCAGCGATGTCTGCCAAGTGGCCACAGACAATTGGAAAATGTGTGCCAAGTGCGCGAATGATTCGAGCTCCCGCTCCCTCTCTCTCTCTCTCACACACACTCTTTATCTCTCTTTCTTTCACTCCATATATGTGGAGTTGCGGCAGCAATTGGCGGTTTGGTCCATTCGTTTATCGCTTAAATCTTGACCAGGCAGATCGCCTGTGGGGCTGCAACTGCAAATGCTCTTGTATTTTGGCCAACCGCCAATGGTTGCGGATGCGAATTCGAGTGTGAATTGGGTTTAAGTATCATATATATACGTATATAGCAGCATGTGAAGTTAATTAATTGAATATAAATTAGTTTAGCAATGCCAAAGCACGCAAACTGCAGCTGACTTGGGCAGAAATACATTTACTTGAGTGTGTTATAAATATGAAATTCGATTTTCTATATAATATCTATATAACTAACAATTGTATATATGATATTAGATTTTCTATATAATATACCAATTTTATATATGTAAGTATAAATAATTTGTTTGAATATTGGAAGTTAGAGAAAGGTATTTTAATAGTTGCTGGAAATTAACAAAGATTGACTTAGGAGTCATAAAAGATAGTATAATTTGTTTAATTTTTATTAAATAAATATAAATTTATAAAATGTAAATATAAATTTTTGTAATAGTTGCTCTAAATTGACAAAGGTTTACATAGGAGTAAAAAATAATAATAAAAAAAAAATATTATATATTGTAACAGTTTTCTGGAAATTAAATTAACAAAAGTTTACTTACGAGTAATACGTTTTATAAAATTTATATACATACATAATTTTATAAAATATATAATTTAATATAAATAAATACAATTTAATAATAATATTTTCATATATGTAAAATTAAATATAAATATAAACAACAAAAATGTATGAATTTTCAAGTATTTATATTTTTATTTTTTTTTTTCCTCATTTTTACGCGCCCTGATGGAGTTCCACGGCGAGCGTTCGATGTTCGATGATGTTCCCTTCTCGGAAAATGCTAAACTTGATGCTCACAACAATTTTAAAACAGCTAATGACAGAGCTATGTTTAAATCAATGGCCAAGTCAAGCTTTTTCAGAACTAAAACAGAAGCTGCTGAGGCATAATTTTTATTTAATTTATATTTAAATAGAATATTGAATTGAAATTTTAAATATATATTTTATATAATAAAATTTAAATTATAAACAAAAATAGTGGCATATAAAAAAATTTTAATTTATAAATAAAATTAAATTAATATTAATATAAATATTTAAAAAAAAAAAATAAATAAATAAAAATGCTGATTGTATAGAAATGCTGATTATATAGAATAGAAAATTTCTTTTTATTAAAATTTCAATTCATTATTCAATTTAAATATAAATGAAATATTGAAAATAAACATCAGTAAATAAGCTGACATTTTTTTTTTTTTTTTTTTCATTCTTTACACAAAAATGTATTTGAATTTAATTCAATTCAATCAAACACAAACATAGGCAAGAACAAATTCATCCAAGAAAAGGAAGCACAGCAGATGCTCAGGCACTTATTAACTAGATATTTATATTGAAACCCTCTGTCTCTCTCTTTCTTTGTCCCTGTACGTGTTCCACCTTCCATAAAATGTAAAATTTAAATTAAATTCCTGGCAAAGCATAAAAAATTCAATTTGAAAACTTTAAACCCATGCGGTGTTCGCCTAAGCCAAAAGCGAGCCACAGTTGGGGCTGGTCAGGGTCCAGTTGGTGCAACAGTTGCTGCTGCTGCTGCTGCTCCTGCTGCTGCTCCTGCTGCTGCTGCCTGTTGTCGCAAAAAGCAAATTGCCAGACAGCAACAGCAGCAGCAGCTAAAAAGATGCAAAAAAGGAAGAGAAACAAAAAACGTTTTGCAGGGCGCCAACGATAAGGAATTTAATTTTATGCGCTCTGCCGCCTTTGGCCAGCTAAACAGGAAAGCAAACTGCAGTTTGCTGCAGATACAAATGCAATTGCACAGTTGCGCATGCATATCAGCGATGTCACAAATATGCCATATCGCAGAGCTGACTAATAAATACAAAAAAAAAAAAGAGAAAGAAAAGCAAAATAAGAAACCAAAACTAAATAGCAGACAGCTCAGACAGCGACCCCTTGGCGCACTTGTTCAAGGGTATCGCACTCGACAACAATGCAGTCAGGCAAACACTTTGAAGTATGTCAATGCTTTGCTTGTGCCACATGTGCCACATTTCGCCAGAAGCGGGCAACAGCCAGTGGCAGTGCCCCGCCTGTCTGTGCCTGCTTAGCCAGCGATAATTTATGTGCTTTTGCCTCTGCCCGTGGCGGTGCAGCGCTTTGATCAACGACTACAACAAAAAAAAAATGCCCACCACGCCCCTCCTGCTCAGAGCAAATTCCCTTTTCCAGCAACATCTTAAAAGCGAAAGTGACATTTTACTAATTTAGCATTTTGAATGCGTCGCGTCTGTCGTGCCGCGTAAAGATTTATTCGCAAATCGCAATGCATTATGCGGCTTTAATTAAAGCATCTTCTACAAAAATTATGCACTTGACTTGTGCATCGATTGATTGATGGCTTCGTGGCGTGCCTCTGGCCCAGGTAAGCTGCAGCAGCTGTTGGCCAGGTAACTACTACTCAGCCCTGGCAACAGATTGTTAGCGCTCCATAAAGATAGCCATCGCAGGCAGAGCAGACGTGCAACAAGTGAACCGGAGCCCAGTTCAAGATTATAAAATTTCATATTCTCAATAGTTATGTTTACATATTGTAGCGCAATTATTTTGATTATTAATATCAGTTATGTAGCTTGCCTATAGGCAATGTTGGGCTGCTCATTTTATATAAATATCATAAGCACAAGGCGTTGCTAGGTTGAAGATAAATAGTTATAGAGGAAATGTTGTGCTATATCAGCATAAAAAGTTTGCAAAATTCTTCATATATTTTTGTATTGCTTTAACTTTTAGCATAACTCTGATGTCTCTCTGCATACATATGCATAGACTTTTGCGGCTAAGACTAAACTCAGCGAGCTCTAACTATTATTGACCTGAAAATCTACCCATTCATAGTGACTCCATGAGATCTATCCATATCTAGCATCTCTAAAATATAATTTCCTTCATATATCCTTTGTTCAAATTAATATAGCTTTTAATAGATTTATAAATTAATTAACTTCTGTATAGATTACATTGCATTGAATGTTACGTTACGTTAAGCTGTATATAAATATTTAATTATTTACAAAAAATCTACTTAATAGAACTGCTAAGAGCTAGAGAATTGTTTCTAGTCGACTTGTTGCTTAAGGACAGCTGAAATTAGTTTCAATTTATTGATAAAAACATTAATTCATTATAGAATTAGTTGCATTATAATTTGTTACAATTTATTTATACAAATATTAATTGATTTTAGAATTAGTTTCATTATTAGTTACAATTTATTGATAAATATATTAATTCATTGCAAAATCTATAAGAATTTGATGAGTTTTAGACTTGACTTAAGCAAAGTATATCAGGATAATTTCAAGATATTCCATGTATACATTTATAATATTGTATGTATTATATTAAATATAATATGTATTTAATATATTATATCTAATTTATTTATTTATATTATTATTCAATATTTCTCATTTATTTTTATCTGCCCAAGATAATATTGACTGAGGGAAAATAATGTTCAAATATGAGAAAATCTTCTGCTCAGCTGAAAAATCTTGTCAAGAAACCAATTAAAGTTTATCATGACAGTGATATAATAAGAAACTAGTAATATGACATAAAACGTTTTTGATAAATGATGAATGTGAACTACTTTTAATACAGTCATCGAAGGAGTCTAGACAAATCAAAATAGAAAAGAAGAAGATCTTCTTATATGAAACTTTTTTTATTTTTTTCCCATTGCACTGTCAATTATTGCAATTCAATTGCAATTGCCTTTCATTTAAATTCGATGAGTGTATATAATGGCATAATTTAAAGTAAAAAGATTTATGAAAATATCCATAACAAGATAAAACCTGCCTGCAAAATCATTTATATTTCAACTGTTTTGCAAGCGCGAGAAATTCTTATAAAACATCATAGATATGCACAAAAAAAAATTCGTATAGTTTTGGGTTTTTTCTATGACCCACATAGGCAGCAATAATAGCAGCAGCAGCAGCAGCAGCGACCCATTGAGAAAGATGAATGACTGAGCATCATTCATTGGCAGGGCTCAACAGCAACCATTTCGCATCTCGTGCATTTCTATGGCCATTGACAAACAATACGACAAATTGGTTTTTGTGTGTTTTTGGCCCATATACGGTTTTGCAATTTGTGCAAAATTGTTTTACACAAAATATTTGCACGACTCGAGGCAGAAGTTCAGATAGCTGAATGGGCTTATATAGTATATATATATGCCTGGCATTTATATCGGTCATTAATGTTGAATTTTTGTTGCACTTCAACTATAAATTATTGCATACAAATCGATGCCACTCTACCTCTCTCTCCCTCTCTCTCTCTCTCGATTGTTCTTCCCTTTCTTTTTTGTATGTCAGCAATTTTTGCGCATTTGAAAATATCGCCGCTCTCTCAATGGTTTTTCCCATTCAGCAACGAAATTAATTGCGTAAATTGTATTAAATGTTTCGCCATGGGCAGCAAACAGCGCAAATTTTAATTGAATGCCTTTTGTTTGGCCAGCGTCAATGTTGTGTTTTTGTCGGTTCGCTGCGGCTCTACTTAAATGCAAATCGAGTTCTCTAAAACAGAGAACGCTGCACGGATTGCATTGCCAGCACGAAAAAACAAAAAAAAAAAAAACAAAAACAAAAAAAAAACTCAAACCAATCTCTGTCGAAAAGCCACCTCATCGGCAAAACATTTGCCTTTTGTTCCACTAATTGGCTTATGTTTGCATTATGTCAAAAACTGATATATCAAATTGGTTATCTCTTGCCTTGCTGTGTTATTTCAGCTCGCCGTTGAATGCAATTGAAATAACGAAAGTGCTCCGCCGAGAGAAAAGGATTTAGCACGAATAAAAAGAAAAATAAATGCATAAAAAAAAAAATATATATATATATATATATATTCTTTTAAATATTTATGTAATCGATAGAAACGCACAAAAATCCAATTAGACTTTAGAGTGAAAGCTATTGCATAACTTTTGTTCTGATCGGAAATTCGTGTGATTAAATTTATGGAAATAAATGTGATATATAAGCATTGACTTTAGTTTTCTTTTTTTCATATATATAAATATATTTAGGAAAAGAAAAGAGTTCATCTTTTTTAATTAAATAATTTATTTTTTTAATAAAATAAATAAAGAGTTTTTTTTTATAAATTAAACAAAGAGGAGAACAACTTCAATTAGCGTCATGCGAGCGTGGCTGCTATCATGCAACAAAATTGTTAATAGTATTAAAACTATTTTTAATATAATAATAATAATAATAATAATAATAATAATAATAATAATAATAATAATAATAATAATAATAATAATGTAATATAATTATATAATAAAACTTCGATTACTCGTTCCATTTACCGCCATTCCATATTCGCTCTCACACCTTTCATCGGGTTTGATCATGCCAAGCCGAAGCTCATCATAATCTTTGTTGGATTAGAGCAGATGCTCGTGCACTCGTGCATCGTCAGCTCTGCAACTTCTCTTGACTGACTATTATACTTATATAAACACCATCTGCTCGCTTTATTATAGAAACTCAATGAACAATAAATTTGCTTGAGTTGATTTAAAGCAACAACTAAAATCTCGATCGCTTAAACTCTTAAGAATGTTTCTTCTTATTAGAAAAAAAAATCAGAAAATATTATACAATCACATAATATAAAATAAAGAGACAAAATTGTTTATATATAAACGTATAATATAAAATAAATTTCGTAAAGAAAACTGAATTAAAATTTCAAACGAAATAAGTATATAGGACAAATATAAATTTTTTTTCTTTTCTTTTCTCTTTTTTATAATTATAAAAATATATTTTACTTTTATATTGTTTAATTATTTATCAATATTGCGTAAATTCCTTTAGCCTTTACAAAGTTCAATATTATTCTTAATTTTTTTAAGCTTAAGCAAATATTTGTTTAATTTAATCATCATCGATGTTTATAGTAGTAAACGTCTTGTATTTATTTTATATTATTTATTTAATTATTATTATTTATTATTTATTTTTGAAAGATATTGATATTACAAATTTGTTATAATATTTTGATTACAAATTATATATTATATCTATAATTATCTATAATATTTATTATAAATAATAAAAAAAAAATTTTCTTTATTTTCTTATTTATTTGTTTTTCCTCTCAATTTGCTTAGTCAATTTTCACTCAATTTTACTAAATATAATTTCTACATTAATTCATTAAAAGTTAATGAAATTGCCATTACAAATAGCTACAATATACTCAACATTTATATATAGACCTCGGCAGTAATGCATTAAGCTATATCATCTGCCACGATAAGCAATCATACCCAATTTACGCACAGCTCATTAGTAGCTATCGTCGTTATCCGCTAATCGCATCGAGCCTGCGGCTTTCTCATTAGAGCTGTCAGGTGCAGAGCAGGAGACTAGTTCGCATTCAGTCATTCACAATGGTTGACCTGATGCGGTTTGTGTTACGTAGCAGCTACTACTACGGCAGACTGATTGGTGTGATCAACTTTGAGATCGACCTGGAAACGGGTGAGCCACGGTTAACAAAACGTGCAACGCTCTGGGCCATTGCTATCAACTTGTTGACCTTCAGCCTGGTGCCGCTGTTGATTAGCAGTCGGATATGGCAAGTCTTCCTGATGCACGCCAATAGTCTGCATCAGTATGTGTTTCTCGTGATGATCTACCTGCGTATCAGCTGTGTCTTTGTGACTGTCCTCAGTCGCTGGTGGCAACGCCAACGACTCGTGCATCTCCTGCACTGCTATCGCCGTTTGGTGCTAAAGCAGCCACAGGTAATACGACTCTGGCGCCGCGGTGTCATAGCCAAAGGGATTACCAGCACACTGTCGGAAAGCATTCACATGGTCTTGGGTCTATATAGTTTGCGAGACATTTTAACACCCACCACAGCGTTGAGCGTGTTTCTCATCTATCTAATGATTGGCTGGCTGAATGTTATACTGGCCCAGTACTTTTTCAGTTTGCTCAACGTTCATGGACACTATTTGCTCATGAATCAGGAGCTGCGCCGTATAGTGGCTGAAACGCATTTGCTGGAGCTGCATCGTGGCAAAAGCTTGAGACAGCTGAAATATTGCGCTCTGGCCGATCGTCTGGACAATGTAGCCCTGCTACAAACACAGCTGCAGAGTCTCGTCTTGCGCCTAACTAAAATCTTTGGCCTGCAGAGTTTTTGCATTTATCTGTCCTTCAATGCCACTGTGATCTCGGGTCTTTACTACACCTATTCGGCCATTAGATACAGCGTTGCCATCGACTGGACGAGCGGTCAAACTATTTTGGTAATCTGCAGCGCCATCATCTATATGACGGACTCACACTTAACTTACTCCATTACGAGCTATGTGGAATTGGTCTACAAAGAGATGTCGAAAATCATTGCACAATATCCAACGTTTGCTCTGGATGTGGATAGGCGTCTAATAATTGCCGTGAGTCTAATTTTACTGTATATTTTAGCACATTTCTGATTTATGATTTGCTTGCAGTTTGAGAGCTTTAAAATACAACTGATAAGCAATCCACAAAAGCTTTCAGTCATGGGCATGTACAATTTGGAACGTGCTACGGTCTTGAGCGTAGTTAGCACTTTAATATCTCATTCAATGCTTCTCATACAATATGATTTAAAAAACTACAAAGCTGCCTAGAATATAAATATTTAATATTAAATATAACAAATATATTATTAATAGATAAAAATTATTATAAAATATAATAAATAATTTAGTTCATAACTTTATAAAATTTTTTAAAAATTTATCATTATTTATTTATTGAGCATATAAAATTTTTTTGTTTAAACATTTAAAGCCATAATTGTAATTTAAATTAAAAAAATAAAATAAATAAATAATAATAATAAATAAATAAATAATAAATATTTTTAATTTAGGTATAACATATAACATAATAAATTATATTTAATTTAGTCACGTAAAACATTTTTTTAAGAATTTCAATTTAGGTACACAAAGCAATAAATGATTTTGAAATATTTTTCAATATTTAGTGATTGGAAATATCATAAAATATTTTTAATTTAAGCACATTTTAATTAAGACAACCAAATTTTTAAAATTGTGTTTGTTTAGACTTTTTTTTTTAATATTTAAATATATATTATATTTTATTTAAGCTACCATATGCAAAGAATTAAAAAGAATTATTTATGTTTAAAAATTTATTATATACATAAATTATATAAATACCAATTATATTTTATTTGTTCTGTCCTATGAAAATGGCTTTAATTATTAATTTAATTATTAATTATTTTATTTTGACATTAACATTAAAAGAGAGATTAGAAGAGCGAAATTGTTATTGAAATTATTTCATTTCATATTTTTATTATGTAGACAAAATGTCTATTTCTTCTTCTGCATCATCAATAGCCATTTCCTATATATTCCTGATCATCATACAATTATTGAGAGAGGGCGAGAGCGAGAGCTCAAGCCATCTGTCTACTTGTGATTTATATTCTCTCTACTTACAGCTTTTAAAAACAAAGACTTGAATAACGCTAGTATATATGCAAGAGTAGATATGATATGAGGTCAATATATCTCTTAACCATATACAACTAGACAACACAAGGTTCATACGGCTAAAGCACTCTCTAACTCTCCAACATGAGCTATAAAACTCTCTGACAGCTCAGACATAGCTCAAACACGTCTTCGTCACAATTTTCTCACTCGCCAAACTTTTGAAAATATATTTATATGATCACAGCCAGAGACTATGCACAGTCTCAGACATGACTTAAAAAACGAATTAAAACTCGTCTTGCAATTTTAGCTTCATGTACTCAAACGCCAATAACTCATAAATAAATAACTCATACGCCGCATGAAACGGGCAACAGGCAAAACAAAGGCAAAGTCACGAATGCCAAACAAGAATGTGACGCACAATTGTAAATATTTTTCCATTGAGTTTTATTTGAAAAGTTGCCGCTGCTGAGCCGTGGTGGGGTGAGCCCCGCTAATGAAAAGCAACCCCCGAGCTTCAGGTAAGGGCGGCAAATCGCCCGCTCACCTCTGCCTGTTACACGCTCGTTACGTTTGATTTATAAAAGTTTACGTTGTTTTTTTTCTCTCTCTCTCTCTTCGTTTTTTGAACGAGCTTCAGAAGAAATTAATTGCCGTTGTTATGTTTGATAAATTGCGTATACGCCGCAGAGTGCGAGCGAACAATAAATATAAATGTAAGTGAATTACATTTGTGTGCAGCTTTCGACTCTATCTGCATATATCAGCATTGATTAACGCTTACAGCTGCAAAGGGGTTGCTTAGCTAAAAACATTTTGCAAACTCATTTCGCACTTGAAGAAATATTTTAATGAGAAATTTTTGCTTTTAATTTATTACATTTGGCAGAGCTGAAGAGTTTTTGCCAAAAGCCATAATGTGAGTGTGGAAAAGAAATATATGTATATATTTTTGTATATATTTTTTTAAATTCCCAAGTTTTACAGTTGCAAAGCTCTCCCCCACACTCACCTGCCTGAAGAAATATTCTTTTAATATATTTTGCGCAGCTTCGACTTGCGTTTCGCTTTAAAGTTTCTCTTAATTTGTTTTGTCATAATGTGGCGCAGTAAACGCATAGTCAAAGAATAGCAACAAAATTGTAAAAAAATAAAAACAAATAATTCTTTTCAGTTTTCAGTTTCATTTTTGTGCAGATATTTCACTTTACAGCATGGACTGTTGTCTTGGCCCGCGCCGGCGCCAAACGGAAATGAAAACTTAACGCTTATTTGAACCTTCAACAGTGTACATAAATCAGCAGACTGACGCTACCCTTACCTATGTGCGTAGCCAGAGCTCTCTGCCTGAGCTCACTCAGCCAAAAGCAGCTTAAATGCCATTTTGTGGCAATTTTTTTTGTCTTTCTTTCTTTCTTGAAAGTCTCGCTGTTGTCTTTACCATACATAATTCTGTCTCTAAATATTTCGGTTTCTTTATTTTTTGTTCTCGTTATTCTTGCTTGGGCATATGTGCGTGAAAATATTTGTGTTTTGTGCCCTTGTCTTGTGTCAAGTTATTGGGCGCTGTGCACTTCCGTTTCCGCTTGAGACCGGATGCGGCAGACGCCTGTGGCGAGCACTCTCACTGATTGCAGTTGCCATATTCAAATATTCACACTTGTAGCTCATTTGCCATCTCAATTATTAACATTACGAGTTACGCCCCCCGCCTAGACACGCGTTAGACAACGATGTGAAACTTTCAATAAAACATTTAAACGAATGGGCTGACTGCGCAAAGAGCTCGACTATAATATACCCTCACCTAGCACGTGCATAGATATAAAGTTGTATATATATATATATATATATATATATATATATATATATCGAGACAACAATCAACCCCCCCTGTTGAAGTAGAACAAATGCTTCCGACTGCATTTAAATGGCTCCAATTCACCTCGACCCTTCGTCCTGATTGCCCGTCAAGCCAAATGAATTCGTGTCTGGCTCGCTCGCTGCGCTGCGCTGCGCCGCGCTCTCAACATTTTCAAGTAATCTGAAATTTTTTGCTCATTTGATTCAATTACACCTTTGGGTGTTGTAATATTGGAGCTATCGTAAAAAAAAAAGACGGAAGCAACAAAAACCCCAGCGCAAAAGATGTTAACAAAATGAATGGTTCGAAGCAGCCGTTCGGTCGCACGGATGGAGTCTCGGCTCCGTTCGTCGTTTTTATTTTGTGAGGGCTGTGAAATGTTGCAAAATAAATTAAAGACGAGACAACTAAATGCAGCTAACAAACGTCTTCGAAATTTCACATCAACTTTAACAAATAACCTACACAGCATATACATATATGTTAGGTCAATGCACCGCGAAAAATAATGAATTAATATGTGAATATATATTTATTTATTTTATATTTATGTAAAGCTAAAGGGATTAGACAGGTAACTACGCTGCAAGTAAGGCTGAGCAGGAGTTTCATTTTTAGCAGAAGCTCAGCTTAAAGAGTGAAAAACTCTGTGGAATTAGTCATCAAACTCTTAAGCCCTACAAGGTATTTTTTATATTTTATATCTTCTCATCTATTTCTTCATCATATAAATAAATTTCTCTTTTTTACTTATTAATTTTAATAATATTTTTAATTTTTAAAAAATTTTATATTTTAAATTTTATCCCACAGTTTTGTTTATTAATTTAATAACCATTTATTATTTAATAATTTAATATTACAAATTTTATTCAATTTTTTTTTTTTAATATTAAAATATTTTTAATTGTGTAATCATTTTATATTTTAAATTTTATGCCAATTTTTGTTTATTAACTATTTTTTTTATCAAATTTCTTTCATAATTTTACATTTTCAATATATAATTATATTATAATATATACATATATATTTTATTATTTCTGTTTATTATTTATTCAACTATTTGTATTAAATATTTACTAGAATTATGTTTTAAATTCAATTAAATTGTCTCTCAACAAAATTTCTCTCAGTGCACGCCTGCTAAACTGCTTCAATGTTGTTTTCTGATTCTTTTGTTTCCTGTTTGCCAAAACAGAACAAAAATTCGTGCTTCTTCTTATTCAACATGGCTGCTAATTTGATGCAACAACATTGCAGAAAGCAGCCACCCAGCTCTTGGCTCACCCACCCACCCAACACCCTCCAGGCGCCGCTTCAGCGTGAAGAGGGCTGCAGTTTATTTGCAAGTCGCCTTTGGGGTTAGCTTTAATTTCATGCTTACTTTAATGCGAACAAGAGCCAATCCTCGCCAGCACCCGCGCCATCGTTGACTTTGTGCTGTAGTTAACGGCTTTGGCTTTCGCGTTGGCTTTGGCTTTGGCGTTGGCTTTGGCTTTGGGGTTCTCCCTCTCACTCTCTCTCTCTCTGACTGGCTTTTTGGGGTGGCTGCTGGCCGCAGCCCGCGTGAGGTTAACTACTTTTCATGAGCTTAATTTTAAATTGAGGCTGCGACGGCGGCTTCATTTACTTTGTGCCTTCAACTTTGTTGTGCGCAACTTTTATGCGGACTATTTAGCAGCAGAAAGTTGCCCAGCTGCCAGCCTTGGCTAGGGATGTGCAATAAAGGAAATTCTATTAGGCAGGCACCAATCAACGGTCAAGGCGTCAAGGCGATGAGATATGCCAACCGGTTGCCAGCCACATTGACTTATTAAGCCAAATAATTGCTTATTTGCACAAAGAGCTCAGCGCTCAGCCAATTGCAATTTGCACTTGCACCACACCAAATGAGAGAAAAATGACCGCAACGCCCACTGTATGCGATGGGCGTGACCGCTGATAAACCATCCAAAGCGTGCAGCCTCCGTAGAGCTATTTACACAGCAACGCCTATCGCACAATCAAATGCAGTTTCCCAGCCTGAATTGTAATTAAAAAGTTGCCCCCTCGTGCTGACTTTAATTAAAGTTTGCAGCGCATGCGTTTCGCCTGGCCATATGAAAAGTCTAGCGAAAAACCGGGCATTGGCCAGAGACTAGCTGATGACTCTATCAAGGTGTCTGTATTCAGGTATCCACTCATCGAATTTAATGTTTGCATTACATTCATAATAACTTACTTACACATGATTTCATTTAGATTGTTTATGGTGCTTAGCCAGATAAGTGGGCATGAGGTTTTTACTTGGATGTGATTTAATATTGTGTTCAAGAAAATCAAAAAACTTAAATTAAATAAAACGAGAATTTTGTAACTGAAATAAATGAAGTATTTATTTTATTTGTATTTATTTTAGTAATTTTGTATATCAGAATATATTTTACACAAAATAAAAATAAGAATAAATATTTAGGACAATCAGAAGAAAAAAAATAATTAAAACAAATATTTTTCACAATATATTAAAAGTAATATAAATAATATTTCAGAATATATTGAAAAAAATAAATAATAAAATTAATTTTAAAAATAAAAATAGATATAAATATTTAAGACTAACAGAAAAAATATAATTAAAATTAATATTTATCTATTTAAACAAAAATAAATAAATACTGTAGACCAACAAAAATAAATGTAATAAAATAAAACTAAATATTTATGTATTTACAAATTTTGCATATCAGAATATATTTAAAAAACAATAATAGGAATTTTCAAAATATTAATATGTTTAAATATTTAAGACTAACAGAAAAAATATATAATTAAAAGTAATATTTATATATATAAAGAAAAATATATAAATACTTTAGAATAACAAAAATAATTGTAATAAAAATAAATAAATATTTATTTAAAAACTTGTTTAATTGTATATAAACATAAATATTTAAATAAATATGTATGACGTAAAAAATATAATGATATAAATAAATTTGTATTTTTTTTTATTTAAATAAATACTTTAGACTTAAATATTATAAATTTTATAAAACTAAATATTTATTTCAGAGTATATAGTACGTTTGGTGATCACGTCTATTTATGTGAACACAATTGCATTCCTCCGCTTTATAAATATTGCAGAAAAAATATACTTTTATTGTTTTTTTTTTTTTAATTTATTTTTTTATTTCTTTTGTTTTCTTTTTGATTTTTTATTTATTTATATATCTTGCATCTTATTTTATTTATTTATTTTATTTTAGATTAGATAGGTGTATATTCATTTATATTTATATAATATTCAAAATTATATTCAAATTTCTTATATTAATTTCTTATATTAATTTTTTATTAAATTAAACTCATAAATTCAAACACATTTTTTAACGAAAATATTCTTTTTCCATTATATATGTGCGTAATTTATACATAATAATTGTCTTTATAAAATAGTTTGGTATTATAATTTATGCTCTGCATATAATAATATGTTCTTTAAGAATTCAATTCAGCCACAAACTGATCACAATTCAAAAACAAAACAAAAAAAAAAAAAACATTTCTCTCTTCTCTCTAATTTACTAATTCCACATGGCTCAGTCGTTCAGACAGCTCTAACCACATTCCTTTAGCCAGGTGTTAGCCACAAGTCTTCGTCTACCCTCATTTAAACAGCATTATCGACCACAGAAATTTGGCAATTCTTTTGTCATATTTACACATTGGCAGCTAGCTAAAAATGGCCAAAGAGCAAAGTAATCTAATTTTACAGCAGGTTAAAACCATACTCTATCTATGGATGCACAATAAAAGTGGAAAAAAATAAAAATAAAGGCAGAGAAAAGCCAAAGCGAAAAGTTCTATAAAATGCTAGTGCTGCCTGGGTTTAGGCTCATGTGCTGCCGACCTATACGTAAAGACTGTGGGTTAAGGATTTTATTTCTTTCTCTATTTTTTTTTTTGGCTCTCTAACTGCTCGCCTGATGCAATTTACGATGCTTTGTTAAACGCTTCAGCATAAAACTGCAAGCTCAAAAACTGCACAGAGAAAACACACACATAAGCACACACACACGCAAACACACACGAGTACACATTTGCAGTTAGGGCCAACGGATATACAACTTAAAGGCACATCCGTTTCAGTCCAACGAGCTGGTCATAAACAAACTCAACGCAGATTTAGCAGCATTTTGTAAGTGACTTTGATTTCGGCATTCGTTTTGTTAAGCTGTTTAAAAAATTGAGATTTGAGTATAGGCGTTTATTAGGAAATGAGAAAAGTACAAAAATTAAATAATTCAATTTATAATAATTTAAAATTTGTTTCTTTAGACCTTTACAAATGAAAGCATAATTTCTGCAAATTATTAAAAACAAAATTCAAAAAAAAAAATAAAATAAAATAGAACAACCTTTACGAATACAAACTTTAACGAATTTTAGGATAAATTAATATTTTCAAGGAAAATGTTTTTAATTTTAAGAGTTATGTTTTATTTAAGATTTAAAAATTAACTACACACAATACAAACTCTCATGCTATAATAGCTAGTGCTAGCATGATAGTTTGTATAGTAGTTAATTCTTAAATCGTTTATTTCCCAAATAAACTTTAATAAACTTAATTGACACATTTGATAGATGGAAAAAAATAAAATAAATATTTCTCGAAACTTTTCTTATAATGTGTATTATAATAATTTTTTAAATATATATTTATATTTCTATATAAATTATTATCAAATATATAATGTATATTGTAAATAATAATTCTATTTTTTTAAATGTATATTTCAAGTTATATAGAAATATAAATATATATTTAAAAAATTATTATAATACACATTATAAGATAAGTTTATATATTTTTTATTTCTATACAAGTTTAAATTTTAAATATATATAAAAGTAAAAATAAATACATTTTTTTTAATTTTAAATATATATCTATATTTTTTAAATATATATAAAAATAAAAATAAAAATAAATACATTTATTATTTTTATCATATCAAGAATATATTAAATAGACAATCGCTGCTGAAAATCTATTACGAATTTTAAATTTCTTTAAAATGTTGTGTATATTCAAAAATATCTATTTAATATCTCAAAAATATCTATTTCATGCGCTTCAAAGATATATCCAGTATATATACAATTTCGAAACCATATTTTAAAAATTATTTGATTATAAAAGAATATATTTCCATAATGTTAGTTAAATTAAAAAGGGAAAACGTTTAACAGAAATGCATTATATATTAGTTTAGGCAGCAAGCAAAAATGTAAGCTATTTCATAGGAAGACAAACTATATTTTTTGATTTGATTTGATTTGATTTATTTAAACTATAATTTAAATTAGCGCAAACCAGTCTGCTCTGCAGCAAAATAGTAGTAGAATATTTGCAGAATATCTTTAAACCACGAACAAAATTTGAAACTAAAATAACTAAAGTACCCACAAATCATAATTCCTTCAACAGCTTACTCTCCCGTATCAAATAAATATTACTCACTCAGCTGCGCTCACACAAAAGAGTATTCACAATGCATTGCATGGCTCGCTACGATTTCGCTGTGCATTGTTGCTGTCTCGCACTGAGTGACCATAGCGTCGGGTAGCTATAAAACTATTTCGCATAGGATGGAGAGGGGGGGCGCTGCGGCCGACACATCCAACTCCGAACTATGAACAAAAATAAAATGCTACTTTTTGAAGGGAGCCGGCCATGCTTGCGGTTTGTCTTTCTATTCGCCTGCAATGCTCTGTGTCCGTCCGTCTGCTGTCTTCACTCGCACCAACACCTGGCTAATGTGAGTGTGTACATGTGTCTGTGTGTGTGTGTGTGTAAGTTTGAGTGCCTGGCTGTTGTTGTGGTGTTGCACATGTTACGGGCGTGTTGCATACTTTTGGGAATTTCTTGCTGTTTTTTTTTTTTCAGGTTGCTTTGCTCGCAACGAACAAATTTCTGTGGTTCGTCTGAATTTCTCTTGTTTTTCGCAGCAGAATTTCCTTTTTCATTTTCAATTTTTTCATGTGCATAAGCTGCTGCAATATATCATAACATTTCTGATATTCAATGCTGTAAAAAGCGCTGCATAGTTTTTCGTAGTTGGTGTACTGAGCAGGGCTTTAAATCAATTAAAGTCTTAATGGAAGCGAAGCCCAGTGCAACTTCGACCTCGACTGGCGCTAAGTTTTCTAATTAAAATAACAATAAAGCTTGGCCAAGGCTTTGGCCATTGGCATTGTCTTCGCCGGTTGCTTAGCACTCGCTGAACCGCGAGTCTGTCGTTCGTCCTGCTGTCCTGCTGTCCTGCTGCCCTTTAGTTGCGCGCTCCAAACACCCACACAATGGCATATAATGGCCTCGTTATGTGGCATCAACTTCTTGCCTCATTAAAAAGGTAAACTGTCGCCTATTTAAATGGGTGGGCGTGGTCGTAGTTGTGGTTGCGGTCAGCTCGCACCGTTGGATTTTGCTATACAAAGTGGTTGATGGAGCAACTATTTAATAGCTGCCCTGTGAATTATGAAGCTTTAATTAAAGTGAAAGGAAGATAAGGCAAAGCATTTGACCTGCAATATAGAAGCTATCTTGAATGGGGCAACATGTTGAGTTTACTTAACAGCTGAAGCATAATTGTAGATACTCTCGTAGATACTCTCTCTTCTACTACTCTTTCCTCCTCCTCAAACCCCTTAAATTGCTGAGCGTACTTCAACTTTCCGAACCTCCTTCTTCTTCTTCTTCTCTCGTCTATCTCTTATAGCTATCTTTTTGTTCTTATCATCTACTCTTCTACTCTCTACTACTCTGCATTCTGAACCTACCTAGCCCCTCCTCCATTTCCCCTACCACTTCTACTTCTCATTTTTCATCTATTCCTTCACCTCTATCTCTTCAACTCCTCTACCTCTTCTTCACCTATTCGTTTACCTCCTCTATGTCTTTACCTCCACTCCTAATTCATTGTACCTCCCACTAATTTACCTCTTATTCATGGTATCTCGTCTCTTCATTCGCCTTCTGCACTCATCAACCACCTCAATCTTCGCTATATCCCAATTTCATCTGTTCCTTCACTGTTCCTCCTCCATTCATTCTTTTTACTCCCATACCGGTCTCTATGCTACCTCTTCTACGCCTCTACCTTCTCTTCTTCTTTACCTCTTCTACTCCACCTCTTCTCCTTTACCTCTTCTACTCTAGCTCTTCAAGGCCTCTACCATCTGTGCTCCTTTAACACTTCTACTCCACCTCTTCTACTCCATCTCTTCTACTCCACCTCTTCTACTCCACCTCTTCTACTCCACCTCTTTTACTCTACCTCTTCTCCTATACCTCTTCTACTCTAGCTTTCCAAGACCTCTACCATCTGTTCTCATTTAACTCTTCTACTCGTCTACCTCTTCATTTGATGTACCTCTTCTACTCGTCTAGCTCCTCTACTACTCATCTAATTCTTCTACTCCTGTACCTTTTCTACTCTCTTCTCTCTCTCTCTCTCTCTTCTACTCCTTTACCTCCTCCTCATATTTCTATTCCTCTATTCTCTTCTTCTCGTCTATTCCTCTAGTTCCTTCTTCCTTCAACTTCCCAACTCATATCTACAATACTTAGGCCATAAATGCTCTGTCATACGACCGGCTTGTCATGTTCAGCGATTTCCAATCAGTGTCAGCTAACATGTTTGACATTTGGCCTGTTGCTCGGATCTTGTTAGACAACGAAAACTACAAATTTTCCAAGTGTTTGCACTAAAAAGCAATTAAAATTTAACACGAACATTTTTGCCCAAGACAATTATGCGAGTCCCCTGCCAAGGTCCAGATAATAAAACAACGGCCGCCCGAGCCACAGCCACAGCCACAGTCAGAGTCAGAGTCAGAGCCCGACAGCGCCAGCGCCCAGCCGAGAGTTGGCCACACTTGGCCACACACTGCAGCTAGGACCGCCCGCTGAACACGTATCTGGAAGGCATAACACCCCACAATTTCCACACATTTACGACACCAGGTGGCGGCAGGGCACAATTTTTAAGGCCACAGACCACTAAAAAAAAAAAGCAGTCCAAAGAAAAGCGCCCGCTGCAAATTGAATTGTAACCAAAGTCGTGCCCACAAAAAAAAAAAAAAAACTAGAGGGGGGCACAAAAAACGAGGGCTTTATGTTATTGCTAAGCAAAGTCTGGCTGGGCCAGGCCAGACCAAACCGAACCAGACCAGACCGGGTTCAGTTGCTCGGCCGAGACCATTAGTTGAGGCCAAGTTATGACTCTATTAAAAAAGCTACGCCTCGCTGCACTTGGCAACTTTTTGGCTTGCCAATGCGAATTGCGAATTGCGAATTGCGAACTGCGAATGTCGCTTGCAACGTGTTGCCAAGAGATGCCAAATCCAAGCGGCCTACAACTCTTGTTCTCGTAATTCTAATAAACATTGCCACTATTAAATGCCCAGCCCTGAGGGGCGAGCAACGAGTCTGGGCTACTGCGCTCCCTCGATCGTTGCCATAGATAAATGGCTAATCTATTGTTGCTCGCAGGCAAATTGAGATGTTCAGAGAGAAATTTAGAATATGTGTAAATATTTTTAAATTATTTAATTTGAATTTATTGCCCATACCTAGAAACTAGGAAGAGAACGAAGAAAAGTAAATGCTTAAACTTCGCTCTATTACTTTTGCCACGCCTTTCCGATTGTCAACAGCAGCCTATTCATGTTATTTATGCTTAGATAGCTGTTAATCTCTTGTCATTCTGATAGTTTCACTTGACTTCTTATCGCACCCCACAACAACAACAACAACAACGCACAGCAATTTAAGCCCGCAGGAGCAACTTTGCTACGCTCCAAAATCACAGACAACTCATTAAAATACAAAGTAATTTTCCACACCATATCACTATGCATGGCACATATATCAAAAATGTATGTGCGAAACGCCAAAAAAGTTTAAACAGCACAAATTAAATACATTTTTGATTATGAGCGGAGACAAGGAGCATTGTGGTGGGAGCATTCATTGCCTTAACCCTAGTCAAAAAGCAAGTCAAGCTGAAAAACAGCTTCTCGACAACACTTGACACGAAAATGTTTTGTTTTCTTTGCCTTTCCTTTTCCTCTTCCTCTTCCTCTTGTTGTTGTTGTTGTTGGTTTTCTGTATCTCGCTCTTGACATGTTTTTACAGCCGCATAGGCATAGGGCATATGCAAAATATGAGTTGGGCTTGGTCTTCGGTTTCGAGCTCTTGGCACACATGTGCCCAAATATTTGCTTTCATAACTTTAGCTCAGCCAATTCGCATCCCATTTCACTGGCAGCGAACCTACATCATTTGATTTTTACTCTATAATTCCGGCATTCACTATTATGTCAAACGTTTCTCTCAGATAGTCCTACTCCTGCTCCATCTGCTACTCCTGCTCTATCTCTCACTCCTGCTCTTAGAATTTATTGGCGTCGACGTTTGGGGGATGCGAAAGCAAATGTCGTTTATGGTCACATTTTTTGACATTCATTGGCCTTCCTTTTTTTTTTTTTTTGCCTTGCTACTCAAAAGTTTAATCGAAATGAGCGCATGAAGCGTGAAATTAAATTTGATAAATTCTATTTACGTAAAACGATGGAAGATTTGTGTGCAATTTTTTTTTCTTTACATATATTTTCTATGCTTTTTTCTCTTCTGCTGTGCTTGTGCCTAGGTCAAATTTTGAAGTGTATCGAATGACTTTTTTACGCTTCGTTCCCTGGGGTTACAAGGACTAAACTGGACTGGCGCTTGAAATAGGTTCAAAATGGGCAGCGCAATGACAATTATGTTTGGGTCAATTTGAAATTGTCATGGAGTAGGTAAATGTGAGCTGAGAGTTATAATTCATGGAATATATATGTATTATATATGAAATATATATATTTAATTTGTATACGAAAAATTAATATTTTAATAAATATATTTTGTTTATTGCTTGAACAGTTTATGCAATATAAAAAATTGAAAAACATTCCCTTTTTTTGGATAAAAAATAAAATTAAAAATTTATATAATTATAAAAATATTCTTTTTTTTAATAAATATATTTTTATATAATATTTAGTTAAATACAGAGAAACAAGAATTTATAAATATGCATATAATATATTTTATATTTTTTTAAATTAGTTCATATTGAAATAAAATTATTTTTAAGTTTCATTTCAATATGAACTTTTTTAAACCAAAAGCTATCATATGCTTTTGGTCTAAAAAAGTTCATATCGAAATGCAACTTAAAAATAATAATATCTATATAATAACTATTTTATGTAGTATTCTGAGGCTCAAGCTTCCAAATAATTTTTGCCAACAAATTTAAATGTTTCCAAATAAATATTCAACTACAATATTAATTAATTATTGTTTTCTTGCTATACATAGATTTTTTTCTAACAACAACTAAGCTTAAATGCCTATTCTATTATTTCCTAAGCAAAGCAAATAATATATAAAATTTACCTACACTATTCCTATCTCTACATATATAACTAGCAGCTGTCCTCAGCTCTGCTCTTCCATTCCCTTTAATAGCTCAATTAGAGCTTCGCTCACGTCATGTTAGAAGAGAAAACTAATCCAATATCTATCTATATCTATGCCCGGTAAAACGCTTTTCCACTTGGAACATATTTAATTCCCTTTAGTTATTAAAGAGCAGTTCAACTTTATAATCCGCAAAGGAACAACAAATGGCAACAACAACAAGGAGAACAACGATAACAACAAACCAATAACATCAACAATGACAACACCTCGAACACAAAATCAACGTCAAACTGTGCGCTAAACGTTGCTCAACTGAAAGTCCCATTGAGCTGTCCGCCAAATCTACATGAAAGCACCACCAAGTCCAGGTACCCCAATCCCCCACTTCACCCACGCATTCAACTGTCCAGTATGCAAAATAACAACAACAGCAGCAGGAGTAGCAACAGCAGCTGCTCTTTGCTATTGTTGCCAAACTCCAACTCTGAATAACAACAGCAGCTGGCGCACAATTTGCCAGCACAGTGCGACAAGCAATCGACAACGCAACGCATAACCAGCTCCACTTGCCCCACTTGCCCCACCTGCCCCACAGCAGCCGCAGCACACATAGTGCACACCTATAAAGTTGCCCCTTGGGGTCAGCTCGCAGAAGCGCTACATTTTGCGCTTTATGCACATTGTTTATGAATTTTCGCGCACAAAAGTTGGCCCAAACGTTGTTGCCGCCTTGGTGGTGCTTGGTGGTGCTTGGTGGTGCTTGGTGGTAATGCTGCTGTTGCTGTTGAATGGTTTTACGATTATTAACCCATAAAGTATTCATTGAAGTGAGCTGAGTGCTGTTTGCAAAAGGCAAAGGCAAAGGCACACTCTGGACATGGCCATGCAAAAGTGCAACAACAACAACAACAACAATCTGCTACAAAGGCGCCACAAGTTGCAGTCAATCTTTTCGTTTCCGTTCATCCTTTTTTTTCTTTTTTTTTTTGCATTGTGGCTGTGCTCTGTGAGTCACTTTTTGGCCTCTTCAGTTGAGTGCCTTTCATTGGTTTCGCTGTTATGCCAGGGCCTTTTATCTGCTCCTGCTGCTGTTACTCCTGCTGCTGCTGCGGTTGCCCTGCTCCTGCTCCTACTCCTGCTGTTGCTTCGCTTTTGCATTTTCTAGCCACCCACACCCACACCCACACCGACAGCTTCTCATTTATTCAGCTACAGGAATGAATATTAAAAGTGTTTTCAATTTCTGTACCTTTTTGACAGACCTTATTTTTTTTTTTTATCTCTATGCTGATTCTTGAGGTTCGCTTCTGTTGCGGCTAGCCTCGACTCTCAGCAGCCGCCTCTGCTTGCTCATGATTCTGAGCGCATTCTTAATGAACAGCAGCTCGAGTGCGACGCTCAAGTGGCGGGCATGTTAATATCAAGCATTGCGACCACTTCGACTGACAATTAGTGTTGTGAAGTGCGGCTGAGCAATGGCAACAGTGCTGCAAAGTCAATAAAAAGACGGAAGCAAAAATAATGGAAAAATTTGCCAATAAAAAAATATATGTAAATGTTTTGTTTACATAAATTAATTGTTGAAATGAGAACTTCAACAGCTCTGTTTTTATTTTAATAAAACGTTTTTATTGAATAACATTTTCTATTTTATTTCTATTTATTTTTTATATTTTTCTATTTATCTATTTATGAAAAAAAAAAAAAAATATATATATATATGTAAATATAATTAATAAAAAAATTATTAAATGGAAGAATACAAATAAAAGTTTTTTATATTGAATAACATTTTCTTTATCATCAATACATAAAAAATTCAAATACAATAAAATAAAATAAAATAATATTAAATCTATTATTCTATAATGAAAAAATTCAAATACAATAAAATAAAATAAAATAAAATAAAATAAAATAAAATAAAATAAATAGAATAATGAAAATAATAGAAATAGACGGTTTGTTTTTAATATCATTTTCTTTATTATCAATAAATAAACAAAAAATTATAATATTATAAAAAGAAAAAATAAAAGAAAAAACATTATAATACGCAGACATGAACCTTTTTCCACATAAATGATAAAATGATAAATAAAATATATTAAATATATTACAAATAATAAATATATTAAATGATGAAATTATCTATGTACAACTAAATTTATTTATTTGAAGTCGGTTTTTAAATTTAAAAAAAAAATAATAATAATAAATAAATACGTTGAGCTGCACTGTGTTTATATAAATCTATTTATTTATTTAATATTACTTATAAATTTATATTTTTTTAATAACTGTGTTTTATATATACATTTTTTATTTATTTAATTATTTTTGTAATTCATATATTATATTTTTTTATTGAATTTATATAAATTTGTTTAATTATTTATTATTGTTTATATATTATTTGTTATATATTTTAACAAATTTATTTACTTATTTATTATTTATTATATTTATCTAAAATTCCTCAATAAAATTACCATTCTACTCCTCAGCATTTGACTTTTATTTTACATCTTCTTACTCATTTAAAGCTTAATCTTCTCTGGTCAGATTAAAATCACGAAGCTGATTCTTCGGCCAGTTAAATGCACTCAACTTAAAATATACCAAAATGAGTATTAAATATTTACAACGCGACCTCAAAGTGCCCTCGCACTACAACAAATACACACACACACACACACACACACACATGCACACATGTAGCATATATTCATAGCACTCGCATAAATTGTTGCTTTATTGCAAAAGGTTTAACAAATATTTTCATATGCAGCCTTTGCTAGGGGCACACAACGAACACCCTGCACACAACCACACACACACACATATACATATGTGTAATGTTACACACATACATTCGTCACATACACACACACATACAAGAGAGAAAGTGCGAAACCCTTTGAGACGCGCTAGACATACGTAAAAAAAAAAAGCAAGTTAAACTCTTAACTCCGACTCAGGCATACTCTGTTTGGGCTTTTTGGTTATTATGTAAAATTTTTAAAAAATAAATCATTGAATTTTAGAAAAGATATATATTCAATTAAATAAATATATATTAAATTACATTTTCTCTAATACTTTTCAATGAAGTCTTAAAGCAACTTTAGTATAGTTGAGCTTCACTTACATATATGATAATCTCATATATTTTAAAAATTAAAATTACATAGATTTTCTAAATACATGGATATTCTCTTGGATATCCAGCATATTCTCCTATTACTTCTACTCTCATATATTTCGAAAAAGAAAAAAATACCAAATTATATATATTTATTTATATCTTTAAAGCATATCAAAGTAAAGTACCTAATTGAGTATTTATATGCATATCTATTATTAAATATTAATTTCATAATTATTAAGCTGCCACACACAAATCAATATGCTCGTCTAGCAAGTGTATAAAAGGAAAGCCGAGTGGGAAAAAGATAAAGAAGCAACAAACAAAAATGTATGAAATTATTTTACGACAAGTGTTTGCATGTGACGGCAGAGGAAGTGTTGGGATAGTGGCGAGCATATAGAAAGGGTCTGCTGTCTGCCACATGATATATATATAGACCCACACACACACACACACACACACATGCGTATAACTATGTATTGAGGTACATTTTTAAACATGTACTTATATAGTTTATATATATATATATAAATATATGTATATCTGTGTTTTGCGGGAAGAAGTCGAGTTCGCAGCCCGCTTGAATTAAAATGAGTTTAAGTGGTTTTGCTTCTGGCCAAAGTTTTCATTTTTTTTTTTTTTTTTATTTTAGTTAAGGCAGCCCACACAATGGTTAATTGTGCTGTTAGCCCTGGCTGCTTAAATACATATTAAGCATAAATATATGTAAATGTCTGCAAAGTTACATCGCCTCTTTTAATTAAAGCGAATGGCAAAAGCGTGTAGCCAACTTTAATAAAAAATAATAATAATAATTAAAAATTACAATAATGAGACGAAAACTTTAAAGTTAACAAAAAAAGTATAAAATTATAAAATACAATAACAAACAATTGCCTTGAGTATGAAATGAAAATTACTATAAATTGTAATAAAAGAGAACTCCAGTCGGGTAAATGATGGTCAAAATAGTTAAAGCGTGATACTTTAAAAATACTATTAAAAATATATAAAATAAATAATATATACATATATATTTAATAATATTTTTAAAGTGAAATTTGATGATTTATTTTTTATTTAAAATAACTTTTGTATATAATATATTATTTAGAAGTTAGAGATAATGTAAAATTAAAGCTCACATTGGGCTAAGCACTTGCTAATTATATTTTTTGAATTCTATGAATTATTACAAATTCTTAAATTATTATAAATTCATATCCATTCGCATTAAATAAAATATTATAAATATTACATATTTTAAAAAATATTAAATTTTTCAAATACTTGTATTTATTTAATATTTTATAGATTCTTAAAATATTACATTAATTTAAGTATTTGTATTAAAGTATTACTATAAATTTGCATTTAGCGTGCTGAAGGCAGGTTTATCATAAAAAGGCAGATCATATTGAAAGTTTATTAAATTAGCAAGCATTTTAGATGCTGATATTATATTAAATTCTAATTTGTTATTATTAAATTAAATTATTAACTATTTGAGATTCTTAAAGATTTTAAAATAATTTAAAAAAATACATTATTTTATATTTAGATTTTCTGCAAAATAAAAAAAATTTATGGCTTTCATTTCCACTTAAAACATCTAAAACAATTCATCAATAAAAAAAAACTATTAAATAAATTTTGCAATATTTTATATTGAATTAATTCTCATACTATCTTGCTTATCGGGCATTTTCAATTAGACAAGATTCGACAGGCTTTGCCGACATTAAATCAAATTACTCAACGAGAAAGTCATGCAAATAAAACGCAACAAAAACCTTTTAACATCAATTAGTGCAATTTCTTGGACCAAAGCTGGAACGCAAAGCTCAGCCGTGGCTGATTGCAACACTTGCACTTGGGGCTAGCTATAAACGTAACGTCAAATTGCTCGGCTTGGATGGTAAGGAAAATATGCGAAGCAAAAACAAACTTAATTGTCTGCAGAGTTTTATTTACTCGGACAACTCACATCCTTGGCATGTCCTTGCAGCCTGCAGTCGGCAGTCGGCAGTCAGCAGTCTGTTGGTAATTACGAACAGCCACTGCCTGCACTGCACTCCAGTTGCACTTAACGAACATGCTGCAAGTCTGGACAAACAATAGGCCTGGCACAGGGCCTTGGGCCTTGGGCCTGGGCTTGTACTGGACAACATGCACGGCTCGTTGCCTGAACAGGGATAAGTTGGACCATGTTCTTGTTGTTTAGTGTCGAACACAATAAAACTGTTCGAGTCGAAAGGTGCTCTGTGGCATGCTTGGCCAGACAGCGCGAACAACTCTCTGGCATGTTGTAGGTGTTGTTATCATATTTGCATGTTCCCACACTTATACTATACCCTGTCTCTCTCTCTCTCTCTCTCACTGTTTCTCTCACTCGCCTGGCTTTTGCCAATAACTCAATCAGTGGCGCATTGCAGCTGCATCGTGGAGCATCATTCATCATGTCCAGACCGTCGTCCGGTAGCCGGCAGACAGCGCACAAAATATGAATCGCACTTGCCCCAACTCAGTTCTGGAATCATCGCGATTATGTCACAGCATCAGCGCAGCTTACAATTTATAATTGTCAAACGGAAACTTGCCAGACAAATGGATAGATAGCGTCAGCCTGGAGTCTATATACGCTTACATATAGTAAGGATCAGCTACAGGAATGCAGCTGCTCTTCCTGCTACTTGCGCACAAATTGAACCAAACCAAACACCAACTGGTTCGTATTGATTTATGGTCATGGGAAATTGACTTGTGATATATTGGCGAGGACCTTGAAATCAAAAATACACTGCACGAAATATACTGTAAAGAAATATAATTACAAATATATATATATAAATATATATCAAAGTAAAATATGTACATTTAAATAATTATTATTGGTATTTTTTTAAAAAAGAACTAGATCAACAGAGTGAACTGAAATGAAGTGAGAGAAAACATGTACTTAAAAATTTGCTAATACTTATATTCAAATACAATATCAAATATTGATATAATTTCTTGACATGAAATATTTTCTTTTTGCTCTTCAAAATATATTTAATAAATAAAGTTTTTCTGGAGGACTTACACTGCGAGAAACATATTAGTTTATTGAAACTATTTAAATATTTATGAAATCTAATTTTTATTATTTATTTATTTATTTTAAAAACTAAATACTAAAAACTGAAAAATTCAAATTTGATATAAGAAAATTTCTACACAATTAAAAATATTTTTATTAAATAAAATGTATATTTAAAGAACTTCACTGAGAGAATTTTCGAAGTGAATACATAAATTATTTAACTGTTTAATATGTTGCAAAAGTTAAATGTATAAATAAATAATTAATAAATGTCATAATAAAGCGAATTAACTGAGAGAAATATATTAACGAATTTTATTTTATATATAAATATATAAATTTAAGCTCAATGAAATGAAGTATATGAAATGTAAAGATATTTATGTTGCATGTATTTCCAATGATATATTATAATCCAATTACAATAAATATTTCTTGAATTTTCTATGTGTATGTATAATAATATATATCAAAACTTACTTTGTAATTTCTCCATGTGTATTTCCATACAGCATTGCATTGAAATTGAAAGCGAATGCATGCAGCTCATTTAAAATTCCATTTCAAAGGTGGCATAAATTAAGTGCATTCATAATCGCAATAATGCTATTAACTATCTGCCCCTTTGTCCTATGACCTGTGGCCAAACCCACACAGAGCGAATGAATGCGAACGGGACAATGAGAAAAGGACTTACTGCTCGAAGGCTTAGCCATGGCTTTGACATTTTAATTTGTGGCACGGATTTGCCAGCCTTGCACTAGGTTACGGATTAGTTGAAGTAATTGCGGGCTTTGAGAAGAAATTTAAATATTTAAAGATTTACTAAAAGATTTTAAATATATTATTTAAAGAGGAATAGAAATAGCTAAATATGGAAGCGTTTCTATACCTACCTCCATGTAACCAAGGCAATGATGTGTTAAACGTGTGCAAAATGAACGTAAGGAGATTTGTCATCAATATCTTACACTAACAACTACAAGCAATTCCTGATAGCTTGAGGCACCGAAATACTCACACACAGACACACACTCGCAACATGGAGAGATCAGCAAAGTATTCAAGAACTCAAAGAACTTGACAACTTTGTCAAGTGAGAGAACAATAGGACTTTGCTGCCTGTCGCCGAATGCAGCTCATTCATCTTCGTCACGAAACTGGGGCCAAGTTTGCATTTAAATTGGTAATTAACGCAAATGAAAACGAAAGTCACGCAAAAAAAAAAAGGAAATAAAAAGAAATATGCACAAACACAAAGACAGATGGAACGCTCGAGTGGGAGAGAGAGAGTGCGGAAACAACTTATTACGCAAAACGGAAACAATCAACTACACAAAAGATAACAAACGTGCTGGGCATGAAGGATGCGAGTAAAAGCAGAAGATAAAGCACAGAGCAGAGCTTAGCTGAGCGAGCGTCGAGATACCACATACATTGGCGACTGAGAAAGCAACGTTACTGAGCGCCAAATTGATTGCCTGACAACAAAGAGTGGAGAGAGCAGCGTCGAGACTGAGAGAGACATAGAGAGGGGCAGAGAGTGCAAAGCGAGCGACCACGTAGATGGCAAATGTCAGAAAAATGTCACCCAGCGTAATGACAATAAAATTTATACTATTCCTTTTGTTATTGGTTCCGCTGCTGCTGCTGCTGCTGCTAGAGACGTTGCTGCAGTCGCTGCTGCTGCTTCTCTCTGCTGCTGCTGCTTCTCTCAGTTGTTGCTGCTAGTGTTGGTGACTCTGCTGTTGTTCCTGCATCTACCTCTCTTTCTGGTGCCTCTGCCTCTGCGACTGCCACCGTTATCATTTCATTAAATCGAAAGAGCGAATAATGAACAAAAGACAAAGCGCCCAAAATTCGTTGGGTTGAGCTCTTTGCGACCATCAGCAGCAGTGAGTGCGCTGCCAATTGAATGTAAATCAAGAGTGGCTCCATACCAAATGAATATGAATGAAGGCGACGCTGAGCAGGAGCGAGTGAGAGAGACAGATGCTTATTTTAGATTGAGAGAGTGAGAGTGAGCACTGAAGCAGCTGCAATCAGACTTCTGTTGAGCAGGTTCCAATGAAAGTTTCGGGGCGTCGCAAATACCAAAAACAAAAACCCAAAAAAAAAAGAATGAAAGATGTTAATGAAGCACTCACAAAAATGACATGCAATTTAGCTGGTGTCAATTTTACGGGTTCGAATAGGAAATGGAATATATAGAATAAGAGTAATTATAGTTGAAGGTCCTCATTGAAAATTTTTTAAATTTATTCTATTTTTTAATGGAAATCAAATACTATTGACTTTTCTTTGCCCTAAGACAAATTCATAATTAATTAAAATCAAATCAAATAGCAATTAGAACAATTACTTAACTGTGTTTATATCTAGGTTATGTATTATTTGTGAACTAGTTCTTTTAATACTTTGCTTCAATGTTGCTTAAAAGAACTAATTGTGTTAATGGAACTACTAAAGAACTACTAGAACTACAAAATTTAATAATTCTCAATCCATTGCAAAATATTCAAAATTACTTAATCCCTAATAGCTTATAAGTGCACATAAATTGTAAATTGATACTTTGGTTGTCCGAATCCAACCTCAAAACAGTTAATATCAATTACAGTCTAAAGCAACTTTCAGTTTTCAGGGGCCATTCGCTGTCAATCAATCAATCAAATTGCGGTGCATTACACTGCACTACATAAACAACAAATGGGGCCAGTCGAGTACATAAATAACTCACTTACAAAGCTAATTACACTTAATACAATTTTATTGGCCCAACTGTAGCTCGATATTGATATTGATCTCTGCGGGTTGTTCTCCTCCTCCTCGTTGTTGTTGTTGTTGTTGTTGTTGTTGTTGTCATGCTACATTTACAATAGCAACAAAGTGCAGCGACATTTGCCACCGGCGCACAGCAAAATTTATAGAAAAGTTCACAATTAGCGCCGCTGCCAAAGGAAACCAAAGCAAAGCCAAGCTGGTCGCCTGCACAGACGAGAGTGTGTCACCCACGCAGGCGACGCACAGTGGCACAGTGGGACAAATGGGTGAATTATAGCATGACAAAATTTAAAATACTAAAACAATTATTTTGTTAAAACAAAAAAATATGAAAAATATGAAGTATATATAAAAGAAATAATACTAAAACAAATTGTTAATTTCTTCCCAACTTTAAACAAAGTTTGTATAAACTCTATAACAATTTTGTTAAGCATATACAGATGGTTGTTATATAGATGTTAGATAATTATTTAATTTGTATAAGTCAGTAAAATGAAAACTCAGTACATCATATTTTGATGTTTAGTGCAGAAGAAGGCATTGTCGTAATTTTAGATTTAATAAGAAGCAGCTAAGTTCATCGACTTCTATCCATTCTATCTGTCTATCTTTCTGTATGTTTAGATATATATGTATGTCTGTCTATGTGACCTTCTACTCCTCCATTCATTTACCTCGCTTTCTTTTTTACGCTTATCCATCCGTTATGCCTTTTGTCGTTCCTTTCTTCCGTCCATTAATCTATTTTCCCTTCTTTCCGTCTATCTGTCCGTCTAAATACTCAACCATCTATCCGCTCATCCATCCATCCGTTTGCTCTATCCGCTATCCATTTTCATTGCTCTATCCGTTATCCATTTGAATATCTGTCATTCCCATATATAAATATATATTTTTCTAAATGTATTCTTATTTTATATGATATTGATATATATTGATTTTATCCCCAAGATTTCAACCATCTATCTATTTTACTTTTTTTAGACAACTCTCATTTCATTTTATCAATTTCCAACATACCGAGTGTATATTTGCTAATTTTTCACTTAATGCTGCCCACTGTGCCACAACGCGCCAGCTTGTGGCGCGTGGAACCGCTTAGTGTGTGTTAAGAACCAGCCACAGACCTGTCATCAGCTTCGAGCTACGAGCTGCCAACTGCCAACGCATTTTAAGTGTTGCAGGCGATTGCATTGCTGGCGTTTAGTGTTGTAAAATGTGGGAATGTGGGAATGTGGGCAGTAGAGAAAATACAAAACCATTTTGCTGTCAATTGCAGTGAAGGACTCTTTTAAACAGAGCTGATAAATATTCAGTAAATAAATTGATTCATTGAAAATGTGAAGGCTAAAGTTAGCTAGGCTGAAAATAAAAATCCAGAGAGATAGAAATGCAGAAATATAGGAATATGGAATGTAGATTTTATTAAAATTTATGCAACAGGCAGAACGAAGAATATTAAAGGAAAATAAGCATATATAAAAAAATACAATATTACAAAATAAACAAAAAAAAAAATATTTGTTTTCTTTTTTTTTATAAATATTTACCAAAAATTAATCAAAAAAATTAATTTTTGTAAATCCAAAAAATTTTCTAGAATATTTTTATAACTTTTGTATATATTCTTATTTTCATTCTTATTAATCTAGTATATTTTTGTAAATATTATTTACATTTTATTAGTCTAATATTTTTTCTAAATATTTTATATATTTGTATTTTTATTTGTATTAATCTAGTATATTTTTGTAAATATTATTTATATAATTATTTCCTCTTTTATTGGTCTACTATATTTTTGTAAATATTGTAAATAATATTATATTATATTATTATATTTAAAAAAAAAAATTACACAATTAAAAAATGTTAGAACTGAATTGTTAATTAAATAAATAATTATATTATTATATTTAAAAAAAAACATTACACAATTAAAAAAAAAAAAAAGTCAGAACAGAATTATAAATGAAATACGCAATTTTTTATTTTAATTTTTTTTATTTTATATTATGTATTTTTTTAGCTAACTAAAATTTTAAAAAATATTAAAAGCAATAAATATTAAAAATTCATATGAAAGAAATAGAAGTTGAGTGTTAGACCTATAAAATTATGTAAATAACACTAAATTGACCTCAAATACCCATTGTACAAATATAATCTATAAATCTATCAATATAACACCAACAATGCCCATTCAAAGTTTGCAGTTTTAACGTAACATCGAGCAGTTCCAGACACTTGGTCAACAGCTGTAGCTAGTCGTAATGTCGTCCATTTGATTTGTTGCCACTTGTGACGCTTGAGTGACAGCCAATGCGGCAGACAGTGAGAGAGTTAAAGAATCTATATACATATATAGTATGTATATACATATGTATGTATCTAAACTCGTTTAGTGCTCGCTGCGTTGTCATTTAGCTGGTTTGTCTGCAGTCAGAAGAGCTGCTGCCCACACTTCAAGCTGTAATTAATTATTTGATAAAAGTACAAGCATTAAGTCAATTAAAACTAAATTTATGCCAAACGTTATCTGATGCTGACAAAAGGCGTGATTTACAAGGTGTATTTAGAGCGTGTGTAGATTTTACTAAATTCAGACTATCTATCTAGCTCACTCTATTTCTCTCTCACTCTGTCTCCCCCTCTGTCTCAGTTTTGCTGTGGGCAGTTTACTCTTTTAGCTACCTGGCTATAAATTCTTAGCCAAGTTGTGTGGGCCGAGCGAGCATTTATCCAGTAGTTATTCGCATCGATACCATTTAAGAGTCTCTCGTTTCATTTCGTTTCTTTGCTTTGCTTTCACAAAACTCTTTTCATAATCTAATCAACGTTAAAGCTTCTTTGGTAAATTTACAAATTTAAACTCCGACTGCAATTAAAAGCGTTCACCGCACACAGCTCTTCAAGTGCAGCTCAGCAGGGATAGCTGAGTGGTTGGGTGGTTGGCTGGTTGAGTGGTTGAGTGTGGTGCAATGGTGGGGCTACAGCGTTTCTACACTCTGTTTCGAGTGCAAGTTTTCTAAATGTTTCTGCAAATTTGTTAACTGTAATTTTGTGGTCAAGAAACAAATACACACACACACACACACAGAGAGAGAGACAAAAGGGACAAGCTACATTTTGTGCTTTCTCAATGGCAGACGTTCATGTACACTGAGAGAAAACATGTGGCAATAAATACAAATTTAATATCAATTATTAATTAGTAATATCAATTACTTTTCTCTTGAGATGATTGAGTGGTTCTCATATTAAATTGAAATTAAAAACTTGTATATATCAAAATTAATAAATAAATAAAACACAAACGAAAAGAACAGCAAAAAAATTCAAATCAGATTTATGAATAAAAAGAGTTTGTCATGTTTAAAAAATTAATAAAACTAATATTTTAATTATTTAAGATTTAATTTATTTCATAAAATATCATATTAAGTTTAGTTTCTCCAGACCAGCTTGAAAAATAGAATATGTTTTTTTTTATAAATAAATATAGTTTTTAATTTTAATAATAGTAAAAAAAACAAATTTTTTTATTGATAAGATTTATATTTGAATATATAAATGCAATATTGTGCTTAAAATTACATTTTTTTATTTTTTAAAATTATTTTTGTATTATTTAGCAAAATTTTTAATTAAATGTATATAAGAGAAAATAAATATAAACAACAAAATACTAGTAATATTTAAAATAAATAATAAATAAATAATAAAAAATATATATTTTTTACATATTGATTTTATAAGTTAATATTAATTTCAAATAAATTATAATAATTATATATAATAATTATTAAATTATAAATGTAAATTTTAAATAAATTGAGAAATAATTTTTTTACATAATATTTTTATTTAATTCATTTATTTATTTATTTTAATAGTTTTATAAATTAATATTATTAAAAAAAATTAGATTTAATAATTAATTATTAATTATTATTATTTTATAATTTAATTAATTAAATAATAAATAAATTGAAAAATATATGTTACAAATAATAATTTTTTAAATTATAATATATTTAAAAATTATATGTATCAATTTTCAATTTACTATCAGATCTTCTGCACTTTAAAGCCAACCCCAATTTTGTCAAGTGCATAAACTTCATTCAGCTCTTTGGGTCGCTTGTTGTGCGTAATTAAAACAATGTTTGTGTTGGCAGCTTTAAGAGACGCCGCTGCCCAGCCCCAGTTGGAGTTAGAGTTCAAGTTCCAGAGCGAGTGCGACCGAAATTGAATCAAAAAATAAAATATTATATAGCATATTTCAAGGCGTTTACACGGCAGCCCAAGCGCAACGCAACACACCAAGCGAATGTTGATGATGATGAATGTCAGCGCCCTCACAAAAGAAGTAATTTTGTGTAAAAAGTAACCAGCACCCTCCCCTCCCCCCACCCAGGGCCAGTTGGTCCCCTACCCTTGGAGTAGGCGTGCCCCAAAGCCGTTACAACTGTTAATGACATTTACGAATGTTTGCGAGAGTCGCCGCACATAATGCCAAAATAATGACGATGCCTGGATGGCCGGACCCAGAGTCAAACAGCCCCTTCCCCCCAAAAAGAACAACCCCAAACATCAACCCCTCACCCCTCACCCGCCATGCCACATGCAATAGAAAAATGACGCGGAAACTGTCAAAAATAAGAAAAAATAAAAATAAAAATGAAAATGGTAAAGGAAAATGGAAAAACCGCAGCCAGCGACAGCGTTTTGCGGTTTGCTTTACAAATGACCGTCGGCGTTGATAATGAAACTGTACCTACCCCGCCAGCCCCTCCCCCACGACACCCTAACTTAGTTCTCAGCAACGCCCCGTCAAATTATATAATAACGGCGTCAACATTAGCAAATTGTTCGCCTCTCCGCTGCATTCAAGCCAAAGCCAAAACGGACTTTATTCAGGCAGTTCCGTTCTTAGCTTTAATGGAACTTGGCCAAAACGCGAAGGGATTGTGTAGGCTATGATTTGTATTACTTAACTTCTGATTTCTACTGCCATGACTATGCATAGTTTTATTTAGCTGAAGTAGTTTTGGGCAAGCGTAAAGCGACCTGTAAAGGTGACCAAGCGAGAGTATTACTCTTTTCGTTAGTCAAATTATTAACAAAATAATAAAAATAAAACTATTAAAAGATTCTATATTATAAGCAAATTTATTTAAAAATCATAAAAATATATATTAATGTAGCATAAGAAAAAATATAATTATTATGCTATAACTATTCTGCAAAACGAATTTATTTTACAATACAATAATTCATCAATATTTTTAATTTATAATAATATAAATACCTTAATATTTTAATTTAATTTATAATATTAATATTAAATAATTACGCAAATAAAATAAATATTTATAGATTTCATGATACTAAAAACTATTAAATTAAAAAGCATTATTTTATTTTAAATTATATGCAAATTCATAAGTCAATTTATATATATTTATATATATTTATTATATGTATTAAATCATGAGAATATTCTCTTTTCGTATAAACTAATGTGAATTTAATTCACGCTAGCGCCACCTATGCGCGAGTAGCTGTAAGTTCAATATAAAACACTGCTCGGACAAGCAGTGCAGACGTACTCATGAAAAGCAGTGCAGACGTTACAAATAAATATATAAAAATGTTGCATTCAAGATTTCAATTTATATACAATTTTTTTTTAATTTAAATTACAAGATTAAGTTAGCACTAGCAAACCGAATAGCTTACAAAAAAAAATAAAAATGTTAATTGAAAAAAAATAAAACTGGTAAAAAAGAAATATATAATAAATTTAAAGTACTTTACTGAATTAAAGTAAGGTTAAATATTTAAAGTATTTTACTAAATTAAACTAAAATTAAATATACTATTTTTAAATTTCCTTAAATTGAAAAACGAAAGCATTTAATTTGCAGTTTTTACAAGAGCTCACAAACACATATCTGCTGCGCTTTGCTCAATGCAATGCCAATAAATGTCTCATTCACACTTTGAGAAGAAAAACTCAAAGAGTAAGCGATTGCATCGGTTCTTTAACGAATTCTTTCGCGAACGACTCGCAATTGTTTTCGTTTCTTTTGTTTCATTCTGGCTGTTCCCCGACCGCTTAGCTGTATTAAAAGAGAGCAAAAAACTATTCCGTATGTATTGGTGTGTAAGCGAGGCTGGGCTTCGCTAAACACCTCAATAGCGTATGTGAGTGTGAGCGTATGCTCCTGTAAGTGTAAGTGCAGACCGTTCCTTTGACTTTTTGAGTTGTTGCTGCACATGCTGAGATGAGCCGCATTGCGCGAGCGTCAATTCTTTCGCTACCTGAGATGTGAAGTTCGTGAAAAGAGCGGCACACGAATAGTTCGCTCAAACAAAAAACGAACAAAAACGAAGGTCGTTTGCTGAAAGTGAGAGTGAGAGAGTATGAATTTGTTCGGTTGATCTCACGAAAAGGGCGCGAAAGTTTGAACTGTTAACAAACAATTAATACAAATGTCAATTTAAATTAAATTGAAATAGGCTGAACAATATTTATTTTATTTTTATTTATTTATTTTTTATAAACATTGATCAATTTATGTACTTTAATAGAAATTTAATTAATTAAATAAATAAATCAAATGAAATCAAATTTGTTTTTTTTTTTTCGTTTCCAATTGAGAAACGAATGCATTTTGTTTATTAGATTTAAGTAATTGCAATATATTTACATGGTACATGTATTTAAAATTGTTATAACTTATATTATATATCCGAGTTGTTAAATAATAAATTCTAAAGCTTAGAATATGTTCAATTTATATATCAGTTGTATAAGTCATGTTTATATATAATTTATATTATATCATTTATATGGCCATGGGGTCATATAATCTTGTCTTGAAGTAAAAATACAAAATTTTGTACTAAAATCATTTAAAAACGAGAAAATGAAGCAAATGAAAATATGTAATATGAGGGACGACGACAGGTGAATAGCCTGTGAAAATATTTACAGCAAAATAAGTGGAATTGAAATAAAAATAATTTTCATACAAATGAAAAATAAAAACATAAATATGTGCGAATTTTTTTGCGGTGGGCAGAACCAAATTAAAAATTCAAATAAATTCTGTGTGAGCTTAATAAATCTTGGGTATTATATAGTAGCGCACCTGGGCGCAATAGCGATGCCAGGAGGAGTGATAGCGTTCCTGATTGCGTGCATTGGTGCGCGTGGCACGATGCAGTAGCAGCAGCACCAGCAACAGCAGCGACAACAGTGGCGGCCAGGCAGGACGCTGGAATAGGGACGTGGCCAGAGCGCAGAGCGCCAGGATGTCACCCAAATAGTTGGGCTGACGCAGATGGCCCCACATGCCGCTCAATAGCAGCCGGCTGCCCTGATAGGTATGAATGGTCTCGATGTTGGCAAAGATGGGATTCTGCGAGTTGAGACGATATTTGTACTTGTACGCGCAGCTGTAGCGCTTGATGGCCAATCCGAGTAGGAGCAGCGAGAGCACAGCATATGGAGCATACCAGCAGCTGATGCCTACGCGCTGTTCATAGAAATATTTGCTAACCGAGCTGAGCAGATAGGGCGTGGCCGCGTAGCGCAGCAGCAGCAAACAGCCATAGCCCTCATGCTGCAGCTCAAAGGAGCAGCTGAGATGATGCTCGAAGAGCAGCGCATCCAGCACATACAACAAGAGCGAACTGGCCGCCAGCAGAGCGCTGCCATCATAGTTGACATTCTGCCAATAGTAGCGCACGAGATAGACGTAGCCCTCCTGGGCCTGGGGCCAATGGGGCCACTGGATTGTCTGATAGATATAGCAGACGGCATAGAGCAGTGTGGTGACCAGGGAGAGGCGATAGTAATATTGCTTCAAATCGACACGTCCCAGCCACTTGGGATTCAGCTGACGGCCCAGGGCAAAGTCAATCAGGAAATTTCCGCTGCGCCCATAATCATTGACCAGCGTCTGGCGCAGCACATTGTATTTGGTGGTATCGACACGCCAATAGCTCCAGCTGGCAGCCACAAAGGCGCTGACCAGGCCATAGATGCAGAATCTCAGATAATGACGGAGTATGAAGCTGACCACTGGATACTTCAGATACTCGGCTATGCCGCCAGCAAGCAGCAGAGTGAAGCTAACGCTCAAGCCATTGAATTTATATGTTTCACGTGTGAGATGAACACGTCGTCCCGGCAGCAAAGCCACCAGCAGAAAGACCACAAATTGATAGGCCGCAAAGACGCCGACGACATGCGTCTGAAAGACCTGACGCGTCAAATAGTTCCAGTCGAGCAGAGCCATCGGATTGGGGCGTTTCAGCTGACAGCCATTGCGCGCCGTACAGCTCCAGGCGAGATAGTAGACCACATGGGGCACCGTCAGCAGCAGGAACAATGCTCCGGGCCAGCCACCAAATTCTTTGGGCACCTGCAGCTTGCGGCAGGCATTGCCAGACACCGGCGTCACCGACTGACGCGTGACATTGAAGCTGCAGAATTCCTCGTCCTCATCCTCCAGATGCTCGTCCTCCTCGTTAATGTCCTCCTCGCCGGTAGAGTAGCTGCGCCTTGAACTCTTCTCATCATCGTAAACGGAACGTGACACAGATCGGCTATAGCGACTGCCCTCCCTTGAGTTGTTCGTATTTGAACTCAAGCCCGCCACACTCGAGATGGTCTTCGAGAGCGAGCGACGCAGTCGCTCTGTGACACGTTTGCGTATGGATTCTGTGTCCACCTCGTCGCCGGTGCCGCCCTCGCTGCTGATCTTAATGTGTTCTGTGGTGACTGTGGAGCTGCTGTAGGTGCGACTGATGACCGGACTGTTTACCGAGGACGTAAGCAGCGCCGCATTCGGCGCAAGCGTCGATGTATTTGTAGTCAAGGTCATGGGAAAGCTACTGTTCAGAGTGCGCACAGGAGAGGATACCTAAATGGGAGAAGGAGAGAGAAGAGATAGATGAGTATCGTTAGAGATCAATAAATATATAATATATAAATATAAATATAAATATATATATCTGCCTGAAGGCCTCTGTCGCTCTGGCTTAAAAATTAAATTGTTATTTAGAATTAATTCTTAGCAACAATAAAATAAATAAATAAATAAAAAAATATATATAAATATAAATATAATATATAAATATAAATATAAATAATATAAAAATAAAATCAAAATAAATAAAAATTTAACCAAAAATTAAGTTAGCAATAAATAAAATATATTAAAATAAAATATATTAAAAAATAATTAAAATACAAATTTAACCAAAAATAAAGTTGGCAATAAATAAAAATTGAAAACAAAAGTAAATAAATATTTATACATATATAAAAATGATAACAAAGTTAAGCTATAAATAAAATTAAATTAAAAATTAATTTACATTAAAAATAAAATTAAAGTTCAAACCAAAAATACATACAAAAATAAATATATCATTTTTTCATTAAAAAAAAATAGTTTAAAAAATAAATAAATAAAATAAATAAACCAAATAAATAAAATAATGAAAATACATAAATACCATTAAAAAATACATTTAATAAAAATAAATACATAAAAAAAAATAAACAAATAAATAGAAAAATAAATTAAATAAATGAATTATACGAATAAATTACAACAAATTAAAAAATACATACAAAAAAAATATATTCTTTTTTCATAAATAAAAATAGTAACAAAAAAAATAAATAAAAAAATAAATAAATGAAATAAATAAATTAATAAAAATAAATAAATAAAATAATGAAAATACATAAATACCACTTTTTTTTAATTAAACACATTTAAAATAAATAAATAAATTAAAAAAAAAATAAATAAATAAATAGAAAAATAAATTAAATAAATTAATTATACGAATAAATTTTAAACAAAATTTTTAATATATATAAATAAATAGATGATAGTATAAATTGTTTAAAAGCACGAAAATATCGCATGCTATTCACAATAAACTGAACTGAGGCATCAAATCTTGAAGTATGTTGAAATAAATAAATATTTATAAGAATATAAATATATATATAAACATATAAACATACACATGTGTACACACATATATCTTATACAGCTGAACTAGATAAGACCTCAACGCGAATTGAATTAGACATAGAAAAGATAACGAAAGTTGAAAAAACTCTACAGCTAAACCGGTTAAGATAAACATAAACACACACAGACAGATATATCCGCTTATATAAAAACCCAAGTTGATCTATTACTGTATATATATCCAACCTTATCTAAATCTATATAAGCAAATAAACCTGCACCAACCTCATTAACTTCTTTGATAGGTGTTGGCGCCTTGGCCGTAGACCGCGTGCTGGTTGTGCGTGGCGGAACGATGGGCTGTCCGGCAGCGGAACGCGGCCGGCTAGAGCGACGGGCGCGCAGTCCGACATCGGCGATGGGGGGCTCAGCGGGCGGCGCCTTGTTGCGCGAGGGTGAAGCACGTGTGCGAATTCCAGCGTTGCCGCGTCGAGTCTGTGCAGCGATAGCGGCAGCAGCAGCGGTCGCTTGTGTAGTGGGTGGGGCCGCGGCGGCGGCAGCGGCGGGCATAAAATCCTCTGTGCGACGCGAACGTAATGAGCGTCGATCCATTCTGGTTGCTTAATTTAAATATTCACGATCTGTAAAAATATATGTGTGTATTTATATAATATATAAAAAAAAAAATTAAGCGCGCTATATTTTATTTATAGTATGCGCACACTACAAACTATTTGTGTTTACACTTTCCCGCCCTGTCTGGCCATACAAACTATCTACTTCTACTACGGCAATAACAACAAAGGCAACACTTTTCAGCTGGCACGAAAAAAACGGCGCGTACTGTACCCGGCAACGTCGCCGTCAACGTCAACGCCGACGTCGACGTTGACTTCGTCGTCAAAAAAAGCAGCGACAGCGACTGCAACAAATATTCTTATCTTTCCGTTATGCACTTACAATTAAACAGCAGCCAGTATTCTTTAAATGTTTTTTCCAATTTTGTTAAATTAATATTTTTACACAAAGTTCACTTTTAAAATTGCCAATCTTTGTGACATATAAAAAGGACGCTAGTCAAACCGTCCGAACACTGCCGAAATTATATTGTAAATGAGCGCGGCAACGCGTTGTTGTGTGCGTTTGGTGTTGCCGCTTCGTGGTGAATGCCTGTGCAGCGCAGAGTTGCCAATACATAGTAGGTTAAGATGACAGCTGCATAGATTCAAAAATATTAATATAATATTAATATTAATAGTAATCATTAGTTTAAATAGCTATGTATATTAAATTGTGTTTATGTTTTAAAACTCAGCTTGAAATGACATAGTTAGTTTCATTATTTGTTGCACTGCTCTGCACAATTCTACTGCATATGCAAATAAAACGCGCTTGTGGTCATATTTAGTACATTCTTTTGCTGCCTTTTTGCAAACACACACACATAATTCTACAACAAAAGGCACGACGAAGCGAGCGATAAAGACAAAAGGCAAAAGGAAAAAAAAAACTTAAAATTTACACTGCATATAGGAATATAATACGGAAGCATTTCTGTCAGTTCGAAAAATGTAAGTAGCACAAAATTAACAAAATCTCCACGACACATTAAAATAGCAAACATGTTGTGCAATCTAAACCTAAATTACCAGTGATTTATAACTGTTATGAAAACGTCGTCTCCTCTCCCAAACACCCAACGCCTAATAATATCCCTGGCCGTGCCCCAATAGCCATCGCAGTCGCAGCCGAACTCCCCCGCCCATCCATCTAAGGACGAGGGCAATTCCATAGAGAGAGAGAGAGACAAAGAGGAACCAAAGTCCAGAGAGACGCAATGGTCACACCACAATCGCCCGTTCCCATGTTCAACGGGCTGGACGATGATTCGTATAATGATGCGAAATATTCGCACGAGATCAACAACAAGATGCGTGTGCCGAAACGGATTAAGGCCACCGGCGAGTACTCCGATGAGGATCTGTTGCTATCGAATCAGAATGGAATGATTAGCTCATGGAATTATCATGACAAAATCGATATGAATGTGCCAGATCGAATTGTGGTGCTGGGTCACAATCAGCATCTGGAGACACGTTCGGCACCGCGTGAAATACAATTGGAGAACTCCATATTGCCCAAGAATCCATCGGTGGGCTTTCTACGTGTCCAGACACCGCCGCGCGTCATCACGCTCACCGATCATCATTTCCCATCGGCCTCAGAGCAAAATTCACCACATCTCCGATCCAATGGCAATCTCTATGGCAACGATCTCGACGGCGATGTGGATGACGACGAGGACGGCCAACGGGCCACACAATATGTTCGCTCCAATGGTAATGTGCGCATGGGCTTTCAGAACAGCAACGATGCCAACTCTGTGGAATCTGACTCGCAGGTAAGCAAAGGCACTATAAGATTTCTATATACATATTTCTATATATTTTATATAAGTCAGATCTGTCTGCGGAATTGCTAATCTTGTGCCGTATTTCATGACAGACCGAGCGCATTGCACGAGCGTAATTCGATACGATTTCGATTCCTTATCAGCCCATGTGCTAATGCAGCTCATGACGAAAGTTTCTGCTCTGTCCGCTCTACCGCCCCCAAAGCACATTTCAATTGTTTATATTGAGATTAGCGAACTGCTCAGCACTTGGCTTATTGCCTACGGATTTGATTGTTATTATAAATATTGATCGATGTGGTTAATTGGTCTCAGATTTAATAACAGAATAGCGAGAACGAGAGCATTCCATTAAAAATAGAGTAGAATTTGCTATATAATTATATATCATTTGCAGATCAATGAAAAATATGTTATTTAATTTGATCAATTTCATGTATATAGTATATCAATTCTTGATCAAGCTTATCTCTTATAGCTATATAGGTCTGTCTAGGCTGCCAACTAGATTTTTCAATTCATTATACCCTGAACCCATTGAAAATGAGGAAATCAGTAAGAATTATTCATCAGATAATACAGAACAAGCAAGACAGCTAGACGCCTGCATAGGCGTATATATGTATGTGATTTTGCGTGTGTATGTGTGTATTATGTATACAGAAGTGAATCATGTAATTCTTGGAATATATACAAAAGTTCTTCGAATGGTTCAGGCGTACGCGCAGTCTTGTCTCGAGCTTTCTTACTTGCTTCTTTTTTTTCAAATCTGTAATAATTGAAGTTTTTCCTTAGTTCTTATAGTTATACCTCCATAAACTCTTCTCGATAACATTTCGAATTTGTCATCAATATTAATTAAGAAATCTATGTAAACTTTTATAACTCTTCTATATCTTATGCCTGTTGCTTCTGTATATTCCGTAGGGAAATCTTAATCATTTATGCTATTTATAATAGTTAAAGTATCTGCTATAACTATTCATAATATATTAATAGCTCCTTGAATATATTTCTATTTTTGTTTTTTACATTTTTAAGTCTTAACTAATCTTAATAAATAGCTTCTTCAGTTAGTTCATGTAGAATGTTTCTCTTTCTCATTTCTGATATCTAAGCAAAGCTTGCATAGTTTCAGATATAGTAAAATAGCTTCCATTATGTTCCATTATAATATTTAAAATTAAATCTATTTTGCTTTTTCAGCTCAATACTCATATGTCATATATCTGTCATATATATATATATGATATATATAACATATCTGAAATACTTGATATGCTCTCAGATATCTGCTATAGATATTTAATATTCCTTTTGAATGCTAATTATTTGTTGTTTAAAATTTGATATATATAATGCATTATTAATGCTTCTTCATCTCCATCTACCCATATATATATGTTATCATATATCAACATTTCGACTCCTTTCCCATTCAGTTTTTTATATATTTTTGTACAAATTTTTCATCTCTAATACCACAATTTTGCTCTTTACTATTTTTGCACTATTATTTTACCGGAACTCTCTGTGAAGTTTCCATTTGGCGTCAACTATTCGCTCGAGTAGATGCTGGCCATGCCCGGGGCACGTTGCTCGCAATCCTTGGCCATTGCCTGCTGATAGACAGGATGCTGGTCGGGCTGCTGTCGCAGGGGCTTGGCAAAGGCACGACACTTCCAGACGTCCACCTCGGTGGCCAGGCATTTGCGAAAATCGAAATCGCACAGGCCCAGCGTATAGAGATGTTCGCTTGGCTCAAAGTAGTGCAGGCCGCGACCGATTTTGATGACAATGCCGGAGCTGAGGACGATCTTGCGATCGTGCAGCGTTTCGTCCAGCTGGAAGTTCATGTGAATGTTGCCCGTGGCCAGATCGGCGCGTATCTGTTGCAATATATGCAATTGATTCTTTGGCAATGCCAGATCCGGCCGCGTCGTCAGTCGTATGTACTTCAAGTAGCGACAACTCTTGACCAGAACCTCGAAAAAGTTCACCAGATTCTTGAATTGATGCTGCTCACAGAGCTGCGGCTCATTCAGATGCGCCTCCTTCACACTATCATTGAAATAGGCGCCCAGCAGCCGTTGATAGCCCCGGCCCCGGGCATCCCGTTCGATGGTGATGTGTTCCAGCAGCTTGCTGGAATGCAAATGTGCCTTGACCTGATCACGCAGCTGATTCGCGCGTGCCTCGTACAACTTCAGATACTTGAGATAGAGCTGCTGTTTCTTGGGATCCGAATTGGCCAATTGATTCAGCTTGAAGATGCTCTCCTCATACAGCAGTATCGCCTCCATAATATGGCCCGTCTGCTCGCACTTGAGCGCACCGCCAATGGACTCCAGTTTGGGCAGCTCATCCTCCTCCGAATAATGCGCCTGTGACATGTTTTTGAATTGATTTTTTTTTTTTTAATTTATTTATTTAAATTTTTGTTTAATTTTGCCTACGCCTGGACTATTTTCTGATGCTGACTGAATATTCAGAGCGTGCTGTAAATGCATTTAGAATTTTTGCTAAATTTGAAAATATTTTAATATTTTCCTAAAGACCAATTTGGCTTGCCAATTTGCGCTTGAGCCAAGCTAACTTACTTGTTAATTAAGCCTGTTTTTAGATGGTTTTAAGTCCGCTTAAATCAATTTGATTGTCAAGAAAATAAATTTATAAGTTGTCAAAATTTCGATAGAGCTAAGCAACGGCTGCATATAAATATTTAAAATATTTTTAAATATTTATTATATATATTTTTTACATTTCATATTTAAACCATGGTCTATCAGAATTTTGCCGTAAGCTCAGCTGCACTTTAAGCCAAGTTTTCTAATGCTCCCTCTTTCTCTGTCTCCCTCTCCCACACAGCTCACAACGGGCAGCGGCAGCAAGCGGTCGCAACAACAGCTGCAGCTGCAGCAACAGCAAAACAATCTGGACGCCTCCATGCTGGCGCAGCGCGAGGGCACGCCCATGGGCGAACTGACGCCGCACGAGGAGATACTGTATCTGCGCCGGCAGCTGGCCAAATTGAATCGACGCGTGCTCAATATTGAGATCAACAACGAGCAGCGGATGCAGCGCGAGAAGATTGTCTATTGCCTGGGCCTGGCCTACTTTGTGCTAAAGACGATCTTCTGGCTGAATCGCAATTAGAGCTAACAAAAAGGAATCAGGATGCTATAGCCTGATGGTGCTTAAATCCGTTTGTTTATTGACTACGCAACACGCCGGAAGAGAAAAAAAATAACTTCGAGTAGCAGATTTTCTATTTTCCCTTACAGTTTTCGTATTTTCGCCCGTCGGCGCTGGGAGAGATTTTGTTGTTTTCCTTAAATTTTCCTTTCTCTTTTTTTTTTTTTTTTTGCCATATTTGTTATAAGTCTCTGTCTTTTAATTAAATAAGCACAACTATGTTTTTCCGTCGTGGATACCCAAAAAAAAGAAAAACTATTTTTAATATATGTCAATCTATGGAAAAATGTATTAAATCTGCTTCTCAAAGCAGCTCAAGTATTTACATATATATGTCTGAAGCAAACCAACCGAAGTAACTCCAAAACAAACTCTTCTTAAAGCAAGATCTTAAATCCCAAATTTTTTTTATATATATGTGTGTGTGTGCGTATCCCATCCGAACCCATCCAAAGCACGGAACTGAAAGTTGTTTATAAATACATATATCATATATCTGTATATAGATATACAAATATATGTTATCTTAATCTTATAGCGCATAATTTGATATATCGCACTTGAAAGTTGATCTGAATTCTTATTGTGCTTTTGTTAAATGTTAGTTTTTATTAGCCTTAACATTGTTAAACATAATCCCATGGAGTACTATATACTATTTGGATCCCAACATAGAACGTGAATTAACGCTATTTCTATGCAATAGATAAACAACATACATAACATATAAACATAATAACATTAAAGATTTCTAACATTTTACATCTAATGAATCCCAAAAACAGCAGCAAATGAAATCATTTAGCTTTAGTGATCGATTATTGAATGAGATGATATAAAAAAAAAAAAAAGATACAACAATAAATAAGAATAAAAACGTTTCAAGCTGTGTTCTTTTTTGTATTTTCTTCGTAAAGTAAGTTAACTATGGATATATGAATATATATTCTATAATTCAAGAGTATATTATATATATAAAGGAATACTCTCTATATGGAAGGAATATACATATATATGACTATATTCTGTATAGTACTGTACCCTTTATGTGGGACTATCCTTTATATAGTAGTAAGCTAATATAGAAATATTCACCATATACTACTATGCTCTATATACATATACAATACTCTACTCTATTCTACTATAGAGAATATAGAGTAGTATAAGTAGAGGAGTATATGCATAGTAGTAAGTTCCAAATAAGAAGACTTTTCTCTAAACTACTATGCTCTATATGGAACTCTACTTTTTATAGTACTATGCTATACGTAATACTCTACATCATATTGGAATACACTACAAATAAGTCTATTGTCTGTGTAGTATTAAATTCTATAGAGCACTGTTGCCTATATAATACTTTATATATTACTAACTTATACTGCATCATACTCTGATCTGAAATTTCTTCAAGAACTGAGCTTCAATAAGACCTTATACTATATTCTATGTGTTTGCTATTAATCTACATCATATCATTCCATATAGTATTCTAGTCAAGTGTAGAACTCTACACTCCATAGAGCATCAAACTTTTATTCGAACTTCTTTCGTAAATCTATCAAATATACTTTTAATATTCCATATAGTTCAGATTTTTTTCCACAGACTTTCAGATTTTATATTACTTATGCCATTTTCAGCCTTACTTCAACAGCTTATTTTCAATAAAAAAAAATAAATAAATAAAAAATAATAAAACATTTTCTTTTAACGCATTTAAAAAATGTATTTTATTTTATTTAATTTTTTTTTGTTCTTTATTTTTTTCTCATATTGGAATTAAATTATATAGATATTAATTAAGACTACAGATTAAATGCAATATATTTTTTGTTTCTTCTTTCTTTTTTTTTTATTATTTTTTTTTCTTTTTCCAACATCTTTAGGTATTAACAAAGATGTTTATCTAGAGTTCAATAATTACGAAAAACCTGAGCGAAATTTCGTTCGTTTTTGAACGTCATTGAAAAAAGCTCTCTCAACGCCTTTTCCATTATTTTGTTTTTTGTTTTTGTACACTCATTTTCATTAAATCTGATAACTTGTTTAACATTACGCATATAGAGCTATTGGTATATATCGATCTATATAATAGACGGTAAATAAGCCGACCCTAGCAACGTTTCTCATCTTCTCTTGACGTTTGTGTGTGTATGAGTAAATTCTACTCACATTTTACAGGATATTTTCTGAGAACAATGGTTAATTTTTCGATTTTAGTGTTTTGTATTTTCTTTTTTCTTTCTTTTATTTATAATGGAATTACGTTATCGTTTAATTTACAAATTTTTATGCAAGATTTACAAATTGATCAATTTCATTCGTTTTGCCGCCGTCTTTATATATATACTTTAGCTTTCTCTCTCTCTCTCTCTCTTTGTGTTTTTTTCTGCGGCGGGATCAATTAATCCAACGCGTTGAGTTCGACTTTAAAAAAAAACTGAACGGTTTTGTCCTCTCTTGAAATGTGTATACTAAAAGACACGCCTACTACTGTAAACTTAAATTCTTATGTATAAATACAAATGTGCATATGTTCATTTTGTTGTTGTTGCTGTTTGTTTCCCTTTAGTTGCGTATTTCAACAGCAACATTCCTGTTTGTTTTAATATTTTTATGGGGGGTGGGGGATCTCTCTATTAAGTTTTTTTTTTTTTTTTTTAAGGGTATGTGGAGTGTGTGTGTGTGTGGATCTTATAAGAAATGTGATTGACTGAATGAGGAGTAGGTCCACGGTTGATGCTCTTGTTCTTGTGGTAGCCCTTAATTATGCCAACAAAGTAACAATGCTTTACTCGCTCTCGTCATCGTCGTCATCGTCAGATTCATCCTTTTTGCTCTTTTTCGCTGGCTTTTTGGCAGGCTTTGAGCGCTTCTTGGCTGTTCCATTGGCCGCACCACCACCGCCACCATTGGCCTCAAAGTCCTTCACGGCACGATCGTAATCGTCCTTGGCCTTGGCTGCCTTCGCCTCCCATTCCTGCAAAAGCAAATAGCAATTAATCATTAATTTCATAACATGAATTTCAAATTGATTGCTCAATTCGTTTTACTTACCGACTTATCCTTCATTGCTCTCCATAATTCACCTCCACGCTTGGCCACCTCGGTGACTTTGATGCCAGGATTCTCACGTTTGATCGACTCGCGTGCGCTGTTCAACCACAGCATGTAAGCGGAGAGAGGACGTTTTGGTTTATCGGCCATTTTATTTTGTGTTTTTGTGTGTGTAAGTAGTGAGTTACTAAATTAATTTGCTAAGCTTCGAGCTGAAATGAAAATATCAAGAGAAAACAACATTTAATTAATATCCGTTACAGTGTAAGAAATATGTACGCAGAAGAAATGCCGCTCAAAAAATAGCAAAGAGAAGCCACCACCATAGAGCAAAGAAGCATACACACGAACACATACAAAAGTAGCCAGGCAGGCACACTCACACATGCAGCAATGGCCGCGCGCACCAAAAGAGATGGCTATACTGCTCACTCACACACATACACACACACTTACGCTCGGGCACTCTGCTGGCGTCGAAGCTGACAATTCTGAAAAGCGCGCGCGCGCGTCTTTCTAACTAAAAACAACATCAGAGTGCGCGCAGCCTAAACAGTATTTACATATCAAATTAATAACAAATTAAAATGAGCATTTAAATGCCTAATTTAAATATTCTCAATATTAGCAGCCATTTTCTTTATGCTGCTGGTCCCACAGCGCGCTGAGTGCAAAAGACCGAAATGGCAACACTTTTTTCTGTATGTACTGCTGCCGCCTCGGACTGGCTGCTTGCTTGCTTGCTTGGGCCTGTGTGGTACAGCAGCGTCGTGTATGCGACGCGCTCTTTTGCACTGGCACAAGCACAGGCCCAGTGCCAAGCGACGTTTTGTATGAGAAATGTACTACAAAGAGCAAATTTGTATGGTGAAAAAGCAAGCAGCAGGCGAAAACTAACTGAAAAGCGTGTTAAATATGTTTTTAAAATGGCTGTTGAAACTGCAAATTCACTATTTAATTAATATAATTGGCATGCCATTCAAGAAATCTAACACTTTTTAAAATTTTCAATTTAGTGGCTTTCTTTTTTACAAGTAAGCAATATTGTTTTGTTGTCGTTATTTTTTAAATAGAAGAAATAAAAACTATTTAGTCACACTTTAAATTTAGATTTTAAGTCTTGCACAAAATCATTTTAATTTTGTCCCCATCTCTTATGACTGCGTGCGTTTACCAACCTTTCACGTTTCACTACTGACTTCAACTGTACTGAGTGAATCAAGCAAACAGGCAAGGAAACTAAAAGCAGCAGCAAACGTTGGTCATGCAGCGCGGCAGCGACGTCGGCAGCAGATAAATTGCCGGCTGGCCAGTTTCTCTCACTGAGAGTGAGAGAGCAAGTAAACGAGAAGTCGCGACTCGCGAGAGAGCACAAATGAAGGGGCAAAGCAGAAACGCTGTTAAATGCCGAGTAAAAACAAATACAAATACGGAAACAAAGTAAAATATGTGAATAGGAGAAAAACGCGCGCATTCTCCATATACTGTCCCCGTGTTATTAAAGAACAATAAATTGTTCAACAAAAGTAACGCATTTTTTATACATAATTATGCAAAATAAATTCGATAAACCGCCCAAGCAGCCATTTTGATTGAACGTCGCTCACGTCAAGCAGAACCTCAGAAAATAATTCGCTTTACTCTCTTCGTACAGCAACCTCGTACATTCTGATGAGTCGAATTGAAGTGCGCTCACTGGGTACTGGGAAAATATGAATGATAACTAAATATTGTTGATTTTTTTTATGAATTGATTCACTGCACAATTTAAAATAATAAAATAACATAAAAGTCTTGTAACCACTTCTAAATTCACTGAATAAGTTGTTCGTTGTCTTATATTAAACCAAGTTTCTCGGATTCCACCAACCTTTCTCTTGAGCTGCTCAATATTAACTGTACGAACTCAGCGTTCGCTGTTATAACGAAAACAAGCAGCTGGTAAAAATGGTGATATCGTCGTCGCAGTCAATATACATACGCAGAAATGCTACCTAAGATGAGCGCGTGACGCAAAACGTACCCTTAACGAGGCACGACGAAGCACGACTTTTGAAAACAAGCTTGATTAATATAGATGATTATTAGATATTCAAATTGATAAATAAAAAATAATATGTTTTGTTCATTTATAAATATTAAACTACACTTTTTATATTAGTGCTATTAAATTTGTATAATTTTGCTTATTGCAATTTATTGCTTCGCTCTCACGGCACGTAACCATATCTAAAAGAGCAAACGTGACAGAGAGCGAGTGCAAAGCCAGCCGGCTTATTATCTGAGAGCACACGGTGAGATAAATCAGAAATATAAAACTAAAGCGGAAAAGCCGATAAAAGCCATGTAAAAACAAAAATAACATCAATAAATACTCAGTTCGAAATGTAAATGCAGTAAATGGCAATAACAAGGCATCCATATATGTACATATGTACGCAATAGAAACAATTTCAAATGAACTAATAATTATGAACTATTTTAATAATTCCTCATCTGCCCCACATTTTATCCACATATGAGAGGGAGTAGAGGAGTGGAGTGTCTTTTCATCTGCCTCGTTCCAATGGCTCTGGCTCTCTCACTGCCTTGTAGTACATACAGAACGAGCGCTGAGACCTCACTTAAAAATGGCGCCAAAAATGACAATTTAATCTCAAGCAAAAACATATTTTACAAAACCGCATGCATTAAATGATTATGTGTTTATGAATATGTACATATATATAAAGCTCTATATACATACATACATTTAAGTACATAAAACCATGCATATACATACATACATACATACATACATATGTACAAGTTGATATCCATGTCATAGTTTGTTTAATTTGTAGCTACGAAATTTAGTTAACCATTTGAATTGAATGCTAAGCAAAGTTCAAGTAAATGCAAATCTTATTCTCAAATAAGTTTTACGATATTTCATAAAAATCAATAATCATCAAAATTTTAACAGAACTTTAATCCATTTCATATCTTTTTTATGGAAGAAATTCATCCGACGAGCCTTGCTTTTGAGTTACATAGCAGCGAGGTTTTTGCTGTGCGCAAATAGATAAGGTTGAAATAACAAATGCTGACGTCACAAATGGAAGTGCTTGAAGAAATAAGCAAGCAAAGCATTGATTTTATGTGTAGTTATTTTTTCGCGAATTTTTTTTTTTTTATTTTTAATTTAGTGTTTTTCATATTTTTTATTTTTATATTATTATTTTTTATTAACTATTTTTGTTTCTTTTCGTTGCTAAAATTAATGTTTTATTGTTTATTTGTATGATTAACTTAAGACTTTTTCTGAAATATCTTTAAGCTACGTACCTCAAAACTTGAGTTCAAATTGAAATCCAATAAAAAATTAAAACAGAGAATATATTGAATGCAAGATGGAAATGAAATCAGCTATTGATTATAATCACAACCTTCTTTCCCAGAGATTTGCTGCAAATAAAAACGAGAACATAAATTACAAGGCGAACCTTCAACGCTTCTCTCATTGTAAAAAATCTCAAGCAGGGCAGATTTTTTTTTGTATGGGCAAACATACATACAAACATTGTAACGGTTGCTTGTAACGGCTGCTGTCCCGTTTAGGGTTAAGTTACCCACCCAAATGAATAGCGAAGAAGAGCAAGAAAAAGTGAGAGAGGGAACGAGTAGGAGAGCGAGCGCGCAGAGGCTGTGGATCGTTTTCCCGCCATCGACTTATTGCAGAGCGCTAAATCGTGTGCCTAGAGGAAAACTCTCGTTGCAGTCGTTACTATTTGAGGGTATATTTCTAGCTGGGAGCGGGAGCGGGAGCGGGCAACGGGCGAAGGCAGCCGTTCGCACAAAGGATAACGATGTCACGCGCTGTTTGCAATGCACAAAACAACAAGGACACTGTAAATGGAAGCACAGTCGAAGGACTCTTTCTCTCTCTCTCTCCCTCTCCCTCTCTGTGAAATTCTCTGTGCGATTTCCTGCTAAGCTGCATTATCAAACGGCATACAAAATCTTTTGAAGACTTTTCGAGTTCCTTGAGTTCACATGAATTGCTTAGGGTAGACGTTCAAGGTAGGTAAGGCCATATCTAGGAGCCTAGGACAATGCCAATGCATTCGGTTTGTCTATTTATTCAATTTGATAAAAAAAAAAATAATAATAATTTTAATAAAGAAAAACACTTCAGAGCTAAAAATGATTTGCTCTATAAGTCTTCGATAAGAGTCTGTCCTTTCTTTAGTTATATATCTACAGGAATTTCCAATTGTTTATTTAATTTATGCAAACAGTCTAGGGAACAAAATATAAAAATCAATATCTCTTAAGAGGCGTTTGCTGTTGTAACCAAGACTTAATCGCCTTCAATTAATCGTTTATCGACTGTCAGCAGCTGTCGTTACATTCTCCTGTTGATCAGTTTAAGGTCTAAGTATATATCAAATATCTTTGCATTTGCTATCCAAAACAAGAAAACTCAGTAAATTCTTCTTTCAAAGTAAAAATATACTGATTCGCTATTAATGTATAGTTTATCGACTTTCAATAGCTATCGATCTATCATCTTTTGGGGTAAGGTCTATATAGGTATATCATATATATCTCTGGAAGATTCAATAATTTGATCTGTAATCGATTTTCAGCAATCGATTAACAAATATGCCTTTGCCATTCTTCCTTATCGATTTTTATTACTGATCAAACAAATATTTTTCCTTTGCCACAGCATTCATTTCATCAAGCTTAAGCGTTAATCGATTTCTAACAACTATCGATAAATCGACTCTATAAATCAACTACACTGAAGCAGTCTTCTTTCAATCACAACTATAGAGAATTGCAATTAAGCAAGATAACAAACGAACTGCGAACTGCGAAGCATGTAGCAAAAGCTAAAAGCAAAAAGCGAAAGCTTTGCCAAACCAGCACAAGCAAGAGCACGAGCACGAGCACGAGCAAGAGCCGAACGCCCACAAACACAAAAGAAAAGATGCTCAAAGCAACAATAGGCTGGCCGCAGTTTTCAGCTGGCATTGCGAGCGCGCGGTTGCCTAACGAATATACTATATTTGGCGTTTCTCTTGTTTTTCGCTATCCCCCCCCATCCAAATGTCCAGCCATGGCGGTTTACCATTCCGCTTCACCGACGAACGTCATATAAAGTTCGTGGAGCTATATAGCCGTGAACCGTGCCTCTGGAGTCGTCAGCCCCGTCTCTGGGGTGCTCGCAATGCGGCCTATAAGCGCATACAGATGGGCATCAATGCTGAGGCGGAGTCTATGGAGAATCCGATTACACTGCAGGGTGTTAAGATGAAAATCAAAAATATGCGCACAGGCTATCACCAGGAGCTAAAGAAGATCCGAGCCAATCCGAAATATACACCGAAAATTCCCTGGTTTGCGCCGTTGCACAAGTTTCTGGCCCAGTTTCTGGACAAGGTAAATTATATTATATATTAAATTATAATTATATTATATATCATTCGAACAGAAATTGGATGAAGAAATAGTGCTCGTAAATACGCCGCCTTTGAAGCGCTTACAGATCAAATTGCCACGCCTCAAGCCCATAAAGCTGCTGCCATTGGAGTCCGAGGAGAAACCAGAAATCAAAATGGAACTTGAGCCCAATCAACAAGTTGTAATACCCACTAGTGCTCTACCCCTAATGCCGGCTCAGAGTCCAGTACCAGCACTAGCACCTCCGCTGCACTTCATAACACCCCCCGTCCCAGCCCCCGTCCCAGCCCCCGTCCCAGCCCCAGCCCCAGGCCCAGTCCCACTCCCAGTCACAGTCACAGTCCCAGCGCCAGTCCCCTCCCCAATCGAACCCAACTCCATGCCAACTGTAAGCTCAGCATTTTTTGATCGAACTCGGGCTCTACCAATGCTCAACGACGATGAGTTTATGTTCTTCGGCCTCAGCGTTGCGGCTCAACTAAGGAGTATGCCTCTCTCGAATGCGATGAGCATGCAATCGAAAATTCAGTATATGCTCTCAGTGGAGCGTCGCAAAATCAGCGGCGATACCACAGAGCTAAATATATTTACTTAAAATGCTACGTCAAGAAAAGGTCACGTCTTAAGAGGACACGCAGTTTTATTATTCATGTATAAATTTAATGTAGATGTTACATACTATATACATAAGTGTTTCTGCAAGCAGAAAAGTATTTTTAAGTGCTACTATGTGATTATTTAAAAAAAAAAAAAAAAAAAAAAAAATTAAATAAATAAGTAAATATAAAATTTGATTAAATTTACAGTAGAATTCGCTTATAACGACATTTAAGAGACAACATTACATCGTTTTATCCAGACGCAAAAATTATAAAAAAAAAGTAAAAAAAAAAGTAAATAAATAAAAAAATGGACTAAATTTACTTAGATAGGATGGAGCAAAAAACTTTTTTTTTATCATATTCGTAATTGGTTTTTTAATGAAATAAATTAATTTGTTAATAAAAAATATAACAAAATTAAATTCTGCATGAGTTTTTTCTCTTTATTCTTAATATTTTATTATTTAGCTATAATTTTTATTATTTATCACTAGTTTTTGATGTGTTTGTAAAATAGTTTTGCAGAGCATTATTTATACGAGACATGCAGTCCGTTAAGTTCTCGTCATTAAAATTTGACAGAATAAATCTATTCAGAATATCTGCAGCTTGAAGTGCCTTCGACGCGCTTGGTGCTGGCTCTTCGTCATCTTCATTGTCATCTCCATCGTTATCTTCGTTATTCTGACTGTCATCTAATATATTTTTAACAATATTATCTTCAGAGAGCTCCTCACAAATCGCCAGAGCATTGTCAATAAGAATATATTCATCTAGGTCTTCCTTTGAAATCGATAACTGATTTCTGAGATCTATTTCCCAAACCGATTGAGGATTGAGGAAATCATCTTCGATTTCAATATCCTTCGAAAATATACTATGTGGAGTATCGAAATTATATTCAGCAAGTCCCGAGCGCATAAAACAATTCGCAATTGTTGCTGACGAAAGTTGTTCCCATGCATCATTTATCATTAGTATAGCATCTTGAATGGTCATTTTTGGGTAACTTTTATTCTTATTTTCTTCCATTTTCATTACTTTAAGTAGAAGATTTTTCCGATATGTTGATTTAATCACGCGAATTATACCTTGTTCCATGGGCTTCAATACCGAAGCCGTATTTGATGGAAGAAAGACTAGAGTGATATTACTAAGATCATTTATCGTGGGATGTACTGGAGAATAATTAACTAATAGCAATATCTTCTTATTCTGCTCTTTAAGCTCAGCATCCCACTCGCGCACCCAACTAGTAAAAATTTCCGATGTCATCCATGACCAGTTATTATTATAGTAGTCAACAGGCAAGGGCTGAACATTGTTAATGCATCTAGGTCGCTTGGATTTGCCTATAATCAATATTTTTTGTTTTTGGGTACCGCTCATATTGGCTGCAAGCAGCAACGTTATCCTTTCCTTGGACAGCTGTCCTTCAGTGCATTTTTCACCTATAAATTTCAATTTTAATAAATAGAATTCATTCAATATGATTTTGCTTCCCACCTTCAAATTTCAATGTTTGATCTGGAGTCAATCTGTAGAATAATCCAGTTTCGTCGGCATTAAAAATCTCATCATCACTGAAATCCTTGCGTATTATAGGCCAAACCTTTGTTAGCCACTCGCTGGCATCGCTGTTGTCTCCACTGATGAGGATATTATGTCTTACCTTAAAACGACTGATCCAACTAGCCGAACAATTGAAATCTTCAATCTTGAATTGCTTAGCGAAAAAATTAGCTTTTTCTTGAAGCTGTGGACCGGTTAATGAGATTCCTCGACTGCGTTGCATAATTATCCATTGTAACAATGCCTTATCGACTTGATCTTGTGTCGATGGTTTGGCACGTTTACGCTTTAGAATATTACGATTGAATAAATCTCTTATTTTTTCCTTATCCTTGTTTATTGTGGCAATCGTTGTGTGGCAAACGTTGAATTCTTTTGCCAGAGTTACGTTGCGTTCACCGGCCTCCAAGCGTTGAATAATTCCCATTTTCTCTTCAACAGAGAAGCATTTTCGTTTCAAAGACATTTTACGGCTATCATGCACTAATGCCCAATTTGAACTGTATGATTTGAAAAAGAAAAACTAGAAATATACGTTCAATCCGGTTATAACGACTCCGCTTATACTTATATGATTCTATTGGCCCCCATACAAACTTACATATACATATGTATGTATGTATGTATATATACAAGCTAATCTGCTTATTACGTTTCCGCTTTTAACGACAAACTGGTTATATCGACGATATTTTTCACAGCTCAACCGGTTATTACGACGCGCCGAAAATAAATGCAGCGAAATAATAACAAAGCAAAGCATCAAACGAATCTGTTAGAAATATTTACATATACATACATATACATGTGTACATTTGTATATGTGTATTTATCAATGCTTGTGTGCGTAGCACCAAATATTGCTGAGAGAGTCAAAGAGCGAGAGAGCGCCAGCCGACGTCACATAAATGCTTATATAATATACCGTTATATCTCTAGTTTCTTCATTGTCTTTTTTTTGCAAGGCAATTTTAATGCGCAGAGTTTCAAAATTTAATAAAAAAAACTATATTTTTAACAATAAATAAATTAAATTATTGTATTTTGTTTAAATATTTATTTGTTATATTTTGAAATCTATTGCTATCGTAAAAAAATAGTTTTTCTCTTCTAGTCATAACGTAAAATAGTCGATCCCTTGACAGTCGTAATGACCGGATTTCACTATATTGATGTACATATGTACATATGTATATTATATCTTATCGTATATTATTATGAACCATTAGACAATTCTTTTTCTCCTTAAATTTTACAAATATTCCATTGCAGCTGTGAATAAATGTTTCTGCATAACATTCAAATAATATTATATTACATTAAAGGCTCGATTAATCACGTGATTCGTGTCACGATAGATTGATCAGCACAGAACCATCGTTAATTGTTATTAGGGAATTTTGTATATTGGTTTAATCTAAACAAAGAATATGCGAATAAAAGCATAAAAAGCAACGCATCGGCCGCATAAACAGAGAGCGCGCTAGCAAATGCTAAAGCACCAAGGCAAGTACATTGAAAAGCAGAAGCAACAGCAATAGCAATAGCAAAAGCAAAAGCAAAGCGAAACAGTAACATAAACAGCAACGAAAGCAAACCGTACTGTACCACAGTGGCGAACAAACAAACGAACGAGCGAGCGAGTGAGCGAGCGAGCAACTGAGCTGAACTGAAGAGAGCAATAGCGTATGAGAACGTGAGAGCATGAGAGCGTGAGAGCGCGAGAGCATGAGCGCGCCGCCTAAGTGCTAGTGGCAGAGTGAGCTAGTATGAGTGTGTGCTGTGAACGCGTGTTAATGTGTGGGTGAGTGTAGGCTGGCCCGAGTCAGGGTATTTTTGCGCTATAACATAAAATTTGGTCTTATATTATGGCGCAAACTAGCTATCTTTTTGGCATATGCGGTGAGTTCGGCTAGCATGAATCACAAACACCCTACGCACGCACACACACAGCCAGCCGCTGGCATTGACGACAACAGCTTTTACATGCATACATGCATACATATGTATATGTATATGTATGTATGTATGTATATACTTATGTAAGTATTTATGTAAGTGCATGTGTGTGTGTGTGTGTGTAGAAATCGTCGTTCAATTTGTCAGCCTCAGTCAGAGAAAACTGCGAAACCGGACGAAAACAGCGACGACGACAACGAATTGCTGAGTGTGATTGTTGTTGCGGTTGTTATTTCTTTTTTTTTTTTTTCTTTATGAGCAGCACATGCTTATCGTTGTCTCTCTGAAATTGTGCAACAACAACTAAATGCGCTCCACTGTGTCGCTTGGGCACAACAAGTCCGAAGAAAATGACACCCAAAAGTTTTACAGTTTAGTTTATGACATTCAATGATCCATTTCACTCACTCTCTCTCTCTCTCTCTCTCTCTCTCTCCATCTCTCTCTCTCTCCATCTCTCTCTTTCTGTCTCTCTGTTTAGTTCTTAGGTTACAATAATTATATTGCAGCTGATGTGAACTTTAAACAGTGATAAGATAAAGTCGCGTGAGAGAGAAAGAGAGAGGGAGAGAAAGGGAGAGCTATATGCAATGGCTTACAGCGCATTTGAAACAGCATCTGCTCTCTCTTTTAAGCATCTATAACATTTAAACTAAAAAAGAGTTTGCAAAAATTTAAATGTCAGTTGGTAGTTTAATGTTTTAACCAATAAAATATGAGCGAATTTATTTTAAAAATATTTTTTAAACATTTTATAATAATTAAAAACTATAAAAAAATAAAAATAAAATAAAGTAAAGCTATTTATTATTTTTTTTTTAATAATTTAAAAATATATTAAATTATTAATTTATTAAAAATTTATATGTATTTGCTATGACTATATAAAATAAATCTGTGCATTATGCTTGTTATTTCCTTATTAAATCAAGTCAAGTTTCGCTTTATAACTCAAGATCATTTTGTGCAGCTCTATCTCCCACCTGTCATAACGGGCCCCCCCATTATCCCACCGGCTGATGTGAAAATGAAGTTGAGAGCTTCACTTTCGTAGCTCGCCCACGAAATTGGGTCACATGAAGGCGGCTGTCTGCTGCATGGCCCAGAATCACAGCAGACTTTCGCAGAGTTCGAGTCGAAGTTGGGCTTTGGGGGGCATGATGGGGCTTAGAGGGTGTTGCGAGTCCTGTTGTTGTTTCAAATCGCGCAACTGCATCGCCAGCCGCACACACACTCGGTCAACACAACAATAGGCAGCACATGAAATGTGTGTTCAAGATACTGAACTTGGCCTTTGCAAGACTCGGTGGGGCCTCCTCTCGTGTGGGACCAATCGGCCTGACCGACAGTGCGACCGACCGACCGACCGACCGACCGACCGACCGTCTGTCTGCCCAGCTGTCTGGGGCTGTTTTTGGGTCCTCGAGTCACACACACACACACTCACAGAGAGACCCTGTCGAGCAGCGTCAGCAGTGCCAACGCCATCGTCATCGTCATCGCCACCGCCCTCCAAACAACAGAAACCCATCCGCATATTTTGCGAGCACTCACTCTGCTCCCACTCGGTATTTATATGCATCATCAGCTGTTCGTGTGAACCGAGCGAACCGTATAGAGAGGCCAGAGACAACAGCCAACAGCCAACCGCAGCCAGCGAGCAGAGTCTCTGATTCTGAATCAGTTTCAGTACCAGATGCAGCCGACAGCGCATTACGAGGCAAAAATACTTCAAACCTCTAGCTGGAGCTTCAGGTGGTCGACTACAACAATCTACTACGACTACCTGTGCTTATGCATGCATACTTGGCGCAATCGGGACTCTGAGCAATTGCACTTGAAGTCAACAGCATTAAATATTGCCAACAGGGAGATCAAGTAGATCTTATCTGATAATATCTTAAGATTTAACTCATAAACCATTATCAGTTTTTATCTTATTATACAAATTGTATATACATTTGATTAAATATCATGAAAGATTTTATATATTACTTATATTTATTATTATTATATATATTTATTTAAATTTTAATCAGTATTCAAATAATTTATTTGATCAGCGAATGAAAGAGTGGAAGGAACGGAGATAAATTTTCCTTTTATAATATGCTCAAAGAGTAATGATTTGAACTGTATTAACATGTTATAAAGGAGAGTAAAGATATGTGATAAATATGATCAGATTTTGATATTTATTCCACGAATTATTATCTTTTCTATCAATTACTAAAAAATACGTTTTTATTTGAAATGTATAAAATATGATTATGATATACAAAGAATATTCTTGCGGAATCTCTTTAATGAATCTTTAATCTCCTAATTAGTTCTTTAAGCAATATATGTATACTATAGCTGAGAGTTGCAGATTTTGTCTACAAATATGAATAACTTGAGCTAAATTTTATATTAAATGATTTCATAGATAATCTTAAGTTGGAATAAAAGTAATATGATATAAATGTATTAATCTCTGAAACTTTAGCTTGTTGATAAATGCAATAAAATTTCAAGTAAAACGACATTTCAGACTTAGTCTTTAGCGTCTAAGATTAGCTTGTATTAAATTCAATATTAAAATATTTTCCAAACTTTTTAAATCAGTGTAAAAATTATAAATCTTAAATTAGTATTAAGATGTTTAAAATTAAAAGAAATATAATAATGTTAAGGGGGTTAAAAAATGATAATATATTTAATTTCAATAAATATTATATATTTTATATACATTTATCTTTAAATATATTTTTTATTTCTTTTATATTTCAAATACTAAATAATTATATTTAATTATAATAAATATTATATATTTTTAAATACATTTAATATAATATATTTTATATTTCTTTTATATTTTAAATACTAAATAATTACAAAATAAATAATATATTATCTTTGAGAATCTACAAAAATGTTCTAATAAAATATAATAATCCCAAGTTAGTTTGAAAATTATAAAATATATAATACAATTATTTTATACATAGTAAATATATACAAAATAATATTTCTATGCAAACATCTACACAAATGCCCAATAATTGTATTAATGCATCATCTAACAATCTAACATATATACTTTATATATATATATTTATAAGATATATAATCCTGCCTGCAATCATCTAAATAATTCCAATATTTCCTTCTATCAAACAATTGCCAATTAAAGTTGAGAAATTTCTATGTATGCATTTGGCAGGGACAACTATTGCTTCGGCAAACTTTTGCATAATAATACACAATTGTATTGTCCTGGATTGTGAATATGGCGTATATTACATGTGCATTGCGACAGCATAACGTAACGGTAAACGTAACAGATACATTGCATCCATATGGCAACCATATTGGCTCAAGTAGGCGACGACAGGAAGACGCCACTGGACCAAAAAGCAAAAGAAACGAACAACAACAAAAACAACGGCAGCAACAGCAACAACAAACAAACAAACAACAGAAACAACAACAACAACAACAACAAAGATAACAACAACGACAACAAGTGCCTGGCACTCTGATCTCTGGCCATCTACTCTGTCTGGCCAAGCCATCCTGCTGTGTAACGTATATTTATGTATGAGTGTGAATGAGTTAGTGTGCGTGTAAATATGAGTGTGTGTGTGTGTGTGTGTGTGTGTGTGTGTGTGTGTGTGTGTGTGTGTGTGTGCATACAGGAAAACAGCAAGATTTTACTCATACAAACCAAGTCAGCCAGTTCTCTAAAGGGACCAACGGCAACAATCAGAGGCACACACACACATTGAAACATATGCGAAACTCAAGAATCATGCACAACTGCAACTAAGCTAGCAAACTATGCCGTCCGTCCTCAGTGTCAGCTCTTCAAGCTAAACAACATTGTAAGACCAGGGACCACCCCGTATTGTAATGCTCTATCAAAATGACAGACTCAATGCGCTATTTGGCTGCAGAAGTAACTGGAATGCTAAGGATTAAAGACTATTAACATAACTAACATTCAATTGAAATGAAGTCTTGAAAAGAGAGCTCTATTTAGATCTATTAAGAACTATAATAAATTTAAATGACAATTTTTTCTTTTTATTATGTATTTTTTTTTTTATAAATTTCTTCAATCAATCTTCAATTGATTAAAATATATGTGTTTATATATTCATGTATTTCTTAAACTTAACCGTCTTTTATTAAAAATATTTGTATTTATTTTATTAATTAAATTTTTTTTTTTTTTTTCAAATAAATATGTTTATTTTATTTTATTTATTTATTTATTTATTTTTATTTATTTATTTATTTTTATTTATTTATTTATTTTTTTCAAATAAATATGTTTACTTTATTTATTTATTTTATTATTTTTTTTTTTTAAATACTTATTTTATTTATTAATTTTTTATTTTAATATATTTTTCTTTTGTTAAAACTCTGTTTTTAATTAATTAATTAATTTAGTAATATATTGTACTATATTATTATTCAGTTTTTATTTTTCAAACAGAAATATTCCTACATTATTTGCAGAATTTGAATTTTTTTTAAATAATTATAAAATATATTATTAAATATTTGATCTCAACAATTTGTAGCTCGCTGCTTTATAAGCCGTAATTGATCAATCTATCAGCCAAAAGTAAATTATGATGAAAAAAGTACTTTAATTTCTTTCAGCCCACGCTCTCAATCGTCTTAGTAATTAACAATAATTACCTAATAAATATTGTTAAAAATTGTGATAATTATCATTCGTCACTATACTCAACTCATATCATCCGATGTCTTTTATCATTCTTGATTGACGTATATTACCTATTATAAATAGTAATTAACATTTGCATCATTCAATTCATTATTTATTAAATTAAATTTATTTTATTTAATTGTGAAGAGGGTATATGCAGTTCGAGCTAGGCAATGTTTGTAGTTTGACTCTTATTCAATGTGCCTACCAGTTTGCACTTTGTTTCTATGCTCTGACACACACGCAGCATAGCAAAGGATACACACACACATGCATACGCCTACTTATATTCATATACATCTACATATATGTGTATATATTCACATCCTGTCGAGTGTGCGTGCGTCGGTTCGTTGGTTCGTTCGCTCCTTCGTACCATTGCCATTGCTGCTGCCATTGCTGCTGCCGCTGCTGCTGCTTGGTTTGCATACATATATCCCGAGCATATATTCCCGTTCATACAGCCGACAATTGCCACCACCAAAGCGAATGCAGCCAACAGGCGCGTCTCTCACCTCACAGCAGCAGCAATAGCAACATCAGCAGCAGCGACGACGACAGCAGCAGCAGCAGCAGCAACAGCGCAGCGGACTGAATCTACACCCGCAACCCACCCGATGTCAACGGCCCGTTAACTTGGGTGCGGGACAAAGCCGAACGACCGACCGAACGAACATACGAACGGCCGAGCGAACGAAATTTCTCGCATTGAGACGAGAAACAACCAGAATAATCGACATCGACCCACTGCACTGTGGGCTGAGCTCCGTGCGTCCAACCTCTGCTCAATCGTCAGCTTTTTGCATTTGCAGTACATATATTCAACAGATTATTGTGCTGGCCGCTGTCAGTTTACAGTGTCCTGAATTTTATTTGATTTTGAGCGAAATATGCTTGATAGAGGTTGATTAAGATCAAACGTTGTTTCGATTAAGAACATTTATAGGTCCTTGTCCTTATTAAATTTGTTATAAATTTACAGTTAAAAAATTTCAAAATAAATAAATTAGCTGTAAAATTTGCATGCCATCATGAGTTCAGGGTATAAGAACTATTGAATTAAATATCTAAATATAAATAATAAAAAATGTATTTTTAAATAAATAAAATTAAAAGTTATTTATAAAAAATAATACACAACTTTTTATATATTTCATAATTTTTATTTGAATTATTTCTTGTTTTAAATTCAATTTTAATTTTTTTTATGACCAATTATTTTAATATTAAAAAAAAAAATTAAATAAAAAATTATATTTAAAATAGCTCAGCTATAAAACTTGTTTTAACTTTAATCTAATAGAAATCACAGTAATCCGTAATCCATAATCTGTTCTCTATCATTTTTAATAGCTGCACATAAAATTGATAAACAGATTGGTTTCGATCTGAGTCCGATAAAGTTTTAAATATATGTATATGAAGTGTATGAATAAATCTCTTAAGAGATCAACTAAAGAGCCTGTTCCAAACTCAAATGCATGGAATCTCTTGAATGACTTTGTCGGTTATACCCGGTTTCTATCTATGTATATCTATCTATCTATCTATATTGATCTTTTAATTGATAGATCTCGTTTGGGTTTTCAATCAAGCCACATTGCTGAGCATATTGGCTGAGCTTTCCGATATTCACATAGAATATGGTTTGCATTGAGCTTGGCCCACTGCCTGAGCACTGTATACCCTACGCTAAATGCGGCACATTGATTTTTGCAACATATCTGGTTTGTCGCTGGGGGCCCGTTTCTGTGGTGGGACTGTGAGCTGTTTGCTTGCATAGATACAGATACACGCACACAGCAACAGTAACGACTCACACATACACAGAAAGCTACAGATACAACGCAGTCGCCGCTGCTGTTGCTGCGTCTCTCTGCTCCGTCCGCCTCTGCCTAATGCTTCTGCATATGCCGCTCGTTTGCTCATTGATTCGGTCGTCGCAAGCCTCTGCTACTGCTGGCTGTACTCTGTCTGCGGCAGTCTGCTGGCTCACCAGAGCGAGATACTCGTACTGTAGCCAGAGCCATAGCCCATACAAGCGAAATGCTTCAAACTGGTCGAATTTCATGCTGCGCTACATCGTCGAATCAACTTTTTTGGTTTTCATATGCAATATATGATATTGATAATTGCTTGATTACATTATTATTAAAGATACGAATTCAGTTGGGCAAAAATATAAATTTCATTTATATATATTAAATGATATGAAGATATCATAAAAAAATAATAAAAATGTTATTTAATTTTATTTTAAACTATTTTTAACAAATCTTTAAACAAACTTTTATTATAATTATTATATGGGTTATATTTTTCCTTTAAATAAAATTATATATCATAGTTAAATATTGTAATGAAAAAAAAAAAATAAATAAATAAATAAATAAAATAAACATTGAAGTAAATATAAATAAATAAAGAAACTTTTAACACAAATTTATAAAAATATATATTTTTTTTTTAACTTACTCTCAAAAACATTTATGCAGCATAAAAAAATTAAAAACAAATTAATCAATTAATCAACTTCTAATCAAGAAAATATTTAATAATTTTGTAAATACTATTTTTAATTTTAATTTAATTTAATAATTTTTAAAATACTATTTTTGGAGAATATAATGAAGTTAGTTATTTTTATAAATAAAAATAAAAAAATATATATTACACAAATAAAAATATATACTAAATAATATGAATGAATAAATATATAAAAAATTAAATAGATAAATGAATAAAAAATAAAAATTAATATAAACATAAATAAAGAAATAAATATAAATTTTATTTATAAGCAAAAAGTATTTTTTTTAAATTTAATTTTAATTCTTAAAGTTTTTAGTTAAATAAAATTTCAAATTTGGTCCAAATCTCAAAAGATTTGCCTTACTTTATTAAATGTTTGCCCCTATATTAATATTTTAAAATAAAAAATAAAATTAATACAAAAAAAAAATTCGAATTTTTCATCAATCACATATTTTTCTAGGTTACAACCATCCAAAATTCCAAGTCAACTACATACTTGGGACTGTGAAGTAAACCGTTTGGCGCAGGGCAAGCTAGAGCGACCAGCCACAGCTACAATCAGCAGGCAGGCGGCCATTTCAGTTGCCATTGCCGGTTGCTGTTGGGACTCCCCCTCTGACGCCCCGCATAACTCAACATATGCCCCTCTGCCAACGAAGTGACTCTGGCTGCTGCTGCTGCTGCTGCCGCTGTTGTCGTTGCTGCTGCTGCCGTGTGTTCATATAACGAACGAAATTTTTGTTCAGCAACGCATACATTGAAAGCGTGCATGTGTAACTGTATACGTGCTTGTTTGTGTGTGTGTGTGTGTGCCGTTGCCTCTGCTTTGCGCACATAGTACTAGAGCGAACAAACCAACGAAACGTACCGAGCGAGCGAATGAACGAAACACACACACACAGACGCACACACGCACACACTCACACATACATTTCAACATTTGGCACATATACAGCGGTGACACGCATACAAAAATATACATATACAGCTACATTTTCACTGCCTGAGTTTGCGTCGTACTCGCATATTGCGGTGCTTGGTGCGCTCTGCCTTTGGCTTTGCCTGCCTGCCTGCTTTGCTTGCTTGCTTGATGGCTGGCTGGCTGGCTGACTGGCCGGCTGACTGGCTGGCTGGCTGGCTAGCAATCATTCGGTGTATTTGATATTCCACTGAAGGCAAAAGCTGTACGTACGTACAACGCTGCTGCTGAACAATTCGAGACCGAGACACCAACTGAGAGCACAGTACCAGCGCACACACAGTACCAGTGCACAACACAGCACAGCACAGCACAGCAAAGCATAGCATAGCCAAAGCAAAGCAAAGCAAAGCAGAGCAGTGTAGAGCACACAACTGACTTGAGTTTTTAGTAGAAGAAAATTTATAAAGTGAACAAACATACAACGAGAGCTCGCCAAGTGCACAAAATATAAACCATACCACGGAGTCGATATATCGACGAGGCACGCAATTAAAAACGCAAATTTCTCAACATTTTCGTACGGGTGAGTGAAAAGTGTCTCACTATGATTGATTTCACATTGAATTTACTATGCGTATTGACCAAAATGTGTCGCCGATGCGGCCATTTATTATATAAATTTTTGCAAAATAAATTCGAAACGACCTAAATTTGTTTGCTGCTGCTCACAACCAAAGAAGCAAAAAAAAAAAAAAGCGCAAAAGGTGGCCCCAGCCTGGTCAGGTCGTGTTAGTGCCAAAAAGCCAAGAACCCAAAAATATTAGTAACTGATATTAGTACCAGAATTCCACATGATTCCATTGACGTTGTCATCTTTGTCGCCGTCGCCGTCGCCGTCGCCGTTGCGGTCGCCGCTGTCGTAGCCGTTCTTCTGCTCCGTATTGTTGTTGGTATTGAATTTAAATTTTGAATGCGCGCGCTCATAATATTGACGGTTATTTTTTTGAAAAATGCTGCGACTGTTGCAACACCTGGCTTAATTATTCGCTGTGAATAATAAAAAAAAAAAAATACAAATTACAATTTATGCAAATGCCGATCGTAATTTAACAAAATTTCACGATTAATCTCTAGACATTCAATTAATCCAAATTAATCAGGCAGTGTTGTAAAATGTTGTAAATACTTATTTGTTATTGTCTTTTTGAGGTTGAATACATAAATATATATATTAAAGTGTGGGAGCGAGAGAGAGGAGAGAGAGAGACAGAGTCAGTGGGAGGGGGGTTTTTGGGGGGTATATGATGGCAGGCATTTGTTGTAGATTTGAGCGCGTGAGCGACGGGCGGCGGGGGTAAGTCAGGGGGCGGCAGGTGGGCGGCATATTTGGTTATATGTGACGACGACGACGGCGACGGCGACGACTACGTTCATGACATGACGGCGGATAGCATGGAAAGCCGAGGGGTAATGAAGGCAGGGGCCGATGGGGCGGGCGCAGAGCTAGCGCTGAGGGGGCGTTGGTGGCGAAGAGGTACGCGAGTGGCAGCAGCGGCGCCGCTGCTGCCGCGGCAAAATGCTACTGGCATTTCGTTCGCACAAACCTTGTTCGCTCCACGCTTTTTATATGGCTGAAGCAATATAAGCAGCCACAGCCACAGCCACAGCGTACAGTCACATCAAAAATAGTCGAACATGCGCGTGCCTACGAGTAAAACAACAGCTCAGTGATGTGGGCTGTTACAGTGGTGTAGCGTATGAAAATAAATAATAAAATTAATTGAAAAAAAAAAAAAAAAAAAATAATAATAATAATAATAAAAAAAAAAATTATAAATGAACATTAACTTAATAAAGTATTAAAATATTTTAATTTTCATTAAATATCTTATATAAAAAAAATTATTTTTTATTTTATTTATTATTTTTTAATTAAATAAATTGAAAAATAACAAGAATTATAATTAATATACTTTTTTAAAATATAAAGACTTTTTATAAAAAATATATATTTTTTATACATTATAATATTAAAATTTTGTATTTTAAATATTCTTATGAAATATTTATCATAAATTTGATTTTGCAATATAAATGATTTTAAATTTAAATAACTAAATAAACTTAAATATAAATTTCATTATTTTTGCCCAGTTAATTATTCGTAAATAATAATTTCATATGCGTCCATCGATAATTGAATAACTATTGACTATTTAATTATTTCCAATGCCCTTCCAATATTCAGCGACCGCACTGTGCATGCGCTGTACAAATTCCATAGCGCAGCCAGTCCAATTAGTTGGTACACTACTGTTGCGTCCACCGCAAAAACGCAAATTATTTTTCTCACACACACGCACTCAGCAGGCGGCAGCTGTGCGCATGCTATTTGCCACCACTGTCGGCCATTACACACAGTTGCCCGTCGTCTGCCAGCCAGAATTCGCTTTGCTCGTTGCCCGCCCTCTGCCGTTGCTGCCGTCGACGTTGTCGACGTCGTTGTCGTTGTCGCTGTCGTCGTCAGCGCTCTATGTTGGTTGGTTGGTTGGTTGGCTGGCCTGGCCTGGCTGACGGGCTCTCGACTCTCAGACACACAGATACGCTTGCCTGTATTGCGCTCACTGCGGCGGCTCTGGGGCTCTGTGTATTATTTGATGGTCTCGCTGTTCACTCGTTCGTTCGGCTCGCCTCTGCGTGTGTATATGTTTGCCTCTGCTTCTGTTCTGCTGCTGCTGCTTGCCTGCCTGCCTGCCTGCCCGCCTGCTTCGCTTCTCTTCGTCTCGCCCTGCCTCGCTTTGCTTTGCCTTTGCTTTGCCTTTGCTGGCGGCTGGTACAGCTGCTTCAGTTGAATTTCAGTTCAGTTCAGTTTTCTATAGACACTCGCAGTACATTTTGTTCAGCGCTCAGAGTGTTGTTCAGTGCCAGTGCCAGTGCCAGCGCCAGTGCGAAGCAAATTTCTAGTCCGAGCCGGGCCAAGAGTGAAGTGTAAACACACAGCAACAGCAACAGCGGCAGCCAGAGCAAAGTACGTACGTATATCAGAAATAAGAGTATTTTTCATTAGTCGTCTGTGGGTAATAATTTTTACACTGGCGTTTAGTGTTAGGCCCACGGGGCGTCCACATTTACAGTGTGCGTCAAATTAGTTGGCCAGCCTCGTTTCATATCGTATAATGCAAATGACAGCAGCAGATTCTAGTTTTTTTTTTAGTTTTACTGTAATGCTTGGTCAATGTTATCATCAATTTAATTGATTAAGAGTTGAAATGCTGAGCACGCCAGGCCATGTTGAATACGAAATGCGATTATTGATTTGATTAAATAAGATATTTATTTATATTAAATAAAATTAAACTTACTTGGGGTGATACTTTAATTAATTTAAAAATAAAATATGAAATAATAGGGATTTTAATTTTTTTTTTTAATTTAATATAAATATTAAATATAAATTAATATATATTTTAAAATTTTATTGTAAAAAAAAATAGATTTTCTTAAATTTGTTTAATTTTTTACAACTTTTAGCAACAGTAAACAATTTTTATTTTTATTTATTTATTTTTTTTTTTTTCCAACATTAACATTTTTTTAATGCTTGCTCAATATTATGTGCCGCCAGTGTAATGGCATTATAGCGCCCAATCTGTGCAACTGCTTTGCATTTCGTTTTCGATTGCGATTTCGATTTCAGTTATTGTTCCAATCCCGATCCGAACTTTCAGCTTGCTGCCAGCCAGCCAGCCAGCCACCCACCTGTCGCCAGTCTTGAGTCCAAGTGGCGATCCCTGAGGCATACGCATCTGCACCAAAATCCTTCAGTGTACATTCCAGGCTGTGTGCACTTTAGTTGCTGGCCTCAATTGTTTGTCAGTTTGTTGCGTCTTCTGCCTTATCATATGGCAATGCAATTGTCGCCAAGTCGCGCCGGCTGTCGATGGTCACTTTTCCCGCTCCCCAATACACGCTGCTCAAGTATCCAATGCAATTTGCTCATATTTATTTTGCTAGAATTGCATTTTGCAGCTGCGTGCAAATGTGTTTATTTTTCTTGCTCTTTCTTGATGAAGTTTCAGCTCTCTGGCCGTGAAATCTGATTAGTAATTGAGAAAGCGTGAATTCATTCTGCAATCCCTCCTCGAAAAAACCTTTGCAAGATTAGCAAATCAAATCATAAAATGTTCTTATCAGAGAGCTTTTTCCCCCCAACAATCTCAAAGCTATGTTTCGCGAGGTTGATCTCTGCACAGCTAGAAATTGAGCATTATTATAATGTGTTTATAATATATAAATATTTAATTAAACTAAATTTGAGGTATTTTGAATAAGTTTTATTATGAAGAAAATAAATAAAATAAAATTAAAAATGAAAATAAAATAAAATAAATAAAATGAAAATAAAATAAAAATAAAATAAAATAAATAAAAATAAAATAAAATAAAATAAATAAAAATAAAATAAAATAAATGAAAATAAAATAAAATAAAATAAATAAATAAATAAGAAAAGAAAAATATAAAAAAATAGTTAAATAAAAATAAAATAAAATTTAAATATTAAATATATATTTTACTTCATATATTTTTTACTATTTATTATTTTTCATTGTTTGATAAATAATATATACTAATATGAAGTAATATATCATATAATATATAAAAAATAATTAATATAATAAAATTGAAATTAAATTGAGCAGAAAAAAATTATTTTCATTCTAATAAATGCAAATTTTATATTTTATAATATGAATTTATTATGTATTAATGTATATGCTTTTATTTATATTTTGATAAATAAATTAGATATAAATAATATTGATAAAATAAGTAAATATTAATATATATTATATTTTTATTTGTATGCAAAGTATATATTTTCTATATAATTAATTTAGCAGAAGAAACTTTTTTTTTAAATTTAATTAATTTATTAATATTTAACTATACTAATCACATAAAACAAAATACGTAAATGTTTAAATATTGTTTATGCATATCATATGTTAATTTTCTATGTTCTATTTCATTCTTTTCTTTTCCTTTTATTTTTTTTTTATTTTTATTCATTTTTTTTAACTAAAAAAAAAACTTCAATCTGAACTCAAATCGTTTGCTCGTTGTTCGTTTACTTTACTGATATTTGTCTCTGATTTTGGCCTGAGCTCAATTTCCGCATTGTTTATTTATTTATTATTTGTGCTTTTTGCATTTCGCGCGCGATTTGCTTATGCACTCGTATCGCGAACACTCGAAAGCAAACTAAAAATGGCGCCAAAAGTTTGACACACTACCTGCACAATGCGGCAGAGAGTGTGTGTGTGAGAGAGAGCCAGCAAGCGAATATAGTGTGGCAGCGTCCCGCATTTACAGTTGTGCAAGAGCTTTTTCGCGCCATTCGCACTTGCTCAAAGCGAACTTTGCCGCCTCGCGGGCGGTCGATGCGATAATGAATCGCGAGCGAATTGCCACACGACGCATCGAAGATCTGTCGCTTATTGTTTTTCTACTTCTTCTTCTTGCTTTGTTTTCAAAAGCCCAAAAGCTCTCTGGCCTCATTGTTATTGTTGCTGTGGCTTGTTATTTGCTGATCATTGCTTGTCAGCTGATTAACGTGTGCGTGTGCTGCTACTCTTGTTGTTGTTTATTGTTTTGGCAAAGCTTTCGGCGCTCTCCCTCTCTCTCGCTCGCACTCGTTTGCCTTTTGTTAGCTAATCGTTTTGAGGCCTTGCTCAAATGAGTGTATAATTTATTTTGTTTTGATAAAAAGCATAAAAAAAAGAAGCAACAAAAGAAAAACAATCAAATGCAAAGACAGCACGAGAACAATAATAATTTGAGCTGCTTTTGGCAATGATATGTTTATTTTTACAATAATTATCAAACTTGCAAATTATACGATTTTCCATCGAGTATATATTTGATACTATATAGAATATCTAGTAAAATTGTAAAACTAACATATGCGTTTAAAACATGGCAAATAATGTGGCGTGCTCATAGTTCATGCCATGACTGTACGCCAAATGTCAGCTACACTTAACGAAAAAGTTGGAACGAAAATTCAAACAAATTATTTGCAGTCGGCAAGGCCATAAAAAGTCACCACTGTGCGGGCTCTAACGGTAAACGTCAGTCACATAGGAAAACGCACACATACATTTCTATATAGATATATATATATATATATATATATATATATATATATATTTATGTAATATATATATATAGAAATACACGCGCATACATACATACGTATATTGCCGCATATAACGGTTGTTTGCCCTGTCGACATCCACTGCGCAAATCCCTGTAAAAGTATCTACCCTAAAATGCTGTCACTGCGCACTAGCACGAGCTCGCCAGCGAGCTGAAAGTGGCATTCAGGCAACAATTTTACAGTTTGAGTTCCGTTGTTGGCTTGGGTGGTTCGGGTGGCTTGGGTGGTTACACTGTTCTCTGCAGACAACAACCACTGAGCGTTCCAGCAGCAGCAGCAGCAGCAGCAGCAGCAGCAGCAGCAGCAGCGCTGTCGGCTTCAGCTGCTGCGTTGTCGGCATTAAAAATGCTATAAACACAGACAAATACACATACACTCACACACACACATACACTCACACACATTCGCTCGCTCTCATATAGGGAGAGATAAGAGCAGAAGCCGCTGCTGCTCCCGTAATTTTATGCCTGTGTATATTTGTGTATTTGTCTTTGTATTTGTGTGTGTGCACTGTATATTCCTTTCAGCAATTTCACATTTCATTCATTTGACGTTGACTGCGACGCTGGCAGAGATGCTAGCAGCACTGGCAACAGCAACCAACTGGCGTCAGCTTTGGCGTTTTGTGCTTTTCAATTTTAGATCAACGCTAAAATGTCGGCCCTGCCTCATTTTGTATGCCATTTAATATCATTTGTTGTCCTTTGCATACCTCTTGTCCTTGTTCATTTCAATCCCGTACGTTGTCCCCAGCTAGTTATCTATTATGTATGTCGTGTGTGTGGGAAGCCGCACCACGCACCGCGCACCACGCACCACGCTGCGTATGCGTAACACAAAAACAAATTTTCCAGCTCGATAATAATAATAATCAGCTCATGCGATATTACTAATGAGCGCATTGCATTGCCAATACAGTATTTCGGTTTTTGGTGTGTTATTATTGTCGAGGTTCAGTTTTAATTAGAAGTTGAATCATTATTCATTTGATTATTTTCCATGGCTTAGCGCAGTGAGCAGCTTTTTGTAAGAGAAATAAATAGAGAATATGCCAAGGTTGAAATTAGTTGGCAAATATAAATATAAATAAAATAAAATTATTTATAAATTATGTTAATCTTCTATTTTATATGGGCATAGCGTTCGACCATTTGGTTTTTGGTATTTATATTGAAAATGCCTCAATTATAGTGCTGAAAAGAATAACTCGAGTTGATATATAATTTATATATATAATTTATATATATTTATATGTGTTGCACACATATGTATATATATTATTCTAAATATCATTACAATATTATAAAATTATAATATACTTATTTATCAATATCAATTGTTGCTCCAAATGTCTTTTGCTTTTTGCTGCCCTTAAAAGTATGCTATAAAAAGTTTGTGAATTGCATTTGCATATAAATTCATGTAAAATCCTTAAAGATTATTTATTTATTTATTTGTATTATTTTTTAAATATTTTATTATTTATTTATTTTATTGTCTTGTTTTATTGATTTATATGTTTACCAATATTTTAAATTATTTTCATTTCTTTTTGTATTTTTTGATTATTTTTTTCTTTTATTAAAAATTTTTATATTTTATTTAGCAGAGTTTTAATTATTGAAAAAAAAGCTAGATTAGATTTCCAGAAAACTAGTTAAATAAAATATGATTTTTACATTTTTAATTATAGATAAAAAACAAGTAATTGATTGACTTTTTTCATTAATTTACAATTCATATTTTAAAATTAAAATAAAGTAAAATATATAATACTTATGTATAAATTTTGAATTAATTTGATATAATTGACTTTTTTTTTCATGAATTTAAAAATTTTATGTATGAATATAAACAAGTTTTCTGGCAATCTAATCTAGTTTTTTTCAATAATTAACCAGCTTTTCAAACCACATATAAAAATTGTTTTTTTTTTTTTTTTTTTTTTTTTTTTTTTTTTTTTAAATATATATATAAATATATATATATATTTTTTTTTGCATTTTTTAATGCATAACTTTTACTTTCGTATTTTCTAATTTTATCTTTTTTTTTTATTTTATTTTTTTCAAATTTCAAATTTCTAGTAGCAAGTTTATCTTTTTTTTTGTTATTAATAAAATAAATATATATGCGTTAATACTTAATTTAGGATGACTTAATAAATCAAATTATTGAATTATTGAAAAGCTGAAAAAAAAAAAACTTAATTTAGTTATATTATTTTGTCAACTTTAATTTAATTTCACATCAGCTTCTCTTTAGAAATACATTACTCATTATATGCTTACATATTTATTTCATGTAGCATACCTTTGGGCGCAGCATGAAAACGTGAAACTTTGCGAGCAGAAATCTTTCAAGCCTACCCCAAATTCCATTGGCTACATGTTTAAAGTTTTTGCACATGGCATAAATAAACTCCACAATAGTTACCCACAAGGCACACACGGCAGACAAAATACGATATTGTATATATGTTTCGCTTTCGATTTTGTAGGTTGGCTTTGGGCTGCATATGCATACAGATTTCGTCTAGCTATATAAATACATATTCGACTGTGCGACATGTGCTGTGCTCAGCGAAGGAATACTTTTGGTGAGGTTGCGGATATTGTTGTTGCTGTTGCTGTTGCTGTTGCTGTTGCTGTTGCTGTTGCTGTTGCCTGCATCACGTGTTGCCGCCTCGTGTGCCGACATTGACAACGTCATTGCGTGTATGCTTGGCAGCTGTGGGCGTGCGTAAGAGTAGCGCGCGCGTGAAACTAACAACAACAACTTTGCCGCCATTTTCCATTTGCTGCAGCCCCAGACTGAACACACACACACACACACACATACATGGCACACACAATTGTCGCTAGCCACTGACCACTGCCTGAATTTGTCTTTGTGATTGATATGACTGCAGTCAGAGCCAGAGCCAAAGCTCGACTCGCCCGCAGCTCCTACCTCGTCGTTGATTTATTGTGCGAGTGAGTGCTCAGCTCTTTGTGGTTTGTTAACCCAATTGTCGCAGCATCTCGTCAGCTTCAGCAACAGCAGCAGCAGCCGCATCAACAGCGTCTCTCATGGCTCCAGTTGTTGTTGTTGTCGCTGTCTCGTGCGCGTTGCGTTATTTGTCAGCATTGCTCAGTATTTAGGTCAAGTGCATGGAGGCGTTTGTCTGACGATGATGATGATGGTGATAATGATGAGCTGCTGCTGCTGCTGCAAATAACATTTGCATAATATAGCTGGAATTTTGGGAAAAGTTCATCAAATTTTTGTTAGCAGCAAACTCTGACAGAGCAGAGCGAAGTCATGGGTATTACATTCTATATTCTATATATACATATACATACATATATACACAATTCATAGGCCTGTATTTACTGTAGCTGGTTATTGAAAAGTGCATTGCCCTGATTTTACATATTTACAGGTGTGTGCATATACTACCTGGTCCATTGCCATCATTCCAATCACACACACACAATTGCATAATTGAGTAAATTATGTAGCAAATATAAATACATATATATATACACACGTTTATATACATAATAATTGAGTCTATGTGCATATAAAAAGGCTGCAGCAAGGCAAATGCCAGCTGCACATATAAATGTATATATATCTATGTGTGTGTATGTGTATGCTTATGTGTGTGTGGCTGGTTGTATAAGCTGTGTACAGTTGCCGTCACGAATATTTCATGAACATTTGTGGTATATATGGCACATATGGCACTTATGAAATTATTGAATATTTAAGAGCATTTCAATAAGCTGCAAACAAATGGACAGCGGAAAAAATTATGAGAATTATGCTCAAGTGCCTGAGAAGAGGCAATTCAAATGCATATTTAATAAAATATAAATATGTAAAATAAAAATTAAATCAAATATAAATAATATACGTAATATATATTATTAATATACATATAAACATATATAAGAAAAAACAGTAAATTATAAAATATGAAAATTGGGTCTTAGCTTTATAAGAACAGATATTTTAAAAAGAATATTTAAGGGAAATAAAGCAAAAAAAAAAATATATATATATATATATATAATAAAAAATAAATATAAAAATAAATAAATGAATGATTAAATTAAACAAATAAATGAATAACCGAATAAATGAATAAATAAATAAATAGATAGATAAATAAATAAAAAACAAATAAATGAATAAAGAAATTAATAAATAAGCAAATAAATAAATAAAAAATAAATGAATAAATAAACACATACATGAATAATTGAATAAATTAATTAATACATAAAGTAAATAAATACATAAATGAATTAATTAATAAATAAATTAAATAAATAAATTCATTATTTAACAAAATAAACAAATAAAAAATTAATAAAAAATATACAAAATAAAAAAAAAATGAATAATTGAATAAATAAATAAATAAATAGATAAAAAGATAAATAGATAAATAAATAAATAAATAAATAAATAAATAAATAAATAAATAAATAAATAAATAAATAAATAAATGAATAATTGAATAAATAAATAAATACATTATTTAATAACAAATTAAATAAATAAATACAAAAATTTATAAAAAATTTGCAAAATAAAATACATAAAATAAATAATCAAATAAATAAAAAAAAAAAACAATAAATGAATACATAAAGTAAATAAATAATTAAATGAATAAATAAAATAAAAATAAGTAAGCAAATAAATTAATAAACAAAATAAATAAAAAATTACAAATAAATAAATAAATAACGAAAGCAAACAAATGAAAGAAAGAAAGAAGAAATAATTGTATAGTTACCATATAGCATTTTTTTATTATTTTATTTTATTTGCATTTACATTTTTTTGCACATTTTTGAGCACAACAATTTTGCTTCAAGTGTCACGACTAACTATTTTTGCTTACGATTATTTACAGACTACTTTGGGGCAGGCGACAAGTACAAACACTCTACTAATTAAGGAAACATAAATAATACATAATCCAAAGCAAAGATGAGCGGAGAGCGTCCGAAGCGTCCATTGTCAGCGTACATGCTGTGGCTGAACGAGAACCGCGAACAGATCAAAAAGGAAAATCCCGGCAGCAAGGTCACAGATATCGCCAAGCGTGGCGGTGAGCTGTGGCGCGGCTTGAAAGACAAAACTGTGAGTAGTAAAACATGAATTTCCAAATTATAATTAATTTTTAATATAATTGTTATATAATGATAGGAATGGGAACAGAAAGCCATCAAAATGAAGGAGGATTACAATAAGGCGGTAAAGGAGTATGAGGCAAATGGCGGCACCGATTCCGGTGCGCCCAAGAAGCGAAAGAAGATGGCCGCGAAGCCCGCCAAGAAGGCCAAGAAGAAAGAGTCATCCGAGGAGGATGATGACGACGAGAGCGAGTAAATAACACTGGCCAACGTTCGCATCAGTTTTAAAATACATTTTACTAATGTAATTTTTTAAGTGACATAAAACAAGTGAAAAAATGAAAAAAAAAAAAAAAAATCTATAAAAATGAAAAGAAAAGAAAAAAAAACAACCTTAAACCTTTAAATATGCACTTAAAACAAAACAAACAAAACAACAACAACAACAACCACAACCAAGAACCATAATATAAGTTAAAGCATAATTTTCAGTCAAACAAAAAGAAAAACAAAACAAGAAAAAAAAACATAAAACACAAAATAAAAAACTAGCAACTGTTTCTTTATAGGTTTGTGCGTATGTATGTATGTATGAATTTATGTATGTATGTATGTATGTAGCTACAACAACAATTTCATTGAAACGCGTTTCTCATACGCCAGGTGGAACGCGTTGCGTTTCCTAGCCTGGTCCACACATCGTCGCATCAGTAATTTGACGTTTTTTATTTTTTATTATTTTTTATTTCATATTTTTTTTTTCATGGCATCTAATGTAAATGTTTATGCATAGCGTTCCACAGTTTTGGTAGGAGAGAGCGGCTGGGTAAAATCATTTTCTGATGCGCAAACTCCAAAGAATCAGCCAATTCGCCGTTGTTTGCGTCCGGCGCTCTCCTCCCTATTCGTCCTTTTAGCAGACGTTCTCACTTTAATTACATACAATTAATACAAGTTTAAAAACCACAATCCAACAAGTTATATATATACATTTTAATATATACATAAGTATATATATGTAATTTAAAAGATAAAAAAAAAAAAAAAGAAAATGAAAAAAAAAAAAACAACAACAAAACAAAACCAACAAATATGTAATTGTAAATGTAGAGCTGAACGGAATATTATTTAAAAATATATAAATAAAAAAAAAATTTAAAAACTTGAAGAATGCGTTTCAATGATTAGCAATTAAATGAAATAAAATCTAAAATCATTTTATTTCTGTTGAAGATTTATTTTTCTGATTTTATTTTCAATTCAAATAATACAAATTTATGTTGAAAAGTGTTATTAAATTTAGGTTAAATTATATTTATTTTTTTTTTAAATATACAAAAAGTACAAAAATTAATTTTTTTCACAATTAAGCTTTATAATGTGTTTTAATTTTTTTTATAAATAATAAATTAGTAAATAAAATAATACATATATAAAAAATGAAATCACAATACTATATTTTTTTTTGTATTGTTTTCATATTCAAGTTTTCATTGCATTTTAGTTAAAGAAATTTTTAAACCATTATTTGCATATATTTCTATAAGCATCTATAATTAACAATATATATTAATTCAATTTAGTTGTTTGTATTAGTTTTTTAAGGTATTCTGGTTTTGTTTAATTTTTTTAAATGCTAGTTACTGTAATTATAATTATTCTTAATTTCTTATCTATTATTTTTTATATATTTTATTTATTTATTATTATTTATTTTTTATTTTATTTTATTTTATTTTTTTTTTATTTTTGTAGTCGTTTGTATTCTTTTTCTTTTAGGTATTTTTGTTTTGCTTAATTTTTTTATGCTAGTTACTCTAATTATAATTATTCGTAATTTATTTTTAATCTAATTTTTTTTTATGTATTTTTATTTATTTATTATTATTTATTTTTTGTTTAATTTAATTTAATTAATTTATTCTTTTACATTATTATAATATTTTAATTTACTGTACTAAAAATTAATTCATAATTAATTTTATTTTGCTATACAAAGTTTGTTTGCTTAAAGCTTGTTGAACATAAGCTTTCATTTAACATTAACAGTTGCTGTTATTGCTGCTGGTAACAGTCGGTTATCAATTGAAACCTTATCAGCTGCAATTGATGAGCAGACAACATTGCTATGACAAATGGTATAAATAAATAAATATTGATTGAAATAAATATAAATTATAATGAAATTATGTACATAATAATTACAATAAATAATTAATAAATAATAATTTATTTATGAATAAGTTTTCATAGTTCAATATGCAATCATACAATTCATACCACGGTAACTGCGCATGCGCGATCCTTTGTGCCAAAAACTCAAGACCAAGTCAGCTGCTGTTGCTGCTGCTGCTGCTGTCATGGCACCCTGTCTGTTTAGTTTATTATCATCGCTGAGCAGAGGAGGTGAGTTCGCAACTAGTTGCCTGCGTAGTTTTTCTATGCAAATGAAATGCAGTTGAAGTGTGCAAAAAGAAATGCTAAAATATTACAAATAAATTAACAAAATATTAAAATTCAGTAAATCAAATAGGTATACATTATTTTAATATTACTTGAATGGAGCTCTCTCACAGCATACACCTGTTGAGCTTTTCAGATTTGCTTTGTTTGTGCCCGAAACTGCAACTCTGTGAAAAATCAATAAGGTTTCAAACATATGCCACTGATAGGCGTCTGATAAGAGTAATTGAACACGAAATAATGGCATTCTGCATTAATCATAGGCCGCGTGTGCCACGCAATGAACTCTACTTTAATTACAGAACTGAAAGAATGGCGAACTAACCGAGACGACCCTGAACTTTGAACTGTACTGGCAGTGAACTTGCAGAAACAACAACAAAGACAGCAGTAACAACAATAGCAACAAAGGCAACAACATGGCCAGCAAAGGTCGCAGTCGAAAGGTAAGGAAAATACGAACTATGACTGTCTAATGATATTTATTTGTTATTATAAAAAAATAGTTTATTGAACATACATATATATTTTGAATTAATTTTCTTTTTTATTATTATATTTATTCAATTTGTTTTATATTTGTTGTTATATTTAAAAATTTGTATTTAAAAAAATATATATATTTTGAATACATTTCCTTTATTTCTTGTCATATTTATTTAATTTTGTTTATGATTGATTTTATATTTTACAAGCTTTTATTTTGAAATGTATTTTTTATTTTATTTTATATTTAAAAATATTTATTTGAAAATATATATTTTGAATCAAGTTTCTTTTTTTTTGAGTTCACTTAACTTTTTTATATTTAATATTAAATTCGAAAAGATATACATTGAATTAACTAATTTCTTTACATTTAACAAATTTTGTTTGAAAAAATATGTTTTTGAAAATTAATTTTCATTTTTTATAATATAAATAATATTTATTTTATTATTTTTTCATATATTTAAAAAATTGTATTTGAAAAAATAGATTTTTAATTAACTTTTTTTTTATGATTTTTATTTTATTATATTTATTTATGTTTTATTTTAGCAAACATTTCTCTTTTTTAAAAGGAGATTTAATTTGAATTAATATTTACTGTGCAAATGCATACGATTGTTTTCCTTTTCCTTTTTTTTTTTTTTTTTTAATTTTGTTTTAAATATTTGAAAATATATATTATTCATTTATATTCCTTTTTATTATATATTATATTTGATAATTGAATTAATTTATTTAATTTATTAATGTATTCTGTATAAATGCTTGCGATATTTATGCTTTATGGCAAACCGCCTCGAATCGCCTTTGCTCTGCGAGTAACTATAGACCTTGCTAGATCTCATATTGGTCCAGCACGTATGGAATTTCAATGCACATGCACTAGAATGATCTTGAACTATTTGTAGCTTGAATCTTGGGCATGCTGTAAGAGTTGAGCAGAGCTAGTCTATGTCCAACACGCCAATGGCCTCTGGTCCTTGAAAGAGCTTCAGCTCATTGACTTGGACTTTTCTTGAATATGAATCTCTTGCGTTTACTATTCGCACGCGAATTCTATAAATGACAAAGTCAAGCGTGGCCTGTACTGGTAGAATTTTGTTTGTGGAGAAATGTTAAAGATAGAATATGAAGCAAGGCTATTAGTATGTTAAAAATTTTGATATCTTTTTTACAAAAATAAATAAATAAACAACCAAAAAATAAGTTAGAGACAGCTTTACTATTTATAATTTATAGAATATTATTTATATAACAAGTTTATAAAAAATATATTATAAATTTAAAAATGTTTAACATTATAAAAAAATAATAAAAAAAATTATAAAAAAGTTACACTATTTTTAGCTCTTACAAAAAAAAAAAAAAAAAAAAAAAAAAAAAAATGAGAAAATTATTTCTAGATTATCAGTTAAAAAAAAAATAAAATTAGTATCTAGTATTAACTCTGTTTGCTAACGGAGTTGATTGAACGTCCTTCGCTGGCCAGTAGAACTTAAAAAAAGTATTCCAAACGCTTTTATCTAATGGCCCGTTGTCTCTGTTCCCTGATAGATGGCTGAGGTGCTTCGAGTGCGCTGCTCAATTAAATCGATTCGATGCGTTTGTGCGGGCGTCCCGAGGCAATTAGCATGCTAAGCACAGACGTACTTTGTTTATTTTTGTTTAGTTTTTTTTTTTGTGTTTATTTATTTTTATACCCTGAACCCATTGAAAATGGGAAATCAGGGTATAATGGTTTTGTTAAAAGTATGTAACAGGCAGAAGGAGGCGTGGCAGACCCCATAAAGTATATATATTCTTGATCAGGGTGACGAGAAAAGTTGATATAGCCATGTCCGTCTGTCCGTCTGTCCGTCTGTCCGTCTGTCCGTCTGTCCGTCTGTCCGTATGTTTGAACGCGTCGATTTCCGAAGATACAAAAGCTAGAGAGTTCATTCTTTTTGTGTTAGGTCCGTATATTGAGCGCGCAGTACGAGTTTGTTTCAGAAATTCGATAACTTGTATATTTGCTTAGTTATCGATAACTGAAATTATCGGGAGCCAGTTATAAAATTCTAGCTAATTCATCTTTAGAGTTAGAGTCTCCAAGTCTTCTGCATATATATAGATACCAATTTAATACAATTTCGGTTTTTGTCAGATTTTGGATTCCGGTCCCCAATTCGCCCCCACACCCCCAAATGTGTAAAAAATGCATTTCAAATACTAGAGACATACAGTTTGGTTTGGCATAAAGATATGAATATCATAATCTTAATCTGAACATATCAATACGATTGTCCATCTAGAAACAGAATTATTAATCATCAAAGTTTTCTCATCAAAACCCATGTGGCGCAGCAAGCAAGGCAGCGACAAAGCAAGACGCATTGCGGGCACACATGCATACATACATATGTACATATGTATGTATGTATGTATGTATATGTGTACAATCGCAGATCAGCGTGTGGCTGTACATACATATGTATGTACATACATATTTGGGCATGTAAAGCTAATTGTAAAAGAGTTATGATTTCTAAAAAAAACCTAAAATGTCAAATAGAATATGCAGATCATATGCTGAACTCTCATTACATTCCATTATATATTTGAAAAATTTTAAAACAATTAAAATAACAATGGAAATGCAAGCAACGTTGAGCAATGCAAATCAATTTTCGTATGCGTGTGCACATATACACACAAAAAATCTTGGGGCCGTTTTCTATGTTGCTATGCGTGCAAATTCTAAGAATCACAATTGTTTTTGAATTGCGTTAGAATTGTCTTTGAATTGTATTTGAATTGTATTTGTATTTTCAGCCACTGCTTTAGTGTTTCTTTCGTATATGGCGAACTTGATTCGTTTTCGCTACTCAGCCGTCTAAGTGATCTGTGGTGTAGGTGGCTAGATAGATGCACCGAATGTTAGGCTGTCGCAGGTTCTAGCCCTGCCTATGCCCTTCATAATTTCTTATTTTTAATTAAAATTTTTTTTTTTTTTTTTTTTTTATATTTCTTTCTTTTTTATTATTATTTATTCTTTTGTATTTGATACCTTTGAAAGTCAGTTGGTAGTTTAACTAATTGTAAATAAGTGGGTTTTTTTTTTTAATTTCAAATATTTAATAGCATCATTTCTAAAAGTGTTTTTGTTTCAATTATATTTTATTCCGTTAAGTCAACAGAAAATAATAAACATAATAATAATGCCCAAATAACAAAAGCCCGTGACATCTGCGGTAAGAGTTTTCCTATATGTATGCACACATGTACATTCAAAACTAGTGTAGCATGGTCTAAAAATTTTAACTTGATAGATGGCGCTTTAGCAGTGAACTTATTTACTATGGCTATTACAGCTTCGAGTGGCATTGATATATTTCTTTTACAATTATGAAGTGTCTGTGTTAATTAAGGTGATGCCTGTTAATCGAGGAACGTCTATTTGTTGGGTCTATTTTTAATGATATTTAATAATATAACATTTTTCGAATTTCAACTAATATAAGCGCCATCTATTATTATTTTTTTTGGCAATGCAATGTATATATACATGTACATATGTACATTTTGAACGTTACACGCATACATTCTTATATATACTTTCTGATTTATCCATATGGGTAATTCTCCAGAAAAGTCAACTTTTTGTCACGTTCGACACTGGTTTTTTGTAATTATTTTGAAAACGGATTAATTTTAGTACTATTCAAGAGCAATTTTCAAAATAAAGAAGTTTTTTGCCATTTTCAGCACTAAAATTGATGCATTTTCAAGATAATTACAAAAAACCAAACCACAGTACAGATTATTATTTTTATTTTATTAAAATTGGGTTCAGGGTATTATCTAGTCGAGCACTCTCGACTAGAGTTTTCTTACTTGTTTTTTATTGAATTTGCGTGCTGTCCGACGCCAAGGTGGTTGGGGCTGGGGCCAGTTGTTGGAGCGCGCCACTCAAGTTTGTTTCATTCGCAGTTGAATCGGCGCAGCGCGCAGCTCGACACAGAGGCAAGTGCAGCGCTGTTGTTGAAGTCATCACCCAATATCTTGGAGAACTTTGCCTACGACGAGTTCCAGGCGCCGGCACACAGTCAACTCAAGCGCATGGCCACGTTGCCGGGTCAGGTGCAGCGGCCTTCGCGGCCGCCGTCGCCACGCTTCTGTGAGACATTGGAGCGTCATGCTTTTATGCGGAATGTGATTAATACACGGCCGGAGCCACAGCGTCGCTACTCCACGCCCGGCGAGAAGGAGGCGAATGTGCGACGCAGCCTGGAAGAGATCTCCAAGGATATCAAAGAGATCGAGCAATTTGTGAGCGCCACGGAGCAGCTAATGCAGCGCGAAAAGGAACAAGAGTTGGCCGCCAGCCAGCGCAACAAGCGCGACAAGGAGAACAAGACTCCAAGTCCAGCCAAGCGAATTTGCTTCAAGATCAATGCCTACAAGGCTCCACAGCGTCGTCAGCGTCCGCACAGTCCACGATTCTATCAATCGCGCCTGTACTTTCGCAACGGACGCATTGGCTGCGTGGATGCCGAGCGTTCGGGTCAGTTAAACAATATCGAGAGCACCCACGCACTGGTCAAGCACATACTGAAGCACGAGAAGCCGCTGGTCAGTCCGGACAGTGTGCGGCGAGTGTTGCATCCGCAGTACGTGGAGTTGACGCCGCTGCCAGGCGCCGTGGAGGAGCCTGATCCGGTGGCCGCTCAGCGCGCGGCAGAGCTGCGCAGTGCCACGGGCCAGGTGCTGCTCGATCAGCCATCGGAGCCGGATCAATGTGACACCAGCTCACAGCCCATGGAGGATGAGGATGAAAAGGATGTGCAGATCTGTTACAATGAGTCGCCGGAGCAGCAAAACAATGATCGTAATATGAGAACCACACGCTCCTCTTCGTTGAATGAAAGCGAAATCGTGGCCGTCGTCGAGGAGCAGCCACATCGTGCCAGCAGTGCGGGCAGCCTGGACTCCCAGGGTCAGCAATTCTTGCGCGATCAAGTGCGTCATCTGGTGCGTCGCTTCACGGCACGCGCCAACAAGGTAAAGTCACGCATTGAGCTGCCGCCGACGCCGTCGTCTAGTAGCGCCAGCTCACCCACACCGCCGCCACAGGCACAGGCAGCGCTGCATGCGAGCACCAAGAGCTTGCATCCCTCGCCCGAGCACAAGGTGCGTCTGGTGCCCGCCGGCCAATCGCCGCATCGTGGACGTCTCTTCGAGGCGGACACACCGCGCTCCAATGTCTGGCTCTGCTCGAGCTTGTGCGGTGCCAACAACGATGAGCGCACCTTGGATCCACAGGGCAAGATCTACATCTCGTGGCTGTGTGTTGTGTCTCTGTCATTCCTCTACAATGCCTGGGTCATTCCACTGCGCGCTTCCTTTCCCTTCCAGACCAAGGCGAATACGAATATTTGGCTCGCCTGCGATTTCTGTGCGGACATCATTTATCTGCTGGACGTGGTCTTCTTCAAGCATCGCGTCATGTATCTCTTCGAGGGTTTTTGGGTCAAGAACAAGAATCTAACGCGCAAGAATTATATGAGGAAATTGCAATTTAAGGTGCGTAAATGTGCTTACAATTTAGATTTTTAAACTTCGTATATGGCTCTTAATCAGAGCAAATATCTGTTGTCTCTTTCATTCACTCTCTGAGAAAAAGCACAGAGAGCAAACACATTGCGTCGGGTCTTCGTTCGTCTTCGAGTTCGTTTGCCAGCGAGCAGAAATATTTTTCTATGCCTTTTTTGTATGTATTGGTATGCAAGTATTAGCTTCACTAATCACATCAATAGCTTACGTGAGTGTGAGTGAGTGCATGTGAAAGGGAAGTTTGCTTGCATGGACTCATTAAACTCAACAGTACACTAACTGTATTTCATTGCACGAACGCTAATCGTGTCTCTCTCTGAGCGATGTTCGTGAAATGAGCATCATACGAATGGCTCAACTCGCGAAACTCTAATGAAACCTAAAACGAATAGAACCGAAGGCGAGAGCGAGTCAGTAAGATTTCTTTTCGATTGATCTCGCGAGCAGAGTGAAGTTGCAAACGGTTAACAGTTATTTGCGAGCTATGCTCTTAACATTCTTTTCTTCCGCACAGCGAAAGAAAGCGAAAATATATATATGTATATGTACATATGTATGTCTTTGGATTAGCATAACAAGTTAATTGAATTTAGCTCCGTGCGTCTGTCTGAGTTGTTAAAATTAAGTTTATATATGTACATATATCATTTTTTGTGATACATTTCTTTTAAATATTTTATTCGTTTTAAAATTTTAACAAAAAAATTAATAAAACGGCTAAAAAGGGTAAAAACTTATTCAATTTTTAAAGGGATTAAATATTTATTTATAATATTTATAATTATTTATTAATTTAGTTAGTATAATATAAAAATATGTTCAGTAAAAAAATAACTAAAAATAGTAATTATTTTATTATTTTTATTTATTTTTATTTTTATTTTATTTACTATTTTGTGTTTTTGTTAGTATAATTTAATGATAATCTGTATATTTTGCACATAGTTTCATAAGTATTTTTTAGTATTATTTTATAGAATTTTTAACAAATATTTTATTTAATTTATAAAATTTACTAAAATTGATAGTCAGTAATAAATTGTAGTAAATTCCATAAATTGAGCATCAGTTTTTGAAAATTGGCAAATATTTAATAGAATATGTATAGAAAATTTCGTAGAAGAAATATGAAAATTTCATTAAAATCCATTAAGTTACAAAAAATATATCAAACATTATATTTACAATATTTTACATACATTATTATTACAATATTTGGGTACTTTAGTCTTTTTTAAATTAATTAATTTTGTTCAAAAATATTTTTGTTCTACTTTTTAAAATATAATAATTAAATAATATATTCACCCATTTATATAAACTTGACAGTTGGATCTGCTCGCCTTGCTTCCTCTGGAGCTGTTCTATCTGAAGTACGGCACGGGCGCCGTTTGGTTGCGTTTTCCACGTTTCTTCAAGATTCAAAGCTTTTGGGAAGTTTTTCGACTCTTAGATCGGGTTATCTCCTCGCCACATTTTGTAAGTTGCTACAATTTATTTAAAATCAAATCAAATTAAATCTAAAATCCATTTTCTTTAAGGTGCGCGTGGCCAAGACGCTAACCTATATGCTCTATATGATCCATATAACGGCCGCTCTGTATTATGCTTATAGCGATTATCAGGGCTTGGGTCAGAATCGTTGGGTATTCAGTGGCAAGGGTCATCCGTATGTGAGATGTTTTGCCTTTGCCACCAAGACGGCAACATCGATAGGTAAAAATCCGAAGCCGGAACGTCAGGGCGAATATGTTTTCATGACAGTCGCCTGGCTAATGGGTGTCTTTGTGTTCGCCCTGCTGATTGGTCAGATTAGGGATATCATTTCGACGGCCACACGCAATAGGCACGAGTATCGTCAGCTGGAGGATGAGACGCTGGAGTATATGAGACGTTTGAATCTCTCACAAGAGGTGCAATCGCGTGTCAAAATGTGGTTTCAATTCACATGGGAACAGCAGCGCACATTGGGTAAAAATCAGAGATTTTATATATATAATAATAATAATTAATAATAATAATAATAATCTTTCCACTTTCATATCAGATGAGTCCAACATCTTGGATGCTCTGCCCATTAATCTGAAGACGGATATTGCCATTTCGGTTCACATACAAACCTTGTCCAAGGTTCAGCTCTTCGCCGACTGTGAGGAGGCGTTGCTGCGGGATTTGGTGCTGAAACTGCGTGCCGTTACCTTTCTGCCGGGCGATTTTGTATGCCGCAAGGGTGAGGTGGGCCGTGAGATGTATATTGTGAAACTGGGACAGGTTCAGGTAATGGGCGGCCCCAGCAGCGATGTGGTCCTGGCCACACTCACCGAGGGCTCTGTGTTTGGTGAGATCAGTCTGCTGGGCATTAATGGTGCCGATCGTCGTACAGCCGATGTGCGCTCCAAGGGCTACTCCAATCTCTTTGTGCTCTCCAAGTCAGATCTAAATGAGGTGATAGCCTACTATCCCAATGCCCAGGCAATTCTCAAGAAGCGTGCTCGCCAGCTGATGCGCAAGAATGCCGCACGCGAGCGTGAGGAGGAGGAACGAGAGCGCGCACGTAGCGCTCTGCAGGCTGATGTTGTCATCGGGAATCCCAAAACGCCCGAGACGCCACCCAAATTGCTGCAAACTGTCATCCAGGCGCTGCCCTATGAATCGCCCGCTGTTGTTCTCATTACACGCGGCTCGAAGCGTGTGCGCCGCAAGCGCCAATCACTGCAAATGGAGACGATTGTGGAGCCCACCATGGATGTGGCCGGCGGTGCCGAGGCCATGCAGCAGACGGGCAACATCAATCGAGATAGTCTAATACTAAAACCGGGCCGTGGCTCGCCCGATCTACTCTCATCCATACAGCAGGAGCTCAAGTCTAAGCATAAATTTATTAATCTAACCGATTCGGAGAAGGCGTTGATCATCACACAGTCGGCAAACAACTCGATGGAGTGCGTCCAAGAGGATCTGTAGTCAACCTGAAACCTTTGCATGTGCTATAAATGTATTAATTCTGCGATATACATATATATTTCTTCAAATGCTTTATGAAACACAAATTGTCTAACAATATTGCTTTATATTATAAAATAAATAGCTTTAAATGAATGTTGGAAATTTCATTTAAGCAATCGTTGTCTTACTCTCTCTCTCTATGTCTCTCCCTCTCTCTGTCTCTCTCTCTCATTTTTCTTAGGTTCTTAGGTTTCATTATAATTTTTAAAATTTTCGCAGACTCATATACAGAGTGGCCCAAAATATTTCCTATTTAATTATTTTTCTATTATTTTTTATCTTCTCTTCTACTTAAATATTTAAATACTAAAAAACACAGAGTTTACAAATTACAGCAATTGAATATATATCGAATATATATCGTTTGACTACTTTTGTGTCTCAATTTGTATATATTTTTCCGTAATTTCTCAAATACAAGTAGGCTCTGAATTCCTGCTGAATTCGAGTTGAAGTCGAGCTGAATTTCTGTTTTTAGTTTTCATTTCCAGCTCAGTCGCATTTGAACGTTAATCAAAAAGTCTTCAAAAAAAAAAAAAAAAAAAAAAAAAAAGCAAAAATAAGAAAACGAAAAACTTCTGAAATTTTAAGAAGTATTCTTGCAATTAATTTATTTCTTTTTTTTTTTCTTGCTAATTATTTTTGTTCAAAAAACTATGCGCGTATTTATACGAATTCGCATTTGGCAATGTCGGCAGATTATCAAAGAACATCGTATGCTCGCACAGGGTGTCAAGGAGAAGCCTCATCGCCTGATCGGCTTGATTTACCGAATTCAAATACGTTATGAGGATTACAAACGTTTAATGGCCAGGGAAGCCGTCAACCAGAAGTCGCCAAATTGTAATCAGAATCCCTTTGTGCGACTGCAAGCTATCATCGAGCAACGTCTTGGCCGTCGACTGGGCGAAATGCGTCTCATCAGCTCGAACTGGATGGTACTGGACGATTCGCTTCGATACATCGAGATCATGTTAATTGATTTCAATGTTAATGGAAATCGTCCCAATTTCACAAGGAACTAAACTGTCCAATCAGCTAGCCATTGCATGTCCATGAAAAATGCTACGGCTAACGTATTATATAACTATCTGATAATAAAGATATAATATATAATATACATATATAAAAGAGTGTTTTTTTTTTTTTTAGAGTTTGATAACTTTTCTGTTTTTACTTGTTTTACTTGACTTTTGTTTTTACAATACAATAACCACATTGTGTTTGATTTCTTATTTCACATTGTATTCAGTTCATTTCTAAATGTTAGAAATCATCCGTTCTGAAATTACTAGTCGACTATGGTGTATGGCATTACTGTCTAGCATCCTTGTAATGCTGCGAGTCATCGCTGTTGTCCAGCTTGATCGAGTATTGACCGATCAGAGAGCCGGCAACATCAGCTTGTCCCTCTGGATTGAATTGTGGACCATCGCCGATAACTTCCATATCATCTTTGACCACACGATAGCCATTCTCATCGGCTTCATAGTGAACCGTACGCTTAATGTAACCATCTCTATAGCTATACTTTCCCGTCACCTTTGTACCCTCACGAGTCTCCTCACGTTGCATGGCACCATCGTTGATATCATCATCGATTTTCGAATTGAACGAATATTGCGCCGATTCATTTTGTATTCTCTCCAAATCCAATTCTTCATCAGTCACCTGTAAGAGATTGAACAGAGTAAACTTTTAGCTGATTGAACGTGTCTACGAATTGTTTATCTACTTGTCTATTTAGCTACACATTTATTACATCGTTAATATTCGCTGTTGTTGATAACACTTCAAGTTTCTCAATATGACTGACAGTAGTCCATGAGTCATTGTCTATAAGATAAAATACCTTCTAGTCAGGGTTTCTCAATCATTTCACACCCAAAGTTCGCTTTAGCTGTAGCTAGTGCTACAAATGAATATATTTTTATTTGTATTCCTCATATTATTATTATTATTATTATATTTACTAAATGCAGACACTGAGCTGCTTGATTTAGTTACAATTTTATGGCAGTCTAAAGTCATCAATTGACTTTGCTTAATAGTTTCTCTAGAAATTTCTGACATTTGCCATCATTTTTGCTTTTATTTTATTTTCACTTTTTGCCTCTGTAGAGTAAATAAAAATGTATATTTCCATAAATCTTATGTCGTTGAGCAGAGATCGCTTGAATGCATGAGCGGAAATGTTAATTAAGCGATATGTCGAAGCTGTTCAGGTCAGATCGGCATATTAAGTCAAACAAATGAGCTACAGCAAAGTGCAGTTGACTAAAAAAATATTATTTAAAAAATATTAATAATAATAATATTTTATATTAAATTGAAAACTTTTATTTATATTAAAAATTAAGAAAATAAAATAAATAATGCATATATTACTTGTTATTATTTGAATTATTTTTTGTCAAGACAAAAAAATAAAAAAATATATTTTTTTCAAATAAAAAATTATTTAAAAAATTATTGAAAAATATATATTGTATATATATTTTAATATAAAATATATATAATTATTATATGTATGTATATAAAAGGAAAAACATAATAATATTAATATTATTGTATATGAAAATAATGAAAAATATATTCAACTATATATTTGTTTATATTATTCCAAAATTTTTTAATATTACTGACATAATAATGTTTCGCCTATTTAGTCAACCTTAAAGCAAACATTTGCCGCATTATTAATATGTTGCTTAATTAAACAATTAATATTCTCTATTGAGAAATTATGTAAAATCAGCATCAATTAAGCTAAGCTGCGCTTGAACAGTTTTTGTTTTTCTATTTTACGTATAGTTTTTGAATTCCAAATTATTTATATTTTTTAAGGCGAACTTCTTTTTATTAATTTATGCAATTATTGCTGAAATCTGTAGCGTTCTTTGCGGATGTCTCTAGTCGCAGCTAGCTGTAGTTGGATACGCTATAATTGTTAAGTGAAGCGTTGCACTAATAACCTTGTCGAGGGAATACCCTTCATATTGATAAAGCAGAGCATTCTCTGAACTGAACTTTTATTGAAAAAATAACCTTAGACCTTGAAAATGCAAATGCAAAAAATTGAAAAATTAAAACATTTATTTTAATACTCTTTAAGCAGATCTACTACATTTTTTATTTATTTTTTTTTTTTTTGTAAAGAAAAGTTAATGAAATGAAACTCTCTACTGCAGGCAAATCTGAGGAAATTTCTTTAAGGAAATTTCCCTCCGCAGGAAATTGCTTAAAATTTCTTCTTGAAAGAATTTTTTTTTTTGCTATAGGGTATATTAGCTTCGTTATCAGCAAGCAAACTGTCTCTCATTGTTTTTGCCATGATTTTTGTATAGTGTAATTAATCACACGGCAAAACGACAAAATCGACTAGAGACTCAAACTGGTTCGAGTAGTAGTAGGCGGTACGAGACCAGAGAGACAACGACTGAACAACTGAGCCTGAGCAACAGTATAAAGGCCCCAGTCGCTGTTAACAGAGGCAACGAAACGGACGTTCAACTGCAGGAAAATCAAGGAAAATGTGTACGTAGATCGATCATTCGAGATTTACTCTCTTACTCTTACTTTTACTCGGAGTTTTCCTCTTTATTACTACAGCTAAACCTGGTTTAATGCTTTTGCTGTTGGCCGTAATTGGCGCCTGTGTGACTCTGACACTGGCTGCTGGCGGTAAGTCATGGCCATAATGGAACTAATGGCAATACATAATGTAACTAAATTGAACACTTGCACTTGCACTTGTAGACTGCCCCTCATCCACCAAGGTGACCAATTGCACGCCCAAATGCCTGCACGACAGCGAGTGCAGCGCCATTGGCGGCAAATGTTGTCCAAATCTATGCAATGGACGCAGCTGCGCCTCGCCCAATTTGCTGGGCAATGCGGGCGCCGATAAATCGCCCTTTGGCAGCAAGAATTGTGAGTAGAGAGCACTTGCGAAGACTTTCAAAGTGTGTGACGATTTTGTTAACTCTACTCTATCAATTGCAGCTGGCGCCACGGGCAGCTACTGTGGCAATATCAAGTGCGGCAGCTTCGAGAAATGCGAAACAGATCGCAGCACAAAGCGGCCCAAGTGCGTGCGCAGCTAAAGAGTGAGCTGCTTGGTCTTATTGAACTTTTCAAATATATAATTTCCTTGAATTAACTCAGAATTGTTTGTTTCACTCACGGGTGCGGCTAGGACAGCGCTGACCAGCAGGCTGGCAATAAACACGTATTTAAACATTTTTCTTTGATTGTTATTGAATTTCTTTCTTTCTTTCTTTTTTTTGGTACGCGAGCTCTTCACGCTGCAAGTAGACTTTGTACTATGGCTTGTTGGCAGCCAGGTTGTGTTGCTTTTATAACACACTTGAACACGCAAACACACACACACACACACACACACACACGCACACTCATGGCAGCGACGCCGGCGCAGCAAGCTCTTCATTTTGGGCACTCGGATCTGGCTTTTTGGTTATGGGACAAGTTGTTTAACTTTTTGTTGCTGTCGCTTATGCATTTGAGTTGCGATCTTCGGTCTTTATGTATTTCAAATTTTGTACATTTTGCAATCGCCGACAGTGGCTGCAATTTGTCGAAGTACTAAGATGAGCCCTAGCAGCAGCAGCAGCCGCAGCAGCAGCAGCAGAAGATTGAAGAAGCTTTCATTGCATAAGCCCTGCTCAAGGTCAGTTGGTCAATTGTAAAACAACAACAACAACAACAAAACTGAACCAGTTTCAGCTGCTCCCTTTAGAGCTGGAGCGTCTTTTTTTTTTTCTGCTCACTCTTCTGCAAGTTGGACTTTACTTTTGTTGTTCAATTTTTTTTGGTCATCTTATGTAATTTATGTGAAGTTTTTGTGCAAATTGAAAGCTTCGATTCGTATGTGTTTTATTTTGGCCTTTTTTCTTTGCGCTTACGAGGAAGTAAGCGGAGCATTACGTTGACTGTGGTGCACCCTTTTCAAACTGCGACGCCATAACAACTCAACTCGAGTCTAGGGTGGGGCGAGCGGTGCGCTGATCTGCTGCTGAAAGACTCGAGCAATGCAATTTTTTATTTTTTGTTTTTTTTTTTTTGAAGTGCGCCCGCCACGCACAGTGGATACAAAACGAGTTTTTCGCTTTAATTTTTGGCAAGGAAACGGCCAAAAACGATTAACATTTGAATGTGGCTTAAACAGTTGTCAGTTCTGGTTAGGCGACATCATAACTTTAAGCCATCAAAAAGTTACAGATTCATGCGAGATCTTGTTTTTAAGAATCGCTTGTAACTTGATTTTGTTTTTATTTTATATTTATATTTTTTGCCAAATTCTTTTTAGGAGCGTTCAACTTCAAGTCAAGAAGGTTAAGTCTTCATTTATGTATATATAAAAGCATAAATATTTTAATATAACTATAATTAATTGCTGCCTGAATCTTGGCATTGGGCTTGACCAAAACATTTCTGAAATTGCTTTTAATTAATTAAAAGCTGCATTGAGACCTTGAGCAAGCTATAGGTTCTATAATTTTGCTAGACTTGAAATGAAAAATTGTATTTCAATTAAATTTTTAATATGAATAATATATTTAAATTTTATAAAGAGTAAAAATGTTATTATTATTATTATATTTTTTTAACAAGATTTTCTTGCATTAAAAGTTAAAAATAATAAAGATAATAATAAATAATAATAATAATTATAATAATAATAATATTTTATTAAATAAAAATTAATTTTGTTTAATAATACATTTAAAATATTTATACAAAAAGGAATAAATAAATAAAAAATAATTATTTAATTGAAATTAAATTAAAAACAAGAATTATTTTTAAATACATTTTTTCTTACATATAAAATTTTTACATAAAATATTTATATACAAAATTAAATGAAAATTAAAAACAAAAATTTACTAAATATTTAAAAAATAAATTATATAGGTGTTTCACATTTATAAATATTTATATGTGAAATAAAATTAAAATAAAATAAAAAATAAATAATCAAAATAAAATGCAATTTCAATTAAAAATAATTAAAATTATTTAATTAAATGAAAATTAAAATTAAAAATGTATTTTTAAAACAAATTAAATTTATATCCGAAAAAATAAGTGGTCACATAAAATTTACAAATTAAATTTAAATTAAATCAGAATTAATAACAAATATTGAAATAGATAATAACTATAAATAAATTTATTATAATAATTTAAATACGTTTTTTTTTATCTATTAAATTAAATAAAATTGACAAATTTAATTTAAATTAAATCAAAATTAATAATAAATATTGAAATACATAATAAATATAAACAAATATATTTTTTATAATAATTTAAATACATTTTTTTTTTTCTATACCTTTTTTTTAGAAAGTAATTTAAGTGAAATTAAAAAATAAATAACTGAATAAAAATGATTTGGGCGTGTCTAGACGTGACTTTGATTACAATTAGAATATTCTTATTAAGTTTTCCATAAAATTTTAATTGTCTGGCTGCGTTGGGCATGCCAAACATGCTGATTGCATTCGGTGTCCGCTTTGGGCATAGCTCTCGCACCACTGTTTGTGGCACATCCGTTCGTTCCACTTTCGTTCCACTTTCGTTTCGCTCTTTCTCTTTCGTTGGCTTTGTGGGCTTTGCGATGTTTATTGTGCTTGCAATGGAGCATGAGGTTTCGTATATGTAACTAATAGTAGAGCTAAGCATTATTATTTTTTTTCTTGGTTTATTTATTTTATTATGTGTTTGTTTCTTTAATTTTTAAGCTGCACTGGCATGAATTCGTTTGATATCGGGGCAACCAAAATGAAAAAGAAACAACAAGAAAAGAGAAAAAAACCCATCAAGACAAGTTTGACTGTAGTTGAAATCAATATAAAACTCTCAAGGTGAGAGACCGCATCAACTTGTCGTACACGCAACGCCCCACAACAGTCGCGAGCGACTTCGTCATCAGCTTCGTCAGCTTCATCCTCATGCAATAATCATCATTAAAATTTTCTGTTCGCATTTTACTGATAATTTTGTATTTTAATTATAAATTATTTCGTTGGCCGTCGCGTCGGTCGAGTCAATGGAGCCAATATACCGGGCCGGCAGCTAAAACAAAACTTTGATTGATTACGCTCACCATGTCTAGCCTCCATTCACACACACACACACACACACATACATGAGCACACGCCAACGCACACTGTGATAAATTTATGGCTCTATTTAGAGATTGCCTTCACAAATTAGCACGCTAATTTGCATATTTCGGTCGCATCTGCATCTGGGATGCTGCCGAAGCTCAAAGCTCGCTTTCTTTTGGTGTTACATTGATAAATGGCTGTGGCTCGGTTCGGTTTGGCTCAGCTTTTATGCAAATATTTTTTCATTTTTTTTTATTTCTTATGTGCAGCGGTTTATTTAGTTCAGGGTTAAAGCAATTTGACATTTTTAAAACAACAATGTAAATAAATACATATTAATAACTTATAGTTAGGCAAAGTTTTATTTTTTAGCCCACTTTTGATTACCACTCCGCCTTACATTGACCCATTCATATTTGCCTTTGCTTGATTTATGCGCTAACCAAAACTAATTGGCAACAGCTAAATGAGCTGAGCTGGAAGACATTTAATCGCTTGAACTAAAACAGGTGTATTCACCTGTTTCGTCGAGCAGATACTCAGCTGTTTAGAGAGGCTGCAAATGGATTGCACAAGCGTGAAATGACGACTTTAACTGGATTTTTTTTTGGGTTAAGGAGTTGAAATTGAAGAGATCGCATTTAATGTGAATTTTGAGTGCAAATGTTATTACGATATTTACAGCTTTTACATAACTTGAACTCTTTAACAGCGCGCAATAAAGAACTCACGATCTGCAAGAGCACGTGGCTCTCTTTTGGGATCACAATTTCTAGTTGCTTCTCTTCGTCCCCGCTCTGACCAATACAACAAGCCTATCCGATTAGTCTAGTTATTCATTTCACTCCCACTCAGTAACAGTCGGCACTAGGCTGCTGAGCTAGCTTTCTTTGCCTCTCCCTCTCATTCTATCACACACTAGGTGTAACTGTAACTGCAGGCACAACACAAACTTACGCGCACTCTACCTGCTCAACAACTCCCAACTGCGACCGCTCAGCATCACACACCAATACTACTTGAAGAGGAGAAGGCAATTATGAATTGGGAAATTTACATAACATACGCTCTGCTGTTAATTTAACAGAACAATATTAGATTACATTATAAGAGTATAATAATAAGTTCAAGAAGTATTTGCCGTTTTAATTTAAATAATTGTAAAAACTCAAAAATATTTAAATATTTAAGAAAATTGCGTGAATTACTTATACACATGTATATTGTGGCTGTCGGTTTCTTACTTGTTTTTAAATATTTTTTTAACTCATTTCCCATTACTCTTTATAGAAAATATGACAACATGAAGAAAAATCAATATATTCGCCTTAAAAAAAATGCCATATTAAATCAAATGTCTGCTCTAATACTTCAATAACTGTTCACAATAAACATATTTCATACTATATTTCAATATTTTTTGTTGAGCAAATATTTGCGCACTCCATTTGGCAGACGGACGAACGAACGAACGAACTCGCCCAACCAATTCACACAGACCATTCTCAAGTTCTTACAGTGGTGCGAAAGTGGGGGAAAGTGTTGTGAAAATCGCTACCATTTTATATGCAAATGTGTGTCTGCGCATAATGTGGTGCCTAGTTTATTGCATTCCTTTGGCACGCACGCCAAAGTGCCAAAGCCTCAGACAGCTAACCATTGGTCGTCTACGCAGCTGGCATTTGGAGCTGTTTGGTTTGGGCTACGCATACGCCGTGTTGTCCTTGAAATGGGTTCGTGCTGTCAGAGACCGGCGTCAGCGACGTCTTCTGTTGCCAAGTGTGCGGACAGCTATTTAAGTGTCAACTGAGCTGAAAATTTATGCGTTTGCATATAAATCTACAATAGCGCTCAGTAAATGCATACATACTTTATTGACCCATTTAAGTTCGGCTCGGAGCAAGTCAATAAAATAAAATAAATAATAAATCTTTTCGAGTGCCGATGACGTGTGAACATATTAACAAACATATGAGAGCTGTGCGTCGGATTAATGACTCAAATTATGTGTCAACTATCAGAAGAGCAAAAACATTTCATTTACAGCCAGCTTTAATAGTTGGAGATACTGCTAGAGCTTTAAATTTACTTTTTTATTTTATTTACTCGTAAAAGTAAATTGAAAATTTAAAAATTCATTGAATTTCTTTTTTGTTTGTTTGTGTATATTTTTTTATGCATATTAAATATTGGCAAAGTAAGCAGTAATCAGTAAAATAAATATTTATTAAATATTTTATATATATTTATATTTTATTATATCAGAAAGAGAATAAGTGTTTTATAGAATATATATGCATATGTCTTCATATGTATTGGATGCATTTATATATATTATATATTTACTTCTTTCTACAACTGATTTCACAGTCCTTTAGTATGATGTCTTTGTTACTCTGTCTCTTTCTCTCTCTATATCTCTCTCCATCTCTCTCTCTCTCTCTCTCTCTCTCAATCTTTGTATTACCGTATTTTAAGCTATATTCCTTCTATTCGCATTTCTGACACTGCCTGGCATCTCCTTTGTTTCTCTGGCTATCTCTCTTTCAATTCATATTCTAATCATTTAGATTTCTATGTTTCTATATTTTATCTTGTATTCCCTTTTTACCTAATACTCTGTCTCGTACTTTTTCTTGTTCCAGCTATCTCGACTCAGTACACTCGCTGTCTCTCTTTACTCGTCCCACTACCTGTCACTATAGCTATCTCTCTCATTGTTTCGCTCTCTTAATACTTCTTATTCATTCTCCCTCTCAATCTTTCGCCTTTTTCCTTTTATTTATTTTTCTGTTTTCCTATGTTAACTTTTCTACTCCATCCATCTTCATCTCTTGCCTTTCTCGCTTTATTTATTTACATCTATTTTTTTTTGTTTATTTATTTATTTTTTTTTTGTGAATTTTTATTTATATATTAGTTTATATTTTTATTTATTTATTTATATATTTTTTCTATATTTCTTTCTACATTTATTTCCCTATATCTTCTATCTCTGAATTCTAACCTCTCCCTACACATTGATTTTTACTTGCTCTATCTATCTATCTCTTTCTTTTTTCTCACTCTGTCTAACTCTCTCTTTATCTTTCTCTCTCTCTTTCTCTCTCTCTCTCCCTCTCTCTCTCTCTCTCTCTCAGTTTCTCTCTGTCTCTCTCTCTCTCAATCCTTTCTATTTCTTACATTTTCACTCTTATTTGCTTATTTGCTCTTCTTCTATGTATATTATTATATATATATCTCTCTCTCACTCTATCACTTGTATCTCTCTTCCTCTTGCTCTCATGCTTTCTATATCTCTCCTCTTAAGTCTTTCCTAATAGCCTTTTGTTTTTAGCCACACGAATGCCTATGCAAATTACGCATTTCAGATTCCAGCTTCCAGTTTTTTTTCGGCACCATTTTGGCCATTTGTTGCCCGACTTAATTAACGCTAACTTACTTATGTTGCATGGACTACGCCCCGCAAGCTCTGTCACTTATACAGCTACAGATACAGCATAGACACACACACACACACACACACACACACACACACACACACACAGTTACACCGACGCCGACTCGCACAAAAGCCGTGAACTGCGCTTTGTTTCGGAATTCACGTTGTCTCTCGGTCTATTATTGTTGTTGTTGTTGTTGTTGTTGTTTCGCTGTTGGCTTGATAATTACTTTTGATAACTTATGTTGGTTGACTCGGTTTTAGTTCAGCGTTCAGCAACTTCATTCCTCTCTTGTTGTTTCGCTGTTTGGCGCTTGCATATGGAGCCATTATGGGGCTTATCAGCAGGCAAGCATATAAGCCAGCGTCAGAGCCACAGCCCGAGCTAGAGCCACAGCCGAACTCTATTTCACTCAGTTTTTTTTGTCAACATTCTAGGCTAAGTGCGGCCATAAGCTGTGAGGTAGGTCAGCAAGAGAAATGAATAACAAAAAAAAAGTATAAAAAAATCCAACAAACTGAAATGCGTCAACAAATCGCAAACAACAACAAAAATTATCTCAGCTAAGACATAAATATAAAATTTGAGTGCGTCACAACTAGTTTAAGAAGATAAAGTCAACAATTTTTTGAAACAAACTTTTATTAATTTATTTATGACATTTCTAAACTTAAATTGAGTTTTTAGCCGACAAAAAATTGTTGGCTTATTTTTATTTATTATTATTAGTTTAATTTCTATAACAAGAATAAACAAGTTTATTCACTTTCAACAGCAAAGACGCATGGCAACAGTTCACCCAATGAGGATTCATGTGTTGAAGTTGAAATTTTTCATAAATTTGTATTTTTATTACCTTTTAATATGTATTTATTGAACAAGATATTATTGACATTTATTTGAGTAAATTTATTTCAAGAGAATAATTGGGTGGTTTTTATTGAATTGCATTTGTGCTTTGACATATTTTCTTAAAATCTGTGTTGACTCATTTAATTTCGATTTATGTTCATATTTTTCTAAGTTTACGTTCTTTACGTAATAAAAATGTTAAATAGTTATAGAATAATATTACATTTTTTTACTTTTGAGTATCCATGTCTTATGCACATAAAAAATAATTAGATATTATATAATTGAAATTTATTAAAATAATTTAATTTGTTATCTAAATTCACTGTAAGTTGGTGATCTGGGCCAATCACTCTCGATTTAATTGTATATATAATTACCTAAATATTTTATATTTGAAATTTATTAAAATATTTAAATTTGTTATCTATATTCTCCATATAAGGGATTATGTTTATGATCTGGATAATCACGAATCATTGGGTTGTGATTTTCAAAGGCTTTGTCTTCATTTCTCTCTATCTATCTCTCTCTACTTCTCTCCATCTAAGTGAACAAAAAAAAAAAAAAAAAAAATTATTTAAATAAAAGAAAAAAAAAATCTTGAATTGAAAAGAAAATGAATTATATATAACGATATAAAGATATATAATTCATTTTCTTTTCAATTCAAGATTTTTATAAATTATTAATTTTAATCTTTTAAAATGATTTAAATAAAAGATTAAAATTAATAATTTAAAAAAAAATCTTGAATTGAAAAGAAAATGAATTATATATAACGATATAAAGATATATAATTCATTTTCTTTTCAAGATTTTTATAAATTATTAATTTTAATCTTTTATTTAAATCATTTTTTTGTTTACTTAGAATTATGCTCAAGCTGCTTTAGCATTGATTTATTTATTCATAATTAATTTGTCAAAAACAAAGTTTCAAAGTCAGCTTGAGATAGATTTCAAAATATTGAATATACCCAATGCATATTCATTAAAGGGTATCCTTTCTTTACAGCTCCTACTGCTTGCAAATTGAGACACGTATTTTGTGTTTTTATTGACTTAAATTTTGTATAATAAATATTTAATTTAAATTTTTTTGCTGCTGGCATAATTGAATGTATTTCCATTTGCGTGCTTCTTGATCATCATAAAAATAAGTAAAAAAACCTTCAACATATGCGCTGTCTTTAAATCAAAATTGAAGCTGAGTTGTGTGGCAGCAGCATTGACCCTGCAGCTGCTGCAGACAGCGACATGTGTAATTGTGGCAGCAATTTAAGCTGCTGCTGCTGCTGCTACATGCAACATCATCGCCAACCGGAAGCAAGTGTGCACAAGTGGCAAGTGGCATGCTTGGAATTGGATTGCCAAGGCAGATAGGAAGAGGCGGGAGGCCGAGAGAGTGAACTGTCAGGTGAATGCAAGGGGAGCAAGCATTGAAACTTCATGCGCTGCTTGTTTTGTTGCTGCTGCAGTCAGTCGCTCTGGTTTATGCCTTTATTAAGCATCAAACAAAATCCAAAACGTCAAGGATATGAGATGCTACATACACACTCATCAACAGCAGACGCCGTCGCTATCCTTCACGTGCTCTGTATACAGATGCAGTCGAGGCAGCTCGCAATTTATGCACACAACTTGTCACACAGGTCGGTGGCCAAGATGTACTGCAGCCCGCTATGCTGGTTAGATGTCGGTGGTGCTGGATGATGGTGGTGGTGGTGCTGCAATGAGTAGGACAAGCAATTTACACCGCACAATGCGTTGACACACGTCGTCCGCAAATGTGCGGCCAAAGACAATGGCAGACAACTTGGAGATAACAGTGCTTGGGTTGCAGTGCTGCCTGCTGCCTGCTGCCTGCCTTCCTGCTTAGCCAGCCTGGTTGCATCATTAAACCTGAAAAGTGTCAAATGCTCAGCCACACACGCACACACACACACACACACATACTCATAGTCAAGTGGCCAAGAGCTTAAATTCAATTGAATGGAGAACTGCAGAGCAAGCTCGACGAGCTGCTGTTAATCTAAGCCAGAAATTTACGAGTGTGTCCTCGGCCTCGTCTCTGGCATCCGGCAACTGCAGCTCATAATTCAAACAGTGTTGACAATGAAAATGAAATTCCCATTAAAATGCAATATGTTGCAGCAAACTCTGACTGCAGCAGCACCTCCTGCCCTGCCCCTTACCCAACACAGTGCATATAAGAGAATTGCTATTAATTTTGCTGCTGCTGCTGGACGCAATGCGCATAAGGCAAATGTTTATATGGCCACAGTATAAACATTGACAATTTAAAAGCCTGAGCCTGAGCCTGGTCCTGGTCCTGGTCCCTGAACTCCAATTGCTTCAAGCTGCCTGCCTGGCTGGCTGGCCGCCTTTGGTTGCTGCTTCGATTCGTATTGTTGACTCTGCTGATGATCTGTATTCGAAATTTATTATAGAGCCCAGCAGGAGCGACGGCCAAGCATATTTCATTTTGATTTGATTTCACTTGGAAATTTAATTAAATTGACAAATATGTGGCTTGAGCTATGCTAATTCGAATTAAGAATGAAAATATTTTACTTTTCTTACAAACAAAACGTTTGATTTATGATTTTAGCTGTTATCAAGAGGCTAAAGTGCCAATAGCGTAATATGAAGGGTTTTTAGTAGGGGTATTCAGTTTTAGATTTTTGTATACGGCATTTAGTAGGGATATTCATGATTAGAGATTTTTAATTGGCAAAGGAGTACTTGAAATTAATTTTAAATTATTCTTAATCATGATTCTGTTCATGGGATGATGAACAGTCTTATTTATCCATCCATATGCTCACCAATGTTTTATCAGCCTTTCTAACTATTTTCTAGCAGTTTTTAGCCGTTTTTAGCCGTTTGTAGTTGTTTTTAGCTATTTTTCTGGTTTACCTCACCAACTACCTTTCTACCTTCTTTCTAACCTTGCTATCCCACTTTCTATTCATATTTCTATCTCTTAATCACGATTCTGTTCATAGGATGATGACCAGTCTCATTTGTCCATTCATAAGCCTACCAATGTTCTATCTACCTTTCTAGCTATATTTAAGCCGTTTTTAGCCGTTGTTAGCTCATTTTCTGGTTTTCCTCACCAACTACCTTTCTACATTCTCTCTGACCTTCTTTTCCCACTTTCTAATCTTATTTCTATCTTCTAATCACGATTCTGTTCATAGGGTTGATGCCCAGTCTTATTTATCCATCCATTTGCCCACCAATGTTCTATATATCTTTATGGCTATTTTCTAGCGGTTTTTTAGCTGTTTTTAGCCGTTTTTAGCGGTTTTTCTGGCTTACCACACCAACTACCTTTCTACCTTCTTTCTAACCTTGCTATCCCACTTTCTATTCATATTTCTATCTCTTAATCACGATTCTGTTCATTAAATAATGACCCGTCTTATTTATCCACCCATTTGCCCATTAAGGTTTAATCTATCTATCTGGCTACATTTAAGCCATTTTAGAAGCTGTAAGCTCCTTTCCCACTTTCTAATCATATATCTATCTCATAATAACGATTCTGTTCCTATGAACCCTATGGTTGATGCCCAGTCTTATTTATCCATCTATTTGCCCACCAATGTTCTATAAATCTTTCTGGCTATTTTCTAGCGGTTTTTAGCAGTTTTTAGCGGTTTTTCTGGTTTACCTCACCAACTACCTTTCTACCTTCTTTCTAACCTTGCTATCCCACTTTCTATTCATATTTCTATCTCTTAATCACGATTCTGTTCATTAAATAATGACCCGTCTTATTTATCCATCCATTTGCCCATTAAGGTTTAATCTATCTATCTGGCTATATTTAAGCCATTTTAGCAGTTGTAAGCTCATTTTCTGGTTTATTTCACCAACTACCTTTCTACCTTCTCTGTATCTTTCCTATCACACTTTCTAATCTTATTTCTATTTCTTAATCATGATTCTGTTCATAGGGTTGAGTTATCCATCCATCCCACCAGTGTTCTATAAATCTATCAGGCTATTTTCTAGCGGGTTTTAGCGTTTTTTAGCCGTTTTTAGCGGTTTTTCTGGTTTACCTCACCAACTACCTTTCTACATTCTCTCTGACCTTCCTTTCGCACTTTCTAATCATATTTCTATCTCTTAATCACGATTCTGTCCATAGGAAAATGCCCAGTCTTATTTATCCATCCATTTTGCCCATCAATGTTCTATGAATCTTTCTGGCTATTTTCCAGCGGTTTTTAGCGGTTTTTAGCCGTTTTTAGCTGTTATTCTGGATTACCTCACCAACTACCTTTCTACATTCTTTCTAACCTTCCCATCCTACTTTCTAATCATATTTCTATCTCTTAATCACAATTCCGTTCAGTATATACAATACTGAAATCAGCTTTGAAATAATTTATTGTTTTTTTATTTAGTTTTATTATATTATTTTTATATATATAATTTATTTCATATTATTTTTGTTACATTAAAAATAATTTAAATGATATGCAAACACTTTTACACTTACCAAATAATATAATAATATTTGTATATTCTTATTTATCCTAATTAAAATTCCAAAATTAAATTTTTTGGTTTTTTTTCGATTTGTAAGCATTTTATTTGTTTAAGAAATTAGCATTTTTATGATTTTCAGCATGAGTATTCGGGGCTTAATGTATTTTTTATGATCTCATGACACATTTACTCGCATTTGTTTGTGTGTTGTTCGGGCTCAGTTGAAATGTTAAACACTTTAATCTGCTGGATTTTATGTTTGTGTCACATCCCCACCGACTAATTGATATTATTTTGTTTGTATTTTTGTAATTTTATATTTGTTGTTGTTTTATTTTTTTTTCGTTTAGCGCACCTGGAATTTGGCCAGGTGACTCAGTGAGCAGCCTTAAAATCTTATACTCTTAAATCTAGCTAATCCCGCTCGAAGGCTTTGCAGACTCTTTTGATCGTTTTTAATGTTGAACATAAATCGTTTATTTATAGCATTTAACGGGCATACATAACTGGCAGTTAGCTCTAAGAAAACCCCACTCTCTGCCATTCAACCGATAACAAACATTTTCTGAAAATATTACGCCAGAAGGCAGAACAACTTTCTGCCTCTGTGCGCCGTAGAGAATATTAAATTTTATTTGCATAGCACTTGAGAGCATTTGCTTAACGAAAAGGCAAAGACTTTAAGAGCGAAATGCAGAGAAAAAAAATCTTAAAAGCCAAAGGCCAAATCACAGATTGTAAATTGAATATCCTTTTTTGTTTATTTGCAGTAGTTGCACACACACACACACACACACATCGATTACATTGTGTTTAGTTGGGAATTATGCTAATTCTCATTCAGTTGAAGACCAAACCAAACTGCTCGAATAGAAAATGAAACTGAAACTGGAATGTTGACATCATTTGCTTTAAGCCACATTGCACATCAAATAACATATTTGCCGGCTGAACAAACAACAGCAACAGTCAGTCATTCAGTGAGCATGTCAACTCACAGGATGTGCTTGTGTTTGTGTCTTCAAGGATTATGCATAAAATTTAACCAGAAACAGCAAATTTCTTTTTCTTAGTTTTATTTTCTTTTTTTTTTTTTTTTGCTTGCGAGCAGCAAAATCGGAAAACGAAACATTCGACTGTTTTATGTTTCGCATTATGCGTTTGGCTTGGCGCACAAATTGAATTACTCACACACACACAACATACACATACACACACACACACAAGTCAGGCACATACTTGGAATTTGAGTGTTTGTTGGCCACGTGCCTGACGCGTAGTTTTGAAAGTTAGTTCCAAACGAATACCCTGTGAGTTGAGAGATTAAGGAGAGATTAGGCAGCTGAAATAAAGAAAATAAAATAAAATAAAATAAAATAAAATGTCGCTCTTGCAATAATATTAAAAAGTATTCTAATTTGTAGGTGTTTGTAGGGAAGGCTTTCAGGACAAATAAAGAAGCTGCAGGGGTTATATTTTATTAGAATGCTTTTTATTTGTTTTCACTTTCATATTTATATTAGACGTTGAAAAAGGTAATGAATTTAGGGAAGAAAAAAAAAAGTAAATAAAACAAGGTATGGAGAAGAGCTATGTTATTAACATAGAGATGTTAATAGTATAGCCGGGTGTTAAGAAGGGCTATGTTACCAACATAGATATGCCAATAACATATAACACATAACTATGTGAGGGAGGAGCAGTTACTGTTAATGGGGTCTGACATTAACAGTAGAAAAGATCCTCTGTTAAGATGTTTACTTAGGATAGACCACTGTTAAAATTGCCTAATTTGCATACAAACTTAAGCACTGCAGACCCCGTGTGACGTTTCACTGTTAACTTAACAGAGCGCTTTGCATAACCTAGTATTACTCAATCGTGAGGTTAAACTGTGTCTCTTCTAATTGTGTTAAATTAACAGGTAACAGGGCATGTTTAATTTTAGCATACCCTCTTCACTTGCTGTTGCTGCTGCTGCTGTTGCGTGCCTCAAGTGGCTGTTTGCTTGTTGCTTTGATCTTGGCAAATCGAATTTGCCGCAATGTAAGAGGTCCATGGTCCATAGCCGTTGTCGCCATCAAGTATACGCAGCGTTGATTGGATTTGGCGCGGATGTCCACGCTGGCCGAACGACTGCATATAATAATCATTTGTATTTAAAGCAGCAGCTAACGTCAACTAGCTGCAGCAGCTGCTGTCACTCCCCGATTGTCGCCCTCGCCTTCGTTCCTTGGGCGACAAAGTTTTATGTGTGGCAAACACACACACACTCTCTCTCTCTCTCTTTCTTTCTATGGCGTTATCCTTGGCACGTCTGCGCGACGCCTGTCAGGCGAAAGCAAATCTGACAAGCTATGGCAGCTGACAGTAGATATGTGCATAGCATGGCACGGCACACGGTTATGGGTAAATGCATATAAGGAGAGATTGTGCATGACGTTCTTTTAACACCTTGACTGTGACAAACATCGTACAACGTACACAACCCAACCAGCAGCCCCAACATCAACATCAACATCAACATCAACAGCTACAGCTCCATTTGCAGCCATAATCGTTCACATCGGGGTCATAAAAGACAAAATCTGAACATAAGCACAAGCATTTTATATTCCCCAAAGAGCGAGTGTTGTATGGCGTCTGCTCTGCTCTGCTCTGTTGTCCGTCCCCATGTGGCCGCAGGACAAACTTCTTGGCATCTTCATGTGGTTGGGTGCGTGTGAGAACAGTAAAACGCCAAAATATATGTAGATATATATCAAGTAGCCGACTTATGGACACGTAAAATCACAAATATCACACACAGTGCAACTTAAAGGGCTTAAACATCAATTTTAAATGTTTATTTGTAAGACAAGTAAACAAGCTTAAGTAAATACAAGGTCAGTTTAAAGATAATTGGGAATTCTAATTTTTATTTACTCTATATTCAGTAGATTTACAGCTTAGTTAGTTCTCAGTTATAATTTCCAAGAAATTTGCCCGCTTCCCTTATTTCAGCAAAATTCTCATTACGTAAGCAAAGTCTTTTGCTTATCAGATCGCTAGGGGCTTCATGGTTTATGCATCTTGTGCTGCCCACAGTGCAACTCGACTTGGAAGTGTAAAACAAGAAATAAGTTGAATTCTCCATTTCCAGCAGCATTCCGGCATACTTCTGCTGCTGCTACTGACTCAAATAAAGTCGTCGTCGACCAACTAAAAGTGACGTCATAAATTTTGTAGCTACTTAAAAGAGCTGATGTGGGCGGTGGGGTCGTAGGGCGCTGGGGTAAGTGCACAGGGTCCTGGCAGCTCTTTCGCTGCAATCCGTTGTCTAGCAACTAATGAATTTATGTTGTTGTTGCCGCTGCTGCTGCTGCGGCTGCTGCAAACTTTAAGGAACAGTCATGATTGTTATGCGGTCTGTGCGAGCTCCATGGCTGCAGCTCGTGCTCCTGTTTTGGAGCACACAGTATTATGTCTCGTTCTTATGCCAAAGAGCAGCCACAAAGTTGCCGAAAACAGATTTGTGTGGGCGTGGCCTAAATAAATCGAATTCTTTCATTAGCATGCAGCACTAGAGCGCACAATTCATCAAAGTTTTGCTACACGACGACGTCAATTCGCAGCAGCGGCAGCGGCAGCGGCAGCAACAGCTGCGAAACACCTAAAAGTATGCTTTGATTATATAAAAAGTTCAGCGTGTGCATGATTGATTAACTTTGCTGGGCGTTATCCTGTAATTTAGCAAGCAGCGCACAAATGCACAAGAACAAACTAGCTTGAAGTTAGAATTTAATATGTTTGCGTTTCGGACTAGTTTATACTCTGTGTGACTAGCCAACTCAAATTTAGATTAGTTTACTTTATTATTCGATAAGTTTAGCTGCTTTTTAGCTATTTGGGCTTGACGAAAGTTTTTTAGTGGTAATAATATATATTTATATATATATTAAATTTAATAATAATTTAAATTTGTACAATTTAAAATAGTATTTTAATAAAAAAAATAAAAAGTATTTATTTATTTAATGTATTCATTTAAAAAAATATGTTTTAACGTAGTAAACAAATCTCTTTATATATTTATATTTAAATTCAGTTAATTAATAAATATGAGAAATCAGAGTATAAAGGCTTTGTTTAAATATAATTTATTTGAATGTGGATTTTGAGTAGGAAAAATATATATATTTTTTTAAATTTAATCTGAATTTAATTTATTTTAATTTAATTTTCGAATTTAATATTTATAAATATAAGTACAGTTTTAATAATTTAATACTTAAATTATATACATATAAAATTGATTTTTAATTAAAAACATAAAAATAAAATAAAATAAATATATATATGTATTTCTGTTAATTTATATATACATGAAAATTATAATTTTATTTAAAAAAATTATGATTAAATTATATAAATATATATTTAGTTTTTTTTTTTTAAGTTCAATTTTAATTAATACGAAAATAAATGCGTTTTTTTTTTTATAATTTAATAATTTATTTATATTAAAGTAAAATGATTTTACATAAAATAATTATAAATAAATTATATAAATATAAATATATTTTTTTTTAAGTTCAATTTTAATTAATACGAATATACATCAATTTTTAATAATTTAATAATTTATTTATATTAAAAGTAAAATATATTTTCTAATAAATATTCAATTAATAAATTGTATATATACATATATTTTCTAATAAATATTTAATTAAAAATTTAAATATATTTTACAATTAATATAAATAAATTATTAAAAATGTGAAATAATTATTTATTAAATTATTATTCGATTATTACCGAAGCTATGTTTAGTGAAGTTTCGTTGCATCAGCTGAATGCTAGAATATCGCTATGAAATCTTTTTTTAATGTATTGTATAGTCAAGAGTAATTATAAGTAGTAAGAGGAGTTGGCACTTGGAGTTGTGAGAGCAGCATTTGAAGTCTGATTCGATCGCTTTTTCTGTGCTCGCTCGATCGAACCCAGCTTCAAATGCTGCTCTCACAATTGAAACTCAAATGTATATTACAAAAAAACTCACACAACTCTCTTTTAGTCTTGTCTGGCATGCCATTTCCTTTTCTATTTGCAGGGTATTAAAAAATGCAAAAGGGAAATAGGCGAATAGCAGCAGGCGACGTGGTCGCTGACGACCAGGAAGTCTGACACATAATTAGAACTGCCGGAAACGGAAACGAAGTGCATGACCATGGCACAAGGGCCAGCTTGTCATATGCAATTCCTGCTGGAGATGGGGGAGCAAAATGTAAAGAAACTAGAAGCTAAAATGAAAATGCTAATAAAAAAACGTTTGAGCAATGCATTGCAAAGAGAGAAAATTCCTTTATATATTTTTTTTTGAATAGAAAAAAAAATATATATATACATATATAAATATATTTAATAATACAGATGAATGTATTATAAAAAAAAAAAATAAAATGCAAACAAATAAATGTGCTAAGAATACTTTGAAAAAAAAAAAAAAAAATCAAATAAAATAAATATTAATTCATATAAAAGCAATGTAATATATAATATAATATTATATTACTCATATATAAAAATAAATGTAATATAAATAAATTAAATAATTTTAAAATTCATATTAACAAATAATACACATTTGTAATTTTAAAAATAAATATATAAAAATTAATAAAAAATATATCAATAAAAATAAAATCGTAAAAAATATATAAAAATAATATAATTAATTTAAATATATAATAATAAAAAAATATAAAAAATATATAATAAATAAAAAATTATATCAATAAAAATAAAAATATAAAAAATAATATAATAATAAGAAAAGATAAGAAATTAAATTATATTTTTAATTATAATGAAAATATAAATAAAAAACATGAACAAATGTTTAGCAAAATAGAAATACAAAAATATTTAAAAATAATAATAGACACTAAAATGAAAATTTGTTTCTAATATAAATTTAAGAGTATTGATTCTACAGTAATCAAAAATACTTAAATGTAATATTGAATATATTTTAATAAAAGAAGTAAAAATAAAAAAAATATATTAATAAAAAAATAGACACTAAAATGAAATTATGTTTCCAATTTAAATTTAAAAGTATTAATTTTAAAGTAATCAAAAATATTTATATATAATATTTAATAAATTATAATACAAAATTAAATCTAATTCAATTCTCATTCTATACAGTTAAGTTTATGTTATTTATTTGAAATAAATTCATAGTTCAACTGACTCTGCACATCTCTAAGAGCATCTGTTGCTATATCATAAGGTTAAAACACACATGTTCACTCTGCTACTCTCTCCCTCTCACTCACGCACCCACTTCCATTAGATAGACGTGAAGAAATGTAAGTGCAGAGCGCCGCCTCCTATGCAGGCTGTGACAACAAAATTAAATTCTACACACAAAAGTTGAGTGCGGCTGCAATTTGTTTTGAGTTGGCGGTCGTCTAGCTCCGAGTTCTTTATATGATGACAGGCAGGATGCTGGAAGTGCTTCTGCTTGTGCAGCAGGATCTATTTTTTATTAGTATGGCGCTGATTTGATTTGCATGCAAGTCAACCCGAACGGGCAACTTATAAAACCATAAAGGCTGAAGCAGAGGTAACAGCATGAGTGGGAGTGGGAGGTGGCAGCAGAGGCTGAGGCAGTGGCAGAGACAGGAGCAGCGGCAGCAGCAGCAGCAGAAGCACATTCAGTGGCAGCAGCAAAAGCTGTGGTTCTGAACAGCTGCCCGGCATATTTTGTTTGGGGGTTGTTGCCTATGTGGGGCACATCATAATTGCGGCTGTGGTAGGTTGGGCGGATGGGCGGATGCGGCTGGGTCGCGGACGGCATTCCTGTGCATAATTGAAATTCCAGCCTAAACGCGTTTGTAACGGGAAATTGCGCGACCAAAAAGGACGAACGAACCTCGAGCCGGACCCGGAGACGGAGCCGGATGCGGATGCGCCAGGCCATGTCCAAAAAAAAAAAAAAAAAAAAAAAAGGAAATAATAATAAAAATATTGTTTTTGGCAATTTTAGCAGCGACCAGTGGACTGCCAGTGTTTGTATTTGTTTGCACTCTGGCGGGTTCAACGTGTTGGGCTAATTATGTTTGGCGTAAATAAATAAAATTATTTTTATTTGCTCCAGGGTGCATTTAAATATTTACATATGTATGGGTGTTCATTCGTTTGTTAAAATCATGTACTTGTAAATGTAATCAATTTGACCATACAATAAATAAAATGCAGATGCAATTGTTGTTGTTGTAGTTGTAGTTGTATAATTACATTTGACAAACGCCCCTCGCTTGGGGCAAGCGTTTACGTCTGCCACACCAACACAATTACACACATTCACTCACACACACACGCACACATATACATAATTCCACACTCACTCACACTTCCACTCACTGTCATATGCACAGTCACACGCACACGCTACAAAACAATAAAAAATCATGAGTTGTTGAATCTGCTGAACAGCTGATCGGTTGTATGTGTTTGGCGTTGCCACCTAATGGCGTGCACAATGTTGCGTACGCTGTGCGCATGTCATTGCTTTCCAGGAGCTAAAATAATGCATTTCCAAGCAAGGCTCATTGGCCAAAGACACTAACATGCCACTGGCAGTACACGCCGAGCCTTCAAAACGTATCCAAGAGGAACGCGCATTAAAACTGCGGCAAAAATTAGTAGAAATTGTTTGAGAGTGCAATACAGTGTGCTAAAAAAAAAAAACTAAAGTCTGGCAATAATTGCATACAAAAAATAATATAATTAATTTAGCAATCAAATATCAATAATAAACAAATGATTTTATCAATAATATTCATTTTAATAATTTTATACATTTTATTTAAATGCTAACGTCCGACGGGCTCTGGCAGCGCTTGACAACTCTGGCAATGTTTTGACAGTTGGTTAACGCTCTCACGCGCTCTCTCTCTCTGTCAGTGGCTCTCCGCTGCTGAAAATGATTCGTGTTGAGTTGTGTCGCGTCCGCATTGTTTATAAAACAAATTAATTATATTTATTATTAGTTTAAGTGGAAAAGTGGTGTAAATTGTGCAATGCAGTCGCACGCGCTGCGCAAATGCGTAAGAGCATAAGAAATGCTTGCCTCCAAGTCGCTGTCGTGCCCGTCGCTGTCGCTGCCGCTGTCGCTGTCGACGCCGAACTCGTCGCAACAGCATATAATACAAAAAAATATATATAAATCATGCAAGATGCACAAATATATTATAGAAATTGAAACAAAATAACCAAAAAGTTGTGTCAAACGTTTAGTATATATTTGTATGACTTAGTTCATGCAAGTGAAATGTGTATGGAAAAGTTGCGCGCAAAGACGTCGCAGCCAACAACAACAACAACAACATTACTTGTGAGCGGGAGAGAGCGAGAGAGAGAAACTACTATTGCTGCTGCTGCTGCTGCTGGTGCTGCTGCCTCTGCGGCGACAGCAACAAAACCAACAACAATAACAAATAAGAGGAAGCAGCAGCACAAAATGCGCTTAGACTAAATTAGAAAACGATAACGAAGTAGCTGCACTCACTCCCTCACTCCTCCTGCACCCCACCCACCTGCAAAACAACCAATTTACCAACTTCAACTTCTAGTAACCCAGCGCTTAGCACAGCATCTAGTCGAGTCAGCCAACCCCAGCTGGATCTTCTCCAACAGCATGCAGGCTAAAAAGCGTTATATACTGGTCTTTGTCTCTTGTGCATTTCTGGCCTATTGCTATTTTGGCGGCTATCGGCTGAAAGTGGCGCCACATCGTCCGCGTCGCGCCCAACATGAATCGGCCAAAGATGGGGGCGTCCAACCGTACGCACAATTGCCCAGCTTCATGGGCTATGAGCAGCGTCAGCCGCTGGCCAATGAATCGATTGTAGCTAGTGCAACGACTGTGCCTAGCAAGCAGAAGCCACCGGTGGCTGCTTGTCGAATGGAGACATGTTTCGATTTCACCAAATGCTACGATCAGTTTCTGGTCTATGTTTACCCGCCGGAGCCATTGAATTCACTGGGCGCCGCACCGCCCAGTTCGCCCAACTATCAGAAGATTCTCACTGCCATACAAGAGTCGCGCTATCATACCAGCGATCCCGCCGCCGCCTGCCTCTTTGTGCTGGGCATCGATACGCTGGACCGCGATTCGCTCTCTGAGGATTATGTGCGCAATGTGCCATCGCGTTTGGCCCGGCTGCCTCATTGGAACAATGGACGCAATCATATCATATTCAATCTCTATTCGGGCACCTGGCCGGACTATGCCGAGCATTCGTTGGGCTTTGATGCCGGCGAAGCCATTCTGGCCAAGGCCAGCATGAGTGTACTCCAAATGCGTCACGGGTTCGATGTCAGCATTCCGCTCTTCCACAAACAGTTTCCATTGCGCGCCGGCGCCACCGGCTCCGTGCAGTCCAACAATTTTCCCGCCAACAAAAAGTATTTGCTGGCCTTCAAAGGCAAACGGTAAGAGAAGCAAACAATAAACTTACTAATTGAGCATGTAATATTATATTATTGAATAATGGTAAAGTACTAGAAAATTGAGAGCAAGTATAATTCAAAGTGAAGTAAAACTAATTGACATTACATACATTTTCTGCAAAAATAGTAAAATAAATTATGTGAAATGATAAAGAAATGCTTGAAGCTTGATAGCAAAAATATAAATGACATAATAAAAAGTAAACTTAATTTCAATTAAATACAACAATTTATCATTATTACTTGAGACTATATACAGTTGAGAATAGAATGAAATTTATTTATTTTTTATTTAAAAATGGAAAAGACTAATTTTTAATAGAAAATATAACACATTGAAATTTTGTATGGACTAAAAAAACTAAAATAAAAAATAAATGAAATAATAAATAAATAAAATAATAAATAAATAAAATAACAAATAAATAAAAAAAATAAATATAACACGTAAAAAAAAATAAATAATAGATCAAATAACAAAGAAAAAAATAAATATAAATAAAATAAAAAATAGATAAATAAATAAAAAATAGTTTAAAATAAAAATAAAAGAAAATAAAGAAGAAATCAAAATAACAAATAAGTAAAATAAAAAATAAAGAAAATAAAAAATAAACCAAATAACAAATAAAAAAATAAACATAAATAAAATAAATAAATAAAAAAATACATAAAAATAAATAATAAAAAAATACATACAAATAAATAATAAGAAAAATAAATTAAAAAGTAAAATAAAATATAAATTAGAGAATATATATAAACAAAATAAAATAAAACAAAAAAGTTTGACTGAAGAATGTTCCAAGTCTTATCTAAAATATAAAACTATCAAACTGATAATATAATATTTAAATTTTAATTGAAATGAAACTATTTATTAATTAACATTATTGACTAGATTTTTAAGTTGAATTTCTAGTTCCAAAGCTCTTAGGTTTCTAGCAATATGTCACATATATTAAATCAATTATGGAAATTTTTTCATGGAATATTTGTAGCTTTGAATCAATTGAAATGACAAATATGAGATGAAAATTTACTTAAACATTTAAATCAAATATCACAAATTAGCGTTGTTAGCTAAATTGTATTGAAGCTAACTTATCTTATCTGCCAAGCTACTCTGCTTACCTAACAAACTCTTATGAATGAAGTCGACTTTTTATTAGTATAGTCTTATCAGTAATTTGTTATCGAATAACATGAAATCTGTTTTCGGTAAATGAAAAAATATATTTGTATTAATTGTAAATGAAATATATATGAAAAAATATAAAACTTAATATTAACTAGATTTCATTGACTAGCTAAATAGTTGCAAACTATTTAATTTTCCGTAAATATCTGTATATATATTTTTGCAAATTTTTTTTTTATCAGATTTTTAACATTTAAATAAGAAATTTTTAATTGATCAGAAACTGATTTTATTAGAGAATAATTTGTATTTCAGTGCTGAATTTTTGCCATAAAAAGTTCTCGGCGATTATTTGAATTTATTTGAATTTATAAATTAATGTTATTGATTCATTTATAAATATTAATGCTTGCCTTGGATACAGTTGCAGCTGTTCTATTCTAGCTTTCATTATATGATTTTTGCTATGTTTGTTGCATTTCTGAAATCTGAATCTAATGAGAAATGTGTAAATTTTATCTGTGATTTTTTTAAATTTACATAATTAAAGTGATTATCTACAGAAAAGTAAAGCGAGCACGCATTGCCTTACACAAATCAAGTTTAAGCTAATATAATATCTAGCATGCATTTTAAGATATTCTTTGATACCCTCTAGTAAATGCAAAGATATTATGAATACTATGTTTGCTACACATCGAATTCTTGTTAATTATAAAAGCCTATCGATATCAATCTAATTCAACAAAATTTTATTGCAAGTTTTGGTTTACTTCAGATTTGATATTCATTTTACGATTGCTTCTTATATTTTATTTACTTAGTTTAATTATGGCTTGAATTCGCACGTGCAACGAAATGTTGTTACTATTGTATGCAATGCAACTTGCAAAATTCAACAATGGATATTGGATTCTCTTCACTTTTTTTTTCTGTTGCGACCCTAAAAACTTCATTTCATTTCAATTTGTTTGTTGATTTTGCGTTGTCCTTGTTGTGGGACGCAGTGAGGCGGCAAATTGCAGGTTGCAGCGATCGATTGCAATACCAGAGAGCCTGGGCTGGCTGGCCATTGCCAATTTTTGATGCCATTCAAAATGAAAAATTGTCTAGCAACGCGTTCCATTCATCATGTACCCATTCTCATACTCATTCCCATTCCCATTCCCATTTCCATTCTTTAGCTCTGTCTCTCTGGCTCAAACTTGTGTGAGTTCGTGCTCGTCTTTCACCTTGTGTCCAGCTTTTGTTGCGCTTTTGTTTGTCTTCGCTTTATTGTTGTTTACTCGCTTGTAGCGCCCACTTTAGCCCACAGGCGCTTCTTTTGACATGTAACTCGATTCAATAACAGTGCCCCAGGCCCAGAGACCAGCCAGAGAGCCGAGAGTCGACACGGCAACGGGCAGCGTGGGTAAGGTGAGCTAGTGAGGAGCTTCATGCACTGAGAGAAATGCGCGAAAAAAGGAGTTGAAATTCAAATAAATTCTATAGTGCAGATATTTAGAGTTTAGCAATTGATATGTTTCAATGTCGGATGAATAGCAGGAAAATATTATTCAATAGTAAAATACATATACTTATTTATTGTTAAATAAATAAATTGTTTGCTCATAAATAGTGAACTAATAAACTCTTTTTAATTAGTAACTCTAGAGATTTAAGTGAAAAATCAACTTAAATCGCTTGGTATGAAGGAAGTTGCTATCAGATTAGATTGTATTTAGCTATGTACTTACTATATAGTATATAGTATAAATATTATGAGTTATCTTTTTGTTGCTTAATGTATTTATAGTAAATAAATAAAAATTAGATAAGATAAAAGTTGAGCAAAATTAAATATCTTTCGCTTGTTTATAAAATAAAGATTAATAATTGATAATTATTAATGTTAACATTATTTAATAGATTTTTTTAATGTTAACATTATTTAATAAATTTTTTTTAATGTTAACAATATTTAATAATATTTTTTTAGTCAAGCAAAACTCTTTTAACTTTAATAAATTATATTTAATATATATATTTAATATATAATTTTTTTAATTATTGTTAAACACTGCAACACAATTTTAATTAAAGCAAGCTTAGATAAAAGTGTAGCTAAATTAAAAATATTTTCCTTCATTAAAAAAAATAGTATTTATTGATGTTAACATTGATAATTAATAATGTTAACTTTAACTTTAATTTAAAGGTATTATAGTTAACTTTAACTTTGTATATAAGCAAAATAATTTAATTATTTCTTAACTCTCTTCTGCAACTCAATTTTATTTAAAGTAATCTTATCTAAAAGTTGAGTTAAAAATCTTAAAAAATTGATAAAATAAATAATATCAATTAATATATACAATAATTAATTTCTTAACTTTAACTTTAATTTACAAGTATTATAGTTACCTTTAACTATAATATAAACAAGCTAAATATTCTTAATTATTATTTGACTCTCTCTTCTGCAAACATTTCACTGCAACTCGAAGTTAATTAGAAATTTTCAACTACACTTTCGAGCAGTGTATGACCTCTGGCTTGTTGTTTGTCGCTTCGCTTGTTGTCGCTTCGTCATGTGCGTGTGTGTGTGTGTGTGGGAGTCATCACCTGTGCCTGACGACAACAAGCAGCTCCGGTCAGCAGTGAGTGGGTGGTTGGGTAGCCGTTTGGCGGTTGTCCTAGGACCTGCATACATGAGCTCATTGTGCTCTAATTTAAAATTGATTTTTGCCTTTGCACATCTACAACTTCAATTTGGAAAGTTGTAGAATTGTATTTGCTGCATGTTGTTGTTGTTGTGACTGACCATTCTTAAAGGACTTGACTAATTGAAGTGGCGACAAGGCACCAGGCGCACCGAGTGCTTGGCAATTAATAAATTTATTTATTTTCAAAAGAGACAATGGAGAGACGTTGGCGTTGTCATGCGGCATCGTTCTGGCAGGTTTTTTGTGTATTAATTCAGAGCATTTAAAATGAAGCCATTGGCATGCTATTGCTGTGTGCGTGAGTGGGAGAGGGAGAGGGAGAGCGAGAGCGAGAGAGATTGTGCGTGTGTGTTCGGCTGGCACTTGAGCTTAACTGCGGCTGTTTGTGTGTGTGTGGGTGGGTGGCGGGTGGCGTGGGGCGCTGCCCAGGCGACATTTGCCATAAGATTAACATAAACATCCAGCAACAACAACAACAACAACAACAACAAGAAGCGACGACAAAGGCAAACAGCAGCTGGAATTCGTTTGAGGGCACACCAAAGTGATGTTAAAGTTGTTAATAACACTCGTACACACACTCGTGCACACACACACACACACACACATGCACACACAAGGCTCTCACACACACATGAACAACATAAAGTCGTGGCGCTGGACACAAGAACAATGAAATGCGAAAGCAACAAGAGCTTCAAGCCGAGTGGAGCTACTTTAGAAAGATGAGTGAAGCAGAGCAGCAATTAACATGCAAGGGCATGACTAAAAAATACTCTGTAAAAAGCAGAAAGTAGAAAGAGTTTAACTATAATTAATTCAGTCAGGCAGCATGAACATTAAAATTTGTAGAATTTGAAGAAAAATCAGAAATTCATAGGTAATTCCTGCAGCATTTTTATTTTTGATTGTAAACTATGATTATAAACATTGCATATGACATGACTAATAGATACCTTGTAATATATGTAAAAAAAAAAAAAAAAAAATGTAGATAATTCAGGCATAATTTTAGTTAATTCTGAGCATAAATATAAAAAATTAACACTATTTGGAATTGCCTAGCAATATGTGTAAAGTGAAAAGAAAAAGAAAATATAAATCATATTTTTTTGTGATATAACAAAATATAAACTTAAAAATAATAAATACATACATAAACAAATATATATCTAAAAACATGTTTCATATTTTAAAATATAATCAGGAGCACAGTGAACTGCATGACTAATAGACACTTTGCAAATAAATATTAAAGTTAAATTATAAATAAAAATATTTTTTTTTATAATTTATGTTTCATGTTGTGAATTTTGAACATGAGCGAAAAATAAAACCGAAGATATGAAAAATAATAAATGCAAAGGCAAGCAAAAATTTATTTATATATTATTAATATATTTATTAACATTTATTTATATATTGTTAATATATTTATTTTTCGCAGTAGCATTCATAGCATTTTCATATAAATAATGAGACCTTAAAGCCATGAATATAGATTATTTCAATTTTGTATTATTTAACAGTAATACATTTTGAGAGCTTGCCCTATAGCTGATATGCTTCAGAGAGGCAAATAAAATGTAGTTATAAATATGTAGAAGCCTTGAAAATAATTCAATTATTTTAAATAATTTGACATGTTTGGTAAAGGTCATAAGCAGCGCTCAACTCAAGCTCATCCTGGCATCCTCATGGGACTATAGAAAGAATTATTTATAGTAATATAAATGTGACTGCATAAACACAATAAAAGCATTAGCACGTATAGCTTATATAGCATATACTCACATGTGTGTATGTATGTGTGTGTGTGTGTGTATGCGTGCCCTTTGCGACTTTGCTGCTCTGTGTAACGATGAAAACTTTTTGCTTTTCCGTTTAATTGCTCGCCCTTGCCGCAATACACTTACTCTCTCTCTCTCTCTCTCTCTCTTTTCTCTCGCTGCCTTCCACAGCCTTTATTGCTCTCTCTCTCTCTCTCTCTCTTGCTAGCTTTGCTCATTGGCAGCTTGCTGAGAGTTAATCTGTGGTTGTGAAGCTGCATTTGGCACTTGACAGCCCTGCATGGGCGGCCAGCCCCTCAATTTGATGATCCCCAGAGCTTACGCTGCTGATAATCAAGCTGGAAATGACTCGACTATCAACAGCTATCAGCTCATGTTGTATGTGTCGACGTTTCATTAGCGCAAATAGCACAGCTAGTTAAGCGAACTCATAGACAGCGCAATTTATTGATAACATATGCGAGCAATGAAATGAATCATAAAACGTTTTAATGAACCAAACAGTGCATGTTGCTTATGCTCCAATTTTGTCAAAATATTAATTTATATTTTGTTTTCTAAATATGACTTGAGTTGTATTCTCGTTTCGTTTTTTAGCCTTGCCTTTCCTTGTTGAAAATTCTGACATAATATGTGTAAAATATAATTTGAAGTACATAATTTATATATTAGGAAAAAATATATTAGTTTTTCATATAACTAAGAAAATAACTATTTTTAAATTAATTAAATTGTAAATTATAAATACATAAATTATAATATTTGTAAAAATAATTTGTAATATTAAATATAATAATAATAATAATTTTTAATAATTTGAAACATATTTTTTTTATTGAAATATAAAATTTTTTTCATTATTTAAACTCAAATAAATATTCAAAAAAATTTATAATATTTTAAAAAAATTTCTCATATTGCTACTTCAATTTTTAATATTTTGAAACATATTTTAAAGGTAATTTTTTTGTATATTTTAATATTTTTTTTTACTAAAATATTAAAAAACTTCATTTTTTCAATATTTAAACTCTATTTAAATATCTAAAAATAATATATATATATTTTTTTTTCAATAATTTCACATATACATACATACCTCAATTTTTAATAACTTGAAATATATTTTAAAGTTAAAAAAAATGTATTTAATTATTTAAAAACTCAACTTAAATATCAACAAATAATAATAATTAAATAAAAATTATTTAAAAAATATATAAAAATGTATTTAATTATTTAAAAACTCAACTTAAATCAAAATCAACAAATAATAATAATTAAAAAATAAATTTTCTATTTATTACTTAAATTCCACTTCATTGACTAATAAATAAATAAATAAATTTCTATAGAATGGCCTCCTCATATAAACGGCTTTGTTTTTGGCCAAATGTGTTTCACCTAAGCTTATTTAACAGTTTTTGCCATTCAATAAAACTAGATTTACAGTCTATTTTTTTAAATTCCTAGCTAACAATATTTATTTATGTTTCTGAATATTTCAAGAAACTTGTTTAACTATTTATTCGTGTCATCAATTTTTGATTAGCATTGAAATTTGTGCGTTATTTGTCACTTGCATTATATAAAAATCAATTGAGCTACATTTTTCTTTTGGAGCTCCCCACAGACATTTGATTTCACTTTTATCCCTGGCGTCAACTAGTAAACCTTTTACACCTTCAACCCAAACTGTGGCCACGCGACTTCCAAGTGAATGTTTGACACAGCTTGCCGCAGCTGTCCCACAGCTTCCATCCTGTCACGTTTTCAGTTTCTTATTAACTTTGTTTTTGTATCTGAGTTCATGATGTGTGAATACATATATGTACATACATATGTTTATATATATTTATGTATATGTATATAGAAACATATTGCAGCAGCTATTTTCCACATGTGCCAACCTTTTTGTCGCCATTTCTGGCATTTAGAGTGAAGCCAACGCAAAACAAATTGGAAGCGAGTTTCTTATATTGCTTAAGTTGTTATGCAGTAGTTCTTTTTTTTTTTTTTTTTTTTTTTTTTTTTTTGTAATTAGATTTTCTAGATATGTTTATTGCTTTTATAAAGATGTATTTTCGCTTGGCCAATAAAATTTTCATCAGCAATATTATTGCAGCAGCTTTGCGTTAAAATTCTCAGTGCTCATTAAAAGTAACATCGCTATAATAGAAAATTCATTAGCTTCTGCAATAACAAAAGCCAGTCCAAGATGGGCCCAACCCAGTCTGAATGCGGTAAGCATTTGGAATTTGTTGAACGATTTGATTGACTGAAGGCAGAGGCGAAAAATGTTTTCCAGCGGTCGCAAAAATTTCTACAATATACTCGAATATTTGCTAGCTGTGAGCTGAATATTGCTTTTGGGCTTTCTGGTGTTTCGTATGCGGAGGATCCGAATGCCGTGGCTTAAATGGACCATTGGTTGGATGGCTGGCATTGGGCATGGGGCATGGGGTGTTTTCAATGCCAATTGCATTGGGGTAGTGCACATTTTTGCGCTCTTTCAAATTGCTCAAATCAATTCGATGCGGTTGCATTTCGTTTCGTAGTTTCCAAAATCAGCTTTGGCTTTCGACGCCCTACACCCATCACTCCACGCCACGCCCTCATTGTTCATTTCCCATTCCGGCCATTGACTTAATTTATTTGCGCAAATCTGTTTTAAGGGCAGCAGCAGCAGCAGCAGCAGCAGCAGCGGTTGGCAGCGTGAGCAATAAATGCAATGAAAAGTAAGATGTGTAATTGCATTTAATAGAAATTTTAATGTTTGAAAATCTTCTTACAATATGCTTATAATGAATAATGATTATTGATTAATTAATACAATGATTGTTAATTGACATTATTAAGGATGCTAAGCTTTGAATTTCCTTTTGAAAATGGGAAGTTAGAGAAAATGGATTGTGATATGTGTGCATTTATAAATAAATGAATGCGTGTGTGTAAGTTAATGTATCTATGCATATATTTAAGTATTTATGTTTTTATATATAGAGAGAGAAGGGCTTCGTATGTGTGAGTGAATGAATTAATTAATATATATGTATATATTGAAAGTATTTTTGTATATATTTTTGTTTATATATTTATGTAATTATATATTTATGTATTTCTTAATTTCTATATTTATATTTTAGTATAATTATTTATAAAATAATATATTTATATATTAATATACTCATACATTTCTGTATTTTTGTATTTATGTATTTTTGTATTTTTGCATTTACGAATTTTTGTATTTATGTATTTTTGTATTTATGTATTTTTTGTATTTTTGCATTTATCTATTTTTGCATTTATGTATTTTTGCATTTTTGTATTTTTGCATTTTTGTATTTTTGCATTTACGAATTTTTTTATTTTTATATTTCTGTATTTTTGTATTTTATATAATAAAAATAAATAATAATTACAAAAATTATATATTTTTATCTTTATTTATTTATATATATAAAAAACACTTCATTATTTTTAAGCACGATTATACTCTCAACTAAATTTCTCTTAATTATCTTTATACTAGCCAAAAACAAAAACAAAAAACTCCAAATTGTAGCATTTGCCTCAGCTATTATAGAGCAACATGCCTTAGTAATTAAGCTAATTATTAAGTCTGATTTATGTAATGTTTCCAGGGTGTAAGCTTTCCACCCTCAGCTTTTACTAATTACTCGAATCGGCGCACTCTAAAATCTATTCATACATAAATCACAAAGCCTCACTTGCCTCGAAGAAGGCTCCTCTGCGAGGTCCCTTTTAGTCAATAAAATAACTGTAATTGTTTTAAATTTAGAGCACTTCTTCAGAAGTAATCCCCACCCCCACACACACCCACAAATATCTTTTATTGTCCCAAGAGGGCCAAAGTGAATGCCATAAATTTGACACCCCAATGCTGTTGGCCAATTATATGCCATCATTATATTAGCTGCCTTGAACTGTCATCAATCGTTTTTCGGTCTAATAAACTTTTCGATATACTTTAGCCATTTGTTTACCAAAATGTTGATAAAGCTAATTTGACGCCACGTTGACTGTGAAACGTATAGAACATAAAAGATTATTTATGCTGCTTTCAGTTGATTTTATGTTGCCAGGCTACAGGCAGTCGATGTCACTTAAGACACCAAATCTGCATAAGAATGTGCACAGAGCTTAAAGAGGGACGACAGAAAAAAAAAAAAAACAATAATAAAAAAATGAAGAAAAATGCGAGTTAATGTCATTTAGTGAATGGCCCCGACGACAGCAGCTGAAATTTGAGACAATTTAGCAAGAGTTTGAAATTGCTGGCGTTCGTCCAGTTCGCTGACTCCTTCAATGTCCATCAAATGGGACGATGTCTTATCGTTAGATAAACCCACATTCAAGCCACCGATAAGTCGTGGGGCGCGTAATGAGTTTTTATTTTTTTTTTTTTATTTTTCTCTTTGCCTTGCGTGTGGGGCAATAATTCACACGCTTTGAAGAGTGCTAGAGAGAGAGAGAGGGAGACTGAAGTGAGTGAGAAGCCCTGCATGAAGCGGCTTTAAATTGTGGCTCAGTTTCTAGTGGTTGCAGCAGCGGCACGTGCCGCCAATAAGGAAATAAATCGCATAAACTGTTTGAGCCGCTTACACGTCATAAGTAAAAGTGCCAACTCGACTCATTCTCTCTCACTCTCTCTCTCACTCTCACTCTCTCCCTCTCCCTATCTTACTCGTTTTCCGTTTCGCTCGTTTGGCAAGTTGCTGCGAGTCGTTGCTCCGGGTTAGATAAGGTTACGGCCTGCTACTTCTCTGGTTATTGGCATCCCAACGCTCATAATCAATTTTAGGCATTTGCCATATCTTAAAGCTTCAACCAGTTTCGCTTTGCCTAAGATGCTAATAATTTTCTCCATGATTCTCTGACATTGAGCATTACGAAAATGTTGAAAATATGTTTGGCAACTTTTTTATTGCCTCCAAGTTGCATACTTAAAATTTTAAGCTTATATTAAAACTTTTTTCCTTTTATCCATGCCATTTGCTATTGTTGCAGCAGCTTTGCCTTTTTAACCCAGCATACGTCGACAGCATTCATATGTTTTATTATTGCTATAATCGTTTAATATATGGATTTCTTAAGCAAAAGTTTTTATTGGGCTAAACTTTGTATAAGCTCGAAACTATTTTATAATAATGCAGAAAATTACAAACCAAAAAATAAGACAAATTTTCATTATTGTAGAACTCCACAAAACCAAAAGCCTTATTCAGGCTTTGTTTCAGCTGGAATTCCACTCGAACTAGATTCATAAAAACTTTTAGCCTCAGCCCGGCTAATTAACATTCCTTCACATATAGAGCAAACACCAAGTTGATCCACCCACTCAACTATTACAACTTACAAGCTCTTAGAATGTAACAGCAAACAAATTATAATTCAATTGCGCTTAATTAAGTGGTGCGGCCAGTGCGGCCAGTGAGTAGCCAACAAAAAAGAAGAGAAACCACCAGAAATAATTCGCATTTTATTTTGTGATTATTTTGCCACATAATGGCTTGGCCTCACTCCATGCTGACGGCAAAAAGCAAAAAGCGTTGTAATAAAGTAAAATTAATTTAATTGTAATTTCATTTTATGTTCTGCATGCGGATGGGCTTTGCCCACATATGCTTGGCCTAAATATGTGTGTCGAGGTTTGTCCAAAATTCCAGCAGAGATTTCAGCTGCTGCTTGTAAAAAAAACATACTTTTTTTTTTTTAATTATGCCTATGTGAGTGGGTGTGGGTATGTTTGTGTGAGTGTGAGTGTGAGTGTGATTGTGAGTGTGTGTGTTCGTTCTTGACTTCCACCTGCTGCTGCCCATTTTCATAATCCAGCTGCTGCCTCTTGTGGTCTGTGTCCGTGCTAAATGCGCATATGGCGCGAAATGAATTTTTGCACAGAAAAAGTACAACAATTTACAAACACACACACACAGTTGAAATAATAATAATATGTCATGTGTGCACTTTTGAACCTACGCTCACTAACTCTCGCTGGCTGTTGTTACTCCAGCTGCTGCTGCTCTGTGCATTAATTTTTAGCGAGCTGATTAAAGTAGCAGTCGAGTTGAATTTATTTTTTATAATTTAAAGTAGATTTCATGTGGCTTTAATTAACATATTTTACACACACACACACACACGCACTCGTACAGCTCAATGCCAAAGCATTGCCTACTTTCCAGGGTGGGGATGGGGGGGACCTTTAAATTTATGCCCATGAACATAAACTATAGATGCTCTTGGCGTGTTAATATAATTATGATAAAATGCGTCACCGCAACGAGTTGAGTGGCCAAAAGCCCAAATGAAAGCTAACATTTCCTCTTGTTGTGTGTTGGCAGCAATAACCCAACCCAACCCCCCTCTGCTTTTCTAGCCAGCCTTTGTAGCGCTGTTTGTTGGCCAATTTGTTGCCAGAAACACGCAGCAACACTTGAGTACACGCGTAGAAAACAATAAATTTATAAACGCTTTGCCTCTGAGTTGCCAACAATAATGGCGCAAAATGTTGCCACGGGAGCACTGAGCAAGAGTGGGAGAGCTAGCAGGAGAGAGTGGGAATGGGAGTGGGAGAGGGAGAGAGTCGCACAACGGGGTAGCCTGACAAATGCGCGTGGCAGAACGGGTGGGCAGTTAGAGCGAGAGGGGCACAACGAATGGCACTGTGTAAACGAGTAAGCGAATAAGAGCTGTGTGTGTACGTGCGCAGCAACGAAGTTTGTAAAGTATTTCGTTGTGTTTCGACTTGTGCGTATGACTTCAAATGCCATCAATACACTTACTCTAGGGGTAGTCTAGGAAACATGAAATACATGAAAAGACAAGCTGACTAAATATCAAATGAAAATTTATTTTCATTAAAATTTATATAAAATTATTAATGATTTTTTTTAAAGAAAATTTATATATATATATTTTTTTTCATTATTAAATGAGTTATTTATAAATTATTTATGAATGAATGAATTAATATGAATTATTATATTAATGAAATATATTTATTATACTATTGTTAAAAATATTTCATATTATTATATTTATATTAATAATAATATAATATTAATTATTATATTACTATTATATTTATATTAATAAAAATAGTAAATTAATAATAATAAAAATAGTAAAATAGTAAACGCAAAATATTATCTATACTTATATTTTTAGTATTTAATATATTTATTAAATATTTTCTATAATAAAAACTCATATGCATTTTATTTAAATTTCAATCAAATTAAATAATATATTTCAGAGTAAAAGTAAAAAGATTAGTGAATTATCCTTCAAGTTTAATTTTTCTAGTTCCAATATTCAACATAAATTGCATTCAAAAAATTAAATTTAATTCATGAAAGATTTTTCCTAATTTAACTTAACATTTATTTAAAATATTTATATATTTTTGCCAATAGTTTTGAATAAGTAGAAATTCTGATATGAATACTAAAGACTTTTTCTCTATTTTCAAGTTTTGTCATAAATGCCATTTATTGCTTAATATAACTCAATTTAAAAATCAAGCTGTGCTTGAAACATTAATTTTATTATATGATTTCAATTTTCACCTTAAATTCGATTTATTAATATATAATTTCAACAGGGTTAACTGCACAAAAACAATAAAAAAAATATATAAGTAAAATGATTTCAATTTTCACAAGATATTATATTTATTAATGTATAATTTCAATTAGGGTTAACTATATCAAAACAATATAAAAAATAGTACAAAATCCATTGAATATTAACTAATTTATTTAAGCATAATTGACAGCAAATGCTGTGAGCTATAAAGTATCATAATTATTGATGTATTGAATATAAATACAAACGAAAGTATACTCCTCGATAATACAGTGTATGCTCTGTGTCTCAATCAACTGCTCTGGACTTTATTTTCCAGAAATAATACACTGCAAAATGAGTAACAATTTGTTTTCGCCGGATGTGTGCGAAGAAATCGTGTCGTCTGGATGTCTCTCTCTCTCTCTTTCTCTCTCTCTCTCTATCTTTCTCTGTGTGTGCGTGTGTGCGGTTGCCAAACAATGAAAGTTTATTCGCTGATCTTGTTACTTTTACTTTTGTATTTAAGGGTATTCTATTCTGGTGTTGATGTTATTGTTGTTGTTATTGCATTTTCATTGTTTGTTATTTACTTTGGCACTTTGGCATTGTCACATTTTTAGTTTAGCCAGCGTTATTTATGGTCTAAAACGTCTCGTGCCTTCGCACGTTTCAAATAAATTGATTAAATTTCATGACAATTCATCATGCCACAAAAGGCAGCAACAGCAACAACAACAATAACCACAATTTGTGAGCTGTTTCAAGTGGTTTTTGAGCAACAACTTTGCTCATAAAACATGTCCACAGAACTTTGCCAATATCTCTGTCTTGCTCTAAGCCAGCTCGCTATCTCTTTTACACTAACTACCATCTGTAAGACTGGAACGCTTGTGGCGCTTGGCGACAAACTGCTGTGACATTTGGCAAGTTTTATTCCTGTTTGGTTCGCCTTGATATGATTATTATTATTATTATGCATACAAAGCTCATAAAAGCCAAAGCACAAGACACAAGAAAAAACCGCAGCTGATTTTTGTTTGCTAATTAACAGATTCGCCCGAGTACAAGGAAAAGCCCCATTGCGAGTACAGCATTAGAACATGTATAATGAATATTTGAGAAGCGCTTTTTAATTGAATTTTCTCTTTGCTTTCTTCAATCTCATTAACATTTCTCTTCTTGTTGTTTTTATTTTGTTGTGACTACAGTAACCATATGCCAAAGGATTCTGCAATCAAATTAAAAAGCAACTCAAGGCACACTTTTTTTAAGTACATAAATAATTACATAAATAAGTACTTTTCATATTATGCAAATACGAACAGACATACGCAAGTCGATTTAATTAAATTTTCCCTCTATTTGCTTTTTTTGCGCCGGATTGCTCGTTTAGCAAATGAACCGTAAGCAAGTTGAAAGCCAAAAGCAAAAGCCAGAAAACAGAAAACCAAAAAGAAAAAAAAACCCTAAAATTATATATCTCTGTCAATAGCGTAAAGAGATGCAGCGCAACAAAAAAAATAAGGATTAAAAAGAGTTGGTTATTATTATTTTTTTTTTTTTGTTCTTCACTTTTTATTTTGTTGTTTGCTGTTGTTCAAATATTTTCACTTTGCGGCTTTGAGTGTGCGATGAGGGGGCAGCAAAGCAGGGCAAAGTAGTTGCTAAAAAAGTATTACTGGAATAGTTCTGCGTCGTATTTATACAATTACCACAAATAAAGTTTAATGCTGGTCTTAACTTTATGCAGTGGGATTAAATGAGTAATTGAGTTGACTAACAGAAAGAAATAGAAATGTGAAAATTGAGCAAAATATAATATTAAAATTTAATGAACTGTATATAAACGAAAATCAATTGAAATTCAATAAATTTGCAGTAAAATAATATGTAAAGGAGTAAAAAAAAAATACTAAATTAATAGTAAACATTACTGAATACATTGATAATTAATTGCAAAGTATTGATGAAATGTATTGAAAGAAAATAGCACCCAAAAATAAGTAAATAAATAAATAACAAATAACTAACTAAATAAATAAAAAATAACTTAAGTAATAAACATATATAAAAAAAACCCTAATTAGTAAATAAATGAATGAATTTATAAATTAATAATTGAATAAATAAAGAAATAAATGAATAAATAAATAACTAAATAAAAAAATATAACAAAATAAATTTTTTAATAAATAAATGAATACAAAAATATTTAATAAAAAACAAAATAAATAAATAAATAAAAAAAAATACAAAAATAAGTAAATAAATTAATAAACAAAAAGCTAAATAAATAAATGAATAATAAAAAATTCAAATAAATAAATGAAAAATAAAATAAATAAAAAATAAAATAAATAAAGAAAAGTAATAAATAAATAAACAATGAAATAAACAATTTTAAAAAATAATAAACAAATAAATAAACTAACAATTATTTATTTAAAAATAATTAGCTAAATAAATAAGTTAATAAATAAACTAAATTAGTTTTTTAATAAAAACCCAATAATATAAATTACCAATATAAATATTTCAAATAATATATACAAACATGATTACCTAATTAGTATTTACATTTAAATATAAATTACTTCATTTGCACTTTATTTAATTTATTGAATTTATAATCAAATTGAGATAAATTTACAAAAATTGTTCTGCTCCCTACTTTATATTCATAATATTCATGAATTATGTATTTATTTATTTAATATTTAATATTTTTGCTGTCTTCTGCGAAACAACTTGAGCGCGCTTTCTGAGAATAACCTTACGACTACCTTTTTTTAATCAAAAATTTCATTCATTCTGTCTGCTCTTTATTCTGGTTAAATGGAAAAAAAATAAAAAGGTTTATTTCTCACAAAATATATTTCCTACGGTTCCCCATTAAAAATTCGTTATGCCATCTCACATTGTAATCAGTCCGAAGGACAAAGATAGTTATGTAAAAGTGAGGATACTTATTGATAAACATTGCAGAAGGAATAAAATAAAAAAAAATAATGCAGTTTAAATTAAATATAGAATTTATAAAAAATGATGTGCCTTCAATTTGCAGTCTAGAAATGAGAGAAATTTAGAGTCAGAGAAATCTCTAGAACTTATAATAGAATTAATTTTCTTTTCTTATTAGCCAACATGCTCATATTTCAATCAATTCCCAATAGCTACAGGGTATATGAAATTGTTTCTGTTGCTGTACAAAAATAAATGAACTGTAAAAAAGCTGAAAGAATATTCCTATAAAAATGCCGCAAAACTGTTGAAGCTGTTGAGAATTCAGAACTCGATGAGGTTTGGCTCGAGTCAGGACTGCTCCAGCTGAGAAATGTGCTGCAACTTTGGTATGACACTTCAAATGCCAGAGTTCGCTATCTTTGCTTTTATACTATACTATTCTATTTTATTTTATTTTACTTTTATTTTATATTTATTTTGCTGCGCGCTTTTGGTCTCTCTCCTAAAAGTTGGCTTCATTTTGGCACTTGGCATTCGCTTGAACCGGCAAAAGCATTTCTAACGCATTTTTGCTTTTATTTCACTGTTAATTTGATTCCATTTGTTGTTGTTTTGTGGTGGCGGAGTTTTTTTGGGCGACTTTTCATGTGTATAATTAAACAAAATACCAACGGGTAAAAGGGCAAAATTGTGGTCCAAAGAAAAGGCAATCTCTTTTCATTATGTTATTTCAATTTTATTTAATGCAGCAGTCCAAATGCGGTTGACAGAGAGAGAGAGGGTAGAGCTCGGCTTAGTTAGCTAAAAAACTGTCTGCAGTTTGAGGTTTTTCTCTCTGTGTGTGTGTGCTTTAAAGCCAAAAGAACTTAAACAACATTTTGGCAGCTGCACATCCGCATGGGCAGGATATGGACTGGCTGCAATCGACAGAATGTGCTTCAATGGTTTTCTAATGGACTCCATCCGCTATTTAATGCACACACAGACACACATTCTAACTAACACAGTCCAACAGTCACATACACATGTGGCATAAACTGAAGTACATAGCATCCTGCACGGCCAATGTTCGTGCAGCGGCAATTGAAGTCCGAAAAAGGCGCACACATTGGCAGCTTGTAAAGATTAATGATCAGCACAGCCGTTGGACCAGCCACTGGCTACGGACCAGTGCAACATGATGCGATAATATGCGATTTTCTGCCCGAGCATATCAGGGCATATAAAAATCGTTGCTGCTGCTGCTGTTGCTGCTGCTGCTATTGACAGTGCAATTGCTGCAGCACGAGACGACAGGTCGTCCTTGTCCAACAGCTCTCAAGTGTGCGTCTGCCTCTGCTGCTGCTGCTGCTGCCCCTGCCTCTGCTGCTGCTCTCTGCTAGAAAACATTTGGCATGCACAAAGTTATTCAATAAAATAAAAATTGAATAGCTTCTTGCGAATAAAAATTCTTACGATTGCTGCTTGTGCTGACGGAGCTGAGTCTCTCATTCGTCGCTCACTTTTATGAACTACTTACTGTACATTTATATTAGAAATCGAAAGAGCGCTAAATCAAATCAAATATTAATCAATGAAAATTATATCGTGCTGGAACGGTCAATAGGCAGCACTATAATGTATTTTCTATTTTCTATTGCATACAATAAATGTTTATGTTTGTGTTGGTCGTTATGCGAAACGTTATTGTTCCTTAAGCGAAACTATTTAAAATAAATTTGTTCTTTATTCAAAACGTTCGTTAATCGAGGGTTCACTGTATATGAATTTTAGCTGTATAAAATGGGAAGCGCTTTATAGAACGGCTGGCTCTACTCTTGATTTTATATCATAAAAAAAAAAAATATAAAAAATAAGTAAAAATAACTTAATAAAAAATTAAATAAAAAATATTAAAAAATTAAATAAAAGAAATATAAAAAATTAAATACAAAAAATATAAAAAAATGTATAAAAAACTAAATAAATAAAAAATAAATTAAAAAAATTAATTAAAATAAAAAATAAATAAAAAATATAACAAAAACATAAATAAAAAGAAATAAAGTAAAAATAATGCCTAAGTACTTATAAAATATAAAATGCATATATAAATTAAATTATATCTTATCCATATATTATAGAATGCTTTAAGTTATAATTATATTAATCAATATATAATATTAATTTATATATATAAAAAAAAAAAAAAAAAAAAAAAAAAAAAAAAAAACAATTTATAGTATTAATTTATTCATATATATTTATTTTATATAATTATTTTACTTAAAATATTCATATTAGATCACGAAATTTTTTTATTTTATTCTTTATTTAATTAAATTAAAATAATCAAAACCTATATATATTCTTTTTATATATAAAATCCATATACATATAATCATCCTGCTTCTTCAACAAAGACAAACACAATTTTCTACTGCTTATTCAATCAAATTTGAATAAATATTTATAAAAATGTTAATAACTTTCAATTTTTTCATAAATTTAATTATTATTTTTAGTTAGATGTTCGTATCGGTTAGCATTTATTATCTGAGTTAAGCCCACGCTTGTGGCTATGCTGTGGTTTGCCAACTCTACTTGATTCACCTCATCATTTCTTCGCCCCTTTCCACTCGAGCTGCTCGTTGCTCGCTGCTCGCTGCAAAACAAATTCAATTTAAACGCGTTAAGCGTAATATTCATTAAAATGATGTTGCCCGAACCACGCGTTCGTACAAGTGCATCAAAGTCAACAACAGCCGCGACAGCCGCAGCGGCACAATCCACGACGCAATCCACTGATGATGCACTGCAGCTGAGCTGAGCTGAGTTTCCACTCGTTGTTGTTGTTGTTGTTGTTGTTGCTATTCCTGGTGCAGCTGCTGCATTTAGCATTTTCAAAATCCGCTCAGTGCTGCAAATTGCGCTGCGTTTTGCCAACTTTTATGCACACACACACACACACACATGCACATACAGAGTAGACATGCAAGTGCAAACTACAAGCTGTGAGTACTCCATGCATATGCTGCAGTAATTGCCGCCGTGCCGCTGATTACACTTCAACAGCCGCCACATACAGACGCAGATGAACGACCAACAACTTGTGCCGCCTTCAAAGCAACACACACACACACACACACACACACACACACACACAGACACTTGCATACATACTCACACACACCCACACATAGAGATTTACATCGTAGCCAGCTTTAGCTTTAGCCTTAGATTCTGTTTTGGCATCAGATCTGGCTCTGACTGTGGCTATGACTGTGGCTGCCGCACTGGCTTATGCGGCCGCACTCGGCACTCGGGCAATAGGACCGTTGGGCTTTTAACTGTTCTAGATTCAGCTAAAACACCCACAAATACTTGCGCGAAACACAAACACATGCAAATACATATATACAAAATACTTGTCACATAGACAGTCAACCGACAAAAGTTGACAAACTATGCATTAATCTCTTAATGTGAATATCGAGCTGATGTGAAGACGGAAATTTAGTTGAATAATATTAGATGAGAGAATGCTATAAAATACTATATACATGTATATATGTATATTTATTTATTTCAATTATTTTTGCCATGTTCTATAAAATTTATAATTTCTAATAAATTTTACACTCTTAAAGTATTCTATTATTATTAATTATTCCTATTTATATTTATTATTTTTAATTGTATTTTTATTTTTTTCGATTTAAAAGTATTTTGTTGGTATTAATTATATTTTATTTATTAATTTTCTTATATTTATATATTATTTTTTTTATATGTCAAAAAGTATTTTATTATTATTTATTATTATTTTAGAGTTTAGATTTCAGCATATTTTATTATTATTTATTTATTTCTATTTATTATTTCTTTTATTTATATTTCTAGATTTTAGTGTTTAAAGTATTTTATTATTATTATTTATTTTTTATATATCTAGAAAATAATTTTAGATTTCTACATATTTATTTATTATTTATTTTTTAGATATCAAAGTATTTTATTATTATTTTATATAATAATAATACTAATTTTATATGGAAAATAATATTTTATTATTATTATTTTGTTTCACTTTTATTTGTTAGATTTCAAAGTATTTTATTATTTTTTTATTTATATATATATATAATTATTTTTTAGTTTTTATTTTTCAGATTCTAAAGTATATTATAATAAGTAATACATTATTTTTCATTTTTTTGTTCAACAAAAAACATGATTTAATTCTATATAATTTCTTGGCTGGCAATTCAACAAAATTCATTGTAAACATATGAAACAAAAAGTAAAGTAGGCCAGATATTTATGTTTCGAGGTAATAGGCAACTTTTGCTTGGCATAAACAAATATTAGAAAAGTAATTTAGAGTAATTTGAATTTGAGTTCAATCGCCTTTGTTTATTGTTTATTGCGCTCTTTTAAGTGGGCCATTAAACTGAACTATTGAACGATTCTATTGAACTGTTGAGTTCTCTATTGAGCTCTTTAGCTGTCTGCAAATAAATAATTTAAAAATTTGAAATGTTTATGTTCGATTCATTAGTTTGTGTGCGTTCTATGAACTGTTTCAAGAAATACGAAACTAGATTATGAAATTTTATTGAGAAATATTGTTGAATGAGTTTATATTTTGAGAACATTCATTGAACAGGTTTATCGTTCATCTATGGATTAGGATTTTGCTGTAAATATTGTTTACATTTGTAGAATAATTTGTTATTAAATATACAAATTTTGAATATTCACATAAATTATTTATTCGATTTTAATATTTTATATATTAATAGAATTACCATTAACATTTAAATCAAAAATAACATTAACATTTGAAGCATTTGCAGAATATTTTCATTAAAATAACGTTAATACATTTTGAATATTAACAGAACAAATATTTTAAAGCATTATCAGCATATTTAATAAAATATTAGCATAAATATTTTATACATTAGCTAGATAGTTTTCTTTAAAATTGACATTGACATTTTAAATACTAATACTATTTACATAACCATTTTATATAATGCCTAAAAATTAACATTCACATTTCAGCAACTAACATAATATTTTGACATTACATTAACGTTAACATTTTCCACATTAACAGAATTTCTTAAGCATTAACACTTTAAATACCAATAGAATATTTGTAATCAACATTAACATTTACATTTTAAATTCAACATTAACATCACAAGATTGAAGTGAATATTTGAATTATTTGAATATTTGAATTATATTATTATTTACTTTCAATTCAAACAAAAGTCTTTAAATAAATTCTGTTCATTCAACAAAATATTTAGATTTTGTCGCCTGTGCGGCATTTTGCATATGCATTCCCATAAATTTCTGTGAGTTTCTCTGCGAGTTCGAGTGCTTCGGCTTTGGCTGGCTCCCATCTCTATAGAACGTTGCCCGCCCCTCCGTTGCTCACCCACACACTTACAGCTATATTTGAATATTTAATTTTTTAGCATGCAGCGCACATTTCGCACTTCTAAACTGATGCTAAACGTTGTCGTTGCCTGCATTTCCGACTGCTACGCCCTCTGCTTCAGTCTGTACTCCAGGATACGTTGTGTATGTGTGCTGTGTGTGTGTGTGCTTTGTGTGTTTTATTAAGCAAACAAAATGTTTTCTCTGCTAAATGGGCAGCTGCCGCGCCTTTCCGTTTCTCTCTTGCTTGATTGCGAGTTCAATGTGCTCCACAAGCTTTTCAAAGTTACTGAAAAAAAATAAAAAACCATTCCAAATTGGCTTTTCCGATGTCATCTTTGCAATTTGGTTTGATATTTCGCTCGTCGCGTCGCAAGCCATAATTAATATCATTTTTGGCACAACGTGGGTTGACATGTCACGCCCCCCCCCTTCCACCTGCTGTCGCCCATCATCCATTTACAGCACAGACGCCATCTTTTTCTTATTCTTTTGGTTTTTTTTCCTTCTGCCTTTGCATAACTGTCTTTGGGCAGGCTGTCGCTTATAATTAAATGAATTTCACTTTCATAAATTTCACTTTGACAGCGGCAAGCAAATGGCAGTTCGACATTTATCACGCAACAATTACCTGGCCTTAAATATTTAATTGAGTTGCCATAGAGCTGCTAATATTATCGTTGCTCATATTCATTCCTTTAGTTTAGAGCAGCAAAGTTTCCATGGTAAATGCAAATTCACTATTCAAATTTTCATATGCAGAGTTTGGCATTTGGTTTGCATACAGTGCTGATGTGTGAGCTCTTAGCAATTGCTTTGTGAAGTATTGAAAGTTGAAAGTTGTTGATATTTAGGCAATTGAAATCTATTAGCTGCAAGCTATGAGTGCTTATATTTTGCATATATTATATTCAAGCTATTAGCTCGTAGATGCTGAGTAGCTTTATGGATAAACTATATACACTGCTGTTCTTACCTTTTTTTTTTTGTATATAAATATATAATATATAAATATAAATAAATATATATGTGTTAAAAAATATATAATATACATGTATATTAAGTATTAGAAAAGAAATAATATTTTAAATATTTTTAAAAATCTACAAAATGTGAAATAAAAAAAATATAAATATGATAATAATGGTAATATAATAATATAAAATATATTTAAATAATTTGAAAAAAATAAACCAAAATAAAAAATTGAAAATCTATATAATAATAATATTAATATACTAAAATGAAATATATACAAAAAAAAATTAAGTAATATATATATATAATAAATAATATAAAATAAAAATTGAAAATATATATAATAATATAAATATAATAAAATGAAATATATATAAACAATTTAAATAAAATATTCTAAAGTGTGCATAAAATAAAACATATATAAAATATATTAAGTAATAAGAATATTTATAACATTTCCTCTACAAGAGCTAATTTGAGCCTCAAGATAAGTTTAGTTTTGCCAACTAAATCAATTTTGTCTTTAGCTGCACTTTTTGCTCATTTCCCTCTTATAAATAGCTTAAATGGTTTTAATTTATTGTCAGCCAACTTGCCTTTTCAACTCAAGCTCTAATATAGAATTTGAAGCTACATGCAGTGCACTTTAGATGGATAGCTCTCAGCTTGGCTATGCTCATTTCGCTGTTGTTGTGCTCAAACGCACTTTAACAAATTTTCTATGCGAAATTCCATTATCCCTTTGACATTTTGCAGTTGAGTTAGCGACCTAGTTTGCCATACAGCGTAAATATCTCCAAACTTGTCTCTTTTTTTTTCTCTCTCTCTTTCTGCTCTGTGTGCAAAATAACCCCAAAGAGCGCTAAAGAAGTAGAAGCAAGTAAAAAAAAAAAATTGCTGCATGACATTATTGCCAGTCAGTTGTTGTTGTTGTTGTTGTCGCTGTCCAATGTTCGCTACGTGCAATGTCACCCACCTACACACACACACACACACACACTTCCGCTCTGGTTGCATTGTTCATTTAAATTCTAATTTGTATTTGCCGCACTCGACAATAAGCGAGAGAGAGAGAGAGTCGAGGACAGCAGGACCTGGGGACATGGTGAGCACGCTTCCTGCTGCCAGAGGGCAGGTACAAGGGTTGCGCCTCAGCTCTGGTAGGCCCCTCAGCAGCAAGCCACGTGCCCAATAATGTCCTTGAAAGTTTTGGGGCGTGTCCCAGCGATTTGTTATTGTTGTGTTGCCTTAGTTAGGTGCTGCAATCCTAATCGCGTTTTGTTTTTTTTTTTTGGCGACGCTTTGCATAGCCCAGTCAATTGGTGCTTTTAATGACTTCAGCTGAAGTCAGCTGAAGAGCAGCAGAATGCTCGACGTGTAAATGGGGCCATTGAACAACAAAAGCAACGCCAAGGCCACAGGAATCCCAAAGTAAAGTGTCATTTACTACATTACACAAGAAACGATTAGAAATCATTTGTAGTGCCTCGATAAGCACAAATTTTCACAGGTGTCGTGGAAATAGCTGCTTGACGCTTTAATGGGGGCTGTGACTGAACATGAATTCAACAAGGCTAATTAGTAGAAATGCTATGAATTGAAATTTTTGTTGATGTCGTAAGAGAAAATATTCATGTTTGAATGATTCACATTTTGTAGAGATTTATTATATAATTCTACAAAATATAAATTGGTTGAAATATATTCTTACTATTATTTTTTTGGTATTTATCCAAAATTAAAAATTATATTTATAATATTTTAATTGAAAAGAATTTGCTAATGTTTTTGCGTGTGCTTATTAATTTATTTTTAATATATTATTTTATATAATAATAAAAAAAATATATTAGCACTTAATAGAGGCTTTATTATATTTTATTTAAATATATAAATATAAAAAATATATACTTATATATTTATTATAAACTGATTTCAATTTTATTTAAAAATATAAATATAAAAAAATATATACTTATATATTTATTATAAAATAATTTCATAAATAATATTTACGAATATAATAATATAATAAATAAATGAATTAATAATAAAAACTGCTTAGGTATAAAAATCGCATTTTAATAAATACAAAATATCTGAATAAAATAATATAAATAATTTTCATTTAAGTTTTTATAAAAATATTATTTTTTACATTTTTTAGGTACCTTTAAATTTTTACTTATTAAATCAAAAAGCCAAAAAAACTTTAATTCAGATGCAGTTTTTTAAATTCATTTATTTTTATTTTTTTAATATATTACTATTATGTTTTCATGATTTTTTTTTTGGTTTAATTAATTAGTTATTTATTATAAAATATTACTATATTTTTAAAAATTTATCGGGCGTTATTAATTAATTATTTATAAATTAAATCAATAAGTCAAAAAATCTTTGATGCTGTTTATTAAGTTTTTATTTTCATACATAATTTTATATTATTAGAAAATGTTTATCTTATTGAAACTTCACTATAAACATTTTATAAATTATAATAAATAAATAATTTTTTTTAAATGTATAAAGCATATTTTTTGTTAACAAAAAACAAAATTTTTTATGCAAACATTTTCAATTAAATAAAAAATTAAAGTATTAAATTCTTTATTTATTTAGATTAAATTCTTGTTTCACTTAAATTAATTGTGGCTTTGGCAGAAGTTTTTCAGTGAATTGAAATGGATAGCAGAGAGCAGGAAAATTAGTTCCCGCTGTGTTTTGTGCATTTTCCTTTGGTTTCTTTTTACTGTGCCATGCCTTACATTTGCCAATGCCATTCGCTCTGGCCAGTTTGGCTCTTAATTCAGCTGTTGTCGCCATTGCTTTAGGTACTTAATTAAAAACCGCATTTGTTGCACTTCTTTATTTTTTTTTTTATTTATTTTTATTTTTTTATTTCTATTTTTGCTGCTTTACGAAGGGAAGAAGTGGCCTTGCGGCCGTCTCTGGGAATGTTAAGGCTTAGAATGTCTTATGGCTGTCTTTTGTTCTGGTTTGTCATTGGAATTTATAGCAGGTTTAACCCACTTTAGCTGCGCTTGTGTGTTGCTGGCTATATATATTACATATATCTAATTTTTTTTGGGGTCAGCTTGAAGGCAGTTCAAAGCTTTAAATTGGTTGTCAAATGAAATGAACGAATGTGTTAAGTGCCAACGACTTGTGAGCAGCTTGGGATATTTTACAATAATTAAAGTGCATTTGGCATAACGAAGTTGCATGCGTTGCGTGCGTTCGGTGCAATGACTTTTCCCCAGCCCCAAATGAAATTGTTTGTTGCACAAAGTTTCTTTTTTTATGGAAAGTGTTTAGCTCTTGCTTTTACTCAGACCTTTTAAAACTAAATGTTAACAACTAGGCAATTAAAACGCTTAACTCTGACGCTTTGGCTATGCTTTGGTTACTGCTCCGCTGTGTGCGCATCCATGGGCTATATCTCCTCATTGGGATTGTCGCTAAACTTGATGGATCCACGATGTCGTATATTGGCCCGTTGTCGTTTGTGCTCGCTGCGTGGCGGTTTTGCTGCCTCCACGGGCTGTTCAAAGGCCACCGCACTGGGTCCAATGGGACTGGTTAGATAACTGCTGCCATGCTGCACCTCCGCATCTGGCCATTTGTTACCATGCATGGCCTCCACCAAGGCCGCCTCCATTTCGGCATCGTGCTCCTCCTGCTTGATTTGCCGTTGCTGTTCCTGGAGGCGTGCACGTAGGCTGCTCATCGCAAAGCTAACATTGGACTGAGGCTGTTCGCTGAGGATCAGCTCTTTGTGATGCTTTGGCCGGGATTTACTGCTGCTGGGCTTTGCATTGGCGGCAGTCTCGCGTTCACGATACTTTTTCAGAAACGCTGGCGGATAATTGGGCAGCTCGGTTGTGGTGGTCGTTGGCGGTCCAAGGCTATTGCCACGACTACGAGGACGATGCGTGTGACTGGCGCTGCCGCTGTTGCTGTTGCTGTTGCTGTTGCTGTGCTGGCTATTCGAATGACTGCTAGAGTGGCTGCTATGCTGGCTATGAGCTTGCTCGTTTGGCTGACTGTGATACGGCTTGGATGGCACAAAGCCGCCCTCCATGGGTGCCAAGGATTGCACTTCGCCGCTAGCCTCGCCCGTGTGTTCGGTCACCTCGTATTGATGTCCGGCCGGCGGTTTGGTCAGCTCATTTTCATTATCGTCTTCCACTTGCTCGAAATCATCGTCTTCCTCATCCAGCTCTGGCCTTCGACCGACTAATTTCTCGGGCTTGGGCAGCATATCGCCTGGAGGCGTATAATCCCGACTGTCGTGACTCGCAGTAATTTGTGTATGCAGCTGTGTCATGGCCTGAGGACGCAGTGTCACATACGATGTGGGTTGCTCGCCCGACTTGTAGACCGGCTTCCAGCTCTGGTATTCCATTATCTTGCCAGAGACAATCTCATTGCTATTGGTGCGCGGCTTATGCTTAAAATATTTATCCATAAGCGCCTCATCGCTGCTAATTGGCACTTTGCCCTCAACAATTAGCTCTTGCTCCTTCTCCAGCTGTCGCATACGATTCTCATACTGCAGCTTCGTCGACTCCGTAACCATGGGCTTGGGCAGTGGTCGTATCAGCTTCACTACCTTCTTGGGCGAGCCACGCATTTTGATTATCTTCACGGGCTTATTTGTATGTGGATCTCTGATTATGTACTTGACGCGCGTCGTCTCTGTTGGCATATAGTCCATCATGTTCTTGGCATAGCTCGCTGTGCTGGGCATAAAATCACCAAACATGGATTTCATTATACGCGCACCACCGAACATGCGACCCATCAGACCTCCCATGACAGCATTGTCCATTTGCTGCCACATGAAACGTCGTTGGATTCTGGAAAGAAATGCAAGGAATTTTATTTTTATTTTATTTAATAATTGATATATGTGCTGAGCTTTTTTTCATTAATTTAATTGATTAATTAAAATTTTTAAACTAAAATTTAAATTTCTCAATTTTCAATTAAGCTTGAATTGGATTTGTAATAAAACTTTAGCTTGTTTTCTATTTAAAAATTCTGACAAGATATAGAAATATTTTTGATTTAATTTATTAGACTTCTCCAATCACTTCCTGATCACTTCACTTACCTGTGATCTTCCGCCTGTTGTTCGCAACACACCAGCTGCAGCAGCAGCAACAAAATGCAGCATCCGGAGATCTGTAGGCCAGAGCCAGGAGCTTGAATGGCATTTGCATTGAATAGTTTTCGGGCATACTTACGCAATGTTTCCTCATTGTGTTGTGTGAGAGTTGTTTGTGTCGTGTCAGCTCAGAGGTATTCCCAGTTATACTGCTGCGCTTGGAGCTTGTGAAGTTATGCGATCGCCACTCTGGACTGCAGGCGCCTGCGCGCCAAGCACATGATTTTATACACTTCACACGTTTCGTGGTTAGCGCTGCAGTTGCTCCAATTACAGAGCGCAGCAGCGGCATGCGCTTGGCATTGGCATTTCACTTTCGACTGAACAATGAATGGTGCGCTCTCGCTCTCGCTCTCGCTCTCTCTCTCTCTCTCTCTTTTTCTCTATTGGTTTAAGAGCTGGCAGCCCCTTGTCTCCTGCTATGCATATTTATGTGGCCGCCTTTCGTCGAACAATTAGTTCCATTAGTTTCTGGCTGGTTTTGTGGCTTTTACATATTTTTTTCTTTTCTTTTGTTGTTTTTGTTTGTTATTATTTATATATTTTTTGTTTTCTGTGTTATTGCCTTTTCCTTCCTTTAGTTTGTTGTTTCCGTATGCATTTTATTTTCTTGCTGGTTGATTTTTGCACCTGCCCTGGCGTGCAGCACTTGAGCTTGGTTAAAATTTGTATTAAATTTCGTTAAATCACTGAACACAAGATTGCAACATATTCAATACGTGCCCAATTATGAGTTAATATTTATTAATGAGGGTGGGTTTTTTTTTTTTTTTTGTTCGTTCAGTTTCTTTTATTTTATACTTTTTTGCGCTATTTTTATTAATTAACGGCTCATCGGCAATTGTATCATAAAATTGATGGGCAGCGCCATCTGGCGAGCGAAACGTGCACTGGCCAAACGATTGGCAAATGAGTCTGATGGCCTGTTGGTCCACGGGCTTTGGGCAAATGACTTTTTGGCGTGCGGTGCCAGATAGCAATCAATAATAATGCTCTTGATGATGATGATGATGATGACGATGATGAGATTAAGTAATGTTGATGACTGCAATGATTATGAAGTTGGCGGCGTTCAAGTATTTTGTTTGCACATTGCATTGTGCATATCCACTTGATGATTGTTGTTGGCACTGCAAATGCGACAGGTGGCGCCACTTGGCAAACGCTTCAGAATGGTGCTCGTTGGGCATCGTGTATGTGTGTGTGTCTGTGTGTGTGTCGTTGACATCTATTTGTCTGTAATGAGATCTATTTGCCATGAGATTTAATAGCAATTGCAAATTGTGTGTGAAGCGTGCTCTTTGATTCTGTTTGATATGCACTCAGCTTGTTTAATTGCATTGATATTCTATATGTAAATAATTGTAAGCTTAAAATGCAGTTTAATGAAAATGTTTTTTTTTTTTTTTTTTTTTTTTTTTTTTTTTTTTTTTTTTGTAAATATTACACAATTTATATAAATATTCCTTAAGTAAATAAAATAAAATTCAATTAAACACGTTTACAAAAATTTAAATAAAAAAATAAATAAAAATATAATAAATAACATTTTAACACTATAATTAAACTTTATGCAGAAAATACAATTAAATACGTATAAACCGTTATTCATTTCCATAAAATTAAAACTATTTTTATAAATAAATATTATCAACTTATTTTAAGAAATTTGCTTGAAATAATTTGCAGAGAATTAAATACATAAAATACTTAAAATATCCATAAATATATACAAAAAAAATCTATATTTTTAAATAAATATTTTTTATTTATTTAAAAATATTTTCATTAAACTTTATATAGAGAATAATACATATTTAATATACGTATAAAATTAAAAATATTTATTTATTTATTTAAAATAAATATTGTTGTTTAAAAACTTTTTCATTAATTTTTTAATGCGACAGAGTTATAAAAAATGAAAATAAAAAGAAAATGATGAAAAAATGAAAAAAAAAAAATAAATAAATAAAATATATTTATTAATACGAAATTAAATATATCTATAAATTAAATATATTTATAAATGAAAAATATATATGAATATATATTTTAAAATTTACATTTAATATAAATATTCTCAAAAAATAAATTTTTTTATAAAGCTAAACATTATTTTACAATTAAAGAACTCAGTTTGAGCGCTAAGAGCGTAAGAGCGCACAGCATGGCTACAATTATAAATAAACATATATATGCATAAATATATACATATGTATGCGTTAATTAAGTGCACAGGTCAAGGCTCGCAACAGAGCCTAAAGCAATTGTAATTCCCTTTTACCCCCACACACACACACATAAAGTTGAAAAGTTGCTTGACGCACTGATTAAACAGAGTTTAAGTAGAACACAATGAAAACTAATTTGCACGCAAATGCACTTTAACACAAACACACACACACATGCGGGTGTGGGTGTGGCTGGGCGTGTGCTGTGTGTGTGTGTAAGCGTATGCGTATTTGTCAAGAGCCTGCGCTGCTGTGCAAGGATACAAATATTGCGCATACGCCGCGTGGCTGCACTCAATACGAGTCTGCTGTTGTCAATATAATGTATTTAAAATGCCATTTGTGTAAATGGATTATGTAATCGATGCATTTGCCATTGGATGTGCGTGTGTGTGACCCATACATACACATATAGAGCACATAAACATATATGTGTGTATATATATATGCTAAATGCATATTTGTATTATTGCTGGCAAGCATGGTTGGCTGATAACGATACGCAGTTGTTGCTGCCACAACATTGGCATTCAGCTCGGCACTCGGCAGTCGTCGCGCTCGATATGTATATAAGTAAAAGCAAATTGATGCCTTAAGCCAAATATAAACACAATAAAACCAAACAAGCCGCAACAACAATGAGCTACAGTCGTCAGAGGGCGCCAAGTTACAAGTTACAAGTTAGCTCAGCAGGAGGGGACGCTGGGAGGAGGAAGGGAGGCCAGTTGTAGAATCCTAGGCCAGGCCACTGGCGCAAGGCAGTCAAGTCAGGCAGTTAGTCAAGCGTAAGGCAGCAGGCAGCTAACTGCAAATTGTATGAGCTCAAATTTGCCTGTAAGCCAAGCCAGCCCAGTCAGCCCAGTCAGCCAGCAGCCAGTGAGACGTAAGAGCTGGCAGCAGGAGCCCCGCAACAGAGCGCTGCAAATTGTATCTAAAATGTTGATAACATCACAGCACAGATTTCGCCTCACTTGCTCAGCTGCCTATCGCACAGCACACAAAGGCTGAGCATTAGGTACAATAACATTGACAACATTGGCAGGCAACATGCAGTCAGGCAGGCAGTCAGCCAAGTAGTCAGCCCCATCCTGACAATGCGTATCGCTGTGGCGCTGGGGCATATGATATTTGAGTTTTGTGAAATGTTTGCCTCTGTTGACTGTTGACCATTTTGAATAGTGCAACAACAATGAGGTTTGCATTTCAGGTTTATGGATTTGCTGTGACAGCTATCGCTTAATAAATATACATATGTACAGCGAGGGCTGACTGAATAGTTAACATAAAGTTGTAAAAGTGCAAAATTTGAAAGAAATTATTTTTTATTTATTTTTATAAGTATTTTTTTTTTTAAATGTCAATAATTTTCTCCTTTTTATGTTTTCTCAATGCAAAAAGTTCTTTTATTATTATTTTTATTATTAGTATTATTATTTTAATTTTGATTTTTTTTTTATTTCAAAAGCAAAAAATGTTTCCATTTACTTATTAAATAATATTCTATTTATTTTATTATTATTAACTATAGAAATATATTTTTTTCAATGCTAATTTATTTTTTTTAAATGTCAATCAATGTCAATTTTCTACTTTTTATGTTTTCTAAATGCAAACATTTTTTTTTATTATTATTATTTTATTTTTTTTTTTTTTCAAAAACAAGGAATAAATAATATTTTATTTATTTTATTATTATTAATTATAAAAAGCTATTTTTCATTGCTGATTTTATTTAGTTTTTTAAATGTCTATCATTATCTATTTTTTATGTTTTTTAAATGCAAATAATTCTTTTATTATTATTTTTTTATTTTTATTATATTTCAAAAGCGAATTGTTTTTAAAAATATATTTTTTATTGCTGCTTTAATGTTTCTCTTTTTTTTTTGCCTTAAAAATAATTTTATTTATTTAAATTGCACTAATTTTTATTTTTATTTTGTAAATTCAAAATATTTTTTCTTTTTTTATTTTTTATCTACATATAAATATCTTTAGTTCTTTCTTAACTTTTTTTTCTTATTTTTTCATAATTTATTGTTTTGCTTCATTATTAATTTATTTATATTTCTTTTTATTTAATTTTTTTATTCATTTTTAACTTATTTTTTTAATTGTCATATTTTTTATTTATTTTATTTTATTTTTATTTTATTATTCATTATTAATTTATTTTTTTAATTGTACTATTTTTTGCTTATTTTATTTTATTTTTTCTCAATACAAAAATTTGTTGTATAAATAATTTATTAACATATTAAATAGGAAAATTCATTTTAATATTATTTTTATAATTTATTCTTTTGCTTTAAAAATTATAAATATTTTTAACAGTTTTTACTGTATTTTTTCATGTTTTCTGCATATATTAAATTTATTTCTTTATATAAAAATATAATTTTAAATTATTTCCTTTGTTCTAATATTCATTTCGTCTACTTGACTTGAATTGAATCTTTTCTATACTTTTGCTAGTTGAATTCACTTTGAATTGAAATTGTAATAAAGAAATACCACAATTGCAATCAATAGATATTTGTGCCATTGTTTGTGCCAAATTGATGTGTGGCTGAGAAGGAATGATCGAATTCCCGTCGAGCTGCATATTTGCAAGGATATTTAATTATTGGCAAATCGTAAATATTTTCTTGTCATTGTTTACGTTGAAAACATGTTCAAATATCCTGGAAACGCTGCAAAATGTGGGCTGTTCATTGTGAAATATTTTTGCTGCTGCATGATTAAAGTTTTTTACTTTTATGATTTTTTATATAAGATAAAATATTTTTAAAATGATGTAGAGTTGATTTAGCTTGTAGAACATTCAGTAAATACTTTTCCATACTGCTCATAAATTTTAAAAAATATTTTGCCAGCTCAGCTGTAGTTCAATTTCATAAAAACTAGGATATCTTTCAATCAGCTAACATCCACAACTCTTTATTGTTTTTGTTTTGCTTTTGCACATATTTTACAGACCATTTTGTTGTTCTTTCTCTCCTGCTGCCATTGTCCTGCTGCACTTAAAATATATATTTACTTATGTATATTTTGTAAAGCAAAGGGACTCAACTACCTGTTTTATAGCGCAGCTGGTGTTGTAGTTGTTGTCCTTAGTGATTTAATGCCTGGGGCGCTCTAGCTGTTGCATTGTGCAACTGTTGACGACACAATTTTTGCTTTATACACCACGCTCTTTATGCAAGCACACACACAGACACACGCATCTAGAGCGACGATATAAAGGCAAAGATATTGCGCATACGCCACGTTGCAAGCTCTGCAGCTTTATGTTCCCAATGTCTGTCATGTTGGCGCCGTCACAAAAGCTTTGAAGTTCCATAGATAAGCCGAGCTGAGTTTTGCCTCGTCTCGTTGCCAACGCTGCTGCTGCATAACTTGAGGCTAATGGCCGGGTACTGGACAATGCGCGCGGCTAAAAGGCATTTCAAGAAACGCTCCATAAACTTATATTATAAGATGGCCCAGTGACTGTGGCAAGATGCTGTAAGCCAACAGTGCAATCCATGGGATATTTCATATTTTAACTTTAGGGTTGCGTCATGCATGGGAAGCCTAATAAAAATTATTTTTTTTTTAATATTATATGCCAGACTCTATATGAATTATACTTTAATACTATTATTTCTATATTTTTTCAATAGACAAGCTTTTTTTTTATTTGAATGCTTTCGAGCCATTCGAGCTCGAATGACAGAATTAAATTTTATATACCACAGTCCTGGTCCAAGCAATGTCCTCAAACTATATTTTACTGTCTACACACACTCACACACACACACTCTCACACACTCACACACACACATGTGAACGCTTTAAGCTCATTTAATGCGCGCATAAATTATTCAAAGTGTGACCGAAAAATCCCAGAACTCTACGCTGGGCAATACTCAATTATTTTAGATTAGGTTTGGATTAGTGGTCAGCGTATGTTAGCCGAGTTGTTGTAGTAGTTGAGCTTTTGCAGCTTGGTTCAATGTACGCCTGGTTATTGCACTTTATACGCGTGCTGAAACAGTGCCGCGAACATTTCTGGCTCAGTTAGTCATTGTACAAGGCAAAGCTTATGATGAATTAAATGGGGTATATGGGTTTGTGGTAAGGGTATGTGACTTCGGATTAGAGGCAGGTAAATTGTCAAGGCAGTTGAATGAATTGTATCAATATTCTTATTGAAGAAGAGCAGCATTTATATTTGAGTGCATTTTGAATTCATTATAGCGAACAGAGAGCATGATGATAGATAAATCAATATAATAGTATCAATATTTTTCTATTTATCAATATTAATATATTGCTGAAGAGTGCAGCAATATTGCGTCACGTATCAATATTGCTTCACTCTTCCATAAACTTCTATCATGTTGCTCTCCACGTTAACAGCATACACTAACAGAATAGGAACATTTGGGAATTGAAACACGAGTATATCGATCGGTCGTCTTTTACTTGTGCTACCAGAGAGCAGAGAGCTGCCGATTGCGTATGTGTGTGTAGCTACAGGCAAAGCAACTGTCGAAACACGAAATCTATGCTCGAATTACGAACTTCGGACTAGCACGAGTCGACGCTTCGTGCAAACGAACATGAATGTAAAGCAGAGAGAGGGAGAGAGAGAGCGAAATTCGAGTGATCGAAATCTCTTCACAAAAATGTAAATCTCTTACGAAATAAATTTCTTGTGCTGCTTAATTATGTTGAATATTTGCTTTTATAAGCAAAATAATTCTGTTTTCATTTCTAACTTACATTTTCGCTGGCCTTAGGTCTCAGCCTTAGACTCAGACTCAAACTCAGTGTCAGTTTCACATTTTAGTCTTAGCCTCAGCTGACCCTTCACTTTCACACTCATGTCTCTCACTCTCCCAACGTTAGCCTCAGGCCTCAGTGTTAGACTCCGACTCAGCCTCAGCCTCAGCCTCAGCCTCAGCCTCAGCTTCGCCCCTCAGCCTTAATTGAACGCAGAATCTGATATCAGTCTCTAGCCTCAGACTCAGACCTCAGACCCCAGATTAAAACCTCAAGCTTCAGACTCATACCTCATAGTCAGCGTCAATATCAAGCCTCAGCATTGGGCTCAGGTTCGTCAGCCTTAGACTCAGCCTTAGTCTCAGCGTCAGCAACAGACTCACTCAGGCTTAGCTTCAACGTCAGTCTTAGTCTAAGCCTCATTCTCATTCTCAGTCTTAGTCTAAGCCTCATTCTCATTCTCAGTCTCAGTCTCAGTCTAAGCCTCATTCTCATTCTCAGTCTCAGTCTCAGTCTCAGTCTCAGTCTCAGTCTAAGCCTCATTCTCATTCTCAGTCTCAGTCTCAGTCTCAGTCTCAGTCTCAGTCTCAGTCTCAGTCTCAGTCTCAGTCTCAGTCTCAGTCTCAGTCTCAGTCTCAGTCTCAGTCTCAGTCTCAGTCTCAGTCTCAGTCTCAGTCTCAGTCTCAGTCTCAGTCTCAGTCTCAGTCTCAGTCTCAGTCTCACTCTTAGCCTTAGACTCAAGCCTTAGCCTCATTCACATAAAAGTAAATTCATTTAATCTATTCACATTCAAATCTATTCCAAAGAGGTATCTCTCTAGTTCGACACTCTACTCGAATACTCCCACTTTATTCTATTTTGAATTGTTGAGGCGAGTGACAACGGTGGGCTCTAATCAATGTTTAATTGACCCATTTAGCTAGGAGGTGGAGCATAAATAACATTTAAGCAGCCAACGCGCGTTGGTTTCTTGTCGCTGCTAAAAGCATTCGTTATTTATCCACATTTCTGTGTATTGTGTCCCGGGCAAAGTCCTTGTGATGTCAGCCTATGCGTTTAATTTATATTAATGTTGTCATCGTCAGTGGCTTGCTCACTCTCTCTCTCTCTCTCCTTGTCTCTCCCTCTCCCTGTCTCTCTTTCAATACCAACTGCAACTGTTTAGCTGGCTCATCTGGCATTGTTTGTTGTATTGGGCACAAATTAATTTACACTGCACGAAATCCCAGATGTCTAATAAAAATGTTATGCCATTAAATTGACGCGTTTACAACGGCCCAACAGACCATTGAGCATGATGATTATGATGTGCTGTTTTTATGGCTATTCAATCAGTTTGGCTGTTTATGCAAATGAATTGACAGTACAAATTGACAGTTTGATTAAGGCTAAAAAAGGCTAAAACGAAAATTGTATAGTATTTTTTCTCTAACTCGCTTAATTTGTAGCCAGATATTTTCATGTCTATCGTTAAATAAAATTTGAAATCTATTAAACTGGATTTGAAACTCTAATTAACAATTTACATATATATGTAAACAAAAAATTTTTTTTAGAGGGAACAAACTTAAAAAAAAATTAAATATTGTAACAAAAAAATCCGACAAAAAAGCTAAGGTGGAGAATATATAAATATTTAATAAAACATATATACAAAAAATTCAATATATAAAAAAAAAAAGCTAAAATTCCCGCTACCCACTGTTTGGTATTTTTCCCCGCTATTGGATTTTCAAAAAAGCCAGATTTTACGGCAAAAAAGCTAGTTTAAAATACAAAAAAATGTCTGTAATAAATTTCATGTGAAATCAAAAGTTTTTTTTGGCTTGTGGCTAGCCGAAAATTTTAGCTTTATGTTTAGCATTCACTGAATGAATTCACTGCGAAATTAGCAATAAAAGTTATGATTTGATTTTTATATAAAAATGTATGTGTAATAATTGTTTTTGATTTTTGTCATATAAATAACATTTAAAAATTAAAACAAAAAATCGAATTAAAAATTGCAAATAAAAGTTGATTACTTCTTGAATTCGCTGTAAAAAAAATATAAATATAATATATAATATAATATATATATATATATATATATATATATATATATATATATATATATATATATATATATATATATATATAAATATATAATATAATATATACAGGGTTTTCTTTCTTTTGCCTCAATTCATCTCTTATTCATGCCATTTTCATTTCCATTTTCAGTTGTAAGCCATTTGCTGTGCTACCTTTTTTTTGTGCTGTGGTTTAGACCAAGGCACACATATTTCAATCATTACCAAATCCATAGCTAAACTCAATGACACGCTGATTAAATCAAATAACTTATGGCTTTGGCTCACTTAAAGCACCCAAAAGGCAGCAAACTAAAGTGAACTTTGCTATGTGACTGTTGCCGTTACTGTTACTGTTGTTGCTGCTGTTGTTGCTGTTACTGTTGTTGCTGCTGTTGTTGCTGTTACTGTTGTTGCTGCTGTTGTTGGTCAGCATTCAGTAGTCAGCGCAGGAAATCAGCGTTGCCCAATCTGTGGGCAGTCGGTTGCTGCTGTGGCGGGTACTTCATTGTCTATGAAATTTGCTCAAATGCAAGCCAAGCAGAAGGAAATTGCTTACACACATACACACACACAGAGAGAGAGAGTGAGAGTGGGAGAGTGGGAGATATTTATGTGTATGTGTGTGTGTGTGTGTGTTTTCTAAGGCGAGCATTTTTTCTGCTCGACTGCTGCTGCTGCTGCGATTGTTATTGTTGTTTTGCTGCTTTAGCAGCTGCCATTTTGTTTTTTTTTTTTTTTTGCCATACACTTGAGAGCGTTAGCCATACATATATCAGTAAGTGTATGCATGTGTGTGTGTGTGTGTGTGTGTATCCATTGTTGTGAGTATCTTTTGTTTCAATTGCTTTGCTTGCGGCCCAGCGCCCAGATTTCAGCTCAAGCGTCTTGTTGGCCAAACGGCATTTTTGGCATTGCCGTTGCCGTTGCTCCCAGCGGACCCACAGTTGTGCCCACCATTTGAAGCTGCTTTATTGCAATTGATTTTGACACCGCTTTTTATGTGCGCCACAATCTGCCAGCTTAATATGACCTAAGCATCGTGTACATCGTGTGCCACATCGATAAGTCTAAGATATGCTTTTCGTTTTTTCTCTTTCACTTGAATTTCATCTTTAACTTTTTCTCTTTTTTCTCTCATATCATTGCAGCTATGTTCATGGCATTGGCTCTGAAACGCGCAATTCGCTCTTCCATTTGCATAATGGACGCGATATGGTTATGGTGACCACATGCAAGCACGGCAAGAGCTGGCGTGAACTGCAGGATAATCGCTGTGACGAGGATAATCGCGAATATGATAGGTAAGTCCATGCTCATCATTAGCATAAATGCTTCCACCAAAAATTGTTTTCAGCTGTCATTAAGTCCAAATGTAATTTGTTTAACCGTGCTGCGTGCTAATAGCAATTGCCACACCCACCCAAAAAAAAGAGAAAAAGTCCCCATTGCCCCTCCCGCATTGGGTCATGTGATTAATGTTCAAAAATCCGGCTTGACAAGCTCATTTAAATGGCACGACATTTCACTTGGCTGAAAGCATTTACAACGCCAAACGATTGCTCTTTTAGCATCTGTCTAGTTTCGTAAACTTTAAGCTTTAACATGGCTAAACATTTTAATCAAGCTGATTGCCTTAGACGAAATTTTTACTATCATATATTAGAAATATTTATAAAAGTCTAAAAAAAAAAAAAAAAACAAATATTTAGCTAATTCGTAAGTAGAAGACAACATAAAAATAATAAATATATATATAGTATTATTTAATATTAAAAAAAGTATATATTTATTATTATTTATTATTAAAAAAATTTTTTTAAAAAATAAATATCTATCATTATTTATTATTATATATTATATAATTACTATTATTTATTTTTATTTATTTTTTTTATTAATTAATTAATAAACATTTTTAGTAATAATTACTTATTTAAAATAGTATTTCTTTTGAGTTTAATAAGTTAAATAATAGTCAATAAAATAAATAAAAATTTCATTAAAGAGTATAATACAATAAAGCATACAAATAATCTTAATTAAAAATTGATTAGCTGCTATGTTAAAAATATAATATAAGTAAAAGATAAATAAATTTATTTATTATAAATATTTTTATATATAACTATTTCTTTGTCTGAAATCATTTACAGCCAGAATATTGCTTGAGATACCAAGAAAAAAAATATATATATTCCGATTAAATAATAAAATTCTTAATATTTATTTGTTTTATTTTTTTTATATTTTTTTTTAATAATAAATAATATAAATAATATTTAATTGCATATATATTGCTTAAATCTTGTTACTCTTTGCCATTCACTTCATTCTTAATGGCTTTTCCCTTTGACACGCAAATTCCTTTGTTATATATCAAATTGTCATGCCGGTAGAACATTTTACAATATATACATTGTATTTTGGTATTCAGCCGTGGCATTTAACGTTTATTTCACGTTATTTCACAACATTACACTTCACATTTCAACACTGTTCACTTTTCACTTTCAACTTACTCGATATTTGAGCTGATTAATGAAATCAAATACTTGCGACACAAAAGATGTCAAGAATGTCAGCGTTGGAGTTAAGAGTCGGAGTCAGAGTTAGAGCTTGGCACATGTAGATTAGATGTATGTGAAGTAATAGCTTTTTTTTTTTGTATGTTTTAACTTGTGTTTATATAATATATATAGAATTGAATCTATCATTACTCATTATATATATTCGACTTCTTCATTACTTATATTAGTAGGTGAATATCAAATACATTAATATGCAAAGTTAGGCATCAAAAGAAAGAAAATTACATAAATGTAATAAAATATATTAAATAATATACAAATATGATTAAACTATTTAGTTTTTATTATTATTTAAGATATTTTTTTTTTTTTTTACTCAGTTTAACTAAACAGTTTAATGCTATTTATATATTATTTAATATATTTAATACAAATTAAACTACAATATTTAGTTTATTTTTATTTATTATTATTTAATATATTTTATTTCATTTATCTCATTTTTTAGAGAAAGTAAACTAATTATTTATTATATTATTATTATGCATAACATTTTAATAATATATATAATAAATAATAATCTTACTAAAATGAAATAATAATAATATAAAAATATAATAATATCAATAATAATTTAGTTTGTATTATTATTTAATATATTTTATTTTATAGATAAAGTCAACCAATTATTTATTATATCATTATTATTATTATTAATATTATTATTATGCATAATAATAATATATATAATAAATAATAACATTATTAAAATTAAATAATAGTAATATAAAAATATAATAATATCATTAATATTAATTTAGTTTATATAAATATTTAATATAGTTTATTTTATTTTATTTGTTTTATTTTATTTTATAGAGAAAGTAAACTAAGTATTTATTATATTATTATGATCATTACTATTATGCACAACAATATAATAAATAGTATTATTACTAAAATTAAATAATAATATAAAAAATAAATATCGTTCATTTTTCTATATAAAAGTATAAAAACTTTGCTTCTAAATGATCGCTCATTCTCTCTCTCTCTCTCTTTCTCACTTTCCCTCCCTCTGGCAATAAGAACAATACGTGTTCAATATCTTTGATGTATATTACTTACATGTACATATATACAAACACTTTTGAACAGTTCTTCGTAGCTCAGCAGATCTCAATTTATAGCTGGCGCATAACAGTTGAGAGAATGTCAACGCAACATTTACCTGCTCCGCTTTAATTGATTGTGATTTTTCATTGATTTTGCAGCATTTCTCTTGTGAGCAAGTGAGTTGAGTGTAGTGCTATGCATTACAAGGCCTGACCTCTGGCGGGTCCACAAGCTGTCTGATGCTCGTGTAATTTGACATGACTTATGCGACAGATCAGCCAAGGGGTAGGACAGGGGGGGAGCGGGTTGTCAAGCGTCAGCGATTTATGCAGCGCAGAGAGCTCGTTCAATGCGGTTCGATGCCGCCTGCTCCCAGGGCCCATTCCATTCCCATTCCAGTTCCCAGTCGCCTAACACTCAGCCAAGCGAGGCGCATGCCATACGCCATACGTCAACTGTTCTACATAATCAAGCAAATTGCTTTCCTACTCACATCATTTTTTATCCAGCTGCCCTCTCTGTCTGGGCGCCTGTCTGAAACTTCGTTAATGCACCTGTCAAATATGGCGCGCATATTTATAAATGTCGAGAAAATTGCATAATACCTGCAAAGATTTTTCGCATATTTTCCCAGAGCAGTCCAGAGCTGCTGGTAGCTGAGCTGAGCTGCTTCTGTTTTGGCATTAATATGCGAAAAACTCAGCTGAAGTAGACTTCAAAGTAGACGCAGACCTTTTCCCCATTAACAATCATAATCAAAGTCAGATTTAGTTCAGGTCGAATGTCATCTGTGGTTGGACAGCGAACTGATAGATTTATGCCCTTTCCACTCATTGAAATTTACATGGAGTTAGCAATTCAATAAATTCGCTAACGGCGCACAATAAATGGAAATTTAATGAAATTGAATTGATTTATTTGTTCATTGACATTGTGTGCTCAGCAGTCACATATTTCACATTTGTTTTTTTTACATATTCATATAAATTGCCACAAAAAAAAAAAAAAGTGCTAGAGCGCAAATTGTGCAAATATATGTTTTTTATTAAAGAGATAAGGCATTTCATAAAAAGCTATTACATAAATATACAGGGTGTGTGCAGTGGAAATTCTCGTTTATTCAAATGCTCCATTTAGCCAATTGTATGTTATCTTTTATTACTATGTTAACTTTTATTTTTTATTAAGGCAAATACTAAATATTGAGTAACATTAAATGTTAGTATAACATTAGCTTGAACAACAGCTAACTTGCATTCTCTTAAGAGTAAACCAATAAGTATACTAATTTTCGAACATCGTGAAATTCGAAAGAGCGAGGTTCGTGAGTGAGCGAGGCGACGCTTCAGCCGAATGCGGCGCAATCGTTGCTAGATCGTAACGAAGATGATATACGAGAGGCGAGAAAGAGCGAAGTTCATGAGTGAGCGAGACGACGCTTCGGCCGAATGCGGCGCAATCGTTGCTAGATCGTAACGAAGATGATATACGAAAGGCGAACGACAAAATGTATAGTCTGCTTATGGAAACAGGAGAGAAAGAGGAGCAATGTTCTGAGCATAATTAAATAAGAGAATGATAAAATGCCCACTGCGGATGAATACTTGTATAGGCATAGGGGACAGCATATACACACATGTTTATACATACATGTACGTAAAGAAGCATGTATGAAGAATGTATGTAAAGCAGTAACTACATTTTGAGAGCCACTGAAAGGTTTCTTGCAGCTATGACTATGGAGCTTTAAATATTAATATATATTTTAATTAAGGAGCAGAATAAATATATTAAAGTTTCTTTATTATATTTCATATTTTGAAATTAATAACTGATTATCAAATATGCCAAGACCATAAAGTTCTTGAAAAAATATCAATTCTTAAGTGTATTTCAACTTCGTTAAAGCTTTTTAAGAATTTTCAAGTTTTGGTTTTCTATATTATCGTAAAATCCATTAAAAAGTTTTGTCGCTGGCAACGCAGAAAAAAAAAAAAAAAATAAGGAAAATATATAAAAAATAAACGAAAAACTTTGACAACTGCATTCACAGACCTTGAGCTGCTTTTAATGAAATTTTCCCATTTTTTGTATATACATACATATATATTTTTTCTGTTGTATTTCTGTGACGTTGTTGCTGCAGCACAGCTTTGCCCCTTTGTTGCTATAATGAGCCTAAGGCGTCAATGGTAAACGCTGACATTGTTGCCGTGCAACATATGGCAACAAAAAGTCAGGCAACCAACCACAAAGCAAATACAAAATACAATAAAAAAAAATAGAAATACAGGAAAAATCCATGCAACCAGCGCTCGAGGCAGATGTTGTGGAACACATCAATGCAGCTGGGCTTAGGATTGGGTTCGCTATGGCAACGGGAATGCTGTCATATTTTGTTGTTTTTCTAGGATTCGCCTCTTGGCTACTAATATGGCAAAGAGGCGTGCATCATTTCAATGAGAAGGCGTGGGGGCGTTGAGGCGTGGCTGGCAACAGAAATAAGTTTTGCAGAGCTTTGATGTTGTGTGTCTTAGCTTTAGTTATTTCGGTGTTGGCCGTTAAAGGAAATATGAAAAATAATGAGACACTACAGCGAAAATGTCCTTGAGAAAAGTTGAGTTTGTTCTTTTTTGCTCTTTTGCCTCCATTTTATTTTCGCACACAATTTGACAGCAGGCGCAACGTAACGCAAGGCAGCGCAACGCAACGCAAGGCAGCGCAACGCAGCGCAGCGCATTGCAATGCGATGAAACGTTTCCGCTGCCATTACGTATGCGACATGTTGCCGCTGCCAGCAAGCAGCAGGCGACGTCAGCGACGCGACGCCAGCGACGCGACACTGGCAACGTGTTGCAGCATGTAAGACGTTGCTATGTGTGTTTGTGTGTGTGTGTGTAAGTCTTTACGGCTTACGCTCAGCTGGCAATCCTAACAAGGTCATACACAAGAAGTTTTTATGTGTTCGCTTCTTTAATTTGGCCGAACAATTTGCCAAGTTTTTAATTTGGCAGACTTTTTAATGCCGTTTTGCAGCATTGTTGCGCATTGAACGTTTTTTTCATACTCTATTATTTATCAATGAACATGGACAAAATGCAGTGGTATATTTATCAATTTTATATATTGTTGCTATAATAGGATGTGATACAGATTAGTAGAAATTTCCATGTATGATTGCTTTCTATTGTTACATTTGTATTAGTGTGAAACTGAGAACTATTGCAGAATTGTTTCGAAACGATATAATCTGTGTAACTTTGTGTCTTAGCTGTCTAAAGAGAGGGAGAGAGTGAGTTAGACAACGCTCTCTGTTCTTTAACTATGTTCGGCTGTTCCCGAGAGAGCGAAATGGCTACCAAAGCCATTCGGACAGTGCCGTTAGGATTTGCAGTGGACGAAGAGTTGCTTGAGTAACATTATGAGAGCACACATAGCATTAGCAGTTAAATAGAAATTGATTGAGTAACATTAAATGTTAGTTAGCATCAAGCTATAAAAGAACGAACCAATGAGAACAGCAAATGCTAATTTTCGAGCATCGTGCAATTCGTGCAAAGAGGTTCGTGTGTGAGTGAGAGGCTTCGGCACAATGATCGTAACGAAGATGATGTACGAGCACAAAGACAATGCGAGAGACAAAATGAATTGTTTAAAAATAATAATTAAAGTAAGTCATTTAATAGAAGTAAACTTTATATGATAAAAAAAAAAGTAAAATTCTCATAAATCTGTAATTTATTTTATTAAACAAATATGTTTAAATACAAAAAATTAATAATTAAAATAAATATAAATATATATAATAAATACTCAAATTCTCATAAGTCTCTAATGTTTTATTTTAATAAGAAAATATAATAAAAAATAATAATAATTAAATTAAATAACTCAAAAATTAAATTATATAAAAAACTAAAATTCCTTTTTTTTTTTTTTTAATAAAAAAATATAAATAATTAATAATTAAAATCACTCTAAACTGCTAAACATTATATAATAACAAAAACTACAGTTCTCATTAATCTCTAATGTTTATTGCTTAATTATATAGCACACACATTAATAAAAAAAAATTGCGTTTGCTAAATGGCCAAAGCACTTGATTCTAATTTAATTTAATTTAAATATGGGCATTTCACATAATTACAAATGCCAGGTCGGTCCGTTGGCCGTCTGGATATTTTATGCATTTTTCATAATGCAATTTCCAGAGTAATAAATTTTTGTACGCAGCACCACTATCATCATTATCAACTGGGTGCAGTGGCAGGACCTGGTACAAGTAGCCTGGCCAACTTTTGGCGTCCGTTTGCCTTTTGCTGCATCCAGCGCGTTTGCTTCTTACCCCCAGCATTTTACACGTTAATCTCAGATTTCCACATAAATCACTTTAAAGGCGACACACTTGCCGGGGCTGGCAACTAGGCAGCTTGGTCTCAGGTAGTAGGTTCAGGTCTAGGTGTGCTCGTGGCCCATTGCAATTTCTTTGAGTGGCAATTCCATTTTTTACACTCTGCGCTTTAACACAGCTTTCGCTCTCAACTATATATATATATATTTATATATATATTGCTGAACCTTTTTGGCTGTCGCTGCTAAGTTGTGCTCGCTAGCAGACCGTAAAATATTCGTAGAAGTCGCTGGTCATATTGTTGTTGTCCAGCTGCTCAGTTGCCCGAAACGTTTAGGTTGGGACTCAAGTAATTTTCAAGGAATTCGTTGCGTTCGGATCATAGCAACAAATTTTAAATATGTTTAATAATAAATGAAAACCAAGAAAGTTTTCATCTTAAAAATTCATGAACTACAATAGTGAATAAGTATTGTGTCTTTTGATATCCTGTATATGTAATAAATGAGGTACGTTGGCGAGCTCAAATAAATTGAGTTTTTTTATTTATTTAAATAAAATAAAAAAAATGTATAAAAATATTTATACATATATAAAAAAAATTGAAAATAATTATTTAAATAAAAAAAATATACATTTTTAATTTTAAAATTGAAGATATATTAAAATATTTATAAAATAAATATATAAATATATATATATATATATATATATATATATAATATATATTTTAAATAAAAATAAGTAAAATTGACATTTTTACATAAAAAAAATTATTATGTAAAAAAAATATTTAAAATAATGATTTAACTATAAAATTTTTACTTTTTTATTCTCAAAATATATATTTTATATATTGTATATTTAAAAGATTTATTTACCTATGAAATATTTAAATTTTTAAGTTTAAAATGTAAGATTTATTTTCTATATTGAAATATGTAAATTGATTCAAATAAATTAGTAAAATACCAACATCTTTTATTAGTATTCTTTAAAAAAATTTAATAATACTCATAAATTTGTATTTAAATAACTAGAAAAAACTTTTTTAATTTAAAATATAAGTTTTTTTATATTCAAATTATTATTATTTTTATTTCTATTTTTTTTTTATAGATAATTAAATAGTTTTTCTAAACTTATTTATTTAAAAAACATAATTTAAATTATGTAATTTTTTTTTTCAATTTAAAGTCTTTTTATTTTAATATATAAAAGATACTCATTTTGATTTATTTAATAAATTATTAATATAATTTAAATTACATAATTTTTTTAATTCAGCCTTTTATTTATTTATTTTATTAAATACTATTCTTAAATATATTTGCCTTTTTATTTTGAAATATGAGTTATTTTAAATTTATTTAATCAACACTTTTAAATAAAAGTTATTTAATAAATATTATTTTTAATTATATTAGTCATTTATTTAAATATAAAAATATATATTTTATAAATTTATTTAATAAACCATTTAACATACAAGTTTTTTAATTAATATTGTTTTTATATATAATATATATTTTTTAAATTTATTTAATAAACAATTTATACATAAATTATTTAATAAATTAATTCACTTATTTGCTATTTATTTTCAAATATGAACTATGTCTCAAGCTGAGCATATTCTCGCTTTGAGAAATTTCACAAATTTCCTTTAGCTGCTCGTTACTCATACGCACTGTGTGCTGCATTTTAATGTCTTGACTTGGTCTTTAGTTTGTAGCTTGGCCCAAAAAACGTCTTAGTGCGGTCTACTGTATTCATTATGAGCCATTATCACAAGCTGGCGACAAGAGCAGCCAGGCAGGCAGGCAGACAGGCGGCCAAGCAATGGCCATATAGCTGAATAGAGCAAGAGAGAGAAGGGTGTGTGTGTGTGAGAGAGTGAGAGAGTGAGCTACGCTTTGCTCTTGTAACTAATGCGCCATATTTAATGGCAGCGCTTGTCCTACTGCTGCTGCTGCTGCTGCTGCTACTCCTGCTGCTGCTGCTTTTGCTGCTACTCCTGCTGCTGCTGCTGCTTTTGCTGCTGCACAAACAATGGCATTTGTAACTTTTTACAGCTGCTTTTGCAGCATCGCAGCCTGTTTGCCAGCTGCCCCCCCTCTCATCACACAGCTGTGGGGCATTGTGTTTGGGATTTTTTTGTTGTCTGGACTGTTTGTTTGTTTCTCGTTCGTTTGTTTTTAAGGTTTGCCCGCCACTTTCCAAGCTGTGCGACAAAATTGTCTTTATTGCAAACGCTGCTTTTAAAAAATGCAATTTTCATTGAAATTCATCGCAATTTCCTTGCGCTCGATTGTCTCCCTCGCGCGCATACATTTGCCACTCACTTATTTCTCAGCAGTTGAAGCGCGTGAAGCTTCGGCTTCAAGTTACACTGAACTCGCATTTAGTTGTTGGGCATCGTTTTTGCTATATATAGGTTTTCTTTTTGTTTTGTTTTTAATTAATTTTGCTGCTGCTTCTAGTGCAGTTGACAAGCAATCGGCCCAGAGCTCGCATTGCAATTAAGAAATTGCTAGGCAAAACCTGAACGCAATATACGCAACGTGCAATTTGCCTGAGCAATATACACTTCTTATGTTCAGCAAGAAGTACAAATCGAGAAACCTATCATAGCTGCGTTGGCATAGTAGAAGTGATGCCTGTGCCTGACACAGCACAAAGCGACGACATATGCTCGACTTGAGAGGCTGAGAAATAGAGTTTTGCTTGAATGAATTTTACGAAATAAAAGTTTTGCATTGCATTTGACATATATTTGATTTATTAAATCAAAATGCATAAATATATTTGATATATATGTTGCTCAAAGATATATTACTAAATAAAAATCATGAAATGCAATTAAAATATATTTTGCTTTCATTTAATGAAAATCTTTTATTATATTTGGCATATATGACATTTCAAAAAAAAAAAAAAAATATATATATATATATTTCAAATATATGTTGCTTTCATTAAAAAAAAATTACTAAATTGCATATGACATACATACATACATTTACATGCATATATGTTGCTTAAAGAAATTTTATTAAATAAATAAAAATATATATTGCTCAAAGAAATTTTATTTAAAATTTACAAATATATTTCAAATATATATTGCTTAAAGCAATTTTATTTAAAAAGAGTCTTGAGATGAAATTGAAATAAATTTTGCTTTCATTAAATAAAAAAATTAAATAAATATGCATACATATGTATATTGCTTACTGAAATTTTAATAAAAACTCACAAATATAATTGAAATATATATTGCCTAAAGAAATTTCATGAAATAAAAATCTTTAAATATATTTAATATATATGTATGTTGCTTTCATGCAATAAACATCTCCAATTACATATGACATATTTATTAATTTTAATAAAATTCTTTAAATATACTTAAAATATATAGTGTCTAAAAATATTTTATTAAATAAAAGTCTTCAAATGTTTGTAATATATTTTACGTTCATGAAATAAAAAACTTGCTTTGCTCAAAGAAATTTTCTTGAAATAAAAATCTTCAAATATTTTTCGTGAAATGAAAATCTTAAATTAAATAAGAAATATTTATTAAATTTAATAAATGTATTTAAAATATATATTTTCCAAAGATATTTTATTAAATAAAACTCTTCAAATTTAATCAATATAATTTAAATTAAGACATATATATAGCTGCAAAATAATTATATAAAAAATCATTACACATTTAAAAATAATAAATTAAAAAATTTCTCTTATGGCAAATTAATTTCCCATTGTTCATATTGTCTCAGCTATTTTTATGCAATTTTTCCTATTTTTTGTTAGTCGTCTGCGTCCTATTTCGATTTTCTTTTGGTCAATTTTGATTTTTGGTAATATCTGCTTAGTTTATTGTTTATTGTTTTTTTTTTTTTTTTTTTTTTTTTTTCTGGTCATGGCCAAAATCTAAGCACTCAGCTGTCAAAGAGCAAGGCTCTCGACCTTTTTTTTTTTCACGGAGGGCCGTGATAACATCGTCAGATTACCCATCGGACAGCCCAGTCAGTGGATACTGCTGTCAGTCAATGGGCCCGTACTTTGTTGCTTTCACAGAGCAACAACAAATGTATATATATATATATATATATATATACTAGATATATATATTTAGGTAAGGAGTAGCGGTAAATTATCATACCTGGCACTGGCCAGAGTCAGCTTTGACAGCTGGAAACCACTCAAATTATGTGCCCACTGTGCAACTGAACTGGACTCTCTCGGAGCTCTCCAAGCTGCTGCTGCTCCTGTTGCTGTTACTCCTGCTGCTGCTATTGTTACTGCTCCTCCTGCTGCTGCTGCTACTACTCCCTGTCATTCGTTATGTTAATTTTGTTGGCCTTGACAGCAGCAAAGTAAAGCAATTGACATGAAGAGACTGAGTGCCCAGCTCGTGCTACATTTCTGTGTGTGTGAGTGAGTGTTTGAGTATTTGAGTATGTTGTGAGCTTTATGTGTTTGTGGGCTGGCTTTTAAATTATAAAATGCTATGCAAAGTGTTGGCAAATTAATTACAAGTTAGAATGTGACTGTGCACGTCTGTATGTGTGTGTGTTTGTCTGTCTGTTTGGCAACAGGTGAGTTAATTTGATTTGTCTTGGAGCAAAGTAAGTAGAGAAAGTAATAAAAGTTACGTGTTTTGTTTGAACAACTCTCACTCGGCTTTTCTCTGTCTCTCTCTTGCTCTAAATAGGATTTGCAACATGTTTGTTGTTTAAATAAATGAAAAAATAAATAAAAAGAAGAAAACAGAAGCTTGGGCTAATGTCAGCAGATTCTAATTAAATAAATTGAAAGCGAAATTTAATTGTTTCTGAAAGCGTGCGACATTTTGATGATGTCGTGGAAATGAATAATAATTATTTTTATTACACATTTACATATACTATGTAATGTAAATAATTTTTGAAAATATACATATTAATTAAATTATTATTATTAATGTCGGAAAATTCAAATTAAATAAATAAAAGCGAAATATAATTGTTTCTGAAAGCGTGGCAATGTCGTGCAGATGAAAAATATATATATATTTTTTTTTAATTTTATATTTATTTTATATAATTTATATTTTATAATTTATATTTTTATATTATATATATATTTTTTTTTTTAATTAAGCAATTTTTAATAATGTACATAATAATTTAATTGTTATTTTTTATTAATGTCACAAAATTGTAAATCAGTAAATAAAAACGTATGTTTATTGTTTCTGCAAGTGTGGAAATTTTTTTAAGATTTCGTGCAGATAAAAAAAAAAATTGTATTTTGTATTTCATATTAATATATTGCAAAACATTCTTAAATACTATTTTTATATTTATAAAATTATCATTATTATTAATTATATTATTTTTATTTTATATTAAATTATATTAAAATTTATTTTTATATATATTTATTATAATTTTATTTGATTTTTAAATTTCATTATAATATATATTAAGCAAAAATATGCTATTTTATTTATTTATTTATTTTTTTTTTATAATATTAATTTATGTGAATTTCCCACATATCACGTACAGTAAACGTATTACAATTATCGACAGATAAATCTTAATTGAACTGTCAAATATCTCAATATATTTTAAACTGAAAATAAATCAACTCAATTTAGCCATCAAAGCTAAAATGCTTTGCAAGTGTTTTTGCAAATATATATATATATATATATACATATATATACATACATATATTTTATTTGATTTTTGATACAAAGTTATGCGAATGCATATATATCAACAGCAATGAAAATAAATATCTATTTCGTTATGCAGGTGTGCAGCTATGCACCTGTTCAGATCTTCACCTATGTGCATTCATATTTTCTCATAAAACATTGCCAACTGGGCGATATTCTAAATCATGCAACGAGCTCTGTAGCATTTGGATGTCTAAAGTGAAAAAGTGAAAACCAAAAACTTATTTGGCTTAGAAATTTATATCTTGAACACCTTTAACTGCTGTAAATGCCAATTGCATTCAGCTTATGTAGCTGAAGAGCTTTCATCGTATAGATTATTAACTGATAACCTGATGCGAACGTAATAATCGCTCTATGTTCTCTTTCTTTCTATCTCTCACTCTCTATTTCTCGGTCTCACTCTTTCACTCTCTCACTCATTTGCCAATAGCGTCTTTACCTTTGCCTTGCCCTGCTATATATCAAAAGTATTTTAAAGTTTATTCACAATTTGAATTTGAGTTCAACTACAAAATGAAATAAATCAATGATTATTAACAGTTAATTTGTATTCAATATATTACCTTAATCTTAAATAAGTACAAGTTTTAAATAAATAAAATGTGGAGTTGTCTAGCTCAACAAACTGCAGTGAATTTAATGTTAAGTAGTTTCCTTTAGCCCAAGTCCGGGCGCCACGATGGCTAATGAAGTGGCCGCCACTGTGGGGCCAAAACGAACGTTCAGCGAACTTTGGCCACAACAACAACGACAACAACAACAACAACAATGCGTGTAAATAGCAAAAGTTTAGCTCGTATGGTGTCCAACATGGACAGAGGAGCTGAACTAAACAATTCGTTCAACTTGGCGAAGCTAAAAATCATTTAATTAAAGTTCAGCTCGACGAGCAACAGCAACAACAACAACAGCAACAACAACAACATGAACATGAACACTGTGCAACATGATGCACTGTTAGCGGCTGCTAATTGCTTAAACAAGTAGCTAACAAGTGCAGAGCTACAACAACAAGCAGGAGGATCTGTAGTTGGGGGAATTCGATGGCTGTTCAGAGATGCACTGACCTGTACAACATAGGCAGAGAGAGAGAGATGGCAAATAAACACATATATATAGATAGAGAGAGAGAGAGAGACAGGTGTATATATCAAACACAGCATGCCATAAGCACATGTATTCCCTCTCTCTCACTCTGTGTATTCGCATGCCTGTTGCCCCAAAAATATCTTAAATAATATTTCGAGTTTACTTAATGAATGCACGCAATTTTCACAAATGATTCGTGATTCAATGCAGCAACGCTGTTGAAAATGCTAGAAAAGCCGTGGGAATATGTAAATAGAAAATATGTATGTGCGGCCATACTCTAACAGCACACTCTAGAGCTATAGAGCTTAACAAAATGTGTTGAATATCTACGGATTTGGTATGCAATTTCAGTACGTGCGCACGAAATGCATCAAATTATTGAAAAGACTTTTAAATTGTTGCAATGCTGTATTTAAATAGGGAAATCTCTTGTCAAAACTGAAAAAAATGTGTAAATCATATTCGATTGAATCTCTTAAATTTAAGCAATATTCAACTAAGATTTGCGTATTTTGCTTTAAATTGAAATTGAATTCATTTATTTTTACATTCTCCAAGAGCATTTCATCTTCGACAATTCCCAGTTGGCTTCCAATTCCTGTTGCTGCTGTAGCCAATGTCTGTTGCTTACAAATGACTTTTGGCCCAATGGGTGGGTTGGGTGGTTGGGTGGCTGGGTGGCTGTGTGGTGCTTGGCTAGGCTGGGCAATTGGGCAGCGCACTGCCTATGCATTTGGCTATGTAATTTTTTAGCGGAAAAACAGAGGCAGCATGCAATTTATGTTGTTTACTCAAGATTATTCATAAGCCGTGGCCAGGTCACAGGCTGTGCGCCGCAAGAGGCACGAATGCCTGCTGATTGCTGCGGCCATTCTTGGTGCGATGCTACGAATTGGGTAACTACCCCAAAAACCTATTTCTTTCATCGTGTTTGCTGTTGTCAATGCAATACGAATACGAATATACGCTGTGCCTGCACTTTTCTAAATAAACTTTTTGCTGAATTCGCTTTAAAATTGTAGCACGAGCTGGAACGGCAGCAGCTCTGGCAATGGCGAAGCTCAAATTGCTGACCAGCTGGACTGCTTTCAATCGTTGGCTAGTGGGCTAGAGTGGGCGTGGCAACATGCCTCACTACATGTAATTTTACGCGCAACTTAACCTGTTAACGGACGAGGGCGGACCACAGCCAGGGGGGGGAGGGGGTCAGCGAGGGGCAGGGCACGCACACATTACCTGGCACAGTGTTTGAGCTACATGGCGTATGCTTAATATGCTGCTTTGCTGCTTTGATTTTGGTATTAAAGCTTAAATCAGCAGCAAGTTGAGTTAGGGCTATTGTGCCGAGTGCATGAGTTATTGAAGCAAACGTTAAGCATGCGCCTCGTGCCACAGGCCTTCCAGTTAAATTTACATCATTAGCATAATATTAAAGAGAGCAGAGAGAGAGAGAGAGAATGGCATTCAAATGATAAATAAATACTCACACACTGCTATTCATAACGTCACGTAATACTCTTGTACGCAATTCGGAATTTATTGAGCCTTATTGATGGTCCCGTTGCTAGAGCAACAACAACTGAGTGAGTGAGTGAATGAGTCAAGAACAGAGACTATTTTAATACGCCTTAATTGCATTGCATTTATACATTTATAATAAGCTAGCTAATTGGCAAAAGTAAAAAAAATATGAATTTATGCAAATTGATGGTTAGATATTTAACTGATAGTTAAAGCATTCAGTTTAAAGTGTGTAAAAGCCCTTCGAGCTTAAGCTCCTATCGTCAATTGCTGATAAATGGTATTTGGCTACTATTTGCATTTAAATGTATTATTGTATTAAATTCAATTATTAAATATAAGTAAAAAGAAGAAAAATCATACTCTCTTGCTCTCGCTCCCGCTCTAAGCTTGGGTTCTTTTCGTTTTCGTCTTCGTTTTCCGTTGAGCGTCTTGAGTTGGTTTCGTTTGATGCTCTTTTCACGAACTTCATTTAGGGAGCATACTCTCTCGCTTTCGCTCTAAGCATGAAGCTTCGGTTCTTTTCGTTTTCGTTTTCGTTTTCGTTTTCCGTTGAGCGCCTTGAGTTGGAGTATACTCTCTCGCTCTCGCTTTCGCTCTAAGCAAGGGGCTTCGGTTCTTTTCGTTTTCATATTCCGTTGAGCGCCTTGAGTTGGAGCATACTCTCTCGCTCTTGCTCCCGCTCTAAGCAAGACACCTCGGTTCTGTTCGTTTTCCGTTGAGCGCCTTGAGTTGAATTCGTTTAACACGAACCGTTCGATGCTCATTCCACGAACATCATTTAGGTAGTATACGAATGGCGTTCGCACGATGAGGCAAGAGCAAGAGAGCCTTGAAATATTGGCGCTCTTTACATAAAAACGATTTCTGTCCGATCGCAAACGAACTCGTTAAAGCAGCGATGCAATTATTTGCTCTCTTAGTTTAATTTAGGTAAGTGTGAGTGAAAGAGACTTTTTTGCAGGCATTGAGAAAAGGTCAACAGTTATTTGCTAATATTTAAGAAAAATGTATTCAGATGCTGAGAACTTAAGTTTATTATTTTAATATTATTAATTTAATGAAGTACTTAACTATTTTATACTATTTAAGCATTTAAAGAGTTAACTAAAAGTTTAAATGCAAATTTCGATCAGCATTAAATTGATTGAAATTCTTGAAATAATTCTTCCGCACATTCATCATCAGGTCTTCAGTGAGCATTTACATATTTTTGCCCATGCACTGCTCTTCAGTTTCAAGATGTGCTGCATTCAGTATGCTCACTTGACTATTTAAATGCTGCCCGCATTCCCCCTCGTCCTCCTTCTTCTCCTCCACCTCCTCCTCACTCCGCAGCTCATTGTTCAATTAATTGCTGTACAATGGTATTATATGTACAACCTCTGGACTCTTACTAATTTACATCCACACTCACTTCTCTCTCTCTCTCTCTCTCTCTCTCTCTCTTTCTCGTTCTCTCTTTATATGTCTCACTCATTTCATTCCTTTGCTGACCCTTTTCTCGCCTTGTTCATTTCAGATACGACTATGGAACGCTGCTCCAGAATTCGACGTTCTGCTTGGTGCCGCGCGGCCGTCGCTTGGGCTCCTTCAGGTGAGGCAAAACGGGAAGAGAAACAAAATGCAAAACAATTTTCATTTTACAGTTCATGCCCATTTCATTTCACTCTCTCGCTCGCTCGCACACATGTGTATATATATATATAAATTGTGTGTGTTTTTTTTTTTTCCATTTTTTTGCGTAGATTTCTCGAAGCGCTGCAAGCGGGCTGCATCCCGGTGCTATTGTCCAATGCCTGGGTATTGCCATTTGAATCGAAAATCGATTGGAAACAGGCCGCCATTTGGGCCGATGAACGGCTACTGCTGCAGGTGAGTTGGCCAAAAGCGTTAACCATATATATACAAATCTATATACAAATATATATACACATAGATATTGGCACATAAGTTTTTTGTATGTTGTCATAAAATATGAAAACGCATTGCGAGTTTTTCTCTTTCCATTTTTTTGTTGTTGGGTTCTTTTCAAATGTGACCCGTTTTGTCTGTCTGAAAGTTTTTGTTATTTCACCAACTAACCAACATCCGTAATGGGAATCCTGTGCGCTGTCCTGTGCGCAGTCCTGTCCGCTGTCAGTGGAACATCGTCATTTATTGACGCTTTAATGTCCATTAAAGCTGCATGCAGCACAAATAAAAAGCGAGTTGCATCATCATTTTTTTGCCTCAGGCAACGGAGCTCTGCTCCGGAATTCACGCTGCAAACAGGAAAACAAATTAAAATTCAACTTTTGGCATAACTGAGTGTATTGATGATATTTGTTGGAGGAGGCATCTGAAAATGTCAACAGATGGAATTTTTGTAAATTATACAGAGCAAGCAAATAACTCAAGTATATTGGTTATATATAGCAGAGCTAAATTCAATTTGCATAAGAAATTATTGCATTTTTCTATGAATTATTTTTATATTATAAAATAAATTGTAATAATTATCTAAATATATAAAATCTTCTTTAAAAACTTTTCAATAAAATAAATATATTTTTATATATTTAAAAATATTCTAATATATTAGTACAATTTTAAAACTTGTATAATATTTTATGATTTCTTATTTGTTTTTAAATTTTTAAATATAAAATTTTTTAATTATTAATAAAATAAAGTGACTAATATGCTGTAATATATTTTTCAATATATTTAAAAATATTTTAATATTTTAAAATATGATTTTTATTTATTTATTTTTTGTTTTTTTTTTTTTATTAATATATTTTATATATATATTAATTCTATATTTTTCTATATTTATTTATATATTTTTAAAATTTTTAAAATCAAAAATTTCTTTATTTTGTAATTTTTTATTTTATTTTATTATCGGATTTATTTTTTATTTGTCTATTTTTTTTTTACATTTATTAAACAAATTCCCAGTGACAACATAATCTACTTATAATTAAGTATTTTACATACGCTTAACATTTCTCTAACTTTCGTACCAAAAAGGTCTGCTTCGAAACTAGCTTGAGCTGAGAAATTCGTTTCCAAAATATTGACATGAACAATAATTGGTCCGTTTGACAGTTCGTTGCTGAGGCATTGGTCACAAAAATTGCCTGCCATTTGCAAGCGATGCATGAGAAATGGAATGAAACGTTTGTGCGCAGCGATTGGGTCTAGAGTCTGAATGTCCTGTGCAGATGTTCACCTGGTTTCAAAAACATAAAACACTTTTTGTGCCCCAGCTTGTCTATGCGACTGTCCGACAGGCCAACGCCCACCTGGTGGGTTGGCTGTGTGTCGTCTGTCTTGTGCTCAGAGTTCTGTGCTCCTTCGGCTCCTCCTGCTGCTAATGCTGCTGCAATTTCTATGTCTGCTCCTGCTACTGCTGCTGGCGTTGGCTTCTGTTCGTCTTCATTCGCGACAAAGTCTTGTCGCATTGTTTGCCAATTGCATTGTCTGCCTTTCAGTCACGTCCGCACAGCGACTTCATCGCTGGCATGTTTGCTTTTGTAGTTTATTGGCAGGAAATGCAATTAATTAAGCTAACTTGAGCAGGAAACTTGGCCACTAGAGCTGTGCACTCTTTAAATTGTTTCAATTTGCTGCATTTATTGAATGTCGACTTAGCTCTCTGTGTGTGTGTGTGTGTGTGTGTGTGTCGCTTGCATAATTATGATGTATATCCTGCGGGCCAATTCCCTAACTAATTACCAGCTCTGCTAGCCGGCAGCCAACCTGCTTTTGGCCTGTTTTGTAATTAATGCATTGTGCCTGGGATTTGCTGCTCCTACTGCTGCACGAGTCGTTAAGCTGATATGCATCACACTCACTCACTCTCTCTCTCTCTCTCTCTTTCTCGTTGCAGGTACCCGATATTGTTCGCTCGATTTCAGCGGAACGCATCTTTGCCCTGCGACAGCAGACACAGGTCCTGTGGGAGCGCTACTTTGGCTCCATTGAGAAAATCGTCTTCACAACATTCGAGGTGAGCCTTGACTTGATTTTATTTGCATGCTGTTGCCATAAGCCGACACGCCCACACACTTTCAACATGACGACATGGTTCATCAACCAAAAAAAAAAAAAAAAAATAGTAAAAGAAAAAAATGAGAACAAGAAAATTATACAGAAACTCTTTAACAAGGAAGAACGTGCACATGTTGGATATGACGACGAAACTCAACTCGTTGCAATACTTAAGTAGGCAGCAGCAGCAGCTTACCCCCCTTTTCCCCTTTCCCTTTTCCCCTTCACCTATGTTATCCCCCCACGTCAAAGTTTGTCGCGAACTTTTTACGGAACACAGTCCTATAAATATGCAAAGTTTCGTATGTAATTGACAACAATTTTGTCCTCTTCGAGCATGTCGAAGAGCACACGTTTTACGTCAACTCAGTTTGCCTCTGTTACGTCATTTACTCTTATTCTCTGGCATTCTCTGCATTCGTTGTATAATGTTGACTTCTGTAGAGTTTGAGCTCACATTTAAGTATGAAATAATTGAAAAGTTATTAAAATACAAATTTCATTTTAATTTATTTAGAAGATTGTGCTTGGGGAATGAAAGAAGATTAATAAGAAGATGAATCAAGATGAAGAAGATGAAGATAAAGATGAAAACGTAGATGAGGGTGAAGATAAAGATGAAGATGAAGTTGAAGATCGGCGAGAAAAAGACAAAGATAAGAGATTGCGGTCTCTTCTATTTTTCTTTTTCTTGTTGATCTTCGTCTTCATCTTCATCTTTAACTTCATCTTCGTCTTCTAAAAGAAGATAGAGAAGAATAAACGGAAAAAGAGAGAAAATAAGGCGAAGAACAAGACGGAGAAAGAGAAAATGAAAAGGGAAGAAAACGGAGACGGAGAAGAAGAAAAAGAAAAATATTTGAAGAAAACGGAGAAGGCGAGACCCGTACCCGTACTTTTAATAAGGCGCTATGCAAAAACTTGAATAAATATAAATAAATAATATAATGTAAATGCATAATTTAATATTAATAAAAATAATATAATTTTTGTTTATACTTTAAGAACTTTCAATAATATAAATAATATAATTTTTTTCCCAAATAACGAGTAAAGACTACGCCTAGTTTAGTTACAGTTCTTCAGATGGAATTTTAAATTTCATATTTAGGCAATGCGTAGCTACTGTAAAAAAAAAAAAAAAAAAAAAAAAAAAAAACAGTCCACGTTGCTGACTTGACAAAATTCACTTTGATTTCGTGTGTGGCCAAAGAGAAGATAGAAGAAGGCAGAACAAGAAGTAGAAATGCTAAAGGCTGCCTGCCCGTTCGCCTGTTTATCGCCGTGTGCGTGTGTGTGTGTGTGTGTGTGTGTGTCGTGGGGCCAAAATGTATCTGTTAGCTACTTTCAGCAGTTGCTGGCTATTGAATTTGCAGGCGGCGCGACAAAAGAGGAATTTAGAGGGCTTTGCTTTGTATAGAGCCGAGGGAATAGGAAAAACTAAATAGACGATGACGGCGATGATCAGGTTGTGGATAGAGACGACAACGACGACTACGACTAGGACTACGACTGTGACTACTGCTATAAATAATGCATACGCATTTCACACACATACACAGACAAAAGTTGTTTATACACAATGAAATGGCAAGCAGCAAAATGCGACATGCGACGACGTTGATGATGAAGCCGAGAAGCAAACCAAACCAAACTCAGCCAAACCGCCGACACTGGAGACCACTTTTCAGCACTCAAATTGACACACGCACACAGAGAGAGGGAGAGGGAGAGCAACAGACACACACACACACACACACACACACACACACACATACAGACATGCAGCCATTTACATTCAATGCGAGCATTCAATTTTGTGTAATCATCGCGCTGGCAGCACAGCAGCTGAAGCTGTAGCGAGATAGCGAGAGAAAGAATGAGGAAGAGGAAGAGAGAGAGAGAGAGTGGAGCCAGAGAGTGGTAGCCAGAGGCAGAACAGTATAGGTCGCGAATGTGGCGAATCTTTTTGCGTTGACAGACACATTAACAGACGATGGCATGAGAGGATGCTGCATGTGGCTGTTACCCAAAAAACTTTAGCAGTTTCGAGCGCTAACCGCAACAAGAGAGAAAGAGAGAGGGAGTGAAAGAGGTAGAGTGAGAGATTGAATGCTGCAAGTGTGTGTGTGCGGTTGCAGTTCAGCTACTATTTCTTTCTACCACCACGCAGCATGCTGGCAATAATCAATTTACAGCTTACACCTGTGTATGCAACTATATATATGCATATATATCTATGTGTGTGTGTTAGTCAAATGAAAAGCAAATATTTGGCATGTAACATGACCATCCCATGGCCGCAACAACAATAGGATAATCTCCAAAAACTGGCCCCAGCAGCACATACATACATTTTGTTAACATGTCAGGCAATATATGTAGCTACGGCTGTTGCTTCACTGAGGCTTATGATATGGCCAACTAGCCAAAACTGGCCATCGGCTCAACGGCTCTTTAATTGGCAGCTGGCGTCACGCACTCGCACAGGTGAGGCTTAGACTCGACGCTCTGATTTATGTGCAGCTCATTTTTACTCCATTATTTTTATTATCTTGGCCTTTTATCAGCTATGCGTTAATTGGCTGTTTTCATTATAGAAGCTGCTTTTTTTTTTGTGGGCGAAAAGGTTATGAATTGCTTGCGAATTGCAGATAGTTAGCAGAAGTGTTTTATTTATTGAACTGCTTGATATTTTTGATATAATGAAAGCTATGACAATGAAACCCCTTAGAACATACTAGGAGATAGCAGAAGCATGAATCATATTTAGTATTTAGTATTTTTTCATTTAATATTTTTTATATATTATTCATTATTTTTTATTTTTGAATTTATTAATATTATCAAAAAAGGTTTAGAGTATAAAAAGTTAAAAACACTATTTTTAATTTTTTGTGTGTATTTTTTGATTTATTTATTTATATTAAATTACAATTCTTTTTTAGTTTTTTTATTTTTTATAAACTTTTTTTTTATTTATTATGATTATCAAATAATATTTATTTTCATTTTTTAAAAATTTTTTTTATTTATTTGTATAATTTTTTCCTTTTTTTTAATTAATTAATTATTTTTTTTTTTACATTTTTTATTTATTATTATTATCAAATAATATTTATTTTTATAATTTTTTTTATTTATTATCATTATCATAAGTTTTCAGAATATAAAAAGTTTAATTGCTATTCTTTTTTTTTTTAATATTTTTATATAATTTATTTGTCTTTATTTATTTAATATTATTATCAAAAGGCTTCAGAGTATACAAATCTAAATTCCTTTCTTTATTTTTTAATTATTGTATATATTTATTATTATTATTATTATTTATTATAATTTTTAACAAATTTTTAAATGACTTTTACTTTATTCACAGTATCTAAATCTATTATCTAAATTCTTTTCTTTCTTTTTTAATTTTTGTATATAATTTTTTTTTTGTAATTATTTATTTAGTATTTTTATTTAGTATTATTTTTATATATTTTTTTTCTTTAAAAAAAAAATTGCTTTACTTTTATTCAAAGATTTTTCTGCTATCTTTATAGGAAGGCAACTTAATTTACTTTTTTTTTATTTATTTTAGTTTTTATAGATTTAGTTTTTAAAAAATAAATTCCAATTGAAAAACTAATTTGACACAACAATTGCAAGCACAACTCAGCTGAAAAACGTTTTCATAAATTTTGATAAGTTTTTGTTACGCATATATCTTGCTTGAGGAATGTACGCTGTAACCATAATGTCGAATGCAATTGCAGCAGCAGCAGCTGGAGTAGCAGCAGCAGGAGTAGCAGCAGGAGTAGCAGCAGCAGCAGTGGCAGCCACAGCACCTACAGCTAATGCCACACGCCTGAAAGCATGCAACACTTTTTGTTTGCGCTGCGGTGGCACCTTTTGGCTGCTATCCCCCAACACCAACTGCTGCAACTCCTGCAGCTCCTGCAGCCTCTGGGCACCTTTGATTTATGCGTCGCGATTAAAAAATGAATTGTGGCACTTTCGACAGCGAAAATGGTCACGCCCCGCCCATCATTTTGTTGTTGCATGACGGCAGCACGTGCGTCACGTAATGCTCAGCCCCATCTTTGCATATGCCAAAAACTGCAGGCTGTGTCAGCTTATGGTCAGCTTGCAGCTCTACGCCCTCCCTCTCTGTCTTTGTGGCTTTAATATGAAAAAAGTTTTGCGCATATTTGTTGAAAAATAGTTGACGTGTGTTGCCTGATGTCCGTTGGCTGTTGGCTGTCCTTGCCATAGCATCACGTTCATTCAGCCCGCTATATGTATATGAGCATCAACTCAATTTATACATTATAGTCATATGCCTGGGCATTTTGTTTTGATTATTAAAACGCATAACAAAGTGCAAAATCCACTTGGCGCTGCTTTAGGCAGGCAAATCACGTCGACAAGCAGCAGACAGTCGGGCGACGCGTCTAATAACCTTTTAGTCTAATAGCTTAACCCAAAACACACACACAAAGAGAGAGAGAGAGAGTGAGAGAGTGAGACAGTGCGTCTCTGTGGAGCTTAGCAGCAAGCTTTGAATTTCACGGCAAATCCTTTACGCCCAAGACTCATTCATGCGGCAAATTGATTTAGGCATAAACAAGCTGCCGGCAACGCAAAATATCACTGTGTGCCATATAATTTTTGCTGCACGAATTTGATATTGTTTGGGGTCTAGCTTTTCTTTTTTTTTTCTTATTTGGGGTCTGGGTTCAATAAGCATCCGTTTTAGCCAATATTTGTTGTGATATTTGGAGTTGAGCTCGTTGGCCTGGGCGTTGAACCGCAGCTGGTGGCACGATTTCACGATTTGGGATCTTCAGTTTTTCACACACACACATGAAAGTCAACAAACTAACAACAACAAGTGCAAACACAACAACATTTGCTCTGCTGGCTAAGCAAACACAACGGCAAAAGGTGCCGCAAAAGGTTGCCCAAACGCTTGGGGTCGCTTTGAGTGGATGCCCAACATCTGGACGAAAAACAAATTAAGCAGTTATTTGGGGTTTTTGGTCGACACACACACAGGGAGAGACAGAGAGAGAGAGAGAGACAAAGTTTATGAGCTTACACACCCTTTTTGGCAGTTAGCCTTGTCATTTGGTTTTTGGAAATTAAGGCGTCATTCATTAAAGACTCGACTGATAATAGCGCATGAGTTGGCCGCATTTGCTCGAGTCATTAAAACGACAACATAATTAAGCTATTTTCGGAATTGTTTTTGAGCAATTTTTATGAAGGTTTTTTTTTTTTTTTAGAAGAGAAAACAAAGTTTGATATATACATATTTTCAAATTGAGAAGTTAAATGAACGTAGTTTATTATTATTTTATTTTATGAAGGGTTTTTTTTTTTTGAGAAGAGAAAATAAAGTTTGATATATATTTTCGAATTGAGAAGTTAAATGAACGTAGTTTATTATTATTTTATTTTATGAAGGTTTTTTTTTTTTTTTTTTTTTTTGAGAAGAGAAAACAAAGTTTGTTATATATTTTCAAATTGAGAAGTAAAATGAACATAGTTTATTATTTATATGAATATATATATTTGCATAAAGTCTGAGAGCTGCTTTATGCTCTACTCTTACATGTTTCAGTCTTGAATTTAAACTCACATATAATTTTAAATATATATATTTAACTGTTTAATTACTCGTTAAAAGCTTTTTGAAATATCATCTTTTTGCGCTTCTAAAGAGCGCGAGCAAGGGAATAGCTAAGGAAGCACAATTAGGGCTATCGCAATTTATCTCTGAACAAAAGTTAGTTATATTAGAGAGCAAATCAGAGCTACTAAGCGACACGTAATTTAGTTGGGTTAAAGTTTCTCTGAAAAGTATAAAGAAAATATATAGTTATGTATGTGTTAATGTCAGATTGCATTAACAGCAGCTGCTCCTCCCTCACGTCGACATGCTATGCTATTGACAGAATTATGCGCTGTTAATAACATAACTCGGACTCCAGTTCTCCTACTGGTTCGCAATCGGTTATTATGCTTCCTACATTCTTTGCATTACGACTAAACATTTAACTACGAAGACAAAAGACAGTTTTTAGCTACTTAAAAAATTCGAGGAAATACAACCCTGATTTTGTACTCAACATCGGGCCGCCACTACAACATTATGTATATTTGTTCATTTATTTGTTATTATTTATTTATTTTTGTATTTATTTATTTTTTATTAATTTATTACTACTAATTTTAGCAAATTTATTATACAGCCTTATTAACAGACCATTTTCTTTATTATTATAATTTTTTTTTAATTTTATAGAATACATACATTAAACAAAATTTAAATGACAAACAAATTTATTCTACAGCCAGACAATTTGAAATGCATTCGTATTACAACTGAAATCGAGCTCAGCTTAATTTGATTATATAATTAACATATAGGCTTATCAACAAAAAAAAAAAAAAAAAAAAAAAACCCACTCAACTAGAAAGTTGTGCAAATGCCTGCGAAATGATGTCCGTTTTGTGCGGCTGATCTGCAGATTTGCATAATTTTATTGTGTGTGTGTTGGAACTTTTGGTGGCGCAGCAGAAAGCTGAATACGCAAAAGCCTCGGGCAGCAGGACGCGCACAAGCATATATATATATATATATGTATGTGTGTGTGCGTGCGTGTATTGGCACCCACACATAGCCACAATGTTGCCCAGTTGAGGCCACCACAAAGAGGTCACTCAAAGTCCACTTAGCAACTTAGTTAGCTCGCTCCTCATGCCCAAAATCTTTGCCTAAGCCTAAAAGTCGCTATTGAGTTGGACTGTTGGATAGAGCTGCGTGAGTGTGTGTGTGTTGTATGTATGTGTGTGACCGATAAGCGTGTGGTATGTGCACTTATGTTGCACAGTCACCAGGCCAGTGGGACACACAGTCGAATGTTAAAGTTCGAAACTGGCTAGAAAACCACAATAAGCCAAAGATTACGTTTCACTTCAAGCATCTACAGATACAAACTGAAATTGTTGTTGTTGCTATAGCCATTTACGTAGTTGTTGTTGTTGTTGTTGTTGTTGCTGTTGTTGTTTTGTTTATGGGCAACGCCCAGTGCCAGGGTCCAGCTGCGGGTTAAGTTAGTTTTGCACAAAAATATGTTGCATACTTGTAGGCAGCTGTCGAAAAGTTTCACACACACACATACATCTATATACAGCTAGCTTACTTTGCCTTTTTCGACTTTTACACACACATAGACGCAGTGAACTTTTGTGTGTCACCGAGATTTGCATTTCAAAGCATCGTGGGCATGCTGTCACGCCCAACTGCAAGCGCAATATGTATGGCAGGTGTGTATGAACATATACCATCATACACCACCTGCACAGTGGCAACAACTTATTACTTTGACTAATCCTATTATGCGCATGCAAACGTGCGACAAGCCAGAACTTTTACAGCAACTACTACTTTGAAGTTGAACGCCTCAGTGACTGTCACTATCCAACTACTTTTCTCAGCATTAACTCACTCACTCACTCTCTCTTTCACTCACTTACTCTCTTACTCCTGCTGTTTGTCCACCTGTCTGTCCATTCATTCTATTGAATCGTGCGCTCACTCAAGCGTTGCTAAGTTGTCTTAGCTGTTGCTACACTGCAAGAAAAACAGGCCTAGCTCTTAGCTAAAGTTTGAGTTGAAACTAATCATGTTAAAGCTTTTGTGCTGCATATATAAAAACATATATATACATAAATATATATATATCTATGCATTGGCAGCCACAAATGTAAGCCAGCTTAAAATCACATAAATTGCTCTATTATAAATAGCCAAAGCAAATAATTTAAATTCATTCAATAAATTTACACAAATGCCGTTCTATGCTATTTATGTTGGCTAAAATTAGAATAAATTTAATTTTGAATTTAATTTAGCCAGCAATTTCATTATGCCAGAGTGTGAGGCAATTTATTTAAAAATATTTATTATATTTAGACAATTTTTTTTTTTTCGATTTTTGTTTTGCCTGACGACAAAATTAAACGAAAAATAGCTATACATTAATTTTATTTTTAATTAGCGAGCCAAAAGAATTCATATATATAAAGTTTTTGTTTACGCACATTGAATTTTTAGGCGTAAAAAATGTTATTTTTATGTAAAAAATAAATAAAAATATAAAAGTATATATATTTAAAATGAAATACAAAATAAATGTGTAAATTTTAAATTCTTTAATCTTTGTTTATATTAAACTCAAATATATTTAAATATATATATATATTTTTTTAATTAATATAAATACAAATTAAAGCATTTAAAATTCACATTACTTAAATAAAATTTGAGAAATTCATTTAAATGAAAAGCTTAAAAGTTTTCTTTGTATTTACTTCAAATTATTTTTTATTTACGTAAGCCTATTTTAATTAAAAGTATTTCATTTATTTAACATAAATGTAAAAATTTGCCAAATATTTATATTTAATACATGTTAAAAATTCCTAAATAAATTTGAAATTCGAATATACAAAAATATTAAAATCTATAAATTTAATAGAATTTACAAACATTTAAATTTTATTATATATTTCAAAATCAAATTTATTAAAATTTATATATTTCAAAATCAATTTAGAACTCAAATATATAAAAATTTTTTATTGACAAAATTTATAAAAATTGTTTTAATTTACATGTTTGAGCACTTGCAAAGTAAGTTTCAATTGAAAATCATATATTAATAAAAATTAAAAAGAAATGATATATAAATATATGTACATTTTATTTTTATTTTTTTTATCAAAAATTAATATTTTGTCTCAAATTTTTGTAGATATTTGTATTTTTTATTATTCTTATTTTTATTTATAATTATTATTATTTTTTTTTTTTTTTAATTTGTGTTTGAAGATTTTTTTACTTTTTTTAAATGTATAAATAAGTTGCATAATCAATATTTAAAAAATAAATATATACATATATGTTTAAATAATATTTATATATAAAAATATGTGTCTATGCATATGTCGTATCGGTGTGATATTATGACGTTGTGTTAGTTTTTATATTGTGCTTGACAGTGGCAGTAGTATTAAAGAGAAACTGACAACTAGCGCTAATCGAATGAGTTAGCATTTTAGTGACAATTAAAGGATGCATTGTCATTGAGAGAGAGAGAGAGAGATAACTATAGGTATTGCTGCACGTGGTCTCGGATGTCACAGAGTGAGAGTGAGAGGGCTATGTCCTGCACACAGAGTTGCTATGATATTTACGAATGAGAATACGCAACCAAGAGGCAGTTTGACAAGAGAGACGTAGACATAGAGAGAGAGTAAGAAAGCCATTTTGGTAATAAAAGTCAGTGACTACGAGAATTCGTTGTCAATCAAATATGGAAGACGAGTATAATAATTCTAACGCTACGACATATATATACATAAGTTAGAAAATAAAAGCTGGAAAATGTTAGATTGAAAAAAAAAAAAAAAAAAACAATAGTAAACACAAGATAGAAAATTGAGTTCATATAAAAAAATGTTTATTAATGTTCTTACACAATTTTATTATTACTTTTTGTTTTTTTCTTTTTCTTTTTTTTTTTAAGAAATATTAAACTTGAGTTAAAAGGATGGATATTCCATATGGCTTACGCCCTTGGCTTTAGCTTATTTGGCCAACACTCTAGCGTTGAGCCAGCTATCCATTAATGGTTTATCAACAGCAAATTCCGTTGGCTTAAGCCGCTTGACCCAATTCCTTGTGGATGCTTTTCGCACTGTGCACGTGGCTGGCAGCATTGTCTGCACTTGCCTTGCAGTCGCTGCCTCTCTCAGCTCTCTCCTATCCCCTCTCCCCTCTCCCCTGCCACCTGCTGCTTGTAGTTAATTTCACCTGCTTACTGTCCATTTCGCTCGAGTGGGGTAAATGCCGCGACTGAGACGAGGCAAAAGCAGCAGCAGCAGCAGCAGCCGAAACTCTAGCAAAAGAAGTTTTTCTTGGCCGAGCGCGCGTTAAGCTGATTTTCTGGGGCGCTGGCCAAGTTTGCTGCTCGCCAAACTTGGCCAAATGCTGGCTGAGCCATTAATTGAATTCTGGCCATGTTCGCGTGCATTTACTATCAAGTTTTAGCCACGTTCCCATATACTAGACGAATTTTATATATATATTTTTGTTTTGTTTTTTGCGTTTATTCTTCTTTATTTTTAACGCTTGTGTTTTTTTTTTTTATTATTATTATTTTTAACGCTTGTGTTTTTTTTATCATTATTATTTTTATCAAATGCATTTCTTTTGTTGCATTACATAAATTACATAAAGAGTTTCCTTGAACATTTTATGTGTATTGAACATTTGTAGAGCCAACCCATAATTTGGTTGTTGTTTTTTTTTTTGTTTTACATTAAGTAAATAGAATTTTTTCCTTTTTTTTTTTGTTTGTTTGTTTGTTTGTAGTTTGATATGCATCAAAATCCGTTTTGATGTGTGAATGTTGCACGTATTGCAGTTTCCCTTCCATCTGCCTCTTAATTATCTTCCTTTTTCTTCCTCTCTCTTTCTTCCATTAAGTCTCTATGAGTGGGCGAGTGTGTGTGTGTGAGTGTTACTCTCTCTCTGTGTGTTTCTTGAGTAGCTTTATGCCTTTAGAAGAGCAGCGAGAATAGGCTTCTTACGCCAGTGGAACCAGTTCCGGAACCGAGGGTAAACCCGGAGCTGGGCGTGCCGCTGCTGCGATGCCGCGAGACATGGCTGGAAGTGTTTGCACGGACACGATCGTAGCTGGCAACATCCTGTAAGCAAATGATGACATTAATATAGTTTAATCAAATTGAATGGCATTATCATTAGATTATTGCGTACTGGTCAAGCACGAACTCAAGTTGCTTGCAATGGCGGCAGATATCGCATGTGCCGCACGTGTTGTATAGCGACAAGACTCTCACCTCTTTGTCGGCATTGGTTAGCACCGAACGCATCGAGTTTGCCACTGGCCATTTCTTCTTCATCACCAAATTGTTTGGCGGATCGTGTGCGACACCAGCATCCAGTGACCAAATGGTCACAGTGGCACCGCCCAGCACCTTCGAGCCGCGCGTGAACTTAAAGGCCAGCTCCTCTTCGCCGGCAATGCGTGTCAATTGCCAGCCAGTTAGATTGATCTCCTCGTTGCCCTTGTTGTGCAGCTTGATGAAGCGACCCTCGGTATCGGCGTCGACAATTTCCAGATCACCCTTGGCAGCCGCATTCACCGAGTACTCGGACAGCGTACGATCCTCGCTCTCATCGATGACGGTGCGACGACGCTTCACGGCGCTCGAGCCAGAAATGCCGGGCGTAGCCGAGCGACGTCCACTGGGCGTCACACGACCCGAACGGGAGCCACCGCTGGCGGTCAAATTGGTGCCATTGCTAGAAATGCCGGAATCGGTGCCGGGACGTGGTGGCGATGTAATGTTGAGGCGACGCTCCTCGCCACACAGCAACTTGTCATAGGCCGACAACTCCAGATCCAATGAGACTTTAATGTCCATTAAATCTTGATATTCCTGCAGCTGCTGTGCCATCTCATCACGCAAGCGCTGCAGATCGGCCTCCAGTGAGCTAATATATTGACTTTGACGTTGACGCTCCGTGTCCAACAGATTCTCCAGCTCACGAATACGTGCCTATGGATGACAAAAGTATATAAGTGATTTCCAATTACGATTCAATCTCTGAGTGTTTACTTACATTCAGGCCAGCATTGATGGTCTCCTGCTCCTGCAGCTTGTGGTTCAGTCCATCGATCTTGATGCGCATCTGACGCACCTCTTCGGTGGCCAGCTGTGAGCCCTGTGCGGCACGATTGGCGGCAGCCTTCAAATTCTGAATCTCATTGTCATAGAGCAGCTCGATCTCCTCGCGATTGGCGCGCATCTGTGCCTCGTACTGATCGCGTAGCTCCTGCAGCGATTGCTGCAACTTGGCCTCGTATTGACGCGAGAGACGTCCATCGATCTCACTGATTTCAATCTGACGACGTGAACGCGACTCGGTCAGCTCCTGCAGATGCACCTGCTCCTTGAAGGATAGCTCCTCGCGCAGACTCTGGTTCTGGTTCTCCAGATCGACGCGTGCCAATGTCTCGGCCTCGAGCTGCTTGCGCAGATCCTCCAGCTGGCGACGTAGACGATCATTCTCGGCGCTCAGTTCCTTCACCTGATCGTCGGCCTTCTTGCGATCGACCAGAGCCTGATTGTATTTGCCATTCACTTCCGAATAGCGAGATTCGTAGAGACGTGCATTATTCTCAGCCACGGTGGCCTCCTTAGTTTTCTTCTCGAGTCTGTGGAATGTTACAGGGCATTACTAATAATATATGTACATATATGTATGTATATAAAATTGCTCAATGCTTATCACTCGAACATGTGCGAACGCCAACCCATGACGTCATATAACGATCTCTCTCTCTCTCTCTCTCTCTCTCTCTCTCTTAGAATTTCCCATGCATATCGAAGCTTTGCTCGGCTTACTTCCCTCACTCTAACTCTCTCTCGCTCTCTCTCTCTCTCTCTCTCGCTCTATCTCTACTTATTTTTCTTTAATTTTTTATTCATTGCCTGAGTCTCGTTTGCTTGCTGCCTTGAAATCTTCGGATGCCATTAGCATAAAGTAGCTAAGCTATTTTCTGCTCTATTTCTCTCTCTCCCTCTCTCTCGCTCTCGCTCTCTCTCGCACACATAATTTATGTGCAGCTACTTCAAACGTTTTTTATTTTTTTTTCCCATGTGTCTAAAAACAAACTTGTTTATTTGCCCAACAAAAATTCCGCAATCTATTCGAAAAAAAATAATAGATATATCCATGCTATACATATACTATATATTTATATATAATGTCGTCAACGTCGACTCTCGTGGTCTGCACGTTTTTTTTTTCCTTCTATATTTTCAATTAGCTAAATTTAGCGCCAATAGCAACTAAAGCGATATTTCACTGTACTTACTCATAGACAAACATAATTATTAACCTAATAATAATTATGCCATTCGACCTTCGCTTAAATAGCTTTCATTAGTCAGGCAAAGATCTTTGTAGTTTTTCATGCCCTCAATTTAATGTTTTCCTTTTTCCCTTTTATACAAAATTTAATTGCCAGCAGCTAAAATAATTTTTGATGACTTTCTGCCGCTTCTTTTTTTTATGTATTTTCATTACAAGAAAATGAAAAAAAAAAAAAAATGATATATATAAGTAAATAAACAATTTTGTGTATAGCTAATCAACAACGTCGCACAGAAATAGACGAAATCCCAAGGTTGCGCTTTCGGTTCTATGGCATGCGTGACGCCTGCCTCGTGCTGCGCCGCCCCTCTCTGGGGTATTCCATGACAGGGAGAAATAAATTAATATGCTACCTAAGCGACCTAATTTATGAAAGTGTATTCCATATTTGTTTATTGTGAAATGGGTCAATTGTTTAAAGAAATTGTGTGGCATTTGAATTGTGGAAATGGCGCGAAATTTACTTAGCGGGATATATTTCACATGCTGTTCCCAGTTTGAGATCTCAACTATGAAATCCTTTACTAACTTCAACTCTAAGATAGTCAATGCTGAATTCAAAAACTATTCACAGCATCTCAATTGTGTTCCCACGGAATTCCCAAGTGAAATGTTATTTGAAAACTATGCCCAGAACCACATTCCACATTCTAAGGCTCTCTCGCATGGCAACTAAAACCAAATAGAATATAATTGTTCCCAGCTCTATAAATACTGTTCTCAGGTAATTCCTTACTGCAAATTTAATTGTGAATGTCTACGCGCTTTACAGCTTATTAAAACTAAAAATCTGTTCCCATAAACTGTTCTCAGTTCGTACAAAAACTGTTCCCGGTGTAGACCAATCTCAATTTACAACATACCTCGAAACATAATTCAAAAACTATTCCCAACTATTCAACAACTGTTGCCAGCTGAATAATAGCTATAATTTTCGAATCTAATCATAATCGAAAATCTAAATTAAATATTTAAGCAACATTTACAAACATATCCAAAGTAAACTCATAGAAACAATCGGCCAGGCCCAAAGCACGCATAGACAAATAGTTTCTATACTGTGCCTAATACCCTGCACAACATAAATAGCCCAAAAATAAATATTGTGCTTCGATGATAACGGCAAACACTAATTTCGAATACGCAACAATTGGAATTTGTTGACATCATAGAGAGAGATATCACCCTCGAAAACTGCAAAACTGGTATTACACGTTGAGCTGCTCTCGGCCTAATGGCGGCATTACAATCTAAATGTGTGCGTTGTTTATGGCTCGAAATGACATCATATATATGTATATATCTATATATATACATATGTAATATTCGCTTTTGTTTTCATAGCAACCTTGGCTGGGCTTAGGCATTGCGTATACGCAATATGCCAGGCATTAAACTCGCTGGAAGTTTAGTGACATTTGGCTATTAGCGACAGGGCGCGGAAGACATCTTGGCAATTGACAGAAATGTAAAAAAAAAAAAATAAAATGTGATTCCAAGTTTTTGCTGTCAGTGTTGTTCTCTTTAGTCGTTATTTCGGTTTCTCATTTGGAGGTTTCTCGAAACGTAAATGCAAAAAATAAACAAAAGCAAAAGTCAAAAAAAGAGCGTGTGCTACTTGTGTGTGTGTGTGTGAGACAGAGAGCAACTCTGCCATGTGCGATGACATCAGCTAACATGCATTGCTCGCTCACACTCACACTCGCACTCTCTCTCTCTCATTTTTTCACTCTCTGCCTGTCAGTCTGTCTGTCTATGGGTGTCTCGCTTACTGAGCATTGAATTTGTTTTCGTTTTACCTATTTTTTCGTTTTTTTTTTTTTTTTGTTTTACCTTAGCTTCAAGTCATCATTTTCCTCCCACAAACGTTTTATATCGATCTCTAGTTTGGCCTTCTCCTTGGCTGTTTCATCGAGCAGCTTACGTGCTGCGGCCAGTTCCTTTTCGTACACGGCTTTCAGGTTAGAAGTCTCACGAGCAATGGTCTCCTGTGCCACTTGCACCTCTTGTGTGAGGCGTGCGTTTTCGTTTTCCAGATGACGCATGCGATCAATGTAGCAGGCGAGACGGTCATTCAGATGCTGTAGCTCTTCCTTCTCCTGCATGCGTGTGGTGCGTGCGGGGCTGGTGGCCCCGATGCGTACCGACGAGTTGGAAACTCCGCCAACGGGAGTTGACGTGGAAGCGCGTGAAACGCGTGTACTAACTGTCACACGGCGTGCAGCCATTTTTTCTCTATTGCTATTAAGTTATTTATTTGAGAAAACTGAATGTAGGAACGTTTTAAGTACGCAACTTATTTTTGCTTAGTCTTTAGTTTTGTTCGCTTGATTAGCTAGAAAATTTTTATAAATTGTTTTTTGCTTGCTTTTTTGCGTGCTCCCAGAGCGTCCGACTGCTTCAACTGCTAAAAAATGACTGTGAGTAGCGGCATGCTAGCCGTTCACACGAAAGCGCCGTACGTCATCATCGACGAAATTAGTAATCGCAGTTGGCGTCGCAGTCAGCAATATGGAAGAATATGGAGAAGAAGAAGAAACCATAACAGCAACAATAACAGCATGCTAGTTTGAGAACCAACATTTGGACTCTCTTACGGTCATACTCGCGCTCACGTTCACACTCACGTCATTAAATAGATATTCCCGCTCACATGTTCAAATAGCGACAGCGCTGCCAACACTGTTCGGACTGCGCTGCTGCTGCCTGGTTAGTTGCTTTTGTTAGTGCTTTCTTTTCGTTGTTTTGCTCAGAACGCCGTTGTATTTGCGGTTCAGCTGTTGTTGTTGTTGGGCAGAGGGAGAGAGCTACAAATAGAAAACACAGCGCGAATCAATGCCAAAGCGTAAAACTCGTTCACCAAACATTCGTGCGAGCATGTGTTTGTGTGCGTGTGTGTGCCGACATGCTAGATTATACATACATTGAATTTGAAAGCTTTCTTCTTCTTGAAGAACTTGAGAGTTTGGGTTAATGTACGCATTCGTCGCGAGGTGTTGAAGAAACAAAATGCAAATGCATCTAAAGTAGGGCAAATCGATAAAAGATACGATACTCCTCGAACTATTGCTGCTCTGCTCTTGCACCCATTACGATGTACGCAAATTGACCAAAGAAGCGGTTGCTCAATTAGTTCCCCGCAGTTATAATGAAGCCAGTCACTTGGCACGCTCTGTCAATTTCTCACCCGCTAGGAACACGTTAGGCTGAAACTGCTTAGCGCAATGTCAACTTGTCATAAATGATATATTTATTGATATGTACATATGTATGTGCTAGTCGGTGTTGTTGTTGTTGGTTAGGGCTGCTCGCGACCTGCTCGTGCTCGCCCACCCATTAGTTTAGCTAGGCAATACTAGCGGCAATAACAATAAATAATAGCAAGAACAACAATAACAGTTATTGCATGCTTTGAGCATATTTTTGTATTCCATATGACTTACTCTTCAGCGTACTCTCTCTCTTTTAGTTTCTCTTTTTCTATGTCTCTGTTTTCCTCGTATCTGTTGTTTTCAGCGGCCGCAAAAATTTTATAGCCGGCAAACTTTTTTGCACACAATCTACACATGCATAATACAGATATACCTGCGAGACACACATACACACACAGGCCAAAGCGATATGCATATCCATGTGTGTGTGTGTGTGTTCATGTAGAAATGAGCATGCCGCCTCTCTCATGCTCTTGGTATTCACAAATCGACATTGCCTTTGTGTTGTTGTTTCTCTCTGCCTGTTCTTGTTTTTGGTGCTCCAGCTGTTGTTGTTTTTGTTGCTCCAGCTGTTGTTGGCTCGAGTGCATCGTATGTGACGTCATCAGTTTAAAAAGCAACGGCAAATACCAAAAGCGAAAGCAATAACAAAAAGAACAACTGACCGCCAATATAAAAGTGACGCGAACGTCGACATTGTGGGACGCCTTGCCGTTTGTCTTGCTCGCACTTATGCTCGCTTGACGTGACGTCATCAAATTATTTTTAATTATTGCGTCGCCGTTGACTTGCTCTCTGAGAGCTTCAGTAATATTAACATATTTTATGTTCAGTCTTGCCAAATTATAATTCAGTTCGAGTGTGCATAATGCGGGTACAGTTCGGCTAATTAAGTTTAATTAATGTTAAGCAAAGTCGGTGTTAAATTGTTGTTGAAATAAATACATACATACATGCATACATACATACATATGTATGTATGTACATAAATACTTTTTCTTATTTAGCCGCCTTACTTAATGCGCTCTTGTTTATTTTGCTTTGCGCTTATCATTTGTTGTCAGGTTTTGTGCTCACATTTTTGTTGTCTTTCCGTCTGAGCTTTTACTCAAGTAGGCAGCGATTTTTTTGTATATTGTTTCTTCCTCTTCTACTACTTTTTTTTCATGCTGAGCGACGTCTATTTGTCGTTTAGCTTGATTAATTGTAAAAAAAAAAAAAAATTAAGGCCAAGCGCTGATAAGAATTTATTCTTACATTATCAATGTAATTACATTGTGTTTTCTAGATATGATTGTATGATTGTATATAATCTTGATGTGATGTTCATTTTGAATATAACTTATTTTTAGAACGATTTTTTTGTATCGAACGCATAAATCTGTATTTAAAAATTTCAAGCTTAATTCGCATAACAAATGTCAAAGCCACTGAGAAACTCGTTTTGATTAGGCTCGTTTATTCGTTTTATTACTTAATAATAATTATAAATTATAGTTAACAAAAGGTATTAATAGGCATTTATAGTTCCATTCCATATCTAAAAATAATTAACAATTTATTTATTAATAATAAAATAAAGGCCTTAGCTTACTATAAATAATACATACATTTAACAATATATTTTATTTAATTTACAACGTATTTATTACTTATTAATCATACTAAGCTTTGGCTAACTTTACATTTTTTAATTCATTAAAAACAATATATAGAAAATCTAAGTTAATGCAAAAATAGTTTTAAGCTTCCAAAAAAAAAAAAATAAAATAATAATAATAATTATAATTAAAATAATAAATAAATAAATGAAAGATACCACATTTCTGAAATAAATCCATGCTTGTCTGCTATGCTATTTGTCTGTCTACCTATCTCTCTGTCTGTCCGATCTAACATCTACAATATGTATATATACATGCATATATCCAAAACGAAAGCAGAGTCTTTTATGTGTAATAGTTTCCCTTTGCATTTATAGCATTAAGAGAAATTTGATCTAGAATACCTCTCAGCACGTACTGCTCTCCCATTCCCATCGTGCCTGAAGACTAGCTCAAGCAACAGGCACAACTTGTTCGAGTTCGAAGTTGAGCAGGTTGAGCTGAGCTCGATCCATATAAAGGGGCTGATCGTTGCAGCGCTTCCTCAGTTGCATTTCCCGTCTCCTGCTGATCGGTCGTTTCCTGCAGTTCAAGGCTTTTCATTTTCATTGGCGTTTGGTAAATATTTAAATAGTTAATAATATTTAGTATTTTAAGCAGAATTGTAATAGAATAGTAAGAATAATTCATCATGAATAATAATATGAATAATATAATAAATGCTTGTTAGAATAGTTATATATTTGTGTTAAACTCTTTGAATGTCTTAAATAAGAGCGGCATTTGGAGTTTTATTTGCATTTTCTTCAAGTTTACCTCACAGTCGGATATTCCCATCTAAAACTCACTTATTTGTTGTTTCACTCTAGGAAAATATGAAGCATAATGAAATCATATTCGCTACAGTTAGTTTTGCAAATATTTATGCATCAATTTGAATTTGAATTTGAGTTTGCATTGTTCGCCTGTTATGCAGATGATTTATGTCAATTGACATTTGTATCAACAGTCGACAGTCAATAGAAAGAGATAGATAGTGTCTTAAGCAATGTGCTTCCTTTTCTTATGCTTCTTCTTTTTTATTTTGTATTGTCTCTTTTATGCATTCGCTCAGTTTGTCAAGTTCACAGTTTGTCAGTTTGTATCAGGGCGAAACTTGTTTGTCGTCTTTAAACGAATTTGTCAAAGCAGCTTCCATAACTTCAGTGGCTCTGCTTCTTCTTCTTCTTCTTCTTCTTCTCTCTTCTGTTGCCTCTTCTAGCTGTTGTTGTTGTTGTTGTTATTGTTAAAGTCAAACAAAAGCGAAGTTTGCCGGTCGCGACTTTCGGCCAACAATAATGACATCATCGCAAGCTTAAACTTTTGCGCATTCATGGCAAATGACGTTTACTTCAGTTTATAAGCCACAGTTAGAGAATGGCAGCAGCAGCCAGCAGCAAGCGTTAGATAAAAATGTTTGGCAACTAAAAAAAAAAAAAAATAGAAAAAAAAGAAGAAAATTGGGATATATGAAAAATAAACCAAGTTAAAATTGCAAATTGGGAAATATCGATTTTGACCCTGGCACAGCCATTTACACATCGTTATGCAGATCGCATAGATAACGCAGCGGGAAAACTCACTTAATTAACATTGCATTCAAATCAATAAATATTTATGCGAAACTTCTAAGCTGAAAATGAAATGAAAAACGAATTGCAAATCTATAGCAAGCCAGTGGAAAAATACTCTAACTTGTAAAACTTGTAAATGTTCAAGATTTATTTTGTATTTTATTTTTTTGTGTGCCATGAAATCGAATTCGAATAAAGAAATAATTCTTATTAATTATATATATATTAAAAAAAAAAAAAATAATAATAATATATATATATTAAATATTAATAATTTCAAGTTTTCAAAGTGAACAAAAAATTTTATTCATTGAGTGCAACATTTTGTTGACTAAACTTTAGCTGACAGAGCTCAAATAATAAAGTGTTTAATGTAATTATTTAATTACTTGAGCATTTAATGTTTGAATGCGATTTGAACAATTTCAGACTATTTCAAATTCCTTTGATTACTTAAACGTCTTTTAATCACCAACAACCACGTGTTGCCTTTATCATCATTCTTTATAGACATTCTCATACTCTGAAGTTTGTGTATTCAGACTGTACCAGCGCTTGACAAAGCTTTACATGAATTACACCTAGCCTATTCTATGATACCCATGCATCTTTTCTATAAGCCCATATATGTCTACTATATCTTTAATCTACTGTAATTATGTGCTTTCTATTATAAGTATAAATCACAAATAGTTGCTTTAACTAAAACTTAAAAGTTATTCATATGCTAAGCACATATCCATGAAGCAAATGCAATCATATACAAATTTCATAATATATAATTATTTATTGAATATTTAATTTGTATATGTCGTAGCATTACAAATTATTCTTCTCGGCTTCCATTATAAGTTCTCGGAGTCACTGACTTCTCTTGGTCTCTCATTTAAACCCCTTTTTCAGCTCTCTTGTCAAAGCTGCCTCCTGGTTGCATATTCTCACTCGTAAATATCATAGCAACTCTGTGTGAAGGACATAGCCCTCTCACTCTCACTCTGTGACATCCAAGACCACGTGCAGCAAAACCTATTGTTATCTCTCTCTCTCTCTCTCAATGACAATACATCCTTTAATTGTCACTAAAATGCTAACTCATTCGATTAGCGCTAGTTGTCAGTTTCTCTTTAATACTACTGCAACTGTCAATCACAACATAATAGCTAACACAACGTCATAATGTCACACCGATACGACATATAAATGAAATATTTTTATAAATGAAATTTTTAGTATTTAATTAACATATTTAATTTAATCTTTTATGATTTTGATTAAATAAAATATTTAATATATATAAATGAAATATTTAATATTTTATATTAATTTATTTAATATTTAATTTATATAGCTTTATTTATTCAATTTAATCTTTTATGATTTTGAATAGATAAAATATTTCATTTATATAAATGAAATTTTTTATATTTTATATATATTTATTTAATATTTCATTTATATAAATGAAATTTTTAATATTTAATTTACATATTTAATTTAATCTTTAATGATTTTGATTAAATAAAATATTTAATTTATATAAATGAAATATTTAATAATTTATATTCATTTATTTAATATTTAATTTATATAATATAATTTAATAAAATAATAAAATTTAATTTATATACATATTTACTTTAATAGTTTGATATTATTATTTACATCTTTTCATACACCATTGATTTATTACATTTCTATAATATATTGTTATATTTTTCTCTATATAACAATTCCGCTAACTGCGTTCCATAATTCACAACAAATTGCAACGACCCGCTGTCAGTGTATCAAATGCAAAGCAATAAACAATTACAAATAAAAAATGCTGTTCAAATTGCGTTTGGCATTTGTTTTGTAATATTTTATTGTTTTATTTTATTTTCTTTTTTTTAATTTTTATTTCTGTATTTAAATGTTTTGGGCACATACCAATAAACCGCGTGGCAAATAAATAAATAAATGAAATTGTCGAGGCTTTAGCTGTAGTTGCGCGACTATAGAATACCCTGTAAATAAATAAATATTAAATTTAGTTTATTATTTGAGAATTAGCAAATTTTTTATGAAAATACGCTCTAATGTGTGCTGCTAAAATGATAAACATATGAAGTAAATAAACATACATATGTTTTTTTGTTTATATATAGCATTTTATATATTTAATTACATTTCTTTTAATTGCATATATAAATAAATTTTATTTAGTGTGCTTTTTGACTGTAAATAAAATAGTATATTATTTATTTTGTTCTTTTTTAATTGAAAATTTAATCATTAATTGTTTAAATGTCAGACGAGGTATAACAAATGCTATTAAAAATCATTTGATGCGTGTTAATATGAAATGTTGAATTGCTGTAAAGCCAATACACACACATATATACATACATACACCCATATACATACACACACACTCGCATTTCCATTTAATATATATTTTATTTATATTTATTTAGTTAAGTATTTATTTTATAATTAAAATTATATGTACAGCAACACAACTCTTTCACTAAGTCTGTCCCTCTCTCTCTCTCTCTCTCTCTCATGTGTTTGGCTTTTGTATGTAAATTTGTGTAGAGAGCGCAGCTTCTTACACACACACACACACACACACGCGCCATGTTATGTTGGCATTAAGTTTTCGTTGGATTTAGTTAATTTCGGAAGCAGAAGCAAAGCAGCTGCAAGTTGTTTGGTATTTTGTTTAAGCAACTGCAACTGCAACGGGAACTGCAACGTCATTGGCAGCTGGCAAAAGTTGACAGCATTTACATTTCTGCTTCTATCGTCTTTTTCCTTTTCTTTTACATTCTTCAGCTTCAGATCTGCGCTTTGCTCAAGCTACTCAGCATAAGTTAATTTAGTGTTTGTCTTTTGCTCCGATTTTCTTGTTGCTGTTGTTGATGCTGTGCGTGTGCGTGTGTGTGTGTGTGTGTATGTGTGTGAGTGTGTGGGTGGCAGCTGAAAGGACAGCACAAGTTTTGGATTTTGCTATTTGGTGTCGTTGACTGCGGAGTAGTTTAGCAACTGCAACGGCAACTGCTGGAAATTTGTATGTTTGCTTCATGCACATTTTACAATTTACATTTTACATTTTACATTTGGCATTTTATGTATGCAGCTGTCGACGCTTTGAACTTTTGCGCCCCAGAAACTATGCTGCAAAACATCAGTAAATACGCTTTACGCTCTCTGCTTGTTTATGCGAATTCAAATGCGAACGTGAATGCGATTTGCGTTTATGCGTGCCACTTAAAGCGCGATAACAGCTCAAAAAGGAGCAAGAAAAAGGAGAAAAAAAAAGCAAGCAGCTCCACGCAGGGTTAAATATTGGCGAATTATGGCATAGAAAAGAGAGAGAGAGAGAGAGGGAAATGCAAAATGTGCTCAAAAATTGCAAACGAATCATATTTAAGCCACGATATTTCCTTACATTTTGATGCCAGTTTTCAATGCGTGCCAAGAAAAGTTGTTCAACTATTTATATTTATAAACTTAAAATCTCTGCTGGTCAGTTTTTCGCATTTGTATGCGAGTCAACAAATGCTTCTTTGTCTACTAATTTATTGTTTACAGATATTGTTGATTTTAAGCAAAGCTGAAGTAATCAACTGGAAGTTTTCATCGTTTACTCAACGTTTTGAGGTCAACTTTTTGCCTTTGGCTTCGGTTTGAGTTGAATCAATCGCTAGTATAGTATAGCTATAAAAATTAATAAAAATAAAAAAAATAAATATAGACATATTATTGAAAATTAATAAAAATAAATAAATATAGACAAAATGAATACAAAAATAAATAAATAAATAATAATTAAATAATAAATAATAAAACTAAAAAAATATAAATAAACGAAAAAAACAAAACAAAAAAAAAAAACTTTTAAAAATAAATAATAAAATAAAAAAATGTATAACAAAAATTAATAATACAATAAAAATAGTAGAAAAGAAAAATAAATAAAAATATCAAATGAAATATTTGTAATCTCTTTCGTAATAAACTGTCTTTTATATGTTAACTAATTTTAATAGGGCAAACATTCATATAAAATATGCATCATGTGTATTTATATATACATATTTATGTCTTATTACTTCGTTAATATATAATTATATATGTGTATGTGTATGTATGTATGTATGTATGTACATGTATGTGTATGAATTCGTTAATTGCGTATGGCGAATAACCTTGAGCGCACCGTTCACTTTCACTGTCCAAACATTATTGCCTTGAGCATCAATACCTCATCGCTCACACACATTCTATTGTAATGGGATATACAGCGATCTCTTTCTTTCTCAGTGACTTAACGCACAACAATTATCTCCTGTGTAACTCTTTCCTCAAACCTCTTTCTGCATATTGAACTACGCTGACCATCTGGCGAATAACGGAGCAAAGCGCATTCACCAATTGTCAAATATGTTCTACTAGAGTGTCGTTTACTAATTACGTCACGACATATACATATGTATATGAATAAATAAATCATATATAAATGTATGTAAATAATGAAAATTAATAAACATAAAAATTATATATAAAAAATATATAAATTTGACATAATTTTCCTGTAGCTAAAAATATGCAATTATTATTTTTTTATAATTTAATTTAATCAGCTTTAGCTAGCAAACAAAAATAAATAAATAAAAGGAATTATTGCAAGGCATTTTCAGAGCTAAAGAATCATCGGCTATGTATGTGCATGTGTGTATGTACGTGTACACTTAATTTGAGTAAATTTGCTACTTTAGTTGAGCATGCAGAGTTTGTAAATTTCTATAGCCATTTTAGGCTGGCACAAATGCAATTTACCAGGCTGAAAGGATGAGCCTTATAGCAAAAGCTACTGTAAAACATATATCCGACTCTCTGTATGTGTGCGTATGTATATTTGCATAAGCTGCTGCCATGCCCATGCCCGAAATGCATTCACCTGTTTTATTTGCACACATTATGCGCTCTATTGAGTTCTTTAGCCCAGGTCACAAGCGCCGCCCACTCGGCTCCAAAGAGACGCTTAATCAGAGACAGAACTCGGTGCGGGCGCCCATGTGCCTGATGGCCAAACTGTCGCTCAGTTGCTTAAGTAGTTGCAGCATAAATAAAAAAGGGAGAAAGTTCTGGTTAAAAATTGAAGTCGACGCGCTGCCACTCGAGCAAACGTTTCCCAAGTTGCAGCAGCAGCAGGAGCAACAACAGAAGTTAAGTTGCCCCGACATGTGTAAGGAAATGAGCTGGCTGCAAACTCGTTGGCTATGCTTCTTCTTTTTTATTTCCTTACCCATTTGTAATGATGGAAAATTTGTCGAGTCTACTGAAAGTCAGCCAGCTTAAAGCCAATTAAAGCACTTTGTTGGCCAATTAAAATGGCACGCCAACATTTGCCGTATGAGCCCCCTGACCTGGGCCGACCCGTGCCGGGCATGGGAGCCTAAGCCTGCGCATATATGCACATTGCATAATTGAATCATAGACAAAACGTCGAGTCGAGTCGCTGCGAATGGAGTCGACTCGAGTCGAGTCGAGTAATGCACCTCTTGCTGGGTTGCTTGCTCTTTGTTACCTGTTTGCTTGCTCTCAGTCGCTCTCAATTATGCTGCAACGTCAACAACGGCCAGATTGACTTAATTATGTCAGCCATATATACACACACTCACACACACACACACACACCCCTCTTGAGTGGGAAAAAGTAAACAAACACACGCCTCGCAGACTTTTAGGCGGCTAGCTCGCTGTTCGCTGTTCGCTGAATCTGATTATGCCAAGCAACGAGATAAAACTTAAACAAAACCCAGAATAAATGTGAAAGAGAAGAAAGCAACGAAGATGAAGAGGCGCGCGACAGAATAGTGCAGAAATTATAATTACTAAATAAAGCAGGCACTTGAGACGCGTGTAGAGTGACTGCAGTTCGCGAAGCGAACTCAATAGAAGCTGTTGGCACACGCCAGAAGTTGGCCTAATGAGCAGGAGGCTAAAACTGCAGCTGCAAGGCGACAGCAGCTAAAGTTGTGTAGCTGGCGAGGAAACACGTTAAGCTCATGAAGAGCCAAATTCTAATTATAATACATTTTTTCATTTTACATTTCAACAATTACCCCAAATGTTAAATTGTTTAAGTATCAGCTCTTTATGTTAATTGAGTTGTTAACAGTGCTGTTAAGTTTGACAACTTCTGTTAAATAATTACTTAGGAGTTTGGCAAGGCATAAGAAATAGAATTAAAAAAATATAAATATAAATATAATTTATAAAAGAACACTATAAAAACTAAAATTATAAACTAATATATTTCACATTTCTATATCTATATAATTTGGGTATACTATCTATAGTAGCGCACCTGTTATTTAGATTGCGTTCCAAATCCTCAGCATTTAAGCGCAAACTTGCATCCGTTCAGACATGTTTTATCCGCATTTTCCTGCCCCAACCACAAACACAGAGGAAGCTAGAATAGCGCGTGCCAGAATATTGTGATTTTCCGCAACTGCAAACTGCATTTCCTTGTAGCTTCTACATCCGAGTTTCAGCTTCAGGTGTGCAGTTCGTCATGGCGTGCACGTCGCACTCGTAACTCGCTGTTGGTCCAAGTCGGGACTAGCAATTATAATGGCACATGGCCAACCTAACTAAATACTGAGCTGGGGCAGCAATTCGCAACCAACCCGCTCTCTCTCTCTCTCTCTCTCTCTCTCTCTCGCTGTTGCTCTGAGATTTGTAGGACTAATTTTGCATGGCATACTTTTAGGCGTTATATACATAATTTTCACTTTGAGCGACAAATTAATGGGCGTTAATGCTGCCAGGACACACAACACACCTACACACACCCACACCCATACACCCATTCCCACACAAACTCAACCAATAGCTAGCTGCTTTGCCTAACACTTGTGCGGTGTAAAATGGGGCTTTGGTGGGTTAGCACAGCTTCCTGTGCTGTGCGCAACGGATGCTGCGGCCAGCGGCTCCACTGGGAGCCACTGCCTGGCAGCTGCGTCAAGCGGAAAATTAGGCAACAGCTTGGGCGGCCTTTGAATTAATGCACACAAAATCCCAGTGAAGGACTGACAGACGGGCAGACGGACGGATGGACAGACTGCCATTGCGACTGACACAGCGGACAAACTGACTGACAGCTTAAGCGGCTGGCGTCGAGTGCCATTGAAAACGCAATTTGGATGCCAATTGATGTGCAGAACCGTTCATTAAGCAATCAATTGGCAATCGGCCATCGGCTTGCCACTTGAGTTCTTTTTGGCCATTAAACAACCGTTTGAATATCCCGCTTTATTTTCTGTGTTCCTTGCAGATCATTCGCGAACGACTTCCCGATTATCCGGTGCGCAGCAGCCTCGTCTGGAATTCAGCGCCCGGCGCCCTCCTCACGCTACCCACATTTGCCGATAGTTCGAGGTAAGATGTCGATGCCGATGCCGACGTCGATGGGCCGGCCAAAGTGTGCCTAATTAAATTTACATTCCCCAACCATTTTTGGGGGCATGGGGTTGAAGGCGGGGAGCAGGCATTGAAGTGTTTCGCCATTAACCTAATTGCCTTTCCCGTTTCAGATTTATGCCCTTTCTGCTGAATGCGATGGGCGTGGAGCCGCGTCACAACTACACGGCCGTTATCTATGTGCAAATTGGCGCCGCTCTCGGCCCCAATGCGGCGCTCTACAAACTAGTCAGGACCATTACGAAGAGCCAATTTGTGGATAGAGTAAGTATCAACATGGTAACACGCAACATAATGGAAGACGTCAAACAAAACTCAAGTGAAATGCATAGAGATGGGTGAACTGTAACTATCGCTTTGAATTTGATCAGCAGCATAAATCAGTTCATTTTCTCTGAACTAATTCAGCTAAGCGATTCACTTACAACTGTCTAAATTGAATAATTGAATAAAATGAACTAGTTAATAAACTTGATTTGATATATTAACATTGTTAAAAGTATCGATATTATTGTGCCGCTCTTCTCAGACTTAGTTCACTTGCAACTGCCTTTACAGATTTGAATTCAAATTGAATAATAACATGAACTAGTTTGTCAGCACTGTTAAAAGTAAATCAAGTTATCGATATTATTGCGCTGTTATTTAAAGTTCAATGAAATTGTTTGTTGCAGCTAAAACATTCATTTTAATTACATTTCATTAATCACATCATTTACGTTCTCAACCACAGATACTTATCCTGTGGGCTGCCGATCGGCCGCTTCCACTTAAGAAACGTTGGCCGCCCACCTATCATATACCTCTGCATGTCATTGCCTTGGGTGGCAGTAGTCGAGGGGCGGCAGCGTCGCCCACAGGTCAAACGGGGCCGGAGGCAAGACCGAGCATATCGCAACGATTTCTGCCCTTCGAGGAAATACAAACGGATGCTGTGCTCTCACTGGACGAGGATGCAATACTCAACACAGACGAACTGGACTTTGCCTACACGGTTTGGCGTGACTTTCCGGAACGCATTGTTGGCTATCCGGCTCGAGCACATTTCTGGGATGATTCCAAGGTGAGCAACCTGACTACGATTGCCGAATTGGATTTGCGAATAATCAAATTGGATCATTTTCTCTTCGAATTTGCAGAATGCCTGGGGCTATACGTCCAAGTGGACGAACTACTATTCGATTGTACTGACGGGTGCGGCGTTTTATCATCGCTACTACAACTACTTGTACACCAATTGGCTGTCGTTGCTGTTATTAAAGACTGTACAGCAGTCCTCCAACTGCGAGGATATCCTAATGAACCTGCTGGTCTCGCATGTGACCAGAAAACCGCCGATCAAAGTGACACAGCGCAAGGGTTACAAGGATCATGAGACGGCTCGCTCGCCCTGGAATGATCCCGATCATTTCATACAGCGACAGAGCTGCCTCAATACATTCGCAGCGGTATTTGGGTGAGTAGCTGCGAAGGCTGTTGGTATTGGTTAGACTGCCAGACTCTATTTGATATTTTAGTTATATTTATTATATTAAACGCTAATTATATACTCTATTTGCTTTCTCTTTATTTACACAGCTACATGCCGCTAATACGTTCCAACTTGCGCATGGATCCAATGCTATATCGTGATCCTGTCTCCAATTTGCGTAAAAAGTATCGCCAGATCGAGTTGGTTGGCAGCTAGCGATATATGCAAATTGGCAATAGCTACAAGCGTTAAGAGTACTGAGATTCCCTACCCGCACATGTACACACCAACACACCAACACCAATACACATACATACAGACTTCATAAACTGCTGTTTATTGGACGCTGCGAAGCGCCGCAAAACTATGTTAATTATTATTAGTAGCAAAAATTAGTTAGGATTTATGAAGCGTATATTTATGTATATGTAACTAAATAGCATTCAACGTTGCAATTATATATATATATATATATAAATATAATGCATACACACTCACACACACACGCAGAGATCAGATTTGTATATGTACATAAAATAGAAGAACTCTGTTTAGGCCTAGTTAAGTTGTGCCAGCTGCCCTGGGCGCAGTGAGCGTGCGGAATGCCATTTTTTGCTAATTTCAAATTAGCGCTGCAAATTTTCGATATACATATATACGATATAGATATATATACACATATATACATAATAACATATACATACCTTATATGTGCATAAGTAGCTGATTTTGTACGCGTTTGATTTTTGTATGTGTGTAAATGTTTTGTATATGTATGTGTGTCTGCCGTATAGGAACTGTAATTGTTATAACTCTATAATGATAAATGATGTATTGAATCGATATGCTCTATAAGTCTATATGTGTATAGTTAGTTAGTGTTATTACTATTATTGATGTGTGTATGTCTGTAGCCATTCTTATGTTGCAGATAATTAGGCTTAAGCTTGCAAAGATATTCCTTATCTATAATAATTGAAAATGAATATTGAAAACTGTGGCCATTATTTTGCAATAACAATAGTAAAAGAAAAAAGAAAAAAAAAAAAAAAAAAAAGAAAGCTACAAGTGAACTACGAACTCCAACAGCCATCGTACAATTTGCACAAAGTTAGAGAAGAAGAAAAAGTTTTCGGCGTGCCGAATATTGAATACCCTTGCAGACAACATTTCTCTATATCTCTATTTCAAGTCAACAAATGCTGCAAGGATATCAACTTGATTATATATATTATATAGTAAATGTCTTCATTTCATTCGTATAATTCCTAATTATTTCGTAACAAACTATTTCTAGACTCGATTATATTAAATGTGCAATTTCCATTTTACATTTCAAGAATTTTTGTTTATTTTTTTACAACAAAAAGAATGTAATTCGGCTTTAGCTTTAGCTTTTATGGCGGCCATTTAATATACATATGAATAGTCTAGCAATCGATTATGAATATATATATATATTTATATATATGTGCATAATGCATATGCAATTCTATACGCTCGCATATCAAATGCATACATATGACAGATTTCTTACTTTTTTATATTTAATTTTAATTTACAATAGATGTGTTCAAATATAAAATTAAATTGCAAATACTACAAATTATATTACATACATAAATATACATATTTTTACAAAAATATACACGAAAAAAATTGACAAAAAAGAAAAAAAAAAAATGAAATAAAATACAAGCAAAAATTTTGTTTAATTTTGATAAAATTTTGATTTAACTCAGGGTTTTCGTTTCATATTTTTCTTTCATTTCTGTTGGTAACCAAGTGCACAGGGCAATAAGAGTAGATAACATACGTAAAATGTTACAACAACAACAAGGAAGAGAAATATATAAATAAAATGTAGCAATAATGTTTAGCCTGAACATATCAAATGGATTTAGCTCTGGCAACGTACGAAGTCAGTCGAAAACACTTACTGAGCCCCATACATCTGGCTGGAACGAACGTTGCCTCAACTCTGGACTGCCATGCCAATTGTTTAGCATTTATCATTCGAAATGCTTATCTGCAATACAATATATATATGTAGAGACATTTATATATATGAAGGGGGAGCACACGTATGCAATATGCTAAACTTGTATGTAAATTCCAAATGTCTGACTTGGGCGACTCGAATGCAATGAATGCGCCCTATCAGACATCAGCATGCACATAAATCAAATATTTCAAATATTTTCTGCGTTTACGACTAAATAATAATCAAAAATTCTCGTCTGACAATATGCATACACACACACACAAACACACACACACACACACTCTTACACTTGCATAGAAAGATTGAGAGAAATATATAACTGGGACAAGCTAACATAGAGAATAACATAAAAATTTCTATTCCACTTTTGTACAGTGTGTTTACTTTTTGTATCTGTGTGTAAAACTATTTGTATTATACTCGTATTTTGTGCATTTGTATTTGACACAAACAAGCAACAGACTCTGTCACTTTTTATACATATTTAACAAATAATGTTTAAAAACAAAACAAAAACAAACAACAAACAAATTGACCAACAGCAAACCAACTCTACAATCCAACATTTACACAACATCCAAACGAAACACAAAAAATTGTTGAAAAGCCAAAAAAAAAAATTAAATAAAAACAAATAAAAAACTAAACAAATAAATAATACTTATAAAAGATTATTACCTATGCAGCTACTATAAAAGAAAACAAAAAATAAATCTTAATCAAGCATATTGAATACCATTAAACAAAAATATGAACAAAAACTAAATTAAATGCGAAATTTAAATGTTGTGATACAATTTGACATAGTAAATTACTAAAAATAACAACAACAACAACATAGCATAGCATATAGAATACTCCACGTATATTCGTAAAGTGTACATATTTTTTCAGTTCGCTCGTTTATTCTGTTTTTCACATTTTAAAGATAATTGAGCATAATCAATTATTTTGCCACATTTAACAGATGAGGGGCGAGGCCACGCAAAAAGCATTTCAATTTTTTATTTTACTCTCTCTGCTGTATTTTTTTGATATCTACATTTTCAGATTTAAATTGAATCAGCGCCTGCGTTTAACGCAAGAAAAAAAAAACATAAAAAACGCTTTTTTTTATATAAATATTTGCACATTAATGCACATGTGAATAGGTTCACTTTGCTTCACTTTTATGAGGCAAGCTGATGTCAGAAAATTCAATAAAAAGATTATTTTTGACAAACATTAATTTTAATTATTTTGCTATTAAACCTAATTGAAATAAATAGTGTTTTTATTATTGCTATTTATTTATTTAATACATTTCTATATTTTTATTAGCCCTCAATTTAATCAAACTAAAAATTGCTCTCGTGTATACATATTATTTAGTATATAATTTTTTATAATTTAATTTTTATAATTTAGTATAATTTTTTAATAAGTATTTTTATTAGTTCATTTTGCCGCAAATACTTCAGAATTAATCAGAAATTATTTATTTACGAATAAATATTCGGAGCGAGTCTTAAATGAATATATTTATATATTTTTTTAAGAAAGCTTTTTTAAAAAATATTTAATTTTTAAAAAGAATAAAATAATAAAAATAATAAAAGAATACGTAATGCATTTAAAAGAAATATTTGGGTTTATAAATACATATTGTTTTTTTTTTTTTTATTAATTTAATACAATTTTCAGCTTTTAATTTAATTAATTTGCATAAAAGTTAAAAAAAATATATATGAAATTTTAAAATATATATTCAGTTGACATTTTTTTTGCAATTTATTATTTATTATTTATTTATATATTATTTTTTTATTCAATGCTGATACTCCAAAATATATAGATAATAATTTATTTACATAAACAGAAATCTGATTATATATTCAAATGTTTGAAGCAAAATGTTTTAATAAATATCTCGAACTTTTTATTAAAAGCAAAAGTTAAGATATAAATACTTATTAAATTTTTACTATTTATAATTTGTAACTTAATGTTCATTAAATTCAGATTTTTTTATTTATTAAAATACACTTTAAACATTTATTTTCAAGAAAATTTTTCAGCGGCCTATACGCTGCAGAGAGATAGAGATAGACAGTGTGAAAGATAGAGAGCGAGAGGCTAAACAGCAGACAATAAATTGAGCAGACAAAAAATTCAGTACATTGCCAAGCACTTTTCAAACGATTTAAGGAGACTAACTAATACAAAGTAATAGAAATATTTTTCTTGAAGCTTCTCTCACTTTGGGCCGCACTTGAACCTATTTACTTGGGCATTCATTGTGCTGTTTCAATGAAGTTTTGTGCACACAACATGTTTGTGTCACTTGTAAAAATTGATTAAATTACAATTTTATGCATTTTGCTCTCGCATCTCTTTTATTTTACATGGACAAGAACGCATCTGCAATTTGTGAGGTGTCGAATCTCAATTGAAAATATGTGCAATTTTTATTTGATTTCATTTTTAATTAATGCATCTTTTGTACATACACACACACACACACACACACACACACACACAGACATGTAGACACTTGAAATACTTGTAATAAATGTTCAGCTGCTAAAGGAAAGAAATATGATATTTAATGTGAATGTGCTTATTGCATAGTTAAAAGTTGTTAAAGCTTAAGGCAAAAACAGAGAAACGCAGTGGAAGAGAACATATACTAGAAAAAATACAATAAAAACAAAACAGAGAAGAAACATAAACAAAATGTAAATTACATAAACAGAAAACTTCAATCTAGTAAGCATAACATATAAATATAACATGATAATTAATACTATATTATTGAACAGCAGCTCGCGCCGAAACAGCAAACGAAAAAGAAAACAAACAAAAACAAAAACAAAACAAAACAAAAAATAAAAAAATAAACAAAAATGTGATTTTTGAATAAAAATTAAATCAAATGAGCCTTTTTATGCATTTTATTCCCATACTCTAATGTACTTGCTATAGCAACTAAATGACACTCACAACACCTTAGAAATAGTTTACGAAAGAAATTAACAAAGTTTGGAGCAGAGCGCATGTACCCGCCCCCACCCCCCTCTGTCTACGACAGAAAATTGTTTTCCAAGCAGTTGCCAGACATGCCCAATGTAAGTACACATGTACGCATGCATAAATAAACAGCTGAAACTTTTTACCCAACAATTTCTGCAACTGCAAATTAATAAATTGCATTGCTGCGGCTTTCGCTGCCGCTGCCGCTGCCGCTGCTGCTGCTGCTGCTGCCGCTGCTGCTGTTGGCGCTGCTGCTGCGACGCGTCACAAAATGGCGGCGCCTAAAAGCATGCAATAAAATTTCGTGGTTTTCGCATAGCTTTGCCCATGCTGACAGCGAGCGAGCTGGAACGAGGAATAGCCTGGAATGAACTTCATTAATAACATTAAATGCCGCCTGCAGAGCAAGCATATCAATTTGAACATGCATTTTAAATAGATTCGCGACACTCATATGGCGGTGCAGTAGCTAATTACACATGACAGCAAAATATGAATAAATTTCGTGAATAATAATTAGACATTTGACATGGCAAAGGCGAAACTGCAACGAGAGTAGCTCCAACACTTGACGACGATTTCTTGATGTGAAAGAAATACTTTGAGTGGGAAATTTCAGAGCTTGCATTTCTAAATAGATATTATTATTTAATTTTATTTACTTTTAAATTTTTATTTAACTACTTATTCTTTTATTTTTATAACATTAAAAAACAAGTAAAATATAATTTTAAAAATTTAATTCAATTATATAAAAATAAATAGTAATATGTTTATATAAGTTTTAGTATTTATATTGTTTCTCAATTAATTTTATATTTTATTGTTTTTTTTTTTTTTCTTATAAAATATATTTTATTTTATTTGTTTTTATTCTTTTTTTTTAATAATTAATACATATGTAAAAAATATTATTTTTAATATTATTTTGTATTTGATTTTTTCATTTTACTCTTTTTAAATTATCCACTAAATATTTATTATTTAATTCTCAACATTTGTTCATTTATTTGTTTTTATTTAAGAAATAATTTAAATAAATAAAAGATAGTGAAACAACAATTAATTCCTTGAAATAAGTATTTATTAAATTTAACTTGCAGCAAATAATATTTTTAACATAATCATATTATACATTTAATTAATTTTTTTTTTTTTTTTATAATTTGTTTGCAGTTTGATATCCAAATAAAAAGAAAATAATTTAAGACTGCGCTCCACACGGCTTTGGCACTTTGTTAAGTTTCTACTTCATTTGCGTGTAATAGGCGTTGTTGGTAATGCCGCACAGATTGTGCTGGTTGCGTGCCAGCCTCATGTAGCCCTTCTCTCCCCAGTGTGTGCCCAGAGAGGTCTTGATGATCCAATAGTCACCGTGGTGCTTGCAATGGCCATAGCCCACGATGAGCACAGCATAATCGGGACTCTGTCCACAATGGGAATTCTGGTAGACGCCGCTCTGGTAGTGAGCAAGCGCTTCATGGGAAATGGTAGCGGCAACCGGACCCTGAGACACGATGTGGGCCAATCGTTTTTCGTTTCCGGGTCGTATTTTGAAAATCTTATTGATGCGGGCACCAATAGACTTCCGATTGAAACGGCACTTGCCAGTGAGTCCGCGGTAGGGGTACGATGCCTCCAAGTCAATACCTCCCTTCTTCTTGATGCACACCAGAGCTCGGGATAGCTCATCTCTGTGGACGTGGCAGCAGTCGACTAGATTTTGCTTCGAGAGCACATTCAGCTTTCCGGACTTGAGGAACTGATGGCTCTCCATCACACCAGCTGCAGCAAAGGCCCACGAGTTGTTGAAGTGTCCTTCATAGGCGACGGGCGAAACTGCACCCATTTGCGTCCAGTTAACCTTAGACGGCAGCTCAAAATCCATATCCTCATCAACGATCCAATCGTCATAGGGCTCTAATTCCGCATCGTCATAGGGCTTCATATCCACATCGTTATCAAAATCCATATCAACATTTGCTCCAATCGCATTGCTGATCTCCTCTGGCCACATGTCCGAGAACCGATTCAGACCCATCTTGTAGCTCTCAGCGCCCAAGGCCCAGGCTTCGTTGTGTGCCTCGATGATCTTCTTATTATACAGAAAGATCGACTTGCGCAATGGATCCTCCGCCTGGCTATAATATTTACCAAACTTCATCTTATAGGAATTCCATTCCGTTTCCAGTTGATCCTCGAAGCTAGTTGCTCGCCCCAGCGTGCACCCAGCAATCGCCACTAGGATTCCAATCAGCAATATAGCTCTCATCTTGTTCCAGTTCTTGGATTCAACTGCGACTGACGTTTGCCCCCCATAATTCCAGCTGTTTTATATCCAGCCTTGACCGCATGATCGCAACTGACTCAGGCTCGAATAATAGTTCGATTATTCATTCCGCATATCCATTGCTGATTAAAACTTTTAAGATTAATATTACTTATATTACTATTGTATTGTTGTTGTTATTTCACTACAAAATAACCCAGCTTTGCGTCAGATTCTTGACTAATTAATTGAACTCTGAAATATATTTGATATAAATACAAAGCTAAACTATTTTATTATACCCGGAGCCCATTGAAAATGGGAAATCAGGGTATAATGGTTTTGTTAAATGTATGCAACAAGAAGAAGGAGGCGTGGCAGACCCCATAAAGTATATATATTCTTGATCAGGTTGACGAGAAAAGTTGAGATAGACGGACATGTCTGTCTGTCCGTCCGTCTGTCCGTAGGTATGAAAATAAGCTAGACAGTTCATTCTTTTTGTTAGGTCCGTATATTGCATGCGCAATACGAGTTTGTTTCAGAAATTCGATAAATTGTATATTTGTTTAATATAATTATTATATAAATTATTGTTCTAATATAATTATAAGAAATTGCATAAATGTTTGATCTGTATATAAATTCCTTACAATAGCCATTTACAGGGCCGGATCCAGGTGTGATGGGGCCCTTAAAATAGAGGTGAATATCCCAGTAATAAGAATAAACTTTTATACTTTACTTATGCATTTAATTTTAATGATTTTAATTATAGAATATTATTGAATCGAATATTATTAAGGATATAAATAGATTTGCTTCAATATTTATTATATTGCACCGAGCCTAATATTAACATCGCAAATGACTAATGAAACATACTTAGCTATACCATTGTGTTATATCAATTTGTTTTTTTGTGGTTTAAAAACAATATACAGGCATAAAAAGCTTATCAGATACATTTATTTTAAGCAGAGTTTAGCTATTGCTTTTCTATTACAATGTAGATTTTAAATCTAACTCATTTCAAGCCCAATACAAACATCAAATTCTTTCAACTACTTTACTGATAGTCACATTGAAACCCGTTTTTAGACTGCAACTAAGCCAAAAGAAACTCATCATAATAAATTAGTAATGTGCTGCACTACGTTGCTTGGGACAATACATTCTGCTGCGGGTTTCGCTGCCAGCAGCGCTGCAGCTGCATTTTCTGTAAGAGTCACAGTGGCGCCCTCTGTCGTTCGGTGGCTGCATGCAGCTGACATTGCCAAGGACGCTTAGCAGCTGCTGCTATGCTTTTCAGCATATGCTTCATTTTTGTGAGATTATTTTTGTGTGGTTAGCTGAGTAGACCAACCAAAATGGAAGAACTGATTCACACAGCCATTTGCCTATGCCCGCTGCCTTCTGCTTCTATGCTGCTAAGCCAACTGGAATGCTGCTGGCACTAAAGTGGGTTATGCGAGTCGCTTATGTTTTCAGTTCCTTTTCAACGCAAAATTTGTTAGCATTAATTATAAAGAGCACGTGTAAAACATGCACACAGCCACGCCGCTTACATGCATACATATGTATGTGTGCAAGCTGGTTAAGTGCAGGCCGTGTTGGATTTAGCTGCATAAACAAAATGTCTGCCACAATTTGGCTTAAAGCAACGGCAGCAGCAACAACAACTGCAGCGAAACAACCACTTCAACTCTTGGCCATTGTTTTGTTAAACATTTTCGCACAAATTTTTGCTGGCTCTGTTGTTGCTCTAGCTAATTACATAATTATATTATGCTGCATTGTTGCTGATGCGAACACGGAAAAACTGAAATAATTCTCGCTATTATTGCAACCGCTACGGCAAGTGCAATTGGCATTAAAGCTCGTGGGCCTGACTAATAAACTTCACTGAAAACAAGGCAATTAATGTTAGCTAAAAACGATTCTAGCGCAAAATATGAAATTCATTTGTGTTCAATGGGAAATCATAAATGAAATAAGTATATTAAAATGCAAAAATAAATTTAAACAAAGGATAAAGCTGGCCAGTGGTCACATATACAAATTTATGAAGCTTATTTATATATATATTTAGATATATATATATATATTTATACATTTCTAAATTCACTTTTGAATTTGACTTGTTTTTTCTTTTATATTATTAATTTTCTTCTTTTTTTGTATTTATCTTTTATTATATTATTTTAAACAAATAAATCAATTAAATTTTTTTATTGAATTTTGTAATTAATTTTTATTTGTTATTTCTTTTATATACTGATTTTGTTAAATTGTTGTAGTATTTATTTTTTATTATATTATTTTTAAAAAGCTTTTAATAAATTATTTATTTTCTTTTTTTTTAATTTTTATTTTTACTGGTTTTTTATTTATAATATTATTTTATTTTTATTTATTTTTTTATTTAGCTTTTATTATCTTTTTTTTTTTAAGTTTTCAATTAATTTCATTTTTAATTCATTTTTTATTTTACTTGTTTTTATACAATTATTATATATTTTTTTAAAGAATTTTTATTATTATTCTATTTTTATTATTTAATTTTTTATTATTAACTTTTAAATTGGTTTTTCATTCCTATTTTTCTATTCATTATTTATTATTTATTTGATTATTCATTTCTTGTTTTAAATTTCTTATTTATTTATTAAAGAAATATAGTGAAACAGAAGAAATGTTTGCCTTTATATGCATATAGTTTTATCTATACAGCTGTGGTCAAAAAAATATTAATGCGCTAAATGTTGAGCAGAAAATCAAATGAATAAAAAAATATAAATTAATCTTAATATGCATTGAAAATTGTTACTACTTTACTTGGGTTTTGTTCTATGTGTTTGACCACAGGTGTGAATACATATATACACATCTTTATATAAATACATATCTATGTATATACATATGTATGTACATGCCTATGACATGGTGTCCCAGGCCGGTCGCATTGCATTTGAAAAGTTTCATGAGCAGCAGCAACCACAACTGTAAATTGTTTCGAAGTGCTGACAAATTGTTGGCAAAGCCAGCAATAAGAATATGCCGCTCTGTGTAAAATCTAAAGCAGCACAAACTATTCAAGTATGCATAACATAACAGCCAGATGAAGAGGAAGAGAGGGAAGAAGAGCAAGCAAAATAAATAGCTATATGCACAACAAAATGAATGCCATGCATTGTTGAAAAATCTAAATCAAAATTGAATTACGAGCATGCTCACAGAAAGAGGGAAAGAGAGAGAGAGAGAGAGAGAGAGAGAGAGAGAGAGAGAGAGAGAGAGAGAGAGAGCAAGAGAGCTCGGCTTGGCTTGCCTCTATGCCTGGCAGTCTCTAGGCTCTGTATTTGGTCTATCATCTCAACGATGTCTAATAAGAGTGAACAATTGGCTTTTATTGAACTGAAATTCGATAAAGAAGTCGTCCATATGTAAACAGACTCTTATTCTGACTCTGACAAATATCATATACATTTTCATTAGCCAAAAAGTTTGTGTGCAGCAAATTTCAATTTCGACTGAAAGTTTTGTTGCTGCCAACAAAATATTGTTCAATTGTTGTTCTATTTGCATTGGCACATTTCTTTTTTGTTTATTTTTATTTTTTTGCCAGCTTGAAGTGTTTTTGTCCAAGTTTTGTGTCAAACGTTTTTATGACGAATTTATTGAAAATGTTTCGCTTGCCAAAACACAAATGACGACAGCTGCAACAGCAGCAGCTTTAGCTGCCAATCCAAAATGAACAATCTGGCCAGGTTTATTTGATTTTGGCCACTTTGAAATATTTTCGCATATTTTGTCAAACAAAACTATTTGCATTAAAGATTAATAGATGACTGAGTGCGTTTCGACCTATTGTTGTCCTGCTCACCTTTGGCCCGGCATGAGCCAACAAGGCTATCAGGCATACATATTTCCAGAAACCTTTTAACTATGTTTTTTTTATAGTCATGGAGCCCCTGAGGCCCGAATTTTGATTGACCCACTGGCCAAACTGGGGCATCAATGCAATTTAAAATAATCGAAAGCTACGCCCACGTTTAACAGGCATAAATTGATTAGACGTGAGGGGGAGAGAAAAATACAAAGAGAGAGAGAGAGAGAGACAGAGACGGTGAGAGTGAGAGTGAGAGTGAGAGTGAGAGAAGAGTTGCAGACATGATAGGCAGTGGCACAAGTTCAGCCAAATGGCAATTTAAATGTGTATTATATAGCTTCATAATTAACGTAAAATATGGCAGAGCCGCGCAGCCTCTGCGCTTGTCGTGTTCTCGCGCCACGTCTGGAAATTGCTCTCGAAAACTAATTAAATGCATAACTGTGCGTGAGCCAATGGAAACACAAGTTTCTATGACAACATAGATGTTAATTATGACCCAGCGCGACGTCGATCTCCAACTCCGACGCTGACCGGAACTGCGCTTCGTCTAACAGAGCCAGCAAAAAAACGAACCACCAGAGTGAGAGAGCAGCAGCTGCTGTTCACATTGGTCCGGAATTGGAATTAAACCAACATTATGGTACATTATCTGCTGCAAGCCCACAGCTCCGATAGCTCCATTTAACAACAAAGTCATCTCTCTCACTCTCTCTCACTCTCTCTCACTCTCTATCTATCTGTCGCAGTCTGTAAAGCGTACGAATATTTATATTCTGCATGACAGCAGCAGCAGTCAAATTAAAACTCAATAAAAAAATTTTTTAATTTATAAAAAACAAAATAATAAAAACGAGGGTGGCCACAAGACTTGGACATTGCAAGAAGTAAGTATATATAAATATTATATATTATAAATGTATCAATTTATAAACATATTATAAATCTTGATATACTATATATCACTTCTCTGATGACACCATACATAAGTTATTTGTTGGGCTATGGATGCTTGCCCGGTTAAAGTTTTATTTTTAACGTCTCATTTACAGTCACATATAATGTTCAGTTAATTTGTTAACTCAGATGTATTTTTTTATATATATGCTTTTATTTCTTTAATTAATCGTAATTGTAGCTCAAGAAATATTTTGAATGACAATAGCTGGAAGCAAAAGGTTCCGTAGTTTTATTAATATAGAATTTATAATTATTAAATTTCATTTTTAATATTTATATCTACAAGACTACAATTTTCATAGTAACCCTCTCGCGATAAATTTACAAAACACACTCCAATGGGAGAACATTTAACAATTGATGTTGTTTTGAGTTCAAAGTTATGGGCTTCAGTCAGAATGGGAGTTGCCTTGCCTAAAGCACACAACATCAACAATATATCAACATACACATGTATACATATGCTGTCCACACCAATGCACACACACACACATCTACATACATATGTATTTAGACAACAATCAACCCTGTAAACCTACCTGTTGTTTGGTATTTTGGTGTCGCTGGCTGTGCTGATCTCATGAATGCATGAATGATTCCCGAACAAGAACAGAGCACAACCGCATTAACAATAATGACACCAGCAAACAATTGAAATAATTCTAGCATAAACTTTTAGCCAACGTTTGCCCACAACGGGTACAACACTTTTTATAATTTTATTTATTTTTTTTTAGTTATCGTTACAGCGTCAAGGAGTCCATGTGAAAAAATTGCAGCGGAAAAAGAAATACGAGAAAAATATTCAGCAAAAATAATCCAAGAGTAAATGCTTCCTAATATGTGTTAGAGAGTGAGCGAGACTTTCCAAAGATGCAACTATTAAGACTTTTCAACTGGCTGCTGTTATTTACTTGCCTCAGCTTGTGGGGCTGCTGGGCCCAACAGACGCATATTAAACTGGAGCAGGGCGATCTAATTGGTGTAAGTATAAAAAAATGAATATTCAAATATGAATACATACTGAAGTTTTATTTCTCTTTCAGCTCAAGGTTTTTCCGGACGGAGCACGCAGCGCTGTATATGCATTTTTGGGAATACCTTATGCCCAGGCGCCTTTGGGATCGCTACGATTTGCGGTAAGTTCAATACTGTCTGTTAACAGTGATATAATATGTTATATTAACATATCCTTTAACAGACTGTAGAATAGTTTTAATCGTAATTTGTACCCGAACAATCGATACCAATCAACAAAAATAATCGCTTAACTTTCAAATTGTGCTCTTTTATTTAGCCTGCCAAACCGCACAATGGCTGGAACCGCACGCTGCAGGCCACGGCGATGCAACCTATTTGCCCGCAGCTCTCAAATACCATTTATGACGAGAGCCCCGATGGCAGCATATCACGTGCTGCAAGCAACAACGAGGATTGCCTCTATCTAAACATCTGGACACCTGAAGCGGGGCTGCGTTATGGTAAATTGCCCATGCTGGTCATAATTAGCGGTGAGGATTTCGCCTATGACTGGCCGCGTAATCGCATTAATGGCCTGGACTTTGCCGCTGCCGAGGGCATTGTAGTGGTCAACGTGCAGTATCGCAACAATATTTATGGCTGGCTGGGATTGGGTCAGGATCATCGCCAACTGCCGGGCAACTATGGATTAAGTGACATTCAAATGGCTCTGCGTTGGCTGCAAGGCAATGCCGTCAGCTTTGGAGCCAATGCCGATCAATTGACGCTGCTCGGCCATGGTAGCGGTGCTACTTTGGCATTAGTCATCGCACTGCAGCCAGCTCCTGATGGGCCTTCATTGTTCAAGCAACTGATTCTAATGTCTCCAGGCCCAGTGCTGTACGCCCTGAGCGCTGGCCATCAGGAGCGCATTGTGGCCACAGGTCGTACACTCGTGCATAAGCTGGGCTGTCAGTTCGAGGAGGCACAGCATCGTCAGCTGCTCAGCTGCCTGCGCCGCAAGAGTTCCGATGACTTACTGCGTGCCTATGAAAGTGTGTATAATCATGGCAATGCCAGCATGCAACTGGGCGTGCAGCTGCCCCTGCATGATGAACTGGAACATCGTTTGGCTAATGTGTCTCTGCCTCCAATCCTTCTGGGCATTGGCTCCAATGAGGGCGCCTTCATGCAGGATTACTGGCTGGACGTGGCACGCGATGGCCAGCAGGCCCTGCAGAGCTATATCAATGGAACACTGTTGCCCAATGTACTGCGCTCTATGAATCTCCAGCTGGAGGCGAGTGCGAGCGACGCTCAATTGGCAGCCATTCGCTGGCGTTACTTTAGCGACGATGCCTCGGTCAGCCAGCTGCTGTGGGGCATGCAGCGCCTGCTCTCTGAGGCGCTATATGAGACGCCCTTCCTGCGCCTCCTGCAACTACTCAGTAATAGCAGCAGCAGCAGCAAGCTTAGCTATGCCTATGTCTTTGACCAGTCGCACACTCATGCGATGGACATGCGTGGCAGACAGAATCTGTTTGGTGGCGCCTCGCATAGCGCCGACTTGCCGCTACTGCTCGGTCCCAGCTTATTCCAACAGATTGCACGTCGCCGTTTCAGCGCCGAGGAGGAGCAGCTGTGCCGTAAGCTGCGCGGCTCCTTTGCCAACTTTGTGAAGGGCGGTAATCCCACACCCGGACGCATTTACGATGCCTGGCTGCCGTACACACAGCAACGTCCGTTTATCTACGCCCTGGGTGAGCTGACCAAGAGCTTAGAGCTGCCAAACAGCGAGGATGAGTCGGCAATTGAAGAGCTGCTTAGCGGTAAGCAGCAAATTGGGATCGGCACAGATCGCAGCTTGTCCAGGACAAACCGACATGACAACTATCGACAAGGCAATGCCAACTCATATGTGACCAACAACCAGCTCGACTCCGGCTATGGCAATCACTTGCGACGCGTTTATGGCTTTTGGCAGGTGCTATTGCCTTCAACTCAAGATGGGGAGCTCCGCGATGGCAGCGGCGGTGTCTTGACACAGCGTGTAAAACTCTTGGAGGCCAGTGCAGATGCAGCACGTTATCGTCAAGGATTTTATGCTATGCTTGGACTGGTGTGCCTCCTTCTTGGTTGTCTCGGCTTGTGTGTCTATCTGTTGCGGCGTGAGCTTCCGCACAGCAGACGCATCTCATCGGGCGAGCCCTCTTATGGTTTATGACAAAAGTGGTTTCGTTGGACGACCATCTTTGGACGAAACGCCAAGTATGGGGCTGACACGAGCGTGGCCAATGTCGAGTCCTGGCGCAAAGGTGGTCGAACAGCGAAACGTGAGCAAAGAGAAAGAGAAAGAGAAAGCGAAGCAGCTCCGGGTAACCGGATGCGACGTCCAAGACAGCTGCAACCGTACGATGAGCCATCAACGGGCAACAAGGCTACAAACGTTGCCCGAGTTGCCGGAACTGGAACTGGAGGTCGAGCAAGAGATGGTTGCGGCGACGGAGCAACAGCAAATGGAGATGAGGCAACTGTTGCGGAACTCATGGACACTGTCCGCAACAAATACGAGCAAAATGTGGCTATTAAGAACTGGCAATACCAGTTGACTTGTGATAAGTTTTAAGCATTACCAAAGAATCTATTTGAAGTGCAGCATATTGTATATGTTTAAGTATTTACTTATTTACCTTATAATTTCCTTGAATAAATATACACAATGCGACATTTTTAATTTGAACTGCGCGCGCATTTGTTGTGCATAACAGCCCTGTTTTCCATTGCTTTGCTTTCAATTCGATTGTACAGATAATTTGAGCGATATATCGGGACAGATTCAATTATCGATGCGGTCGTTACTTACATCGATACTTTCGTTGTTGTTCTTCAAATACACGTGCTGCACGCTGCTGATTAAAGGGATTTATTTTCTATAAATTTAAACCGAAATCATCTTAAAATGGGTTCAAGACGACCGCCAGACGTGCACATGTTTCCCTCGGACTTGGAGTTCGCAGTGTTTACACCAGAGGAGATTCGGAAACTGAGTGTGGTGAAAATAATAACTGGCCTCACATTTGATGCACTGGGACACGCAATTCCCGGTGGCCTATACGACATACGGTTGGGCCCCTATGGCCGCTGCATGGATCCTTGCGGCACATGCCTGAAAATGCAAGATTGTCCAGGACACATGGGACATATTGAGCTGGGTTCACTGGTGTACAATCCGTTCTTCATCAAACTGGTGCAGCGTTTATTGTGCATCTTCTGTCTACACTGTCACAAGCTGCAAATGAAAGGTGACTGGTTAAAAAAGTAATAAATATAATTAACTAATGCCCTTTCCATAGATCATGAAAGCGAGATTGTTATGCTTCAGTTGCGCCTGATTGACGCCGGTTATATTATTGAGGCGCAAGAACTGGAATTGTTCAAATCAGAGATTGTTTGCCAGAACACTGAGGAGCTAGTGAAACTGGACAATGGTGATGCTGTGCATCCGCGCATTGCAGCGGCCAACGAGCTGTTGGCCAAGAATGTGAGCAATGCTAGCAATTGTACTAAAACCAGCTGCTCCTTGCGCACAGCCATTACGCATGCTGCACTGCAGCGTGGCTCTAGCAAAAAGTGCCGACACTGCAACAAGTCCATGCGCTTTGTGCGCTATTTGCATCGCCGCCTTGTCTACTATGTGACTATCGCCGATATGAAGGAACGGTGAGTTTTTGACTATATTTCCCCAATTGCAGTTTTTGTAATTTATTTCATTACATTTCACAGGATCGGCGATGTGCCCGAAAGCAGTGGACAGAACAAGGTCATATTTGCGGATGAATGCCGTCGCTATCTACGAAAAATCTATGAAAACTATCCGCAGTTTCTTAAGCTGCTCGTACCCGTGCTGAACATGAACAGCAGCGAGTCAAGCACCAGCGACGATTACTCGCCCGTGGATATCTTTTTCATGGATACGATACCAGTTACGCCGCCGCGTGCCCGTCCGATGAATGTTATCAATGACATGATGAAAGGGAATCCACAGACGGATATCTATATAAACATAATTGAGAACAATCATGTGCTCAATGTGGTACTCAAGTTTATGAAGGGACAGCAAGAGAAACTGAGTGACCAAGCTAAAGCAGCCTATCAAAACTTGCGAGGCGCCAACAGTCACGAGAAGCTCTACAATGCCTGGCTGTCGTTGCAGAGCTCAGTGGATGTGCTTCTCGATGTCAACATGTCGCGCGACATTAAGTCTGCCGAGGGCCTTAAACAGGTGCTGGAAAAGAAGGAGGGTCTCATACGCAAACATATGATGGGCAAACGTGTTAATTACGCTGCACGTACTGTTATCACTCCCGATCCCAATATCGATGTGGATGAGATCGGTATACCAGACATATTTGCGCGCAAGCTTTCCTATCCAGTGCCGGTCACCGAATGGAATGTCATTGAGTTGCGCAAGATGGTCATGAATGGACCCGATGTGCATCCGGGCGCCAACTACATACAAGATAGCAAAGGCGTGACCACATTCATACCCGCCGACAATGCGGCCAAGCGCGCCAGCATGGCTAAACTGTTACTGTCCAATCCAAAGGATGGCGTCAAGATTGTCCACCGCCATGTCCTAAATGGTGATGTGTTGCTGCTCAATCGTCAGCCCTCGCTCCACAAGCCTTCCATAATGGCGCACAAAGCTCGCATATTGCATGGCGAAAAGACTTTTCGCCTTCACTATTCCAACTGCAAGGCATACAATGCAGATTTCGATGGTGACGAGATGAATGCGCATTATCCACAAAGCGAAGTGGCACGTGCTGAGGCCTACAATCTAGTGAACGTGGCCAGCAACTACCTGGTGCCCAAGGATGGTACTCCGCTAGGTGGTCTTATCCAGGATCAGGTCATTTCGGGTGTGAAGTTGTCCATACGCGGTCGCTTCTTTAACCGCGAAGACTATCAGCAGCTGGTTTTCCAGGGCCTGTCACATCTTAAAGGCGAAGTCAAGTTGCTGCCTCCGACCATACTGAAGCCCGCAGTATTGTGGTCGGGTAAGCAAGTACTTTCGACCATAATTATTAATCTGATACCGGATGGATATGAGCGCATCAACTTGGATTCTTTTGCCAAAATTGGCGGCAAGGTAAGTTAAGTTATGCTATGGTAATTCATATTTACTAATCCACTTCTTTCTTGCAGAACTGGAATGTGGCCAAGCCACGTATTCCATTGTGTGGATCAACTCCCCTGGAGCAAGAGCTGAGCGAGAGTCAAGTGCAAATACGTAAGGGTGAGCTTCTTGTGGGCGTGCTGGACAAGCAACAATATGGCGCAACCACTTTTGGTCTGATCCACTGCATGTACGAGCTGTATGGCGGCGACGTATCCACTCGCCTGCTTACCGCCTTCACAAAGGTATTCACCTTCTTCCTGCAGCTCGAGGGCTTCACGTTGGGCGTCAAAGATATTTTGGTAACCGAAGAGGCAGATCGCAAGCGTCGCAAGATCATCAAAGAGTGCCGCGCTGTGGGCAGCAGCGCCGTTGCTGCTGCTCTGGAGTTGGACGATGTGCCGCCACTCGATGAGCTGGCCGAACAAATGGAAGCGGCTTATGTTAAGGATGCCAAATTTCGGGTATTGCTCGATCGCAAATACAAATCGATGTTAGATGGCTACACAAATGACATTAACAAGTGAGTAGCAGATCCGCATTTAATATATTAAGGTTGAAACTATATTGTCTTTAATTTATTTTAGAACTTGTTTGCCTGGTGGGTTAATCAGCAAGTTTCCATCAAACAATCTACAGTTGATGGTTTTGTCTGGTGCCAAAGGCTCCATGGTTAACACCATGCAAATCTCTTGCCTGCTAGGCCAAATTGAGCTGGAAGGTAAACGACCGCCGCTGATGATATCTGGGAAATCTTTGCCTAGTTTTACCTCATTTGAGACATCACCGAAATCGGGCGGCTTTATTGATGGACGCTTTATGACAGGCATACAGCCACAGGACTTTTTCTTTCACTGCATGGCTGGTCGTGAAGTAAGTTTAGAATTTGTATATGAGAGATAGCTTAATAACTGATTCTTCTTCACAACAGGGTCTCATCGATACAGCTGTAAAAACCTCTCGTTCCGGTTATCTGCAGCGCTGTTTAATCAAGCACTTGGAGGGATTAAACGTACATTATGATCTTACTGTGCGCGATAGTGACAATAGTGTGGTGCAGTTTCTTTACGGCGAGGATGGCTTGGACATATTAAAGTCCAAGTTCTTTAACGGAAACTTTTGTGCTGATTTTCTTACACAAAATGCTAAAGCTATTTTGCGGCCCAGCCAGCTGCAGCTGATGAAGGATGAAGAGTGCCTGGCTAAAGTGCAGCGCCATGAGAAACATATTCGAAGCTGGCATAAAAAGAAGCCAGCCAAATTGTATGCGGCATTTACTCACTTTTCGAAGGAACTTCGTAACGATGTGGAAGTTGAGCGACCCAATGAGATAAATAGCAAGACCGGGCGCAGACGGTTCGATGAGGGTCTGCTAAAGCTGTGGAAGAATGCGGATGCCGAAGACAAAGCACTGTATCGCAAGAAATATGCACGCTGTCCTGATCCCAGCGTAGCCGTTTACAAGCAAGATAACTACTATGGATCAGTTTCGGAGCGCACGAGGCAATTAATCGATGGCTATGCGATTAAACATCCGGAACAGAAACATATCATATCCGATATTATGCACATGAAGACAATAAAGGCGCTGGCATCGCCTGGCGAACCGGTGGGTCTGATTGCAGCTCAGTCGATTGGCGAGCCATCCACCCAGATGACATTGAATACTTTCCATTTTGCCGGTCGTGGTGAAATGAACGTTACTTTGGGTATACCGCGCTTGCGCGAAATTCTAATGTTGGCCTCCTCAAACATTAAGACGCCATCAATGGATATACCAATCAAGCCGGGACAGCAAGCTAATGCGGAGAAGCTGCGCATATCGCTCAACTGTGTGACCCTAGCCAGTTTGCTGGAATGTAAGTTATATTATAACAATTGCATACAACAAATGATTTGATATACATATATTTGCTTTTCTATCACCATATAGCCGTGCACATCAACACAAGCTTAACGTTGGAACCAGAACGAGCATATGTGTACGACTTGCACTTTAAATTCCTCCCACGTGAGATGTACAAGGAGGATTTCAGTGTGCGACCGAAACGTATTATCAAATACATGCATCAGACATACTTCAAGCAACTTATTCGCGCTATTCTAAAGGTGTCCAATGCCAAGAAAACTTCGAAAATGTAAGCCGTATTTGACTTTTGACCAAACTCAGCATTAACCTTCCTTAATAATTCCGCAGTGTCGTGGTAGATGACAAAAAGGAGAGTGGTAACAGACAGGACGAAGAAAATGATCATGATTTAGATGCTGGTGATGATGTTGGTGCCCAAAATCCAGCAGACAATGATGACGATTCGTCAGATGATGGCGTAAGAAAAAACTTTTATAGTTAAAGCCAGCAAAATCTAATGTAACGAATCTAATCGGCTTTAGGGTGACGATGATGCGACTGGCATTAAGCTCAAGCAGCGTAAAACCGACGAAAATGACTATGACGACCCGGACGATGTTGAAGAAATTATAGATGCCAATGGTAAATATAGTTTATTCATTAAAAAATGTATTAATTTATATATTATTATATTTATTTATAGACGATGAAGACGATCACGACGAAGAGGAAGGAGACGTAAATGAAGCGCCGAATGAAGAAAATAACGAAGTGGATGACAAATCGGTGGAAAAGCTACTTAGCAACCAAATGGTACAGGATTACACCTACGACAAAGAGCATCATCTTTGGTGCCAAGTGAAGCTTAACCTTAGCGTACGCTATCAGAAGCCTGATCTGACCTCCATCATACGTGAACTGGCCGCCAAAAGCATTGTGCATCAGGTGCCGCATATAAAGCGTGCTATCATCTACAAGGGCAATGACGATGAGCAACTGCTGAAAACGGATGGCATTAACATTGGTGAAATGTTCCAGCACAACAAAATCTTGGATCTGAATCGTTTGTATTCGAACGATATTCATGCTATAGCACGCACATATGGCATCGAAGCTGCGGCCCAGGTTATTGTCAAGGAAGTTAGCAATGTGTTCAAGGTTTATGGAATTACCGTGGATCGGAGGCATTTGTCACTGATTGCTGACTACATGACTTTTGACGGCACTTTCCAGCCGCTTTCACGCAAAGGCATGGAACACTCTTCTTCGCCGTTACAGCAAATGTCTTTTGAATCCAGCTTGCAGTTTCTGCGCAGTGCTGCTGGCTTTGGTCGCCCTGACGAGCTAAACTCACCATCAAGTCGTCTAATGGTGGGCCTACCTGTACGAAACGGCACCGGTGCCTTTGAATTGTTGACCAGAATATGCTAATTAATAATTGCAATTTGTTTAAATAAATACCGGCTCCATTTTAAGCCAATAATCGATACTTTTAACTTAAAGATAGTTTTAATCGATAGATTCGAAAACAGCTGATTAAATTTGGTGAATATTACCATCTCTAACTGTCATTAAAACAATAATATTTTTCATACAGCAGAATTTTATAAAATTATAATTAAAATACAAAATGTTGAGTTCAATGGTAAAAGAGCACCATTCTAAACAATCAAAGCGCAAGCAGGATCAAGAAGTGCGTCGTAAAGAAGCCATTGAAGCTTCCAACGAACTAACTCAGGCTCTAGTTGACCATCTGAATGTGGGGTAAGCGAACTTAGCAGAAATTTCTCTGTATATTATACTCATATATATACATATATATATGTATATATATTTTTTTTTTTAAATAGAGTGGCGCAAGCATATTTAAATCAAAAGCGTTTAGATGTAGAAGCCAAACAATTGCATGTAGGTGCTACTAACTTTGCCAAACAGACGCATCAGTGGCTGCAATTAATTGACAACTTCAGTAGCGCTCTGAAGGAACTCGGAGATGTTGAGAACTGGGCGCGAAGCATTGAAGGAGATATGCAGGTTATACAGCAAACCCTGGAGTTAGCCTACAAAACGTCTCGTGCAACGCAGGCCACGACAAGTACTGCGTCAACGTCAGTGAAGTCTTCTGCAGGAGCATCAGATGCAGCCAACCCATGATTTAGTTCTTCGTAGATGATAAATATCAAACAAGCGAACCGCCACATGAACTGATTTGTAGTTATTTTTATAATTTAATTTATTGTACAATTACCATAAAAATATTAACAGTGTATGAAATTGGTGCGTTTACCAACAAATGCATTTAAATACATATTGCACACGTACAGCACATTTAACATGTTATTTAGTATATACTAAAAAGTTATTTGTTAGTTTGATTAGTTTATTGTACGTAAGTTTGCTTTTAAAATACATATCACAATGTGTTCTACGCGTGTTAAGTTACGAAGATGGAACGCGTAATATACACGGATGCTTTCTATGTGGTGGCAACATTCTACAAAACGTACGGACAAAATATCATTTAATTAGGGTTATGCGAGATGGAAACTATATAATATTAATTATACAGATATTGCTGTCAAACCATTATGGATTAAGTGTAGGGATTTAAAAGCAACACAATTCAGTCTATATCCTCGTGCTGGGCTGGGCCTATGCTTTTGTTGTGCTTGGGAACTTGTCATTTATTCCCAAGCAAACATTCATCGGCACATTAGTAACGCGATTGAATGCGAGCAGCTGAAATGAAAAAAAGGACATACAATTAAACTTGTTAATTTTAAATGTAATAATTTATCTGCTGACTTACGCTTGCGTGGAGAGCGTGAACGAGAGAAGCTGCGGTTGCGAGAACTGCTACGTTCGTAACCATGACGGCTGCGATATCTACGACGATTTGATGGCGATAATGAGGACGACTCTTCGCGTTGGCGACGTCGCGAACGATAGCTATCTCGATTGTTATAGTCACGCTCACGAGAACGTCTTCCCAGTAGACTGCAACATAATAGCGTCAATAATGACAATTATATTTCAAATATGTATAGAAAGCAATTGTACAAACCGTGATGGACGTCCCATGTATACACCAGGTGTAGGCGTGTGTGCACGTTGTGTTATAGAATAGTCGACGCGTATACGGCGACCATCCACATCCATTCCTGTGCAGGCATCCTTGGCAACGCGTGCATCACTGAGATTTTCAAAGTAAATGAAGCAAAAGCCGCGAGAACGATGTGTCTGTAAGAGTTGTTAGTACACATTGTAAGCTATCAACGGTAATATTTTAATATAGTGAACTCCCTTAATCCTTTTAAGTGACATTAATGATAACTTTTCTAAGAGAAGTCAAATTGAAAATGTCAAATTCATGGTTTTTGGACTTATCGATAAATAATTGAACATCGGGCAATGGAAAAATGGTCAGATATTTTATGAATACGTCAATGGGATGTTACAGCAAGCCTTTAGTGATTTGCTAGTAACTCACATAGCAAACACTCATTATTGCTGTATATATATATATATGCTGTAGCCAAAAAAAAAAAAACGGCAATTGGAAAATGCTTGTTTCCAGTGGCTCATAGATAGATTTTGGCATTTTGTTAATAATGTTGATTTGACAATTTGACATACTTGAGCATCGATGACCATTTGGATGCGTTGAATGGGCCCAAATTTATTAAACAATTCACGCACTTTCTGCTCAGTGGTGTTAGTATTTAAGCCAAAAACTCCAATACAGCGGCTAGCCTGTGGATGATCCTAAAACAGGATGTTGTCAACAAAACTGAACATTAGAAATTGTTTTTAAATTGGCGCTACTTACGCGTGCCTGGCGCATGCGTTGGCGATCGCGAGAGTTGCGGCCCGAATAATGACGCACTGAAGAATCTGACCCAGAGCGCGAACGCCGACGATGTTGAGAATTCGATTTTGAATTGTAGTGACGGCTTCCATAGACTTCACCGTCCGACCTTGAATAGGAATAGGTTAAATTTTCAGTTGGTTTTGCAGGCTGTGCATCTTGATTGTAAAAATGTGTGATTCGGTTTTTTTGACACTTGAATATTTGAATTGGACTGCTGTGAGATTTCTATACGATTCACCACATTGCGCTGAATCAAATTTGCCCTTTCTCTGAAATAATGTAAATAGTTTACTTCATATTTTTCTTACATTTTCAAATTATTTTTTCTTCTTATATTTTTTGGCAAAAACTGAGAGAGAGAACCTTCTCGCTTGAAAGGCTAAACCAAATGAAATATTCCGGTTGACAGTTTAATAGATAATGAAAATATTTCGCCTGCTGAGATGGGCGCCTGTCAATCTTTACTCGATACTCAATTTCTCATTCGATACTCACCGATTCTGACAGGAACGGAAACTGTTCGAGGACGCCGACGACGCCGACGACCCAGAGGATGAATTGTCAGAACTGAAAGAAGTTTGTAATATTTGAGTGTATACAGCTTTATACAAATACCAGCTAAAGTGTATACCTGTATCCACTATTGTGCTTATCAACTCGTTCTAAATGTAAACATTCCTTTGCCCTCGGGTTAAGGAGCCCTCTGGACTAATGTGGGTACGAACATTTAGCGCATATTGGGAACACTTTTATAAGATCCGTAAAATGGCATATTTGCTTCCGTACTTACCATGTTAAAGGGCGCAAAAATATTAATAGTAACCAATAGAATCAATTCCTATTACGGTTTATACGCTTTAAATCCAATGTCAGCAAGAAAGCATACAGAAACTACCAGGGCTGCACTCTCACTTTCGATATCGATATTACAAACGATTGAAAAAAATAGTGGCCGCACTATTTATGGTATTTTTTTGTCTCATGACCAAACATCTAGTGTTCAAAATATTTAAATCTAATAATTTTAATATATATCATATTATAAGGCATGTAATCATTTACTTTTATAATAGCAATATAATCAATTATGTAAAATATTTTTCTTTTATTGTAAATTGTATATGAATCACAGTTTGTAAATATTAAATTACTATATACCTAATTATTAGTAGTATTTACCGAAGGAATCGTGTTTCATGCAAATGTAATTGTAAAGCATTTTTCTCTCATCATTATACAGTTCAGTAATCATTTTAAGCATACGATCGTCGTTGTAAGGACTTTTTGGTGGAGCCTCCAAAATATTGCCTTTCACATACCATTTCTTATCTTGAAAGTGTCTTTTTATTCTGTCACGCAATCCCACGCCACTAAAAGTAGGTTTACGAAATATTTCACACATATTCTTTTTGCCGTATTTGTGGAAAATGCGATTAAGGGTTTCATCGACCTCTGGCTGCTTGGCATAATAGATGTACCACAATTTGCGCCCCGGCGATCGGAGGTCAGTGAGATTTAGCACTCCCAAATACTCAATAATTGAGGGATCACATTTAGACGTCTCTTCAGTTTGCTTGACGTAAAACATGCGGTGCAAATATTTCTCAAATTCATCATCAAAATTACTAACTGAAAAATAAAAATTAATTGTATTGACTTAGTTACTTTATTTTATGTTACTTACCATTTGACGCCATTATTTACGTGGGCAGGAAAACTATGTTTCTCGTTCGGTACTCAAATTGTACTTCTTTGATTAGTGGCTTGCTTGAGCTTAAATAGCTAATGTCGTCATTTCAATTTATATGAAATATTTTTGAAAGCTTCGACTTTAATGTTTGTTTCACAAGTTTGTTGGCCAAAAGCTGCCACTAAATAAGTATCGATACTTTATTTGTGCCAGATTGCATTAGAAACTTTTGTTTATTTTCTGATTAGAGGTAGAATTTTATTTTGTTAAACTTGTAAATGAAAACATATATACAATTTTATTGTAATTTATATTTATATTATAAGCCTCTTATTTTTCCTCGAGTTTTAATTGTAGCAAAAATTGTTGGTAGTCAAATGCGGCGATGAAAGTATAATAGACATAATGCTGAATTATTCTTTTTGTGCAGTATGGCAAAGTTGATTAGATTATTTCAGCCGGTTTATGGCTTTATCAATTTCGTTAGGTAGCATATAGACATTGGGGTATTTCTTATAGCATTCTCTATTATTAAAAATAGTTAAGTATTTTATCAAAAACATATTATAATGTAGTATTAATTTAATTGTAAATATATGATTCACAGACTTTTGATATACATATACAAATAACAAATAGGAATCCCCATTAATGGAAGTACCTCTTCTGTTCATTATATTTCATACACAAGAAGTTATAAAGCATTCTTTGCTCTTCATTGTGAAGTTCTGTTATTATTTTGATCATTTGATCGTTGTTGAAAGAGCTTTTCGCTGGAGCCTCTAGTAAATTGCCTTTCACAAGCCATTTTCTATCTTGAAAATAAGATTTTACTCTGGTACGCAATGCAACCCCGCTAAATGTATGTTTCCGAAATATTTCACACATATTCTTTTTGCCGTATTTGTGGAATATACGGTTTAGGGTATCATCGACCTCTGGTTGCTTGGCATAATAGATATACCACAATTTGCGTTCCGGTGATCGAATGTCAGTTAGGCTAAGAACTCCAAAATGTTCAACAATTGATTCATCACACTTGGACTTCACATCACATGGCTTGATACGGAACATTTGGTGCAAGTATTTCTCAAATTTACCATCGAAATCAATATCTGAAAAGTTACTCATTAAATCAGTCAAATATATCACGTTATTGAGTCATTTTTCTTTTGTTGATTTTTTTAATTACCATTTGAAGCCATTATTGGTTATTTCGGTTGAAATAAATTGTTTCTTTTTGGTATGTAACTGGTATGCTTGAGTGTTGCTATTTGTACGTACAGCTGGCTTATGCTTAAATAACTCACGTCGTCATTTCACTTTATATGAAATATTCGGAAAGCTTCGATTTTGTTTATTTCATACATTTTGTTAACCAAAAGCTGCCACTGAGCAGCTTAGTATCGATACTCAGCGTGTTTAAGCGTTGCCAGACTGATGTATTCTGAATTCAGTGGCACACTTGTAAACAAAAACAAAAGTGTTTGTTACGTTAACATATAAAAAATTATAAATATTCTTTAATTTTAATTATAATAATTCAGATATAACAAAAACAACTATTCTTGAAATAAACCATAATTTAAAATTGTTAAGGTCTAATAACAAATATATTTTATTTCTGAAAGGTTTTCATTTATTAGTAAATATTTCAATAATGGATCAATAACAGATAAATACAATTTGTTACTTTAATTGTAAATATATGAATCACAGATTTTTATGGATATTAAAAAACGGAATAGGAATCCTATTAGTAAAAGTACTCCCTGACTCCATTATGTTTCATACACAAGAAACTATACAGCATTTTCCGTTCCTCCTGGTGCAGCTCTGTTATTATTTTAATCATTTGATCGTTGTTGAAAGAGCTTTTCGCTGGAGCCTCTAGTAAATTTCCTTTCACATGCCACTTCTTATCATCAAAGTACGCTTTTACTCTGGCACGCAATGCAACCCCGCTAAATGTATGTTTCCGAAATATTTCACACATATTCTTTTTGCCGTATTTGTGGAATATACGGTTTAGAGTTTCATCGACCTCTGGTTGCTTGGCATAATAGATATACCACAATTTGCGCTCTGGCGAACGGATGTCAGTTAGACTTAGAACTCCAAAATACTCTAGCACTGACGGATCACATTTAGATGTTTCTTTACTTGGCGTGATGCAGAATTTTTTATGCCAATATACCTCAAATTCGTCATCAAAGTTTTTACTGACTGAAACAAATAATATAGAATTTGATTAGTTACACTGGATGATTGAATTAACTTATTTACCTTCAGAAGCCATTTTTTTTTTTTTGTAAGAGTAAGAAATTTGGCTTTTACCCTTGCTCGTAAATGGGATTTATTTGAAATATGTATTATTTGTTCAATGTAATTTATACAAAATATGCGGAAAGCTTAGACTAATTATATTTCACAACTGAAGCGATGCCAGACCTCATAGGTATCGATGCCAAAATAGAGTCTGCCAGATTCTCTTAGACTGTGCAAACAGCTGTTTTTGCTGCTACTTGCTCAATTTGTTATTTAACCAGCAACTTTCAATACAAGAAATGCAAAACTGCATTAATCTTTTGTCGCTTTCAGTAAAGTGCAATGTACGAGCTATTAGTACAACTGCGCCAGTGGCCGGTAAACGCAACTTCCGTAAATTCAATGTCTATAGTAAGCGTGGAACACGTGTGGTAAAAGAAGCGCAACGGACCATGGCCAATCCACCGGTGGCCATACAGAAACGAGGAGTTCGAGATACAGGCATTACAGTAAATGGTCAATATGTGGAAATACCTGAAAAAATACCCGACATCATTGTGCCAGATTTAACCGGTTGTAAGCTGAAGCCATATGTATCGTACAAAGCCCCCGAAGTAATTCAATCTGAATTCACTAGCTTGGATCTCTTCAACGCTATCTATTCAGAAAAGATTATGGCCGACTACACAGCTGGCAAGTTACAGGCCGATGGCAGCTCGAAGGAACCGTCAGCCCATGAACAGCTAACACCGGAGGAAGCTCTGATGCGAGCGCGGAAAACTGGCAGTGATATTTTTTAAGACATTTGTAAGCTTTTATTGTTTATAATTTGTTAAATTAACGTACGCACTTATTGCTCCATATACTTTTGACGATAATTGTAAAGTTTGCGGAGCCACTTCTCTGCTTTTAGTTCTGAATCGCCCAAAAACTGAAATGAAATTTTTGAAGTATGAGAGACGCAAATAAAACTAAAATAAAACTCACATTTGGATGAAATAATTCGTCTTCTTTTGCTGGTACAATTTCGCTTGGTTTGGGCACGGTTATAGTTTCCTTATTTAAGTCAATAATTACTTTGTCCTTTTCCGGTGCCTCTCGGTCGCGTGCACTGAAAAATGCACTTGGCTTGAATGTATCCTCGTCAATGGTTTCCAGAGCTTTCTGTACTTTGGCATCCAATAAATCAATGCCTTTGACAGCTGCTGTAGAGGTGCTGGCCGGTCGTATAGAACTTTCTGAGCTGGGTGCTCGGGTCGTGCGTTGTGATACTGATCTTGATTTTGATTTTCGGGAATCGATGTCTCTACTCTTGCTTTGTCGGCTTCGTGAGCTGCTGCGGGAACTATGCGGAGTTGTGCTACGTGATGAACTACGGCTACTGCTGCGACTGCGTCTGTAATACTTCTTCGCTTTCTTCGACTTTTTCTTCTTTGATTTTGATCTATTCCTATTGCTGCGAGACGGAGATTTCGACTTGGAGCGGTACCGCTCTCTATCCCTTTCACGGTTCCTGTCCCGATCTCGTTCTCGTTCGCGATCCCGATCCCGATCCCGATCACGTTCTCGATCTCTTTCCCGCTCTCGGTCTCGTTCGCGTCTCTCTCGCATTTTATATTTACTTTTGAATGCGGCTTGTCCTAATAAACAATTCTAAACTAAACTGTTAATTAACAGTGACGCTAGGTCTGTTATAACAGTATGAAACGATGTTGTTAACAGTATGAAACGATACAAATATTAAATCTATCTTTAAATAAATTGATCTATATTTTTCGATTTGTTAACGTGCATATGCTTAAAGATAAAAAAAGTTATTTTTATTTAAAAAAAAAAATCAATTTCAAATGCGCTAAGAAAGTAAACAAATTTCATTTGAAAAGCATTATGTTAATTGGAGGAGTAACTCTGCTTAACGTACTGTAAAAATTAACTATTCACAATTGAGAGATTTTGTAATAATTTGGTCAAAAGGGAAATTTTTAACAGCATGTTGGCGGGAAGCTACAGAATTCAATAAAATAAATATGTACTGCAATAATCAAGATCTTGACGCACAATGTTTTATCAACTACGACATACGATTTCTATTTATATACAAATTATGCCGAGTTTTTCCAAATCAAACAATTCTGTTTGTTATAAATCAGGAAGACTTACATGTCCACTGGTTATCTTATAATATATATGATTGCACCTTTATCATTTTATATTGGCTGATTAAGCTGACCAGGAGGTATATAAGTGATAGTTGAACTTCACATGATCACACTATAATTGCAGCGGTCAATAGTATCAGTTAATAGTGTTAAAAATGTGGCTTCTACGATTATTGACAGCTCAGCTCTTTCTGACTCTCATCGTGACAGCTTTGCCTTCGAATGCTGGCCGAAGCAGTTCCACGACAACGGTAAATTAAAATTAAATTTCACATAATTGCAGTCAGCTAACATATTATCCATTAGGTGACTATTGTAAAAAAATATGGTTATCCGATTGAGGAACATCAAGTCCAGACATCCGATGGATATCTTCTAACAATGCATCGCATACCCTACTCCAAGAATACGGGCGATGATGGCCATCGTCCAGTTGTGTTCCTCATGCACGGTCTGCTCTGCTCCTCATCTGACTGGGTGCTCAGTGGCCCCACTAATGGCTTGGCCTTCATTCTATCTGATGCTGGCTATGATGTCTGGATGGGCAATGCTCGCGGCAACACCTACTCGAGGAAGCATGCCGACAAGTCTCCACTGTTCCAGCCTTTCTGGAACTTTGAATGGCATGACATTGGCATCTATGACTTGCCAGCCATGATGGACTATGTCCTCTATCATACGGGCGAGGATCAGTTGCAGTATGTCGGTCACTCGCAGGGCACAACCTCGTTCTTTGTGTTGAATTCGATGATCAAGAGATTCAGGAGCCGCATTCGCTCGGCTCATTTACTGGCACCAGTTGCCTGGATGGGTCACATGGAAAGTCCACTGGCCAAGGTGGCAGGACCACTATTTGGACAGCCCAATATGCTTATTGAGCTATTCGGAAGCGCCGAATTCATGCCCAACACCAAGGCTATGGAGCTTATGGGCTCATTGCTCTGCAGCGATGCTGCAATATCCCAGGTGATATGTTCCAATGTGCTCTTCTTGATGGGAGGCTGGAACTCGCCGTATTTGAACGAGTCCATGATTCCCGATATTATGGCCACAACGCCGGCTGGCTGCTCGATCAATCAAATGTTCCATTACCTGCAGGAGTACAATTCAGGACATTTCCGTCAGTTCGACTTAGGCTCGATCAGAAACAAGAAGGAATATGGCAGCAAGACACCGCCAGACTACGATGTCGCTGGCATTGATGTGCCCATCTATCTGTACTACAGTGATAACGACTATTTCGCCAGTCTCATTGATGTGGATAAGCTACGGGCGACATTGGATGAAAAGTCGCTGAAACGTGCGTATCGCTTGCCCGAGGTAAAGTGGAATCATTTGGACTTCCTTTGGGGCCTGAACATCAAGGAAATACTTTATGACCGAGTTCTTGATGACATTCAAAATGCGTAATATACAATAATAATAATAAAGACAGTTTTTAACGAGAATTATATCATTTGTATTTTCTACTGAGAGTCGGGTATATTTATTTATATTTTATTACGGACTATCTTTTTCCCTTTAATATAATGCATATTTAAATATAATGCATATTTTCCATTGGTTTTGAAAACATCATGATATATTGACATACTTGTTTATGATATACGTATAAATTTAGTAAACATTTATCAATATTTTATGACTTGAAAATATTTACAGTTGTATTTCATTTCCTATTGATTGTAAATATGTATATGGCAGCTCTTAAATGATAACAATAGAAGGCCCTGAATGACATACCGGGGGGTCAAGTTATCTGATTTGATGTCAATACATGAAAGTTCGGAAATTTGTAGAAGACTTTGAACTAATCTAATCTATCTAACGACTAAGTAATGAAGTGTACTAATTATATCTTCGTATAAAAACAACTTTTCTCGTTAAGAAAACTTAAATACTGAGAGTAAATGAATTAATTTAATGTGACATTCTAAAGTCGTTAGTATAAAAAAAGCATACATATATACAAATCGTTGATTATGAAAAAATGATACTGAATATATTAAATATATTTATTATTATTTATTATATATATAATTTATTAAAAAAAAAAAAATTAGTAACCAAATTGTCATTAACATGACAAATTTAAAATTATGTTATTCGAGTTTTCTGTGTAATGCAACTCTGCAATTCATATTATATTTTTCGATATTTTTATGCCCATTTGCAAATCTGGTCACACTAAGCATGCAGGTACATCCACGGTACAGCCTCGGCGAAAAAAGTGTATTGTCCAATTAAACTCAGTTATTATATTGACTAAATAACGTATCAAAACTGTGCCCAGTGCGTTGGGAAAGATGACGCGCATAACTAGAAGTGACATATCGCTCGATATGGAGTGCTGGGTCGAGGAGCTATCACCAGCCCAGTTAGCTTACTACGAGAAAATCACAAATGAGCACAACGCTGTGAAAAATGCGCTCAAATCTGCCGTCAGTGCCAACGAGGGCAAGGAGCTGTTTAATGGTCAAGTGTTTCAGGCATACTCCTTCAAAGGTAAGGTGCTGCAGGAGCTGAAGGAGGCTACGTTGCCAAAGAAGCCGCCAAAGCCAGAAGCACCACCGCCAACCACTGCTGCTACTGGTGGCAGTGGTTCAGGGCGGGGGCGTGGTCGACCACGTCTAGCTTCGAACATTGCTTACTTGGAGTCATCCGACGAGGGCGATGACGATGTGCCGCTGGCTAAGCGTCTAGCTCTATCTGCCGGTAAAAAGGCTGTTGCTGCTGCCGTCAACCCGGCACCTGCCTCATCGAAAGCAGGGAAGAAGTCAGGGGCAACTTCTGCTGTATCGCCTACTGGCAAGTCTTCGCCACTACTTAAAGGTGGCAAAGGATCCGGTTTAGGATCTGGTGGCAAGCTATCAGGTTCTGGCGAAGCTCCCCCCAAAAACTTTCGTCCTGCAGAGGTCAATTCAGTGGGTGGTCTGGTGGTGGGCAGCAACGATGACAGTACGAAAGATAGTAAGGATGCAAAAGATGGCAAGGATACGAAAATGCAGGGCAAAACATACCCATCTCTGGTTGTGCTGGCCAAGCCCTTCCTCAAAGTTAAAGATATGGCAGCCACGCGCAGCAAACTGGACTCCAAAGTCAAGTTGGTACTTATGTTGACACCAAATAAGTTCTGCGAGTGGTTGCTCCAAGAAGGCTTGCTGCGTGCCCAGCAGCACTGCATTAATCATCGCAATAGCGAACTGAAACTAGGTGAGCATAACTTGTACTAATGACCTTTAAAAATCTCTAGATTAACAGCACATCTGACTTACATTCATCGCATTTATCCTAGGCGTTTACTCTGATATCAGCAAGTTCCCCTATACCGGAGGCTATGTGTGGATCAGCGAATGCTGCCCATACCGGTTCGTTTCTGTGTTCAATAACTCCATATTCGAAGGGGCTCAACATCCGCCAACATTTCTGCTTAAGCTGATATATCATTGGGCCTGCCAGACCAGCATCCAGAACGTTGTACAGTGGGTGAAGGTGGACAGCGTCTACATCAAAGGCATTTATACGTGGCTTCGTGCTATCTGCACTCTAGCGGTGCATCAAAAGTGCAAGAAACTAGGCGGCCCCGGCAAGTTTGTGGAGGTGCGTTCGAACAGTTGCCCCAAATGTGTTTTTATTAATATATATATATATATATATATATATATATATATATATATAATATTGTGCTATTCAGGTGGGCGTCATCTCATTGGGCACCACGTCTCAGGATGGCGCGCAACGTCAAGTAAAGGTGGAAGTGCTTGGCGTTTACGATTATTCAGATAAATCCATACGGCTGCGTGCCGTAGAACCAATTACCGATGGTGATCGCAACTATAAAAAGCGCTTCCAGGTACATACAGTATATATGATTTTTGATTTGTATACCTTCTCTAAAAATATTCTAAATTTCCAGGCAATTTTAGAGCCACTTTCCCGATGGGTGCACAAAGACAGCACAATTTGCATAGATTTGACTGTAGATAAGATAACACTTTTCAGCATGGGCTTCAAGAATATAGTACAGGCCGCAGCCACTGACAATGCGGCGAAGCATAATAATTCGGCGGTCATGGAATATTTGCGTCGCATTGTACCACGCATGTTCCAGAACACTCTTTCGTTGCTGTCGCGCCAAATGATACAACAGTTTCTGGACGAGCTGGTCTGGCGTGAATCTTTTGGAACATATGCACTGCAAGCGTTCAATAATATTATCATACACATTGCTGAGCAGACACGCGTGACCACCAATGAGACCATTACACAGCGCCTGTATCAGGTGGGTATTAATAGAATCTACACAATTAATAAATTCAATTATACGAATACAACTCTATTCTACAGGTTGCAACGAATCCATTCAAAGACTGGAGCGTGTTGCCTCCCAATTATAAGGAAACACCGGCCAATGCCACACCCAAACGCCTCAAGAAACGTTAGTAAATCATCAATCAGCTAGTATGTAGGCCGTGATTAGTTGTAATAGTTAAATTTTATCATAGGGCAGCAGGAGCTGCGTTAGATGCCAAACCCGAATTATATTGTAATGCCTATGCGTTTTGTCACTCCAAAACGAATGTAATTTTGAATGTCCACACCAATCAATTCACATACTTAAATGTTTTAATATCCCTCTTTTTTCATCAATCCATTAACATCGAATGTTCATGAAAGTATATATATATTTCTTTATGCTTTTTACCATGTATGTAAATTTAATTATATTCGTGATATTTTTTAATGAGTCAGCATTTAAAAACTGATTTATAATTTTACTTTTGGCATTCTTAAAATGTGTTAACTTGTTCTAAAAAGCAGCAAACGAAATAAAAACTAACAACTGAAACTGATTATGAATATATACAAAACAATGTAAAACTGGTACTTTTTATTTGAATTAATTATGATTTTTGGAGTGATATAACGCATACAATGGCATTAACTTGATATTAAACATCCAACTACGATGGTGGGTCATGATGATTCCAAACATTTCCTAACAAAAATTGCAAAAAAAGACAAATTTTAAAATATCCTAAAGAGCGTCGTGGAAAAAAAAGAGTTCGTTAATAGTTGGATTATTTTAACCGTCCTTATCTTCTCGTTTTATAGCCATCAGCGATTCAGACTATGTGAATGCAAGCAAAGAATATTCAGCTAAAGTGAAGAAAGAAAAGGAGCGTGAGAAGGAAAAGGACGTTTTACCAGCTGGCAGCAAGCGTCGCGGCACCGTCAACACGCCTCCACCTGTGGCAGTCAGTAAGCCCGCAGCCAAGGCATCAGCTGGCACTAAGTTGCCATTGAAAGTAGGACCTGCAAAGACGAGTGCGCCAGTTGTTACGCCGGCCAAGGTGCCGGTCAAGAAGCCTAAGGAGACAAAGGAAGAGAAAGATAAGGTGCCGGTGGTTATCAAAAAGGAGGAAGACGAGCTCAAGGGCCTCGAGGAACTCTATTATGGCATTAGCGATGGCACCGAAGAGTTCTATGAGCATTTCCCGTATAGCTCGCCTCGAGCCAATCCAGCTGAGCTGACCCGAACAGTGGAGTGTCCGATTTGCTTAAACGGCGAAACCTACGACTCCAATGAGAAGCTACAAACTCATCTGGTATCGCACATCTCGCCCGAGGGCAAACAACATCAGTTCCAGTGTCTGTTTTGCCTGGAGAAGCACGCAACCGAATCTGTGCTGGCCAAGCACAACCAAATCATGCATCCTACCGAAACCAAGACAGATGGCTCACCATCCTATCATTGCTTGATTTGCCAGCAGCGCCACAATTCCTTGCATCTGCTCACCGCTCATCTACAGAAAGTGCACAGCACTCTGGAACTACCATACTGGTGTCAGTCCTGCGGCTATCGCTCCTCATCGCATCGCGACCTGGTTCGGCACTTTTACGACGATCACAAGAATCAAAACTTTTTGCAATGCCCCTACTGTCTCGATGTAAGTAAAATCTGAAGCTCTTCGTAATTAATCTGTTCATTAAACTAAATCAATTGCTTGTAGATCTTCTACTTCACCCACAAGGGCAAGGTTAATCAACTGCGTGTTGAGCACTATTTTATGCATTTGGATGAGCATGTGAACAAACGTGATCCTTCACTGCGCTGCCAGAAATGTTCGCTGAGCTTTTTGGAGAAGGGTGACTTAAAACAACACTCAGTCGTGCATCATGTCAGCATGACCAAGACGAATAGACCAGTTCGATTGCTGTTGAACAATTCACTTCTGATTCCGCCGCCCAAGGTTCGCACTCATCATCGCGAGCAGCCACCATTCTCGACATATAAACGACCAGTTTTCTTTGCTTTCCTTGAGGGCAAAACCTGCGCGGAGTGCAATACAGACATCGCCAGTGAAGAGACACATTACACGTATGTAATCATAATATCAACACTGTGACATTAAACTAACTCTCTTAATGCTCAACAGCGGTTGGCTGCACTGCGTCAAGTGCAATTATCAGACTTGCTGCGAACGCGCTCAGTTCCGCCATGGTGTAGATTGCAATGGTAACTTTGTGGATGCCATGGAAGTAAATTTGCCGCAGGAGATGCACTGCATTTGTGGCTTTGCCACCAGCAATGGCAACAAAATGGCACAGCATTTGGCTAGCTGCGGCTTGAGCACCTGTTACCCCAGCTTAGAAGCGGCCAGCGAGAATGCCGTCAAGCGTAATATGTTGGACATGTTGGGTTTGGTTCGTCGTGACGGTGAAACATCGGGCGAGGGTGGTGAAATGGGCGAAGGCGGCGATGATGCCATGGATGACAATAATGATATGTTGCCAACACCAGAAGATGACCAACAGCAACAGCAACAGTTGGAACATCAGCAGCAGCAGCAGCAGCCAGACGATCAACAACAGCAGCACATTCACCATCATCAGGAGCCACAACAAATGGATATGCAAACAGATGAACAGCAACCAGGGGCATATATTCCTCAGCCTGTACCTGAACCCATTTCCCATCTGGCCGAACAGCAACAGCAACAGCAGGAGCAGCAGCAGCAGCAAGTGCAACAACAGCAACATCAACAACATCAGCAACAACACCCGACGCCAATACAATTTGGCGAAATGGAGGCAGCGCCTGTAATGCTAGATCCTCAAGTTCAAGTTGCTGCCGATTACGCTCAGGTGTCTGTGGTGCAGCAGCAGCAGCAACAGCACCATCAACAGCAGCCATACGGTATGTCTGGCTACGGCCAGAGCGCGCTCTCAACAGACATTGATATGCCGCTAATTGGTGAGCTAGCTGAACCCAATGCGCCGCCAACACCCCAGTTTCTTGGCGAGGTGCATACTCCCATGTTCGATGCAGTTGCCGCAGCCGAGCAGCAACACTATCATGCCCAGCAGCAACAGCAGCATCTTCAGCACCATCATCACCATCACCCCCAATGATACAAGGCGATGGGCAAGCTTAAACCACGCGATTACACGCTGCCTTGGCAGAATTATTAGAAATAACCTCACCGATTTACAAACACATTCATGTATATTGTTGAGTATAAATTTTATTAAATTACATACATTACAATTTTGTAGATGAGCATCAAAATATTGCACAGTGAATATTGATTGATAATTTTAAAACTTTAAAAACATAATTTTAATTGTCCACATGTAATTCATAAAAAAAGAAACAAAATAAAATATAAATATGATAACCACAATTTTTTCTATTACTGCGAACAATTGTTGATTCAGTATGCACAGGACATTTACAGAGAGAACTTGATACATTTACAAATTGTTTTGTCTTACTGCTTAATAGACATTATTGTTATTGCGAAACCCTTAAAAAGTTATGGTCAGATGAAATCTGTAACAATTCTGATCTCTTATAGGTTTGCCCTCGGACTGTGCCAACTGGCAAACTCGAAATACTTATGTTGGTGAGATTGATTTTTACATGTTTGGAACTGTTCGATTATTGAGGTTGACTTTGCGATCTTGATCCTTGGTCATTTATTCTGTTGCCTTTGTTTTGATTTCAGCAAAGCGGAGAGTACTAGCGCTGTGTCCAGCTCCTGTTGTGTGCCCGGTTCGTTGTCAAGTGAAATTTCAGCAGCACGTTCATGGAAGCGCGCCAAAACGCGTGGGCGATAGTCTGTGAAAGAATTTACTTTTTAATTTAGTTCTAAGTCTAGTTATCAAGTTTGTTGCTTAAGTCTTTTGCTTCGTAGCATACATTAAGCTGGCTGCTACGATACATTGCTGCTACACACTTACCCACACTGCCTGCCAGAGGATTGCCAGTGAGGGATAGCGACTCCAGAAGCGGCAGATTAGCAACATAATCCACCTCATCCAACTGCTCGATAAGATTACAGCTCAAATCCAGATTGACCAAGGAGAGCAGCTTTCGCAATCCACTTATCGACTTGATTTTGTTCTGTGCCAGCTTTAAGGTCACAAGATTACCCATGCAGAGGTGCCAGTCAACACACTCGGCTATTAAATTGCCCGACAGCGAAAGTAGTTGCAGATGTGGAAGCTCTGCCAGATTCTGTATGGAGCGAATGCGATTTTGTTCCAGGATTAGACAACGCAGCTTGGGCGCAGTTCGTACGCTGCCATCGATTTGCGTTAGTAGATTGCCCGTCAAGTCCAGCTCGGTTAGCTCGTTCCACGCATCTGTGCTGAGCAAAGCATCGTCGCTAATCGTTGCTACAGAGTCCGGCAGAAGACTGGGCACATCGCAGTTCTTGTGCAGATTATCGCAAAGGAGCACTTGATTGATGTGGGTAATTGTGGTATTGTGTACACAAATTGTTTGTAAAGTCGGTTTCAATAGCTCTACGTCAACGATATTCTCGGTGGAGAGAGCCGAGAATTTGAGTGTTTTGAGATTGCGGAATGCATTCAAGTTGAAGCTTAAGCGATTCGGAATGATATTGCTGCGTCCAATCGGCACATCCACCGTATTGTAATCCTGAACAAAGCTGGCATTATCCTTAACAGGCGTTACGACCAGCGCTTCCAACTGCATGCTAAAGTCCAACACGTGGGAGAAGTCAAATTTGCCACCTTGCTCATTGTTAGGCGGACAGGGTAAGGCGAGGCGTTCACTGATGGCATATATCTGAGAAAATAAGAAAAATATTGATTATATTATATATGTACATTTTAAAATGATGTATATTATCATAAATATCAAAAAGTTATGACGAAAGTTTACTTTTAAGGAAAGCTTTTTCTGGTCACAGTTCGCACTCCTCATTCTTTAGGTACACCATAAGCAGCCTATAGAGCAATAATACTCCCATTAGTCTACGCTGCTCTTTTGTAAATTTGCTGTGGGCCACACCGAAGTAGACGCCCACACGTCTGTTGGTCAAATGATTAATGCCCAAGGCATCGATCATTGCTGCCTCACGGGTGTGTGCATCACTTGAGGAGATGCAATGAAAGCCGCGCAGCAATACAACGCCACGTTTCATCTGCCAAAGGTGGACTATAAGAGCCAGCTTTGGATCCTTGGCCAGTACGATTGGATTGACAGATTTCAATAGCTTTTGGGCCTGTCGCAAATGAACGAATGGACGCGTAGCCTTTCCCTTGCCCACATAGAAAATGGAGCGAAGAAACGTGAGCCACACGTCGACCTTGTGCATGCACTTGGCTCGATTCCTTAGTCCATCGGTTATGCGGGAATCAAGTAGCAAATAATTGAAAAAGATGCGCCTGCTTTGATCATGGTGGCAATGCCATCTTCTATGGCGTTTCACAAGATTGGAATGCTTTCTGATGTTTGCAAAACCCTTCTCCGACCGAAGAGTATATTGCAGCTCATAAGAAAAACTAGTCGAGGGCACGTGCATTACGCCTAAAGAGTACTTGATGCCGCGAATTTGAGCGAATTGATGTACGAGGGGACGGCTTCCGACCATGGTCAGTACGGCCACTAACAATTTATGCATCTTTTATAAAACATCTACCAATAAATACAAGTTTAAGTAAAACTTAAAAAAAATAAATAAATAAATAAATAAACTAAAAAGATATATGAATTTACTATGTAAAATAAATAAATAACAAATGCTAACTAAATACATTTTTTATTAGTAGAACTTACCTCCAGGGCAGAAAAGCTGTACTCCTTTTTGGCACTCAGCAATGCATCGCCACTTTCGTGAAACAGCTTGGCAAGATCTTGAAGCAGATAGATAATATCGTACTTGTTGAAATCCAAGAATTCGGCCAACAGTCGTGGCAGTTCATTGCGAAAATAAATCAGCAGCTCTTGCAAATAGGTTTCCAGTTGCTCGCGTCGCTGTTCTAAAAATGCAGGCTGCTTATTGCCCACAAGCTGAAAAATTAAATATTTAATTTAGTCTAAAACCTATGCTTGATTAATTTTCAGTGGGCGTACCTTCTTTGGCGGCAGTAATTTTTTGCTGATGGATATGTCCTCGACCAACTTATTGTGCAGCTGAGCAAAATCACGATATCGTCGCTCTACAAACCAATCCACATTTCCCACACGAACCTGTTGTGATAGTTATTTATATAGGCTTTGTAGTCATCTTAAATAATTATGATTAATACCTTGATGTCATAATACGTGATTCCAGCTGAGCTTTCTACAGAATATTTTGGTATTGTCACCGTTGTATCTTCATATTGACGATAATAGCACGACATTGTTACGTTTGTGTTCTTGCACTTGACAAAGTATTTTACATTTGGTGCTTAAAAATTAACATAATTGTGGCCTTTATTTAAATGATATATTAAATTAAGAAGTGTTACTAATTCTTAAGCAACCTGAGTTACTTTTTGGACAGCTGATTTGTGTCGCGATTAGAGGTGGACAAATTTTGTGGTCGGCAGCAATCGCTTTTCAGATATATTAAAAAATATAGAAGGAAAATGTTAATTTACATGGACAACATAAAACTTTCCATGCCATTTTTTGCTTTTAGACCATTTTTACATTGCTTATTATTTGTTGATTTTTTGCATTAACGCCGGTGTCAATGATAAATGTAGACAAACTTATCGATATGTCGTTATTGAACGTACAACATTTAGTAGTCTGGCAACGCCATTCTGGACATCGGCGTTTTTGTTTATATTGTTTGTTGGCAATTTCCATTTAACGAGCGCTGACGAGCAGGAGTTAAGCGATCTTCGATTAAGCAATGCCACTGCCCATGCACTTAAGCGTAGAAATATTATCAAGCAAAGCATAAAAACAAGTGACTCAGCCCAAAATGGGTTTTCTGGGCGACTGTGTAATCGTGTTCGTGTCGCAGGCAAGCGGCTAAATTAAAGATGTATAGTATTAGTATTACAAATGTAATTTATTATGTTTTCCAGATGCTGTTCTTTGCCGGCGGCTGGCTGTTCTTCAATAAACAACTTTTCAAACACTATGAGATCCGTCACATATCTGTACAGTTGATATTCTCCTCAACATTTGCACTGTCCATTACGATGTTTGAGCTAATTATATTTGAAATTATTGACGTATTGGAATCAAGTTCCCGTTATTTCCATTGGCGTCTGGGTCTGACCCTTTTGTTGGTTATGGTAACCGCCGTGATACCTGTTTACATTTGTTACTCTGTGATACACAGCATTTCCTTCTGTAAGGCATATATTTACTTATTTGAAGACTTTTTATAATTAACTCAATTTCTTGTCGCAGTCTCCGATAGATGGGTCCGCATTTTGACTACACTCTGCTGGTTTGTCTTCCTTTACGGACTTTGGCGCATCGGTGAACCATTCCCTCTGCTCAGCGCCTCACATGGCATCTTCACAATCGAACAGGGAGTCTCACGCATTAGCGTTATTGGTGTAACTGTCATGGCCATCCTCTCCGGCTTTGGTGCTGTCAACTATCCATACACCAGCATGACCTATTTTATTAAGTAGGCACCATCGAGTCCACACATACAGCTGCCGTCTTATTAGTTATTGTTTTACTAATATTTGTTTTTATTACAGGCCTGTTTCGCGCAATGACATCATATGCTTTGAGCGTCGCTTAGCTCTGACTATTGACATGTTGACGGCTAAGAAAAGACGTATTGCAATGGCCGTCTATAATCTCAATAAACAGCATCCTACGAAGCCAAGAATTTGGAATATGCTCACCTCAGCTGTGCAACGTACAAACACATCTGGCGAAGGTAATTAATAAAATATTCCATTTCCATTTCAACTTAATTAATATTTTCTTTGCTTTATTTTTTCAGACATCAATCAGCTAAAGCAGGAAGTTTACGGCCTGGAAGAGTTGCAACGATCTGTTTTTCTCGAGCTAAGTTCACTCAAGAGCATGGAAGAGCGTCAACGCTGGTCGCAAACACTGCAGGGCAAATATTTTAATGTCTTGGGTCATTTTTTTAGTGTCTACTGTGTCTATAAGATATTTATGGTTAGCAATGTAAAGCGAAGTAATTTTCATCATTTCTAATTTCTGATTTATCTTACAGTGCTGTATTAATATAATATTCGATCGCGTTGGCCGTAAGGATCCAGTGACTCGTGGCTTGGAGATAGCCGTGCACTGGTGTGGCTTTGATATAGATTTGGCTTTCTGGAACCAACATATATCCTTCCTTCTGGTTGGCTGCATTGTGGTTACATCTATACGTGGCTTGCTGCTTACGCTCACAAAGGTACGTGTTTCTTAAAATAATAAAATAGATGGCTCTAAACGCTACTATTTCATTGCAGTTCTTCTATCGTATTTCATCCAGCAAATCAAGCAACATTATTGTATTGATTTTGGGTCAAATTATGGGCATGTATTTCTGCTCATCAGTTCTACTGATGCGCATGAATATGCCAGCCGAGTATCGCGTGATCATTACAGAAGTCCTTGGCAATTTGCACTTCAACTTCTACCATCGTTGGTTCGATGTCATATTTCTGGTCAGCGCCCTCACTACCATTATTGTATTGTATTTGTCCCGCAAACCTGTTCGCGTGGACGATACAGATTTGAATTAAACCAAAAGAATGAAAAGATCATGACATGTTATGATAAGCTAGGCACAATTCGTATAAAATCAGTTTAACATATTTAACGCAAGCTTTAAGTTATATCTATATATGTATGTATATTAATCAAAGTGTATGTGTGTATGCATATAATTACGTACATACATATCTATTTCTGCCTTAGTATCTTAAGTAATACTTAGCACAAAAATCAAAGTTATATAAACTTTAAAGCAGTAAACTATTTAAAATATATAATGTATTTTTGCTTGTATTTATGGTTTAATTCCATGATATAAAAGCTTTAGGATAGCGTTCCCAGTATTTGTATGCATAACATTTAATCAAAGCTGCTATGAGCTGCAAAAGCTTTGGTTTGCCACGTAACAAATATCCTTTTTATGCTCAAGGTTGACTCAGATTTGAGTATATTTTCTCCTCTGTATGTTCCATTGCCACTGTTGCATGTTAATAACAGCAAACTGTTAATGTTAAAAGTTAGCTGCTTAGAATTGTTGGGTAATCTTGCCTGGTCGCTCCGTTGGAATAAGCATAAGAATAAAATGTAGGTAGTACCGGTGCCAGAACTAGGACATTTTAAGGAAGAGACAACTTTAGAATATATTCGCACAAGAAACATTTTAAGACTTCCGAATACAAATATTGTTCAGGATATCTTCAGAAATGTTTCCTCAGAATTTTCTGCAACATCCCAAAGTCATTTAATCCTTAGAGGATCCGCCTGAAATGAAACTTAAAGCTGGTTGGAATTTTGAAAATTCCACAAGCAGCCAAAAGTTGTTGAAAGGGTAATGAAAATATAACGATGCGTGCCAATTCGGCAACAGAGTCGGCCTTTTTGGCCCAACTGTAGATAAAATGCCATTAAATCTGCAGCACCAACAGCAGCAGTGGCAGCAGCAGCAAAAAAGCGTTCAAGTGTCTGAATGAATAAATCATGAAACAAAAATGATTGAAGGGTGCGGCCTCAAAACAACCACCCCTAAAACTGCACCGCCCTTAAAAAGTGGCAAACAAAAGCGCAGTCCACTGAGGACTAAAGCGATTTAATCAGCTGTAAATTCGATTAGCTGTTAACAATGCATAAGGCGACGGCCCATTGGCTGATGAAAGCTACTGGACTAGCGATGAGCACGTACATAAAGTCACTCTCACTTATCAGCATCAACATGTGTGTAATATATTTATTAAGCTATTTGCATTTGTTGCACTTTGTGCGCTGGGATTAGCTTTGCGGTCTTCTGACAGTTCCACTCCGTTGCACGCTACCATCTCTAATTGTGGGTGGTTGCCCACTCGCTTGCCTGCTGCTGCTGGTTTACCTTATCGATTTCATCGATTAGTGATTGATAATATGTTTGGCCCGCTTGCTGTTGCTGTAGCTGTTGCTCTGGGGCGCTAACCTCATTGCCTGCTATGCAAATTTCCTACTGATTTGAATTTCATTTACGTTACGTATACGCACCATATGCTTGGCCATAATTAATGCGCTGTACAACAGCCGGCTAATTAGCATAAACTAAATTAATTTCCTTATTTAAGCCCTATGGGGCCTTCAGCCCTGAGCTGGCTGATTGACAATAGCTGATCCATGCAAGCCGCAAATCGCTGTCAATTGCTAAGTGCCTCCTTTTACGTCTAGAAATTTGCCTTGACGCTGTCATCCGGCTGGCTGGCTGGCTGGCTGGCGTGCGTATTTAGCATATTTGCTGCGTCTCTGCGACAAGCGAACTTTTCTCTTCTTTTTCTATGCATTCGCATATGGCTCTCTCGGATTCGCACCTGACTCGAGGCACTGCCAGCACCAACAGCAACAGCAACAGCAACAGCAATAACAACAAATTTAGCAGCTACGAATTGATGTTATTGTCAGTGCCGACTCGCTGCGGGATATGGCAACGGCATTAGCATATGAGAAGTCCGCTCCGATTGCTGAGGAATTTCTGACAGCCTTTGTGCCAATTATGTAAAGAACGTGCCCATCTTCTCTGTGACAGATGAAATGGCAAGAGAGCTACAATTCAAGATAGGACAGAAAGTAGGCTGTAGTAGGAATATCCGAAATGGGCGCAATTTAAAGTGAAGTTGAAATTTGAATGTTGAGCTGCCAAATTTGCATATACTTGTATTTATTTATTTGTTTTATTCATATTAAAATTTACATTCGTGTATGTCCTAATATTATTCACTGCCTTTCCTATTAAGACAAGCTTCAACAATATGCACTGCAGTTCCAAAAGAAGCTTGCATATATATTTTTTACATTGCACATAGTAGTAAAAAAATTAATAAAATAAATAAATAAAGTCAATTAATAATTAAGTAGTATACAAAAAATATAATTATTTATATCTTTAGAAATTTCAGATTGTTAAACCATTACCATATCTTAAGGATTGGCCGCACTCGACCGACTTTTCAAGCGCTTCAAGCCTGAGCTATCTAAGCTCTTCTTGTCTTTAATTATACATATATAAATCGTTTAATTGCCAAAAAATAACAAATTCCTGGATCTATTTACAATGCCTTAAATATAGAATTTCCATTGCCGGTTACTTGGCATTCCAGAATTAACTATTTGGCTCCACGGCTCTAATGAACAACGTTTGCTATCCATTAACCTTTAGCCGAGCACTTTGGCCTCATTATACTAAACCTCATCGATTGCTACGTACTGACCGTCCACTAATTAAGTTCTTTTTTTTATACATATATTTTACTGCTCCCCTTGGGGTAGCGGCAGGTGCGCCAGTTGCGCATGTCTCATTAGCGTGCTCTGCACATAATTAACGCCACAGACTTCCAATAAGTAGCAAATGCAACAGCCATCGCAGCAATCAAAGCATTTGCAATTATGCCATTGATTACGCGATTATGCGATTGGCACAAAACAGAAATGATAAGAATTTATGTCCAATTCATGGCCAATACACAGGGGAAAATGGAGAGGCCTAAAAGCGCGCTTCATTTGAGGCAATGCCTAGATAGTGATAAATTGAGAGAAAAAAGAGAATAAAATGAAGTTAAAATTGGGTAAAGTGAACCCAGAATCAATTGACATGGGCCACAGATTTGATTCCTCTCACTCACTCTCTCTCTCTCTCTTCCTCTCCCTTTCTACATGTATATATGTATTTCCTCTCTTTTTTCATTGCAGATTGCCAATCAAATTATTTGAAATATAAATTATTTAAAAGTGCTGCAACAATTCCAGCCAAGCTGCGCTGAGAGTTGTGGGAGGGGCAGGGCCAGAGTGGACTCTGCGTATACAGGGTGTCCGTTTAACTGGCTTACCACTTGGCATGATTGCTGCTGCCATGAGCACCCTGTATGCGCGATTGCACCTTTTTCTTTTTTTTTTTGTGACTCTCACTTAAATATATGAGCAACCATATACAATGTTATGTATGTGGCAGATCTTCGTCGATTCCCAGCTGGGTCGTCAGCCTCAGTTCAACCAAATCATGGTTGTTAATAATGCCGATGATGAGCGTGCTACAGCTACAGCTATAGCCTACTCTCGAGTGCCGTGCATTGATGAGAACTCAATAATTCAATACAGCTGCTTGGCCAGTCATTAAGGGCAGTGAGTGGGCAAAGGCGAGGAGTACGCTCAATGGGGCTGACCTAACTGTTTCTGAGTGGGCGCTCGCATGCGAGACATGTGTGTGTGTGTATGTGTGTGATGTATGTAGAAAGGTCGCTTATAATAACGTTATGCATGCTTTTAGGCGCACAAGGACAAGGCCCCTCTAACAAGGTACAGCTACAGCTCGCAGCTGGCTATTAATTTTATCGCTGCACAGCATCGACACCACGCCCACAGGAGCGCAACTGCAGTTGTTTATTATGCATGGCGCGGCAGTCACAGTGAGCCGAGTTCGCTTTTAAACTGCGCCAAGATTATTCCATATATTTTGCGCCTCAATGATTCTTGGCGTTCAAAACTTGGCTAACTTTAATACATCTCAATCTATACGCTTCACGCTGTGTCGACGAGAGTGAGCGAAAGAGAGAGCGCAGCACCATAAAATTGCCATAAATGTTGATAAGACATGTTTGTCAGTCGTTTTAGCAGCACCTGCTCAACTGTTGGGCTGCTCAGCTACACAGCTATTTCACCTGTTCACCTGACTCGACTCGACTGATTGAGTGGGCAAATGTGTAAAGTCTGGCAATTTGTTTGGCCTGATGATAAATGCATGTGGCCTGGCATTATATAGATTGTTTTCTTACATGTATATAGTTTAGTGTGCGGCTATCTTGAATTTAGTCAACAATTTGTAAGCCTATTACAGACAGCCATCTGCTGTTCAACTGAGAGCTCTCTCTCTGTCTCCCTCGTTGGCTTGGTAGCTGCACAAAAGTATTTACTGTAGTCATAACAAGTGTCAAATCGCTTCGTTAGCCTCGCTTTAACCTTGCCAACAGCCCTTGCTAGCCGTCTAAGCCCATTTCTATCACATTCTGACATCCATTTGCGACACAGCTGATTGCACTGGTCATCGGCCATTTGGAAGGCAGGGCCTGTGTCACAGCCGTCGCTGTCATTGATGGCATCTCAATCAAGGCTGTCATATGCTGTCACACGGCCCTTCAACGCCACGCAATGGTCGCGCTGATGAAGCTCCACAATTTCCGCTAGATTCTTGTAGCTTTGCTCTGCAGCTAGGCAACTCTTTATTTTTTGTATCTTTTCTCTTTGCCTTTGTCTCTCATGCTGATTGGTTGGTGCCGCCGTCAATAGCTCGAAGCACGCAAATTATGTAAATGTAATTGGCAATCGACAATTGGCCTCATAGTGTAGCTGTTATTCATGACCATTTGGCGGTGCTCAAGCGACCAATTTATGTTTATATGCCTTTAAAGATTGGCATGATATAAATTTATGCAACTATTTCAATTGCAAACAGCCAATCAACTGAGAATATGTACTGGAACCGCGGCGCTCTTATCGAATATTTCGTATAATTTTATGGGAATTTGTTTTTATTGAAATTGCGTGTGGCACAAGATTAGCAATAGTATTGATAGACTAAGAGAAATGAGGGATAATATTAAAAGGCGAATATCTTCTTTATAGTATACATTGGATATCACAGCATCAGCAGGAAGCACTCTGCAAATAATTTCTATATCACTCAGGCTACAGTTCTATTCAAAATAAATAATAATTAAAAAAATTATTACAATATATATCACAATTAAATAATTAACAAAATATTATATTTTTTATAATAATAAAGTAAAATAATAAATTTTTTTTAAATTAAAAAATATATACATATTATTTTGTATACTAATAGAATAAAGTAATATTTAATATTTTTTAAATAGGAAAAATATATTTATTATTTATTTAATTTTTTATACTAAAAAAGTAAAATAAATAATATTTAAAAAAAATAAAGATAAATTTTATGTTTTCAGGAAATATATATATTTTTATATGTTTTTATTTTCATATATTTTTATTTATATATATTTTTATTTATTTTAATTTTTATTTATTTTAATTTTTATTATTATTTTTATATATTTTTATTTATTTTAATTTTTTATTATTATTTTTGTATATTTTTATTTATTTTAATTTTGTATAATTATTTTTATATATTTTTTTAATTTAAATATTTTTATTTATATATATTTTTATTTATTTTATCATTATTTTTTTTTTTTTTTTAATTTTGAAAAAAGCTTAAAAAGCTGACAGCCAGAGAAAAAGTATTATAAATATAACAATAATTTTGAATTGTATACATATTTCTGTTAGCTGCTTTATAGATATTAAAAAAAATATATATATATGAACAACATTTGAAAGAGCTTCGTTGCACTAATTATGTTTAATACACTGACACCAAAAACATTAAAAAATATAGCTAGACACCAGAGCTTGACAGACAAGGTTATAAAATCTGTGCTCAAAATTGGTTTAACAAGCTGCACGCTGCTGCAGTTGACTTGGCTTTCCGCAAACGAACGAAAAAAGAAAAACCGCTGACATGTCCGGCACAGTTGGAAAAGCCACTAGAAAAAACCTTTGTTGAAAGAAAAATAATAAAAAAAAAAGGTAACTCCAGCTGAAACGTAAAACGGCTTTAATTTACATGCAACACTGACCCAAAGCTTGTTGTGTTTAAAACTAGTTGAGAAAGAACAGATTAATATGCTCGCCCAGATTGTGCGGATTGCGTAGCTCATCTCCGGGCTCATCGACAAACAGCTGGAGTATGATAGCTGTGCGTATGCAGCGAACAATCGCATTGGCCAAGATCAGCAGCTTGAAGACAAGGGTCATCAGCAGCTTAATTATATTGTGCGGCTGCATTTCGGCTACATTACGCGTCATTCGTATCAGGTCTTTGCTCAGGCAGACCATGCTGGCCAGCCAGCACATAATGAACAGCATCATATAGGGTCCAAAGAAGACGAGCATGCGCTTGGTCACTGGCACCTTCTCACCTTGTATATTGTCAGTCGGAATGCAGATGTTACAGCGCGAGCAGTGATAGATCTGCCAGATCACGAAGAGTATCAGGATAACCAGATAGGTTTGTGTCTGCATATCGAACGTCAGTAACGAAGTGAAAGTTACGAAATATTTGAGATTCCGCATCCAGAAGAACCACTTGGCCTCCTTTTTGACCACCGGCACTATAGCTGCCGCCTGGATCATTATCCATAGGTAAAAGAGTGCCAAAAGGCAGCGCAGCAAGCACATCAGAGTTCGTGTATATTTTCGGCATCCTTTCTGCTTTGGCATCTTCAAAGCTTAAACATCAGATGCGAACTTGAAAAGAATTTTATTTAGTTTTGTATGGCGTTGATTGCTCAAAAAAGCAAAAATAGAAGCAAAAGGCAGACTAATTTTATTATTAATACTTTTTCTCATTGACACAAGTTTATTTGTAGACAAGAGAATAACAGGTAAATGGATTTTAGTCTCTTATACTTATTTAAGAAGTTCTACTTAGATAAATATTTAATATTCAATTTGGCGTTAAGCAGAAGTGACCTCTGCTGACAGCAGAATGGCAAAGTTTAATCAAAGCTAAATCAAGTGTTGAGGTCACTATAAAAATAAATAAAAAAAAAAAAAGGAATGACCTAGTATGCATTATCTATTGCTAATTTGTTATTATAAAATAGTATATATTATAAATTCAACTAGCATGTGTAGTGCTGGGCTACAGAGAATTTAAAATTAAATATTTATAATTATGTACAGTAGTCGAATCAATCAATCGAATATGCTGCTTGTGGGAAAAGAGTTAAATGTCAAAGTTTAATCAGAGGTCATGCGGTAAATTAGTTGTATTTTTTAAGTAGTGAAGAGTTGTATGCCCTTTCATTAAAAAATAATATTCAATAATAATAAATAAAAATGTAGTAAATTTGTAAATAAATTTGTTATATGCAAATATATAAAAAGAAAAAAAAAAAAGAAAAATAATATTAATAAATTTTTTAAAAATAAATTTGGTATATGCAAATATATAATAAGAAAAAAATAAATAAAAAAAATATATAGAAATTATGTATGTATATGTTTATATGAATGTATTATTATTTTTACATTTTTGTTTATATTTTTAATAAATAGATATTTAAAAATAAAATACATAAACAAAATTTTAAAAAATCTAAAATAAATAATTTTAATTATTATAAATAAAATGTTCGAGCACGGAACAATTTATTATGTTCGTTTATTTCATATGACTAAAATTTGTATTATTATGTATATTTAAATATATTTATTTTAGTATTATATATATATAGTTGTATTTTCTATGAACAAAATATATATTTTTATATATTTTTATGTTGTATATTTTTTAAAATATATGATGTATGTATTTCTTTATTTTAAATAAATATTCAAAACAAATGAATAAAAAAAATTAATATAAATATGAAATAAAAAATTAAAATTCAAAAATTAAAAATAAAAAATATATTTTATTTAAATTATTTATAATATGTAAGCTAAATGTAATAATTATAAAATAACTTTTTTATGAAAATGTACTAAATTATTATAATAAATAATTTAATATATCATTTGCAATATAGAAATGCCTGATAAAGCCAATGCGTTAAATGCATACATAAATAAATGCATATACGAAAAATATATTTTTGTAAATATATTTCGTGTATGCGCTGTATAAATCAAGTAAACAATATATGTATATTATGTTGAGTAAATTTAAATACATATAGGTGGCTAAATGAATGTGTGGAATAAGCCATATTTGTTATTTGTATTTATTAATTTTTTTTATGCATTTTCCATTTGTGTAAATTTTGATAATGTTCATAATAATATGGCACATACGCACTGTATACATTTATTTTCATTAAAACCTCTAAATGAAATGCGCAATATTTTGATTAAATATTTTTGTGTGAAAACATTTGTTGCGACATGTTTGACGAGCTGTTGAAATAAGTTTTCATGTCTAAATCAATTTGTCATACTCAAATGGGTTATACTTAACGAAGGTATGCAATTCACAGTTCAATTTGATGGTATTTTATAATAAATATGAAACTGTATAATATGATTGTAGCATTGTAATATTGTTGTATTATTATTATAATATTATTGGACACACGACAAGCTGGTTTGGATTATTATCAAGCCCTGACCAATCGATATATTTATTTCGGATTGTTGCAGAGTTTAGAGTTTATTTTTGTCAACGTCGCATGTTTGGACCGGACCAGTTAAGAACTGAACAAAAATATGAAACTGTATCAGCTGGCTTTGGTAATTCTTTTAACGAGTCCAGCTAGCCAGAGCGAATGTGGCAATGGCAGGCAGTGGAACAGCAGGGCAAGGAAATGTATTAAATATTATTTTGGCTCATAATCACGCGGCAGTCACATTCCGCCGCAAGATGACAATCATAAAAAGTAATAAACACAAAAAACACATTTATAAAACTGTATGAAAAAGGTGCGAGTGGACTATTAGCAGAATGACAACTAATTTCGGGGTTAATCCACACACACAACAAAGCACAACTCTCATTTATAACATTTAAAGACAAAATAAAAAGAAGGGAAGGGAGAAGAGAAGCAGGAGGAGCACAGGACAGCAAAATGAAACATCAACGCAGTGAACGAAGGGCCACAAAATGGAATGAACAACATGAAAAATTAAATGCCATTTTGTGAAGCCAGCCGAATGCCAACGAGTTTTTCTTTTTATATAATTCAGCAAAGGATGTCCTTGTCAGAACGGCTTACGATATGAATGTTGCCAACTTGTCAGCGCAGCGCATTCAATGGCCTTGTCCTTATGGTTAATCCTTTGTCAGCGACAATCAACTGTTCAATATGCCGTCGTCTACTATATATATATATATATACAAATGGTGCCACATATTTGTGGCTGCCTCATAAAGTGGACAAAAGTCCAATGGCAAGTCTAAAATGTTTGAGGCGAAAGTTTTGAATTTTCGGGCTCAATATTCGATTTTTTTATGTTTCCAAATTGCATTGTTAACCGCAGTTGTTTTGGCTGACAATATAAATAATATTTGTCTCTTGGCCACAAAAAATTTCAGCAATAAAATACATAGTTTTGTCTGTGAAATATTTGCCAAATATATCTAAAGCAAAAATCTGTTTTATTTGTTGAATTTGTGTTGAATTCGACTTTAGGAATCGTTACACTCTTTCAATACTCTTATGCTCTTATCTTTCCATTGTTATATTTTTAATATATATATGTATTTGTAATAAACAACACACACACACATAAACATGCTGTTGCTGTCAAATATGCAGCAATAAAAGCGTACAACATCACGTATACGCAATCAATTGTTAATGGCCGCCGCAGACATTTGGCGCAACAGTTTCAATTTCAGTGCATATTAGTTTCATTATTATTATTATTATTATTATTATTATGTGAATATCTGCGCCCTGGGCAAATGAAATAATAAATTGTGAAACGTTAAACAGTTGGCTGCAAATATTCAGCTCATTTACCTGAGGCTTTTTCTAAAAAAAAAATAACAACTTGACTCGAAAATTAATAATCGTGGGCGCTGATTGGTGGTTGGTGGTTCGTTAGTTTGGTGGTTCGTGGTTCGTTGGGTTGTTATATAGTCATTGATGGGCGTAGCATTGACTTGAACTAAATTAGACTCATTAAAACTTTGAACTTGTCAGGTAGAAAGGTCAGCTTGACATTGAGAGAGAGAGAGAGAGAGCACGAGAGAGAGCGAAAGATTCGATAACATCTCGAATTTCATTAGGTTTGCTGAAAATAGGCATTAGAAATGGTTAATTGTTATCCAAACCGAACTCATTTGTATATTTAGCTTGCAGTTCATTTACTACTTTGCTTGATATTTATTGAAAATGCGGCGTCTGATTCAGTTCATCTTTTTGTTGCTTCTGCTTGGTCTGGTGGCAAGCAAAAAAAAATGTAGATGTGAGTAGAGCAATTCTCTTTTCCTAAACAAACTCTAATAACGAATTTTTTGTTGATACTTTTTGAAAAAGTTCCTTACATTTATGATATTATAACTGGTAGATGCAAAATACCTTGATTTAACCCGAGTGAAGCTGGACAAGAAGGAACTTGGACTGATTGTCATTAATCTGTATGGATTGTTATTCCGAATATCAATAAACTAACTCGAAAACATTTTCAGTAATTCGTTAGTTTTTCTGTTTTCATGAGCAGCAAAAGCTCAGGCTAAGAAAATTGATTTTTGCTTGGAGATTAAAACAGCATTGAAGGAAAATAATAACAGGAACTTACATACAATTGCTTTGCCTAGCAAGTAATGAAAATAAAATACTCTAACTAATTTCAAGGATGTTGCGTGAACTCTTTAAATTTGTCTATGAAGCTTGCGATTGTATTCATAGTTGTATGATAGTTGAGAATCAAGTTATTTAATTGGATAAAATATTGTTTTTCATAAACTTAAAACAAAAATAATAAATAAAATTAATAATAATATAATTACAATTTTTATTGAGTTTTTAATGTTTTATTAGACAAAAAATATTATTAATATTAATAATAACAAAACTATTAACGTAATAAATATTATAGCATTTTTTTTTTTTAATTTAATGCAGTTATTCATTTACTTTTTATTTTAATTATTATTTTATTTATTATTATTATTATCTATGCAGTAAAATATGTTATAAAAGAGATAAAAAAAAAAACTTAAAAAAATATCATATATTATACAAAAATGTATTAAAATATGACAATAAATATATATATATAAAAAAAAATAAAATAAAAGTAAATATGTATTAAAATAAATATATTTTTATTATTAAAATATATTACTAAATATTAAAACTAATAATATATATATATATATATTATAGTACAAATTATATTAAATACCAATAAATTTGTATTAATAATTTAAATTTAAAATTTAAATTTTTAAATTTTACATATAAATTCTTATTTTGTTTTTATATTTTATTTATATATATGTAAATTCTTTTATATATTTTACATTTATTATTAAATTTTTAAATATTTAATTCATATATTAAACATTATATAGAAATTTATGTTAATAAATATCAATTCCATTTTCTCAAAATAAAAGTAAGGCAAATTCCATGAGATGCTAAACAGCTGACAATGATAAACATTCTACATATTTTACGCACAGCTTAGTGAATCATCTGCTTCGTATAGAGTATAGATAATACAATATACTCTCAATTTATCCCCGGGCACAGTTGTCGTAATGAACAAGCCCGTGGGTGGCGTGTGGCAAATTGTTTGCGAGTGGAAGTGTGTCCTGGTGGCAGTTGGCCAACAAATTACGTATACGCCATGCCACGTCGCTGGACGCTCTCGCCTCGTCGGTGTCAAGTGAACTGCGACAGGCGGAATGGCCAGAAAGACAGCTAAAGGACAGCTGTCGGCCATGGGGAGGCCAGCTAAAACAAATGAAGTCGAATGGCAATTGCAATGAGCTCTTCGAATTGCATTGCCGTAATCACTTGAGCGTGTTCTCTAAAATGCTTTTAGCTTCAAATACGCCAACACTTTCAAAGGATTGAAAGTCCCCTTAGCTCGTTTCCATATCTCTGGCAGTAGAAACAGATTTTTTTTGAGAATGCAATTTAACCATTTCTCATGGCAAGTTGCATTTGGCATTTTAATGCGCACAAGTGTGCCGTTTACAGTTAAACGGATATATACTTCCATATATATATGTAGGTATGTGTGTGTGTGTGTGTTATACTCGCTGGCATATTTTGCGGTTGCTCTGCACACAAAAGGTGTGAAAAGCAGCAGCCGGCATGCGGCCCTTTTGATTGGATGCTGTTGCTTATTTGGCACGGATTTCATTCGCCTTCCGCTTGGGGCCCCCTCCGCCTGCCCTACTGCACCACCCAAAAGGATTTTTAGAAATTGAAAGTTGACGTGTGCTGCATTTGCTGCTGCCACTGCACTGTGCAAATGTGCGATAAATGTTGACTGCTGCCGAGAGAGAGAGAGAGAGAAAGAGAGAGAGGCAGCGAGAGGCAGCTAGAGCGAGTGAGTACTATAAATGACTGTATGCGATTCCGCACACATCCATTCAACGACTTAAATAGCTTTTAAAGTGTTGCATTTCATCAAATTATATGAGGGTTAAGAAAATAAAAAAAACATTTGTATTCAATTCGTTGCCATTTACTCATTACAGACACAGCGCCACGTTTTGCAATATAATTTGAGTGCAGCAGCTGGACTAACATAGTTTAGCTATATACATACATATGTAAGAGTCTCTTTCATTGTCTCTCTCGCTCTCTCTCTCACTCTCTTTGCTAAGAGAAACTTGTAATCATAATTGATCAACTGCATGGACAGCTCTTACAGATTTGTCTAAATTAGCTATATACTCTGCTAGTCACTGGCGCACTAGGCGCACTGTTGCTTTCGCTAATATTTGCTTTACAACTTTAATAATAGTGCATATACAAAAATCATTGTTATTCCATGACAATTTATACAAATTTTAATTCTGCAAAATATGCCTTTTTTTATAATTTTATGAATATTTTAATATACTTATTAGTAAAATATTAAATCAACTTTTTCTCATTTTGTTACAAATACTGCACAACAGAAAGATTGATAGAAGTAGCTTGCTCACATTTCGAATAAAGTAAGCATAGAGAAATTAAATAAATAACAAATATAAATTTTTAATAAATTTAATTTTTAATAAATTAATTAATTAATAAATTTAAACTTTAAGTTTTAATAAATTGAAAGATAAATTTAAATTTGAATTGAAACTAAACTATACGAAAATGCTAAATAGCACAGATTAATATATGTATATATTAACAGTTTTCTAAATTGAACAGATCCTCACAATTCTGTGTGAGGATTGTCTCTCCCTCCCCTTCTTTCTCCCTCTCGCTCTCTTAAAATCTATGTAACCCTTATATGTTAAATTTTCAATTCAATTTCCATTCAGCAACTGTTTCAGTTTCTATAAAAAAAAGTATTATCAGAAATATTACATATATACAATTATATTATTATTTATCTACATGTTTAGCTTTTTCTATTGCAAGCCTAAGACACTTAGACTTAGCATAATCTTACTTTCTCACCTATCTCTCTCCTCTCTCTCTCTCTCTCTCTCTCTATCTATTTTTCCATCTTTCTCGCATTCTCTCCAAACGCTTTTAAATTGTTTATTTCCATTTTCAATTACACAATTTTTTAACATATTAAAATGCATAGCTTTGATCATAAACCTAAATAAAATTTTTATATTGATATTTATCAATACATATTTAGATATTTATGTAAGTTTGTTATTTCTCAATGACATCTCGAATTCTTTAACGCTTGCCGTAAATAGGCATAAGAAATGGTTCAATATATCCATAGCTGTAACACATTTGCTTTTATATTTATTTTACTACTTGAATACTATAAAAAATAAATAAATAAAAAGTTCTACTCATGAGCAGCATAAACCCTAGCAAAGAGAGTTGATTTGCTTATATGTATATATAATTTTCTATTACCTTTCAAACTCTGTAAAACTCTTTTATTTTTACTACAATTGCCTATTCAACAAACTTTAATCATTATCGAAAAATATCTTGACTCTAATTGTGAATACAAACTTCTCATGGTTTCAATTGATTTCCTTGTAGCCAAACTATTTACTAGTTGTGATCGTCTAGATAGAGTGGATGTATTGCTCACTTAGTTGCCGCCTTTTGTGTATGCTCTGAGCACTTAGACAACGCTTTGTTTTTAGAGGGCCTCATAAATTGCGCATACGCCATGCTGCACAACAGCAAGCCATATACACAGTCAGATAGCTTACATTTCTCTTTTGCTTCTATTTTCTTTTTTTTTTTTCTTTCTCTCCCACTCCTTTTTTTGTCTTTTCGCGTAGAAACGGAAGCGCATAAATTTACCGTTGAAATATTTGTGAGCCGTGAAAAAGTCAGTAAAAAAAGAAAACAGGTTTACTGAATGCGCCGCAGCACTTTCATCTGCCTCTCCTCTGCTGGGAGCTCGAATTGACATGCAATTGCAATGTCATGCAAATTGCAGTTGCAGTCCTCGCCACCCGCCCCCAGAGTTACTCGCAGCGCAAGTTACTCGACTGTGGCAAGTTCAATTTGGTAGTTACACCTACGTCATGTGGCACTCGTCCAATTTTGAAAGGCTCCCCACGGATTTGTGCATTTTATGCAACTTTTTTTATATTGCTCAAAAAGCAAAAATATATAGGAATAACTAAACATGAGCACAATTTTCATTTGATTGTCAAATGACACTTTCTTAAAGTACTTTAACTTTGATGTCTCAAGTGTTTGACTTGCCTGCATTTGTTTCTTCTTTATTATTTATTTTTTTCTTTTATTTTATTTTTTTGTGGGTCAAGCTGTCATACTCATTATGCTGTCTCATGCTTTACCTTGCAGCAGCAGCATCCTCATCAACTTCATCATCGTGAGCAGCAGCAGCAGCAGCATGAGCGACGTGCTCTATTGTTGTAAGGCACCTCGTGGCAACAGTATTCGCAAAGTTTGCCTCGCAGCTTGTTTGTCTATCCTTGTTCAGTCTGCTCTTGCCTCTCGCTCACGAATTGCTTATGCTCTACCTGCACAGCTTGCAGTTGCCTGTTGTTGTTGTTGCTGCTGCAGCTGATGATGATGATGTTCTTGCTGTTGTTACTGCTGATGATGATGCTATTCCTGCTACCGTTGCTGCTTCTCCTGCTGCTGCTGTTACTGCTGCTTTTGCTGCTGTTGTTACTCCTGCTGCTGCTGCTGCTCTTACTCCTGCTCTTGCTGTTACTGCTGCTTTTGCTGCTGCTGTTGCTATTGCTCCTCCTGCTCCTGCTGCTGCTGCTCTTGTTGCTGCAGTCACTGTTGTTGTTATTCTTTCTACTCCTCCGCCTCCTCCTGCTCCTGCTCCTTCTTTTACTTCTGCTCCTCCTCCTGCTGCTGCCCCTTCTTCTACTCCTGCTGCTGCTGCTGCCCCTTCTTCTACTCCTCCTGCTGCTGCTGCTGCTGCTGGCTGTGTTGCAACCCACTTAGCAGTGTCGAGCTGTATCTTTTGGGCCATCAATAAAATTACCAACGCTGATGGCCATTCTCGCTGCCCATTCCAAGTGAAATTCACGAACAACTCTTGCATATTTATAACACTCGACGAGCTGGCTGAGAACAATTCTCAAACTGATTTGTTAATATACTTATTTATAAACCACAAGCAGCGGAAGCAGTAGATGCTGTCAAAGCAAATGTCAACTGCAACAAAAAGACCTTGAACAGAATAGAGTAAAAAACAGACTTACTCAAGAGTCTGAGAAGTAAATATATAAAGCTCAATCAAGTAGAAAAGTGCAAACGCTTGTAGACTAAGAGAAAATTCCCCTCCCAAGTCAGAGTGAAAATTTCGCAGTTGTTGTTGCATTTTCTGAAGTTTTATTTATTTTTATTACTCAATTAAAATTTAGTTGGGACATTTTGTTGTATGTTTTACTCTTTTCAATTGTTGGATGTATAATATGTATGTATATGCTGTCTGGATCTGTTTGTTCATCAATAAGTTTTAGTCTCTTACAACTAATTACTTTGGTTTAATGTAGCTGTGTCATGCACTTTTAGTAGAATTTTTACTTTGATCTCTAATATAATTTTAATGCTCTTCTTTCTTTCTTTATTTATTTAGTAGTAATTAATTTGAATTTTAAACATTTATTTGTAGTTTGCTTCTCTTTTTTTTTTTTTTTTTGTATTTTGGTAACAATTTTTTTCTTTGCTGCAATTTTTGCCCGCATTTGAATTAGTTTTTAGTTGCTTTTAAATTTTCTCTTAATTTTGTTTTTTTTATTTGTTGTTTTTCAATTCTCTATAATACTCGTACGTATGTATATATATAAATATTTTGCTTGATAATAATATATATTTGTTTTCAAGTAGACAAACTTGTAGTACACTTGGTAGAAAAACAAAAAATTGTGCCACCAGATTAGTTTTGAGTTCTTGTTGATCAGTTTTTAAGTAGCTCGCTGAAAAAATTTGTTGACGCTTCGTAGCTGCTGTCGCTAGAGTACCCCTAATGTGCCTTGCGGGCTTGTTTCAATTCATTAACATCGAGTGTCAGTTTAAAATTATGTTTATATATATATTTTCTTTTATTATAATTTTTGTTTTACTTCTTTTTAAGTTTCTCCTTATGTAGGTACAACAATACACTGCATTTGATTTTTTTTTTTTTTTTTTTTTTGGTTTTGGCTTTGGCCAGACAAACCGTTTAAATTTCAAAAATGTTTCAGCATTTTCCTTGGGTTTGTCTTCATTGTTTGCCCTACAATAAATTTCTGGAACATCGTGCCATTCATAATTAATTTTTATTTGGTTTTAACATGCTTTGCAAATTGATTTTCTTTGTTTTTTTTTTTACTGCTTCAATTGGATTTATTTAAGCAACATTTAAATAAATCTCTTTTAATCATAAATTAGTTCAATATTTTTATTAAGCAAATTATAGATTTCTTCTTTGCAGGCAGCGAAAAGCTAGGCAAATTTTATTTATTTTTTAATTTGAATATTTTTTAATCGAAATTAATAAACAAGGAAGTTTCCATTATAGGCTGCAAAGTTATAAGCTAATAATTGGCTCGGGTCGGCTTTACATATAATTTTCGCATGTAATTCATAGAGAGAGATATATATCTATATATATTCATATTAATCTCTAGCAAATCATGTCATACAACAAATGCAACTAGTTTAAAGTTAAATTGCCTTTTTTTCTTTGACAGATTTCAGTTGAAGAACTCAAAACATGAAACTTGAATTGCCATTCAATTGAATTATTGCTTATAAAATAATGAATTATTAATATTATTAATTAATTAATTAACATATTTTCTAAAAAGTTTACAAGAGTGCAGGCCTCTTCAAAGACTTTGCACAGTTACATTTTACCAATTTTTTTTCTTTTTCAATCAATTAATTTTTTAGTTTTTATTATTATATATTTGTAGACTGCTCTGTGGTCAGCCGACACCAACAAATTGAAAAGTCTGCGCATTGCTCAGCTTATTCGGGATTTCCTGTTTCCCTGCGAATCTTGTGGCCACGGAACGATGCTTGAATTTTGGTAGCGGCCTTGTTTAGTTCCGGATCGGTTAGATCAATGTCCAGCTCCTCGGCCACCTTCTTGGTTATCTCCTGTATGTCCTCGTCCTCGGGCACATCCTTGTTGACCAGCTTGCGTGCCAAATGCCCACGGAAAGTGGACTGAATCTTCAGCGCAGCATGGCACAGCTCTGAAACATAAAAGAGAATTTTATGTTAGTTTTTTCACATTTTTTATAGTGGCCACTTGGCCAACACTTAATTGAAAAGTTTGCCCTCGCCTTTGAGTGCTTTCCCTTGACCGCCCTAAGTACAAAATTAGGACTTGCTTGCTTTGGCCCAATTGAAACTTTGCACTGAACTCAAACAATTTCAACTAGTTTTAATTAACTGCTGTTCATGTGGTGGCACCAAACATGAACTAGTTGCTGCTCATTATGGCTCGAATATGTCAGCATGCGAGGGCTGTTCAAAGAGCTTTGCTAATTGAATATCAAATTGGTTGCATTTAATGTTATTTGCTAATGTTTATTTTTTTTTTTTTTTTTTTTAAATACTTTAAGTAATAATTATGTGTGCCACTTTATTCAGCTGCTCTCTTCTGAAGCTCTAAAATTTCATATAAGAGAAATAATCGCAATAAGTCATGTGCCCAAGTATAAAAATGTCATGGAAAGCTATCTCTTAATACATTGAAGTGGATTGGTGGCTGAGCATTGATAAATTTACAATCACTCCACAACATTTAAACGTTCTAATTGGGACATACAAAAAACTCTCTTGCCCTCTGTTCAAAATACAAGTTTTGGAAAACAATAACAATTCACAAAAGAAAGAATTTAATATTAAATTCTCATATATATTTTTTGTAAATATAAAATTTGTATATATCAATTTATATATATATTTTAAACATCATTTAATATAATTTTATCTATTATATATATTTTTTCAATATTAAATCTTTATATATTATTTTATAATTTTTAAAATTTAACTCTTAAAATGTTCTTAATTGTTATCAACCAGCCAAGCTTCTACCTTATCAAGAAATCATCATAAAAAAAACTTATTAAATTTCAATTTGCCCGTATAGAAACTCTAATTAAATGCTCTGCAAATAATAAAAGCCAACTCAACCCATATTTATATTGCATTTAACATGCAGTTCATTCAGTTACATTACAATATCACACACAAGGCCATGTCAAATTGTCATTTGTAAGAATCGCATATAGTATTTCCCACTGGACCACGCTGCCCTTGATAAATTGTGTGCGTAAAATTCAACGCTGCTCATAAATATTTCCAAATAAATAACACAAAAAAATGAGAGAAAAAAGCGGAAATTCGCAATCAGAGCGAACAGCTCCCTGAGCGCTATTCAGAACTAGACTAGAGATATGGCTGTCATGGCTGTGAGCGCGGTCAGGCTAATCGCGTTACGTATACGCAATATATACGTATACGAGGCTGCCCCCAAAGGAGACGACGGCAAAAGACCTGCACTCGGTCGCATGTTGATTGCATATTTAATGCAAAAAAAAAAAAAAAAATGAAACTCGGACAGCAAATTAAGCTCGGAAACAGCGGCGAAGCATGCGAATGTGGTCGGAGTCGGTTTACGTGCTTGACTATATTTTTTTCATACATGCTTTTTTTTTCATTTCTATTTTTTATTTAATAAGCGTTGCCAAATGAGCTTATTCACTTGCGCAACGACGCCTCAGCTAATTAGCAATTAACTGCGTCGAGTTGTCGAAATGCGACTCTCCCATTGCAGTCGTGGGTTACGTGTGATGCGATTTAATGCGAACTAATTGAGGGTCTGAGCAGCAGCAGCAGCTGCAATTGTTGCTAGTTAGCTAGTCGAGGTTTTAAAAGCTGCTTAAATGTCAGGCAAAGTCTTAGCTACACTCGAGTCAGCTCTTATCAGATTTGATAGACAATGCAAAAATTTGTTGTTCGCAATTTGAATTTCTAAAATGCAAATTCATTCATATGAGATTTCATATTTATGAATAAATGTCTCTCGACTAAGCTCTTAATCGCAGTAGGTGGAATAATCTAGTTTATGTTTTTGTTTTGACAATTTATTTGGTTTTTATGCCAAAAACTTGGTATTTAAAGTGAAAAATGTTAATTTGGTATTTTTTTAACAAGTTGCGCTGCTTCGATTGTGCTATATATATATGGAGTTTGTGTTTGGATTTGCAAATCTATCGATGAACAAAGAGAGGGAGAGAGATAGGGAGAGAGAGTGAGAGCGGGGTAGAGAGAGGGAAAAAGGCAACAGCAAATTTGTTGCTTGTATAAAGATTTCCTTGAGCAATGCTCGCTGACCAATTGCTATGCGAAGGGGACAGAAAGAGATGGAGAGTATGAGCACGCAAGAAAGAGAGAAAGATAGAAAATTGTAAATTTGATGGGCTTAAGTCTAGTTCAGCTCATGTCATTAACTGAAGTTGTTGCTGGTCAGTTAGGCATACTTACAAATATTCATTAAAGCTAGGCATAAATATTCAGCTCAAGCTCTTCAAGCTCACATTTTCTATAAGATTTTCAATATTTCTTACAATTTTTAAGCTATTTGCCTGTAGAACTACATTTTCATTAAAGCGTACATCTTTCGGCCTTTTCTAATTGCTCTGTTTTGTAAATTTAAAAACCATAAATTATATAATTTGGTAAAACAATTCCTATTTTCTACTAGCTCTGCTTTGTATTCGAACTGTCAGCTGCAGCTGCATATAAATTTATATGCCATACGCATTTTGAGCATTTTTATTTTGATTTAATATATTATTATTTCTTCTTTCAATTTTTCAGGCAACCCAATAGTGATTCAGACACATTCGTGTCGTGTGAAATATGCATTCATTGCGTTTACTACAAAATGATTTAGCATTCATGCAAAATTCAACTTGTGCTGCTCATGACTGTAATCATTTCTTAGCTGCCAAGGTCCTGCAATCTCTTGCTTATTTAAACTATTTTCTTTCTTTTTTTTTTTTTTTGTTTTGTTGTAGCTGCTTGAGTTTATGCAAATGCTACAAAATTCTCATTTACAATTTTTTGATTACATTTTAGCTGCTGTTGGAATTTCGTTTAAGGCAAAAAGTTGAGCATTTTTTTTTTTGTAGCTGCTCTGGCTGGCGAACTGACTCAAGAGCTTGCGCACATGACAACGTTTAACACAATTAGACGCAAAAACTAAATTGGCTACTGGACTTTCATTTCTTGCTAATGCTAATGCGTTAAGGAGCGACAGCAGCTTCGGCTGCTGCTCCTCTGCTCCTCCTGCTGCCAACTAATTGTGGCCGAGTCATGGCAGTAAATGTTGTAAAATTACGCATACGCACTGTGCGCCACGTGCCCATTGCCAGAGTCACGTGCCACGTCAGCTCGTGCAGCATTTGTGTTTATTTATAAAATATTTAAAATAAGCCCAAGACGTGCAAATAGCCAGCTACCAAGCTGCAGGGCCTCAACTGTGACATTTATAGGCCAGGCTGCAGCAGGGGCAAGAACGAGGGCAGCTCATGTGCTTCAGCTGCTGAATATGCATGACATTCATGCAGCTGCTGCTGCTGTGCATAACTTGAGGCCACGTATGCTCTGGAGGTGTTATCTTCAAATTATTTTGCACAGAAAAAAAAGTTGCTTTCTTTTTTTTTTGGCAAGTTTTAACTAGATTTTTTCTTGCCTTATCGCAGTCAGAAGAAGTCAGAACAGTTTGCGACTACTCAAATTAGCCCTTTTCGTGGCAGTTAGGAACTTGACTATGGATGTATCTGCGTGGCTGTCACACATTGCCGTTATTTGCTCACGTAGCGAGCGTGTCCTGTCACAGGACACGGCCAGAGCCAGTGTTGAACACTGAGCATGCACATACATGCTCTCGCCTCTGCTGTTGCTTGCATATAAATTGAGTTTGTGCTTGGAACGTTGCGTACCTGCGAGAGGAAGGGAGACAGAGAGAGAGACTGAGCAAAAGTGAGAGCGAGGAAGCAACACTTGAGAGAGAGAGATTGAAAGGAACGCTTGAGAATGAGTGAAGGAATACTTGAAAGAGGGAGAGAGAGGGAAAGGCAACTGCAAATTTTATGTTTGGTTTGACATTCGCATGAGTAATGCTCGCTGACCAATCACTATGTGAAGAGAACAGAAAGAGAGAGATAGAGCATGAGAACGCAAGAAAGAGAGAAAGATACAAAATTGTAAATTTTATGTTTGGCCAGAGATTTGCATGAGCAATTGCTCTGGAGAAAGGAACAGCAAGAGAGATAGAGCATGGGAACGCAAGAAAGAGAGAGAGAGAGATATATAAATAGACGCTGTCCAAGGCTAATTGAGTGACTATCCAAGCCAGGCTTAAGTCCAGTTCTGCTCGTCTGCTCGTCAATTAAGACTGGACAGTCGTAAAAGTCCAGTTCAATAAACATTTGATGGTCTCTATCATAACAAAGTTTTAAAATGATTCCAACTTTTTGTGTCTCTGGAGTGTGCATAATATTGATTTAGCTGCACGAGCTCAATTAGCTGATTGAACGAGCTTGCCTGCTATATATTTATATTTCTCTCTTTCTCTTGCTCAACATCTCTTGGCCAAACTTAGCTGCTAGATATATATATATATAAATTATCTCTTTCTCTGCTGCTGCTCGGCTATTCATCATAAATTCATAAATGTTATACCTTTGCCTCTAACTCTTTTACTCTATCTGAATCCCTTTTTTTTTGGGCGCTCTGGCTGCTCTGATAACCTTCGTTATTTTTTCTGACCTCAGCTACCTCTCTCGTTTTTATTGAGATTTCATCACTGACTGCGCAATGCACAAAAGTAATCAATCATACGACGTGTGTGCGATATTCACTCCATTTCTTTTTCTTTTTTTTTTTTTGCAGACGTTGGCTGTCCTTGGCTATGATGATGATTATTGGTATTATTGAGTGTGCTTACGGCTGGCTAGAAAAGCAACCAACGGCTCTTGGTCATGTGTTGGCACTTCTCTGTGGCATTCAATGCTCTTGACCCACATTCCAAAAAGCAACAACAACAATGTAAATTTATATTAAAAATAAAACAATGCAAATGCATGAATGGCGCACACACGAAGCTCCCTACCATGTCTCTGAGTGGGTTGCCGTTGGTGGTGCCATTAACAAAAGTGAGAAATCTGTGACGTGTGTCATCTACATATGTATGTGTGTATGTACGTTGTGTGAGCCGTGAGAGACATAGAGACACGCGCATAATATGAGCACATAATGAAGTAGATAATAATTCGCAACCAAGCAAGCAACGAATTATGAATGCTCTATTAGCAATAATGACACAGCTTCAATATTTATGAATCACAATTTGACATAAGCCCCCAAATGACCTCACGATGTCCAACTGCACACTGTACAATAAATATGCATACTTGATGGCATTAAGCATGTCAGAATTGTCAGAATCGTGATACACTGACCCAGTCCTAGCCGAGTGTCCCACATAATGACAGGCTAAGTGCCTGTGTAGCTGTTGTCCTTGCCAAGCATGTTGCCTCCCTCTCACTCACTCACTCAGCCACTCACTCACACACTCACACACTCACTCTCTCACTCACTCTCGGCCAGCTGGCATAATAACTTTGTTAAGTCTTTGTCATAAATCTGAATTTTAATTACTTCTTGCCACACGTGCCCACAGGCAGCAAAAACCAACACGCCCACACATACACTCACTCACGCCCACACGCACTCAGTAAACGGCTCCATTTTAAGCAGCTGTACAGGATGTAATGCTCCCGTTGACACTTCCTTGACATTGCCAAAGCAGAAACCGACAAAAAATCTACAGAATTTACACATTCATCGTGTGCCAACTGCCTTGAGCTTGAGTTGAACTTTTTGCGGTATTTAATGTTGCGTATTTAAATATGCTAATTGTTGCAGTATTTTTTGTGGGATATTTTATGTGAAAAAAAAGTGTTAAACTAAATACCGATTGCTAGTACTTTTAGCTTGTGAAAAATATACATAAATAATGCATAAATGTTTAAGGAAAGAAAAGCAAGTCTATTCTTAGACATTTATACATTATTTATATTATTTATATTATTTATTTATTTATATTATTTATACATTATCAAACTAAAATGTAAAAATTATATATTTATTTATTAACTTACTAATACTATTTATTGACTTACTTAAATATTGAAAAAGTTTGCCTTTATTATCAAAAATTTTTTTATGTTTTTTATATAAATAATCTGCTTTCTAAATATATATTCAAATATATATTCAAGTCTCTACTGAAATGGTTTATGGAAGAACCAACAGCAAGACGAACATTAAACATATCAAAAAAAAAAAAAAAAAAAAATCTCATTTCACTTCCTGAGTGCGAATAAAAACATATATTAAATCACATGCACTTATTCATCCACTCCAATGTCCAACTGCTTTGCTTTTTGAACCTATTTCAAGGCATTCAAAAAATGACAAATTGTGAAAAATTGAGCCAAGACAAAAGCTTACAAAAAAAAAAAAAAAAAAAAAAACTCCCAATTGTTTGCCAAAGTTTTTGGTGAGCCCAGTCCTAGCAGAGCAAATGCCTTGGTTCTGCCTCGCCTGGCCGCAGCTTGACCTTTTTTATTTCACTTTGGCCAAGCTTTGCGGTGGCCTCGAGTGCGCATTCTTAGACACTGGAACTAAGCCCATTTTTCAATTTCCGTTAACTAAGTCTTGCGGTTAACCGAAGAGGATTCATGGCCATTAGCAGAGCGCCCATTTACATTGGGACATAAGTCTTCGTTGACAACCAAAGATAATTGCGCAAACGCAGTGTGGCCAGAGTAAATAATGATCGAAACAAGTTGGGCAGCTGTACTTTAATGAATTTATATTATTCATAATAATTTGCTTTGCTAAATACTGTGTGAGTGTTACTAATTAAACTTCAAACTGACATAAATTCTCTTGTGGTAATTGCATTTAAGCCAACAAACGAGTCACACAGTCTCATTGGTGATTTGCGTTCGCCCACAAATCCATGTGCGTATTATGGCCACAGCAAATCAAACAAAAAACTTTAATTAATATAAAGCCAAGCGCACAAAAGCGGCTTATGGCCACATATGGGAAATGGAGTCGAGTCGTTTTTTTGGGTCGATGCTTTGGCTGGCTCGGCAAACTAATTAAAAGTCGACGGTGCTTCACATGAATCGCAGCCATAATTCACTGGCACGGGCTTAAAGATTAACTGAAATTTATGATCAAGGTGTAGGCAACTAGATTAAATAGATAACATTTTGTCAGGTAAACCCAAACTGAATTAAAGGATTTATAATTTATTTACAATTAAATTGCAATCGTTTGACGCTTAGCAAATTAATTTATAATGTTAGTTAAAATATTTGAAATAAACCTAAACCAATTTCAAGCTTAACGGACTATGCAATGACTTGAGGCCAACTTTGGCTAACCCAACGTATAGCACGGCAGGTAAACAAGCTCCCGAGCTCCCATTTCGGATGGCAACTAAACAAATAAGAGAATTAAGTATTAAAGCCACAATTAAATATTTACAAAGTACAATTTTCAAGCCAACAATAAACTCGTTTATCTATGTGGGTGGGTGGGCGAGGGCCAACTCCAAGAAGAAGCAGACAGAAGTAGAAGTAGAAGTAGAAAAGGTGGCAAGTTGTTGAAATATTTAAAATGGCGTCTAGGCGACAGAGCCAAGAAGTTTTACCAAGCGTTTAGAGGCTGCTAAATAAATACTAAACAAAAATTGTCTTGCAGTCAGGGACCTAAGCACACACACACACTCGCACACACGCACTTTCCATGTTTATCTATGGTACCCTTTTCTTTTGCCCACTGTGCACTGTAAATTTAGGGAGCGGCAACGCAATGTTGTTGTTTCTTCGCATTTATTTTTAGGCTGCAATCATTTGCGTCGCACCTGAGCCCAAGCCAAAGGGCAGTAAGTGCGTGTGTGTGTGTGTGTGTGTGTGTGTGGCAGCGTGGGCATCAGCAAAAAAAGCGCCAATTCAGCGCCCAGTGTGTTTGGTTCATGCTGCTTTTGCGTGTTCCGTGTCGTTTAGCTGGTTCTTTCGTTTTGTGTGTTCCTTGCTCTCTTTATTTTATTACACTCGCGCAGTTAGCAAAAAGAGCATATTTGTTTTGTGTCATGTGTGAGTGGCCTTGTTCTTATTAATTTATTGAAAACACATACATAATAGCATTGCTGCATTCGCTTAATGTCATATTTCAATTGATCTCTCACGTGTTAGAGTGGGACAACTACTGAGTCTAGTTTTCTTTCACAGGACTGTTAAAATAAAGCATGACACTGTTAGCGATGGCAATGTTAATAGAATAATTGTGGCATTCTATCGGCATACTGCATTGAGTTTTCAAAAAGTTTGCAAATTAATAAATACGTTCTGCTGAAGAAGAAGATTCAAATATGAGCTTGTTATAAAGTATACTTTATTTTATTTTATTTCGATTACAATTCATTACTATTTTTTAATTTTTAGTATTTTATATTATTACGCTCACGATGCAGTGGCAATCGTGAAATACTAATTAGTATACTTTTGCTGCATTAAAATTTATCTTGGAACTTAATATTTTATACCTAATTTTAACAGTCTCACGCTATCTATCGACACAATTTGAGTGTATAGAAAATCGAACTATAACTTCTTCAACTTAAGGGATTAAATTCACAAATTTCGCTGCTCCCACTCAGCTCTACACAGACACACAAAGTACCCCATTTAATTACAAATTTTACCATTCCCCCACTGCGAACGAGTATTGTCAAGTCAATGACGCCCTCATACAATGCTTGTACTTGTTTTATTTTTTGCTGGTGTTGTCTTTATACACCGCATTATAGCGCGTGTTTTCCGTTTTCCGCCTTTTGTTTGTGCTGGCTGCTTGCGGCACAGCTGTGAATAAGCAACAAGACTAACAAGAGCTACAATATCCACATTCCCATCCACATTCTCGCACACACACACTTAACATTGTACTTAAATGTCTCGGCCTGCGGCTATGCTTGCTGTGGTGTAAATGAAATTACAACTGCGCTTAAAGCCGAAAATCCAATTAGAAAAAACGCGTTACGCCGGGGTTTTATCGCAGATGTTTCTTCTCTTTTTTTTTTGCTTGTTTTCTGCTATTGTTGTTACTGTCGACATCCGGCAAAACACGCACCGCATGCCAGCTGTCTACCAAAGGAGATTCATGCGTGATAGCCAAGACATAATAAACAAATGTTAAATGCCTTTCTAGGTGATTCGCAAAATGACAGATGCGTGCTATCGATACTATAAATGAAAATTGGATAATACTAAAAGGGTTTTAATGTAGATTGGAAAATGGTGAATATGCTTTAGTGGCTTTTCTTTAATTAAATATCATTTTGGTATATTTTCGGACATTTTTATAAATACCATAATAAGTAAAAATGACTAAATATGACTGCATATCTCTCAAGTTATATTCTTTGACAAAGAATTTTTGGCAATATTCCTTTTTTTCTAGAAATTCTCTAATAAATAAGTATATCTTCTCTTAGCTTATTCTCTAATCATTTATTTGCAATATCCATTTAAGCCACATGCATACATAATTGACAAAGTTTAATCAGCCTCAAAACTTATAATAAATATCGGATGACTTGGCTTAGAAACTGACAGAGCAGCAGCTTGAAACACAAATTATTGTGTTTGATTATTTGTGCTATAAGCCATTGATATTACATATGCATATATGCAAATATGCTGCGTGCTGTCTCGCTTGAGCTTGGCTAACATCAACACAGTATTTACTTGGCCAATACCAAGTTATCATAGTTAACCATATGCAGCACAGTTTTGGCATGAGACTAGAGCACAAATGGCATTTAACATCACAAAACTTTGCCTGCAGTAAACAACAATTAGTGAGCAATGATTATGCAAGTGAAATGAGGCCAAAATTGCAATTGGCCAGGCCGCAAAAACAAATTGGCAGACAATAGCACTGGGCGACCTTCGGAGGCATTAGGCCAAATGCGTAATGTGTGTTGGAATGTACGTGTGTGTATGTATGTGTGTGCGTGTGTGTGTGTTCGTTTGTGCTTTAGCAAATTAATGTGTTTTATGCACAAAGCAAATGCTCGAAATACCAGAAAAGGAAAACACGCCAAAACCACAATATTTGGCCAAATGCGAATGCAACAAGAAAATATCCTTTAAAACCCCTTTGGCTTTTTATTTGTGTTTGTGTGTGTGTGTGTATTTGTGCTCATTTGCATATGCCCGGCCGTAAAGCGTTGTTGCATTCGCTTAAGCCAAACGCTGGCTATATAATTTGCTTCGGACCCAATCTTCTGTCTACTGCTGTTGTTTTTGTTGTTTTTATGTTTGCTTGTTTATTATCGTTGTTGAAAACTAGGCCAAAAAGCAGCTGGTCGTCCATTGTTGTTGTTGCCGCTGACAACTCTGAATAATGATGAAGTTCTAACTGTCGGCCTCAGTGTGTGGGTGCGGTTGCATTGCAGCAGGTGTAAAGCAGGTGTGAAATTGTTGTTGGCTAAAAGTCGAAGGGAAGTTGTTGCAGTTGGGTGAAAATGTAGAAATGGAATTTATGTGTTGCAGCAGAGAGAAATAAATAGAATAAAAGGAAAATAGAGACAGACCGAGTGAGAGAGAGAGAGAGAGAGAGGAAAACAAAACTTTTTTCTAGTAAACGAATCTTTAAATTGAAAAAGTTGAAATTTGCTGCAATTGTTAATGAAAACTAAAACTTGCAATGGTTGTTGAGTGGAGAAAAGTTGGATATATACAATATATATATGTTTATATATCAATTGCTGAAGATTTGAATTTAATCTTCAAAGTAGAGTTTGCAAGATATTTGAAGAAGTGCATGGCTTAAAGGGTGTTGAGCTGCTGAACTTTTGACAGAAAGTGAGAAGCTGCTGAAGATGATTTATGTTAAACTTGTATTTAAAATTTAAATTTAAAAAAAATATAAAATTGAAATTTAGCTAAAATATGAAATTAAATAAAAACGAAAATATGATTCAAAAGTAAATAGAAGAAAGATTTAATTTTCTTTTAATTTAAAAATATATAATTTAATTTTTAGCTCAATGATTAAAGTAAATTAAATTTTGTTTAATATTTATATTTTTTTATTATTTTTTTCTTTATAACAAGAATACCCTACATTTATTTTTAAAGTCTTAATCAAAAAAAAAATAATAAAAAAAATTAATAAAAATAAAAATTTATTAGATATAAATATTTAAAATATTTACAACAAAATAAAATACATGTAATTATTAGATATATTTACAAAAAATTAATTAAATAGCAGAAATTGTAGGGATATGCATTATAAACATTTGATTCTTCTCAAAACGTTTATCAATATAAATCTATTTCAAGCCACTTCTAGCCATTTTTCTTGAATTTGTTAGCTAAACAAGAACATCCAGCTGACATATGTATATGCATATGTCACACTCGAGTTGGCTGAAAGTTGAAAAGTAGAGCACATACTACTAATACTACTACAACTACTAGTAGCTCTAGCTGGGCTGGCTGACCTTCTTGACGTGTCTCTCATTGCGCTTGTTGTTATGCAACATCAAGCGTCTGTTCATGCATTTTCCCGTGGCTTTGACTTGTGAGCCACGACTAATTAGCCTTTGCCGTTCATTGTGAAATGCATATGAGATACGCCCTTTTGCCGTGCTGTTGAGCGGCATAATTAAGCTCAACGGCAATTGCGCGCGACAGTGTCAGGAGGCAGAGTCCTTCTATCTGTCTCTCTGTCTGCCTGCTTAGTTGTGAATTTGAGTGCGGAGTGTGATGTCGCCTTGATGACAGCCTCTAAGTTTTTAATGAGCAACCAGCCAGCCAGCCTGCCTGGCTAAAAATGTTCAGTTGCTGCTGCTGGGGCTTAACAGGGTTAAATGTGCCCAGAGCAGATCTTTATAGGCAGTCGACAGGGGCTCTCCTGGGTTTCGATGTGCCTGTGTCGCTAGAAGTTTGCTTATTTTTTTGGTTATTTATGAGCGCTGCGGATCTGTCAGTGCCACGATTAAATACTCTGTGTAAGGGCGGGGGCGTGGCTGTAAACTTTACATAGCCATGCGGGTCTCGCTGTCATTCGCAGGCCAGCCTTAAGCCGCTGCGACGCAACTTTTGTTGTGCGTTGCCAAGTGACAAATTTTCGCCTTACACTTGAAAATTTATTGCGTAACGGTAATGCGAAAGTTTTCATTATGCCCCTAAAGTTGTGGAAACTGTAATGCCAGCCATGTAGTTACAGCTCGAGTGTAAAGTTGTTGATGTTCACCCCAAGCAGGAGTCGTGGCGGTGGGTGGGGGGTGGGCCACGTCAGTGTCAAATTATGTACAGGGAAATTTTGTCAAGTGTAGCCATGATTAATGTGCTTGCAATGTGTAAGCAGGTTAACAAGATAGCACTTAGTCAAAGGCCTCGCATCTGTGTCACGACTGGGGCTAATAATGACCAAATAGCATCTCGCATGAAGTTCTCAAGTGTCGCTCACTCTCGCTCACTCTCTCTCCATCTCTCGAGTGAGCATGAATGAAAAATGAAGAAGCTCGCGTCCTGTGACACATTTCATTAAATTAAGTGCTAACCCCCAGCAAAAAAAGAGAGAAAACAGAAAGTCATACGACTGACTGTTTTTTTATGCTGCTCAAGGCAAATCATCAACAAGTGACAAGTGCTAAAAAAAAAAAATAAAAATGTTTCGATAAAAATAACTATCACTGTGAGCCTTTGAGCCTTTGAGCAACCGAAAAGGAGTCTCATATGAGTAACATGCTTAATGCAATGTCACATGCGTCTTATCCTGATTAATACAAATGATGCGAAGCACAAAAATATCTTCATTCATTTATCTATTGTTTGTTTATTTGGCTTTTATGCTTCAGCTGCTTTTGAAATTTATTTTAGGCTTATTAGAACTGGGCAAGTTTAATTTAATTACTTATTTATTATTTAATTATCATTATTTTTATTAAAGTATTATTATTTAAATAAATTTAGTTCTGTTTATTTTTAAATTAATTTTTATTTGCATTTCTTGTTTTAATTAGATTATTTTTATTTAATATCTATTTTTATTAATTTAAATTTATTTCTGATTTTTTTTTAATTTTAGTTGACTTTTGGTTTTAGGTAGATTTTTTTTACATATTCTAATGTATTTTAATTTGGTTCTGATATATGCTTGGTTTGACAGCTACTTCGTAGTAAATTAAATTTTACTTTCAATATTTATTTTTATTTTTAATTTTTTAATGTGTTTTAAGGAATAGTAATTTATATAAAAATTTATTTTAATAGTAAAAATTTTAGTTAAGCAAAAAATTAACCAAAATAAATGTATTTTAAACATTTATTTGAATAGTAATAATTTTAGTTAAGCAACAAATTAACTGTGACGCAGCTTCAACAGCCGGCAACAGCCTGAAGACTTCTCCCTGAGGGAAATTTATTATGTATTATAACTAGGGCTTTCCTTTCACTCTTCCTTTCACACCCATTTACTCTGCACCTGTGTCAGCCTAAACTTGTGGACGGCTTTACATTGCAAAAGCAAAAGGATTCTTTTCAACGAGCTCAGATCCCTGCAGCGACGTTTTCGCCTCTTGGGAGAATGTTCAGGCATGAACATGGAATTTACATAAGAAATAGGAAAAAAAAATAACGCTTGTGCTTCAGTTACATAGCAAGGCAAAGCATGGGAAATGATATAAAATTATTTAAAGGAAAAGGTTTGTTTTCATTTCGGTAAGACTAATGTGCCTATTAGATGGGAATTTTATATAAAAGCAGGCTTAAATAAATTGAAATAAATTTTTAATAAATGGAATTTTTAATAAAAGAGCAATATTTAGTTGAGCGTAATTGTAGCTGCTGCTAATTCAGCTGAGGCTGATCTTTCTTTCACTATAATTTGGATTGTTTTATGAATTGAATTCTTAATTCTGCTTTGCTATAAAGTTACATATTTAATATAAATGAATATAATTTATTTATATTTATTATTTATTTAATTTTACTAGTGACGTTTCTCTGTTACTTGAAGTGCTTGGACAATTTCTTCCATTGTAACTTCATGACATATACATTACAAAAATAAAACAAATGGAAGCCTGCCTCTCTCCACTGCCAAATAGAAGAATTTAGAGAAAGTCTTCCTAAAAAACTTTCTTTTTAGAGACTTTAGAGAAAGTCTTCCTAAAAAACTTTCTTACATTTTTTAATAAAATCATTTAAATTCTTCAAGAAAATTTTATTTTATTTATTTATTATATATTTTTAAAATTCTTCTTCATTCATTTTATTTATTTATTTATTTATTTATTTTTTTTTTTTAATAAAAACATTTTAATTCATCAACTTAATTTTATTATTTTTATAAAAGCTTTTTAGTTCTTCAACTAAATTTTATTTATATATATTTTTTTTTAATTCTTTATCGAATTCTTTTTTATATTTTTAATAAAAGCATTTCTGTTCCTTAACTAAATTTTATTTATTTAGTTGTTTATATATTTTAGTGTTTCATATGTACATATTTTATTTATTTATTTAATTTTTTAAATTTTATTTTTTTTAATTTATTTTATTATTTTTTTTTTATATTATTTAAAATATAATAAAAGCATTTTATTGCTGCATATAAATTTTATGTATTTTTTTTTTATAAAAAGCATTTTAAATCCTCAAAAACAATATTTTTATATTTCTTTTATAATTCTTCATCAAAATTTTTAATTAAAAGCATTCTAAGAACAAGCTGCAGCAATTTCTTTGTCACTTTCAACTTTTGGGCAATCGCTCTCATTCCAGCTGCATGGCATAATATATTTAAATTAAAAACAAAAATTAAATTCCAACTACAAAACCTTGCAAGCATAACATAAGAGCTCGTCTATCTCCTTTTTGAATACATATTTAAATATTTAAATTCTTAAGACCCAATTGAAGCATTCCAAATATGCAAACTCAAAGGGTTACAATAACTACCTCTCGTCTTCCCTCATTCCAGTTGCATGGCATATTTAAAATATTTAAAAAAAAATCCCATTTCCTTTACTCTACAAAATATAAACCAAAATCACGATTGAGCTCGCCTCCCACCCTAACAAAATAGTTTTAAAGCTCTCAAGTTTTTATCAAAGTGTTCTTTCGTTTTTTTTAATCATTTCCAGAATCTTGTCATCCATATCCTATTACAAGAGTGCAGCGCTCAAAGCTATGCTACATTTTTTTTATTTGTATTTCTCTCACAGCTTGCAATGCTTTTCTCTATCTCTATTTTTGTGGCTTTCTCAAAGTAAATATTTGCCGTTTGTAAATCAATGCCTCAATCTCATCGGGCTTCAGATATCCTTCACACTTTAAGAACTTGCAGGCTTGGCATTCACTTACCTTTGTCGTTCGGATCGAACTCAGCCTCCAGCTCTGCTTTGGTGGGCTCCGCCTCGGCGGCAGCAGCAGCTGAGGCAGCGGCAGAGGCAGAGGCGGCTGCTGGAATGGCGCTGCCATTGTTGGTTGTAGTTTTGGTTTCCGATTTTTTCATGGTTTCTCTCACTTTGTGGCCTCGAAATACGGCTTGAATCTTTGTGGCGGCTTTGGCTGCAATCAAATGTATCAAATCGCAAAAGATATTAGGGCATAGTCACATCTATAAATAACTTTCGAGATACTTAAACTTAAGTAAAAAGTTTGCATTTTAATAGGACGCGGCACGAGCTAATGTCAAAAACTCTGTGACAGCTTTTACTCTACAAAAACTTGTTTTTTGTTATTGTTTTTTTTTTTTTTCGTGTTTTTCTTTGCGCTTTCAAGTTTCGCAAAGCAATTAACTTCTAGCACAAGCCCACAGCAGAATCGATCGATTTCTGATTGAGCCCGCAAAATTGTTGAAGCATTTTCTTTATATTTTCTTTATTTTCCTCATTTTTTTGTTTTTTGGGCCATTTGCCAGCAGCTTTGCTAATATACTTGAAGCGTAACTTCGTGTGCGTGTTTGAATTTTTGAGCGGAGACCATGCAATAAATGGGAACAGCATAAAGCTAACTCTATAGAGCATGGCGATATACCCTGGGAAATAATGTGCGTAAAGAGAGTTTTATATTTTTTTATTAAGTTTATTATATGCATGTTCAATATAGAAATATAATATATAAAAATAGAATATATATATTAAAAGGAATATAGTATAGCTGACAACTTTGCTCTGCTCTTGCGATGCTTGCCATGTGAAGCTTTTAGCCAGGTCAGCGTTCAATTTTGTTGGCATTTTTCACGCAGATACCCAAATGGCTGGCCTTGAATAAGTTATAATGAATTGACACGTAAGGCCTTTTTCGCCAGCACTATCACTAAAAGCAGCAGCAGCAGGAGCAGCAACGACAGCAGCAGCAGCAACGGCAGCAACGGCGAAAAAGAAACAGAAACAGTTTTGTGGCTTGAAAAATTGTATTGGCTGCAGCCAGATAGCCAGTCCAGCCACCTGGCATATGTCTGTCAGGGCGTGGCCAGGTGTTGTGGCCACATTTTGCTGATGGCTTTGCCGGCGCTGTCAAGTGTTGGCCAGCTGCCTAAAGTGCCTCGAAGCTCGAGGCATTAAATCATGCCATGGCATTGAATGCCAGTTTCGTTGCTCTATCACTTTTTATTTTATTTTTTTTTATCTACCATAAGCCATAAACAATTAAAATAATGTATACTATGTGGCAAATTGTGGCTGTAGTGCCTAGGCATTCAAGTCAATTGAAGTGCGCTCGAGCATAGTTTGTTAATGGCCAACAAATAATGCGAAAAAGGCATCGAATCGAGAGAGAGAGAGAGATGTATTTATTTATATTTGCCAGCTTGATAATTGAATTAAATATGAAATAATTGCATTAGCTCAGAGGACACTCCAATGAAATCAAATATGAAAGGACAGCAATGAGAGCTGAGAGATTCATAATTTATGCCTATTTAATGTATTTAAATTAAAAAATTAAATCACAAATACAGCTAAAAGCCTGTCATGTTACACGAGTGCAAATGAAATTTCACAGTCAGTTAATGGCCTCGATTTTAGGGCAGCCATAAAAGCTGACTTATTAAATAAATTTTGCATGCGGCTCATTAAATCTGGCAAATGAAAAAAAAATAAATAAATAAAATCAAATAAAAAGCAAATGAAAGAACAAAAATGTGCAGCGTGTGCAGTCGAGTGAAAAATAAAATGAATATTAACCTTAGCAAAGCAGACACAACACGTACACAGGTAGCAAATTTACACCTGTGCAGGAAGCAAGAAGAATAAATGAAACGTAAAAAAAAGTCGTATAAAACCATACAAAATGCCACATTAACTTCTTTGCAAAGCATTTAATGAAAGCATACATTTTTTGCCCATGCAATTTGTTGTATGAACAAAGTAAAAGCCCAACGATGTCAAAAATATATATCTAATACCTAATTAATGTCTAAGTACGTGTATCAGTAATGTCATTTTTATTTAAACCAAAAAAAGGCTGATAAAAGCTGAAAAGGGCAGAATGCCCTTGAAAAAGGCTGAGAGTTATAAATTATTATTTAGTTTCTTTTAAATCAATAAAAACATATATTCATATTAAAAAAAAAAAAAAATTATAATAATAGTAATATATTCACTCTCGCATTTTTCGTTTATATAAGTTTCTCTTGTTTGGCAAACGAATTTCCAATTTACAGAGTTGGGAATTTTTGAGGGAAATTATTCGATAGATGCAAGTATCGATACTTTAACAGTAGAATAACATTTCAAACGTCAAAGTCGCTAAAATAAGTTTATAAAACTGCCACACAAGAAAGTAAAATACAAAAAAATTAAATTTGCTAAAAATTCTAGCCTTTTTCTTAGCAAATTAAAATTTTGTATTACACTTATTTTTGCGTCAGTTTTATAAGCTGTTTTTAGCTTCTTTGATGTTCCCAAATTGAGCTCGCAATCGCGCATACATTGACGGAAAAAAAAAGCCGTAATGACATCAGTGTCATACACTTAGTGTATATAAACGCCAAATATGGCTACAGAGAGCAAATCGCTTCCGCTTCCTGCTGTCAGCATCTGATTAGATTCAGCCAAGTCGCGCTGAGCTCTCTTTGTGCTGCTGAGCTTTCTTTGTTTATGGTTGTTGTTGTTGTTGTTGTTGTTGTTGTTGTTGTTGTTGTTGTTGCAACCACTTAATGGGCATAAGCACGCTTAACTGGCAGCCCGAATGGCCAGCCAACTGTCCAAGTTAACTTATTTACATAATTAAAATTCATTAGCTAACGTTGCGCCATGGCGTCTGTCTCTGGCAGCAGGGCTTTTGTTAGTTTTGCTTTCTTGTCTCTGCCAGCAGCTGCTGTTATTCTTTTTTTTTTTTATTTTGTGGGCGTGGCATACGCATTATTTGCAGCAAAACAAAAACACAAATGCAGTTTGGCAAATGCTGCGGGTAAATAAATTGCGGCGTAAGAGAAATAAATAAAAATAACAAACGGAAGCGTATTTGAAATGAAAAATAATAATATAAATAGCTTGCTGAATGTTGAAACAGGATTTTAGATTATACGAGAATATAGTGGTAAACTAAGAGCAGCATAATTATTTTTAATTAGCAGAGCAAAGTTTGACCTTGAACTGGGATAACTTTATCCTGCACTAGCCAAAGCTGGCACAAAATTAAAATCAGCATATAAAAAAAAAAATATATATATATATATATATATATATATATATATACAGGGTGTTTCGAAAGGTTACGCAAGAAGTAATTGCGATAGACAACAAAGGCTAATAGGAAATAATTTTAATAGAAAGCGAAGGTTTATACAGGGTGTCTCGAAAAATCACGTTAGAAGTAATTTTATAATAGAAAATAAAGGGCTATAAAAGTATAAACTATCGGGTATATGACTTTCAAGATTTTGCTGATTTATATACATTTTTTTGTTGAAATTTTCCACAATTTCTTTGCAAATTTGTGGCTGAATTTCATTGATACAACGCTCAATTTTGTAGCGTGAAGATTGGGGCCTTGTTGAAATAAAACTTAGATTTCAGTAAAACTAAGAAGAAACTCCCAAACTCAAAGAAGATAATCCCACTGCCTTAAATCGCATAATCTGGGCTGCCAATTTTAAACGCCAAAACGGGAAATTACGCATCCATATCTGGGCACAAAAACAACGGATTATCGGATTATTATACATATACTATACTATATACTATATAAATTAATAAAAATTGTACACTTTTTAATTATAAACTTTAGTTTGCTAACAAAATGACTTCTTGGAACACCCTGTATAACCTTGCCTTGCTAAGACAACTTTATATATTCTTGTCTTCTACTTGAGCTCACCAACTGCCAACTGGCTGAACCTTATTTGTGTACTGTGCCCTTTGCAATGGCAGGTGTTACTGGACTTGAGCCTGTAATCGTTTTTCAGACCCTCTAACCGTCTAGTTTTACGGCCAATTTCACAGAGCAGAGCAGAGCACAGCCAGCAGCTGCAGCACAGGGCACACGGCTACACAAATGACGTGCAATTTATTACTTTAATTAAATTGTAGACATTGTTGGCGCTCGCGTTGCATTTTTATTGTGACTTTGCTGCAAGTTCTATCTGGCATATATATTCTTGCAGAATATGAAAATGAAAGAGTCGAGTATTCAGTGTGGGAACTAAATGGCAACAAACATTGAGCAGCTGTTTCCTGTTCGTGTTATTCTCCGACAACTATAAAATCATAGTCGTGGCCTTAGACCATAAACTGTATGCTCGCTCGGTGGTGCATGCACCTTAATGACAGTCTTAAATAAATAAGCAGCCATAGCTGCTGCACTTAGCCACACACAAGAGGGCAAAGGCAAGCTGGCAGCAGCTAAATGGCCAGCTCTGACAAGGCTGCCGTCGGCTTGGCTAACACGACAAGTTGCGTGGCAATGCCAATTGATAAATTTTGAATATTTAATTGGCGAGCAGTTTGCATTTATAATAATTTTTGCAATCTCACGTTCACATGCCATAAATTACAGTCCGGATGCATATGAAATTTGCATTGATTACATTTATTTAAATTGTTGCTTTAAACTTGCTTCAGCTTATGCATAAAAATGCTAATAAAATGTATATATGTATATACAAAAATTCTAATAAAATAATATATATATCAATCTCTTTTGGCCACGTTTTCTCCACTAGTTTATTTGATAGATATTCAGCTGGTGTTCGGCTCACGAAATTCGATTATAATGACACACGCCCAGCTCCATGACAAATATTGGCACAGCTACAGCGACAATAACAATCCAATAATAACAAACTGTCGATGAAGCAACTATTGATTGCATTCGTGCCAGAAGGTTCATAAGAGCTGCCACTGGGACATCGAATTGTTAAGCAACAACAACGAAGGCTTCTGCATGAACTGAACTTGGCAACACTTTCGCAGCTCGCCCATAAATTAGCCATAATCGCGGAAAGTATGACAAGTTGCTCTATATAAATATTGAGCTGGGTTAAACCAAATATATATGTATATATATTTATACGAGTGACCGTTAATGAAATTGCATTAATGTCAACGAGGTATCATAAACCTGCGTGCCACAAGCAAATTTTATATATAAAAGGAAAAAAAAGGTGAAAAACTCTTCTCCCATGATTCCAAGCATGTCCATGATGGCCCTCTAAGTGAATCTTTATGGCTTAAAGTTTTACTCTCTCTGTTTTGTTTATGTTTTTGCTCTTTGCTTTGCTTAAGGTAATTGAGCGACGGGAACTTAAATAGCTCTGCTGGGATTAAATCAAAACTTGCCGTGCGAGGGTCGGTAATAAAACAAATGAGAAGTGTTTAAAAATGAATAAATAAACGAGGGACATTACTTGCAGATGTTAGTTTATATTGATTCGATATATTTATATCATTTTGATTTTTAATAAATGTGAGCATATTCAGATGGGTATAAATTGAGAGGAGAATTGAGGATAGCTAGGGATAATTGTGAATATCAAGGCACAACAGTGGATAGTTAGGGATAAACAGGGGATAACTGCGACATGGTGTGAGATAACTAACGATATCTTGAGAATACTAAAGGTAACTAGGGATAGCTAGGGATAGCTTAGGATAACTAAGGACAACTAGGGATAACTAGGGATGACTGGGGATAACTTGGGATAACTGGGAATAACCGCGGATAGCTAGGGATAACTTGGGATAACTTGGGATAACTATGAATATCTTGGGATAACTATGAATATCTTGGGATAACTGAGGATAACTGGGAATACCCGAAGATAACTGGGAATGCTTTAGGATATCTGGAGAGCTATCATGAGACAACCGTGAATAGTTGGCGTATAACAGCCAATAACTCAGCATAAGTGTGGATACCTGTTGATAACAATGGATAACTTGGAAAAACTAGAGATAGCTGGGTATACCTGTGGAAAGCGGCGTATAACTAAGGATAATGAGGAATGAAAAAAGAGAACTGAATAGTAAGGGTTATCAGAAAATAACTAGAGACAACAGCAGATGACAGCCGATAACAGGGCATAAATATGGATAGCTGTGACTGTGATTGAAATAATGAAGAATAGTTGAAAGATTATAAGCTGAGGAGAAGGTATAAAAGTCTAGACAACGACATAAAGGTTATCCAAAGCACTAAAAGGTAATAATAAGAGTTTTCAATAACTTATGAAATCTTCTAGAGAAGTATATCAATAAAAAACCCTACAGAGATCAAATCATATCGACTCTAGTAAAATCTGTTTACAAATTTCATTTCCAGACATATCACACTTTAGCTGTCCTTTCTTACTAATATCAAATGTTAGCTATTATACAATAGACATATAAATAACTGAATAAAGTGCCAACAATTAAGCAGCTTATCATCCGTGACACATAAAGGGCTGAGCATTGCGGGTGCCCCGCCGACCCAACGAGACAATTAATAGAATTTATGTGAAGTAATTTGTTTAAGCAGACGCACTTTATTGCCCAGTGGGGTCAGCTTATATTAAACGCTCTCATTTAATAGACAGGGCGTAAGCACGCACAAACACACACGCACACACGAGTCAAAATAAAATTTATCCATAAATTTGCTATTTTACATATATTTTTATCGATAGGCATCAAAGAGTCAACAACTCTTAAAATGCACAATTTACATAATTAAAGCCATGACAAGTCTAAAGAGCTATCAGATAAAAACTGTTTTCAATGAATACAGTTAAATCATATGTTGAAGTTTTTATCTTATGCAATCCCTTTTAATTGTCATTGTTCATTGACCATTTACATAACTGTCAATAAAGTAGAATTAAGCATTGCAGATTTATTGCAAAATATTAAATTTATAGGAAATTTATCTATATTAAATTTTGAATTTAACGGCATGAGATTCTTATAAACTCAGCTAAGGAAGTAGTTTAGTTAAGCATATATTGACTAAATAATTAAAAATATTATTTAGTATTTGTTTAAATTTTATTTAAAATTTAGACTGGAAAGAAATATATAGCTTTTAACTAAAATTTATAATTTATAATCTATAATTATAATTGACTAAATACTAAAAAAATATTATACAAAATCTGTTTCAATTTTATTTAAAATTTAGGCTGAAAAGAAATATTAAACTAAATCTTTAATTTAAAAGTTAATTCTAATTGATCAAATACTAAGAAAATTATTATACAACATTTATTTCAATTTTATATAAAATTTAGACTAGAAAGAAATATTAAACCATATATAAAATTTATAATTTATAATCTAAAGTTTTAATTGACGAAATATATAACAAATATTATACAAAATTTGTTTATTGTAAATTTTAATTTTATTAATTTTAGAAATCATTTTTAATCTAGAGAAGAATATATTGAATGCTATTTAAAATATATAATTCTCGCAATTATAAGCCAATTTTATGCCTAAAAATATATTTAAAAAAAAAATTAAATGAATTCTGGCCAAGATATAGTATCTCTCCAAGAGTAGATGATAATTTGTCTCTCACTCATTCCACGTGAGTATTAAAAAAAGACATGCGAATGCTGTGCAGCAGAGACAATCAATTTCAATTAGGCAGCAAGTTGAGCGCTTAATTCGACAGTCAACACTCGATCGATGCGCTGATTGACAGGCTGTGTAAACTTTCGACAGCTGCTCGAAACTCTCTGCCCGTTGGCATTTAAATGCGCATACGTTCCGTATCCGTCAGACAGCCGGACGGACGGACGGACGGACGGATTGACTGCCAGCCTGCCTGCCTGTCATAGAAGTTTCGCAAAGCAAACAAATGCCAAAACTATTTGATATGCAGTGCGCATGACTTTTTTTTTTTTTTATTTGGAAATTATGAAGATGCCTCGACAGCTGGAAGTCTATTGGGCCACGGTCACGTTGGTCACGTGCCAGGCCAAAGGAATCCATTTGTTGACAAAATTTGATTACGTGTTGGGCCGCAAAGCTCTAGAGCGATTTGCTTAACAAATTGTGCAGGAATCTGGCCTAAACTTTGCATTTATTTCATTTTATTTCATTTATTTTCAAACTGCAAATTGCTTTGTTTAATTAGCACATTACATGGACATTTTGCCTAAGCAATTTCATTACCTCATTAATATTATTAAACTTTTCGTTTTTATCAACTTTAAATGCTTTGGCAAGCGCAAAGCTGTTGCCTACAAGCCGTACGTAACTTTTCTCCCACTTCCTTGACCGTCCATTACAACATTTCCGGTCTATTTATGAGCTCGACGAGCAAAAAGAAAACAACTACAACAGCAACAAGAACAACAAATGCTCGCACATATTTATTATTAAAATGTTGTTGCTCAAACCTCGCACGGACAAAGTTTGCTACCAAATTAAAAATGCCCACAAGCAATGGGCAATGGGCAATGGGCAACGAGTGCTAACGCTGCACAAAAGTTGCCCAAAAAAGAATATTTCTAGAATTTATTTCCATTTTCAGTGCTTATTTTATTTTATATATATTTTTTTATGTTTTTTTACATTTTTTAAACAACATGCGCTCGACCTTAACCAAACTATGTGGCCAAAAAAGCGCTCAAATTTCGTTGGAAAAGGAAATAACACATAAAAGGCTTAAGGGCAAAGTTGAAAGTGGACTACATGCAGATACCCTGTAAAAATAAGCAAAAAGTCTAATATGATTAAAAAAATAAATAAATAAATACTAAATAATAAATAAATAAATAAGTATTATAAATAGACTAATATTTATTTAGAACAAAATATTAAATCTTCAAAAAATTTTAAAAATAAGTTACTCACATTGAATTAATATTATAAAAATATAAATTAAATAAATAAAAATAATAAAACTAAACAAATACTATTTTCTTTATTTTTATTTTTTTATTTTTTATAATAAACAAATATTTATAAATAGACTAAAAAATAAAATAAATAGTATAAATTTAGCAATATAAAATACTTTTTTATTTTATTGAGTGAATTTTATAAATAGATATCTATTTATTAAAAATAAAAATTAAGCAAATTAATATTATTCAAAATCAAAATTTAGTTTTGTTATTATTATTCTTTATGTAGTATTAAGTATTATTATTATGTATTATTATTATTTATGTATATTTGTATTTATTTATTATTTATGTATATATAAAGCAAAATATATATAATTATGACATTATTATACAATTATTGAATTAATTCTTAATTAATAAATTATTATTATATTAACTTTATGCTTTTTTCATTTTAATTTTCTTCTTTTTTTTAATTTTATAAATCAAATAATATTATTAAAAATAAATAATACTAATATTAAATTAATATTATTTGTACAAGTAAGAAAAATTTCTTTAGAATTTTAGTTGTTTGTCTTTCTTTATTCATTGGGCAAGCCTCTATGTCCATTGCATAGATGAATATTCTCGCTCAATAACCTTGCATCAGCAATGTCTCAGGCATACTCTCGCCTCTCACACAAAAAGGGTACACAAAAATGGCCACACAAATGGAAAAAACACTTCTGCTGCTGCTGCTGCCGTTTCTCTCTCTCTCTGTTTCTCTTATTAATAAAGAATATACTCAAATGCAAAGAGGGAAGTGGTTACGCTTATGACTCTTACTGCTGTGGCTGCTTTGGCGGCTGCTGCTGCTGCTAGAGCAACTGGCATTTGTGCTCCTCGAGCTGTTGGCGCGTTAAGGACAATTGAAATTGAAACTTATTATGCCGATGACACCAGCAGGGCCACATAAAAAGCAAACTGCACTGCGCTTCAGTTCTGCTCGAAAGGGCAGAGTTCGAGCAAAGGTAAACGTGCGCCAGGCATGCCAAAATGCAATTTGCGGGCCAGTTCTCATATTTCCGTAATGTTTATGGCATTAAACGAGAAAATTGCAATTGAAGCCTTTAGGCGGCTCATAAAACTGTGCGAAACTGTGCGCCATCTGTTCCAGCATTCAAAAGCAGCGTTAATTCACCATAAAGGCTTCTTTTTTGTATGTAAATGTCATTTGCAAATATTCTTTCTTTCTTTAAGTTTTATTTAACGATATTTTAATATTATTCTTTCGAAATTATGTAAAGTATATTTTTAAATACTTTTTAATGTGAAGAGATGAGTAATTTGAAATTTAAATTATATGCCAGGATGATCCTGAAAGCCTCATTAATATAGACATCGATTTTTAAATGTGAATATTTTATATATTTTTTCTTTTTTTTTCATTTTCCTTATTATATATATTATATAAAAAATTATATACAAAATAATAATTAATAAAAATAAAATAGGTAAAAAATGAATATATGATAAAAAAAATTAAAAATAATTAATATATAACAAATATTTGCATTTTAATATATATTTGCAGAAATATTATAATAATAATTTTTTACACTTTTTTTTAAAGCTGAGTTATTTAATAGGGCTAATTTTTTTTTTTTTTCAATATTAACATTTTTTTCAATATTATTATTATGAACAATATTATATACAAATTTTTCTAATTTTTCAATATTTATATATTTTTTAAATTTTATTTCATATTTATTAAATATATTTTTTTTTAAAATAATAAACCTTAAAAAATTATTATACACAAAATTCTATAATTTTTCAATATTTATATATTTTTTAAATGTTATTTTATAGTTATTATATATATATATATATATTTTTTTTTTTTAATAATAAACCTTTAAAGAATTCGGAAAACCTCATTGAATTGTATAAAAATTACAAAACTAACAAATTATATTATATTATAATATAACATTAATTCAATTTAGCCTCTCCGAGTTTCAATATAAAATGTCGCAATTTGAATATTTTTCACTTAAATGTGGTTCTACCTGTCACACCTGTTGATACACAAACTCATTGCGCCAACGAATGAGTGAAATGGTTTCTTATTACGTAATGAGGGCAGAAAAAAAAATACACACACACACACACAGAGAGAGAGCAATGAAATTAATTTAACGCTGACATGCGAAAATTTAATTTTCACATCGTATAAAACTTACGACACGTCACGCTTGCATTGAAAATATTTGCTTCTTCTTCTGCTGCTGCTTCTGCTGCTTCTTCTTCTTCCTCTTCTTCGTCGCTTTGTCGGTTGCTTTTCATTCTCATTGCGCGCTGTAGAACAGTTTCCGTGGACTCTTTGTTCTTGAGGCCATTACAGGAAAAGCGCTTGTGCGTAAGCACTCTGTTATTGTTGTTGTTGTTGTTGTTGTTATTGCTACTGTTCTTTTACAATAGTTGTTGCTGTTGTATTTGTATAGCATTATTGTTGCTCGATGACCAAGTTTATATTTATTGTGGTAATTTATACCTAAACTTACAGCACGCGCACAGTTTTCCATTACATTGTTTTATAACGTCATTCTGTACACGTGTTGTTTTCTTTATATTTGTATTGTAGTATTTGTGATTTAATACAGCTGTGCATACAACTGTATATATACCCACAGGTAAATGTGTCTAAATTCATCAAAATGCGGTTGCCCAATGGGTTTGAGCAGCATTCTAACTCCTTAACTGAGCTCATTAAATCAAAGTTGTATAACAAAATTGTGACAAGGGGAAGCAATTGAGAATGACAAGTTCAAAAGTGTATATGAAGTGGGTAGAGAGGATTGTGGAACGTTGAGATTAACAAGCTATGATAAATGGGACACTATTAAAGACTCCCATTTCGTTACCCTTTTCTTGAATAGCTTTGCGTTATTGCATATTACGTCATTACGTTTTTGTTTTATTACGTTATTGCGTTTTTAAATTATTACGTTATTGAGTAACTACATAATACTCCTTTGCTTACCCTTTTCTGGAATATATGTGTAGTATTCTTTTAAAATTTCATTACCTCTTTAAGAAAAGTAAATGTTCAAATAAACTGTGAGATGTAATCGTGATAGCGTACATACGTATTACGTAATACGTCATTACGTTATTAGGTATTACGTTTTTACCTTTCGGGCTTATAAAAGACCCCCCATTGCTTGCCCTTTTCTTGCATACACTTGTACTATTCTTTTATCATTTCTTTGGCGATTGAAAGAAGGAAAATGTTTAAATAAACTGTGACAAGTATACAGTAATAGCTTAAATACATATTACGTAATAACGTGATTATGTTATTAAGTATTACGTTATTACGTTACAGGCTTATAAAAGACCCCCCATTGCTTGCCCTTTTCTTGCATACATTTTTACTATTCTTTTATAATTTTATTAGCTCTTTAAGAAAAGCAAATGTTTAAATGAACTGTGACAAGTATGCGTAATAACGTAAATACGTATTACGTAATAAAGTTATTACGTTATTTTGTATTACGTTATTACGTTATAAGCTTATAAAAGAGCCGCATTCCTTATCCTTTTCTTGAAAGAAATTGAAAGAAAGAAAATGTTCAAATAAACTGTGAGAAGAAGAACGTGATAGCGTTAATATGTATTACGCCATAGCGCTGTTACGTAATAGCATTATTACGTTATTACTATATTAGGTTTCACGTTATTACGTTATTGAGTTATTTAAGAGACCTTTCCCTTTTCTTGAATATATTTGTGCTATTCTTTTATCATTTCATTTGCTCTTAAAAAAAGAAAATGTTAAAATAAACTGTGAGAATTATGTAAGTCTCACAGTATTTTGCAATAGCGTTAATACGTTATTATATATTACTTATTAACGTTATCAAAGCCACCTCAATCCATATTTTTCTTTTATATATAGAATATATTTCTACTATCCTTTTAGCATTACTTTGGCTTTTAAATGAATCAAAAAGATGATTAAATAAACTGTAAGACTTATAAGTGATAGCGTAAATGCGTATTACGCAATAGCGTTATTACGTAATAGCCTTGTTACGTAATAGCTTTATTACGTTATACGTTATTGGCTTATCGATGACCCATTTCTCTACCCTTTTCTTGAATATATGTCTACTATCTATTTGCTACTAAAAGAATACTTTTAACCTTATTTAGGCTCTCTACTTAACCCTTGCTTTGTTGTGTATTACGATACTACGTACTACGTTATTACGATATTACGTATTACGTTATTACGTAATTGTGGTATTACGTAATTACGTTATTACGTTATTAGGGCCCTCTTTCCTTAAACTTTTCTTGAATGTTGAATGGTTTCTTTTATAATTTTTTGGGCTTAACCTAACTATTGTTATAGAGCAGTGCGTTATTAGGTAATATCGTTATTACGTATTGCGTTATTACGTAATACAGTTATTACGTATTACGTTATTACGTATTACGTCTTAAAGCTTATTTAAACATTTTCCTGACTTACTTTAAACTAAAAATAAATTGTAGACAAATACCTCATTGAAACGGTCAACAAATTAGATTATCTACAAATAAACATTGCTACTAGAAAGTACAGTAAGAAGCCAAATGCTCGTTAAGCTTGATCTTGAGCCAAGCTAAATTCTAATCCACAACTTTGTTGCTAGATCTCGATTCCGTTTGCTTTTGCATGCACATGTTATATGGCTTGACCGGGCTTGACTCAATTAAGCAAGAACACGGAATTAAATTAACTCGACGCTGTTTGCTGTGTCCCAAAAGAGTCATATCAAAAGTGCCTGCCATTCCACTAAGCCCAAGCGCCATGTGGGTCGATGTGGGCCAAGGCAAAACATTGAAGTGTAAACAAACAAACGTGGGCTGCCAGTTGAGAGCGGAACTAGTCTCAAGTGTCGCTTTGTGGGGGGGCATGCCACAACAATGGAAATGAAAGAACAACAGCTCATCAATAGGCCAAGACAATAACAACATCAAAATGGAATAGAGTGCACGGTGTGGTGGGCAAGTGAACGACGAAGATATACCCTGCATTCTAGAGGAGAAAGTTTTTGAAAGAAACTATTGTGAAATACATATATGATGTACATGGAATATGGAAATATTTATATAATATAAAGCTCAGATATGAAATATATAATATGAGCTTCTAAGAAATTATAATTCTCTCTTTCCTTCCCTCTACTTCTCTCTTTATTGAATTTGCTTAACAAACTATCCTTCAGCTTATTACATACATGTTTATAAAACCTATATACCCTGTCAAGCTCATCATCATAGCTAAAATCGTGCTCTTGTCAAAAGTGCTTGACTAACAACAACTATTTGTGAGAAAAACTAATATGTCATACAAGCACTTCAAAGCCTAAGCCCAAAATACTTAATTGAAGTTATTTGCCTAGGCTCAGTAACAAGCTAAAATGCCTCTTTGCTCTGCTAGCTGCAGGGTATCATAACAAAAGCGAGTCACTTGGCAGGCGTAAAGCGACAAAGCATTATCATCACCAACTAGTTAACTAGGCGGGCGCTGACGTAGAATACCAAGAGAGAGAGAGGGAGATAGAGACAGGGAAGGGGAAACAGCATTATATTTTGATGGCTTAAAAATGTGGCAATGGGAAAATGCTTGCCAGCAGCGTCAACTAATTTCCGCGCAACGCCACAAAGTGGGCAACATAAAGTGGCGCGCACTAAAGCTGGCAAATTTTTGATTACCAACTCGGCGCGCACAGTCCAAACTAATCTCACACGCATCTGTATTTGTATTTATAATGTATGTGTATATTTGTTTTCGTTGCCGTTGCAAAGTGAACACACAGCGAGCTGGCTATGGCTAGCTCGACTGCTGCACAGAGTCAACTAACGCCGTGCGGAATGTTTGCCAACTGTTTGACGTTGCCAACGAGATTTTGTGCAAATATTTTGCAAGTATGCCAAGCACACAATTTGTAAAATTCAATTCGACTAACTTAGTTGAATTCTACACTTTTAGCATTCCTTTCAGCATCAGAACGTGCTATTTGACTTTCCATTTGAGTAACCCTTGAGCTAACCCCTTAGCCAATAAATAAAGTCATTTTAGATACAGAGAATGTCTTTTAGACTTATACAATATGTTTTAGATATACTTGACAAATAACAGTTGACGTTGCCATTGCTGTTCGCAAGATCAGCCGCAATCATACTCTCTCGCTCTCGCTCTCGCTCTGAGCAATAGATTTCGGTACTTTTCATTTTGAGCTTGAGCTAAACTATTCGTGTCACACGAATCGTGTGACGCTCTTTTCACGAACATCGTTTGAATAGAAAGACGATTAGCGTTCGCACAATGAGGGAGAGAGAGAGAGAGAGAGGGAGTAGATAAGCAAATACTCAGAAAGTCAAGGCAAACCGTCTGCACACATGCTCACACCTTCGTACGCAATTGCTGCGTTTAGCGAAGAGAAGCCTAGCATACATACTAATACATACACAAAAGACTTTTTTTGCTTCATTTGACTCAACCAATCGCGCGGAATACGTAACAAAAGCGAAACAAAACAAAAGAGAACCATTGCGAGCCGATCAGGTACGAGCGAGAAGGAAGAAGCCAATGCAATGGGTTTGCTGTTAGTTTAGAAATGTTTGCGGACTTAATTTAAATGCCAATACATAAAAAACTGCAATATTAAATTTAAATACTATTTATTTAAATAGACATTAATTACAGCTATCCTGGGTTTTGTTTTAATTATATTAATGTAAACAAGCGGAAAAAATTTAAATAATCTATAGTAACATTAACATTCAAGCAAAATAAATATTTTAACAAATACAATACTTATTGAATATTTATGTATTTAATTGACTCAGGCCAGCTATGCATTTGCTTAGCGATTTAAATTTGCCCAAAGGCTGCTGAAACGAATTGAAATAAATGTCCAAAGCATATTTATTTTTGATCTGACTACATAAAGTTGTATTTTCCATACTAATTGCAATTTCTTTACAGCCTTGTATCTGCTCGTTGGCCCTCTGGAGATTTTTAGTTGCATTTTGAGGAAATTCTACAGCAAATTGATTTCGTGTGCGAAATTACAGTTTTCATTTTATTTGCATTTCATGTTTGCGCAATTAAATATTAAAATCAATTAAAGCCCTTGAGCCACTAGCTCGCCCCATTCCTTCATTTCTGCAGCAGCGCCCCATAGCGCCTGTTTACACTGCAACAATTTTTTGTGAGCTTTTGCGCTCAGGTTTGTTTGCCGTATAATGAGAAAATGCAGCTTGCAGCTGTGTTTCAAATTTAAATGAAAACACAAACAAGGACAACAAATTTGTTTGCTCAGCACTTTGAGGCGTGTTGTGCAAGTCGGGCTGGCCTGAGTGCAGGATTTCCAGGATCATAAAAGAATTTCTAATAAGACAAATGACAAATGGCTTGAAATTTGACTACAACTTTCATTTGAAATATGATTTATGAATTTTATTTTGAATTTTTTAATTAAAGTTTTTCCAAGTGCCAAATATATTTTCTTTCAGCCAAGCCCCATATCTTCATAAATTTCTAGCGTTCATCTTTAACCACTTCAAAGAAATATCTCAGCAAATTCCTATAAATACCCACAAATTCTTGTCAATTAGGGCAGCCAACATATATGAAAATCTGCTAGCAAATCTTTAGCATAAATCTCTCCCTCTAAGTATGGCTATAAACAGTGGCACGCTTTTAGCCATTTTGGCCCCTTCTGCCATTTCGTGCATAGTTTCTGTTTGTATTATTTTATGAATTGTTATGCGCTTCCTGCTGTTTGTTGCTCCAAGAATTTGTAGTTACACAAGTCAAACTGACACACACACACACACAAAGCAAAGCAAAAATAAAGTAAATAAATAAATAAACATAATAAAGAAAACAAGTTGAAGCAGCGCTGAGCTGTCCGGGCTCAGCGTTCAAGTTTATGAACAGCGACATGCGCCAAATTTGTGGCCTCAAATTCTGGGTGAATAAACTCAAGTGAATATGAATGTGTAAGTGCATGTGCTAAAGATACCCTGTAGACAGCGCTGCAAGTAGTGTCAGGCTGGCAAATTTTATTTGTCATATAAAGATATGATTAATTTGTAATTTATTTATATTTTATATTTATATTATATTATATTTTCAATACTTTTAACTCTAACAGAAGAATTTCAATTAAATATATAAATAATTTATATTTTATATTTATATTATATTGTATTTTTTACTTTTACTTTTTTTTTATTGTCAAAAGAATTTCAATTAAATATATAAATAATTTGTTTGTATAATTAAAGATATTTATAATTTATATTTTATTTATTTTTTTTTTTTTTATATTTTCAGCTTCATTGGAAATTTGATTTAAATTAAAAATATGAATAATTTATATTTTATTTATATTTTAAATATGAATCATTTATATTTTATTTATACTTTAAATATTTTTAGCTTCATTACATTGTCGGAAGTTTTATTTCAATAAAAAATATATATTATTTATATTTTATTTATAATTAATATTTTTGTTATAATATATTTTATATATATTTCAAATATTTTAGCTTCATTATATTGTCGGAAATTGTATTTAAATTAAAAATATATATATTTATTTTATTATTATATATTTTATTTATATTTTAAATGTTCAGCTAATATATATTTAATATTTTCTATATTTATATGCCAACCAAAATGCCCTTTAATATATTGAAGCTCTAAGCATTACTCACTAAACGCTAAACATACCCACTGAGCTCTCTCTCTCTCTCTCTCTCTCTCTCTCTCTCTCTCTCTCTCTCTCTCTCTCTCTCTCTCTCTCTCTCTCTCTCTCATACACAGAAAATGTGTGCAAAGCATTTGCTTTAGCTTGCCTTGGGGCCGTTTGGCATTACTGAGCCGCCTCATTTAAAAAACGAATAATAAAAGGGGATTTACAGTTATGGGCGCAAATATGCCGTAAAGCAAATAAATTGCAGCAAAAGAAAATTCAAGTGAATTTGCCAAAACACCTGGAAAATAGTTGAGCAGCAACAGCAGGAGGAGCAGCAGCAGGAGGCCTGCTCTATATGCTTAAATGCTCAAGTCTAGCTGCGTGACCCAGACTAATTGAAACGACAATTCGAATCCAATTAAAGTAAAAGCACATGAAAACTGCAGCGAGACAAGTTTGTCGTACGCCACAAAAGCTCTATTTAATTAGACACACTTGACGGCAGGCTAGCAGGACTCTAACAACAGGATAACAGCATAAACTTGTCGAGCGTTGCCGTTGACAAAGGCCATCGGCAGGCATTGCAGTGGCTGTGTGAAGAGCTGCTGCAGCAATGATGACATTGACTGATGGGCTACGAAAATGACACAGTTTATGCCCTTGTCAATGCGACAGCAGATAAGGATAAGCAATGCTAGTGAGTTACCCTAGAAATGGCAGCATGGGGTATGCGCCACTAATCGAAGCCAAACTCATTTTGTTATTAGAGACGAGCTCAAAGAGCTAAGCAGCGAGAGCAGAACTCCTGCTGCTGCTGCTGCTGCTGCTGCTCCTGCTACTACTCCTGCTCATAGAGTATTTCGTTGGCGGCGTGTGCCAAATTTCCTTGCCTTCAGCCATATTGAGCATATTTGAGTTGCACGCCTTATCGAATTGAGGCCGGGCCATTGGAGCATTATCAACGCTTGCATCGCCGTCACTGCACATTAAAATTGCAAGCAACATGGCCAAGAGTGACGGTGGCTGGGCTGTGCTGGGCTGGGCTGTCCTTAGGTCCTTTAGCGTGCGACACACGCCGACGACAAGGGCCACATACTACTTACTACGTAAGACTTTCAATCAGAGTGCATTGAAACGGAAATTCTGCGCTGCAGCGCAGAAAGGAAGGAAATACATGCTCGAGGGGCTGCCTGACAGACTGAAGGAATGACTGACTGACAGACGGACGGAGTGATGGACTGACTTGATGAACTCGCTGATAGCCTGATGGACGAGACAAGCAGTCGCCTTGCAAGCCAACTAACTGTATCGTATCACATTCAATGCAATGCCTCGAGAGCTGCTTAAAGGCAGTTTATAGTTGCCCAAGCTACTTGCCACGTTTCGAGTGTATACCCTGTCCAACTACATGAAGGGGTATATACATTTGTAAAACTACAAAGAAACATTGAAAGTATTTATACTTAGATCAGCTTAGTATATTACAATATTTTTATAGGAAAAGCATTTTAATTGTTTTTTTTTTTTTGACATCCAATTGAAATTACAATTTCTTCAATCGAAACACTTTACAGGGTATTCCTTAGGCAAACGCACTCAACTACAGCGCTCTCTCTCTCTCTCTCTTTCTCTCTCTCTCTCTCTCTCTCTCTCTCTCTCTTGCCCATCTCCCATTCCTGCTATTCTGTTGTGCGAGGAAACTATTGATGCAGCATTAATAACAAGGTTCCGCATCTATCTAGCTGCTGGCATTGACTTTGCTTCTGACTTTTGCATACTTTGAACCTTGCCAATATATTGAAGTATTAAAGTAGCCCCATTGTGGCTGTGCCCCGGAGTCAAGGATGCAGCAGGAGGCGAATTATTATGAAATATAGATGAAACGATGTTAGCCATAAGCCAATTTGGCAGCATGGCAGTAAGTAGTATTCAAATATGGTTTCACTGCAGCATAAAATGCAATTGAGTCGAAAGATAAGCAATCGAGCAAGCTACAAAATATGCTAATATCCTGTTGATAAGTAAATTATCTGAATTCATTTAACAGCTCAGACAAAACAAATCGTGAAAAGCAGAAGAACAAATGTTTTACGCATCGATAAATTTGGAAATTTCGATTTCAATTTCCTGCCTGAGTGAATTAATGCGTCGCTGTCGCTGCGGCTGAATATCAAAGCTCAGAGCTTACAGCTTACGGCGGACGGCGAACGGGCACTCTACATACCACAAGGAATCCAATAATAATGATCGAAAATCCGTAACAGAAATAAATTTGATTTTATTGACAGCAAGTCAGCGGCAATGGGCCAGCCAAGGAAATTACATTTAGGCCAACATTGTTAGCACCGACAGGGCCAGCAAATGAATTATGATGTGCCTCAAAATGAAGGGGTTTGCCTACAGCGTGCAACTCCAGGTGCTCCAACTTGAGGCGTATAAATCTTGAGGCCTCGATTAGGGCTCGTTAAAGGTTTACGTGTGCCGTGTGCTACGTGGCCGTGCTGCATTGTTTATTAAATATTAAGGTAATTTGTAGATTTACACGATTTCCGACCAAAGTGGGTCATTTTTATTGGGCATAGCTGAAATAATTCCACACCAAACTCCAACTCTGTATTCGTGCTGCGCAGCATTTGAGTAATTTATTAGCCTCGTGTTTCAATATTTAATTGAACACGATGTCGCAGCATAGATAAATGGCCATCGTCCTGTGGGTCCTGTGTGTGCTGTGTGTGCTGTGAGTCCTGTTTGCTGTATATCCTGGGTCAGGAGCATGGACAATGGAACTTTGTGGCAATCGCCCCATGACATTTGTTGTTTTATTAATAGCTCAACACAATTAAGCAAACAAACTGATTGCCATGCTTCAAATATAAACTATGTAGTGAAAGTTGCTCAACTGGCACGAGAATTGTAATTAAGTTATGCAAAGTATTCTGATATTAACTATAGTCTCTACAAATATGCAAGGCTATAATTATTGTTACAAATAGTGCTACTACAACATCATCATCATCATCATCATCGACAACAATAAATTTGTTGTCTCATCAATCTAATTTTCTAACTACTACTTTTGACTTGGCTTTCTCACTTGGCCAAACTTTAATTAAACAACTTCAACAAATATCCAAGTTCACTTTTGCTCTTCTTCAAGTCATTCTAATTTAACTTTTACTTTCATTGTCACCGCTTGAAATTCGATAGTTCAACTTTGGTTTGTGTACTAATTGGATTAGGCAATATGTTGGCTACAGCTCTGAGGCATATAATATTTAACAATAATTTATTAGACATTAGAACTTTGCCATAGCACTAAAGTAAACTATTCTTCTATTGCAAGTTTCAATTATTCATTGTTAGTTCAACTGAACTTGGTAAGTGTTCAAGCATGAGCATGATATTGACAGGCAGCTCTTGACGCCGTCAAATGCAATTACTGAGTGCATTGAAGTATTTACGAGCATATGGAATGCCAAAACAGTCTAAACAGATGCAGATGTTATTTCTGTAAGTCTAAAGATATGAACATAATTAATGCATTTCAGTTACAGCACACTGGAATCATACTCTCTCGCTCTCGCTCTAAGCAAAAGACTTCGGTTCTATTCGTTTTCTGTTGAACGCTATTCGTGTAAGGCGCTCTTTTCACGAACATCGTTCAGACGATTGGCGGTCGCATAACGAGAGTGAGTAGATGAGCATACTGAGAAAGTCAATGCAAGCTGTCTTCATAGAGAAGACAAGCCTAGCATGCATACCAATACATACACAAAAGACTTTTTTCGCTACATTTAAACCAATCAACAAAACGATTGCGCGCCGATCACGAGCGAACTTAATGAAGAACCGATGCAATTGGTTGCTCTCTGCGTTTTTTTTGCATGTGTGAGTGAAAGAGACTATTTGCAGGCATTGGGAAACAGCAAACTGTTACTTTCGTGCTATGAGTGAGAAAGAGAGAGAGAGAGCGGAAATTAAATAAAGCTGTGCGAGCACATATGTACATTACTCTACGCTCTCAACATGCATCATAAATTTAAAGCTCAAGGTGATTGGTCGTTTTGTTCAGAGAAAAGAGACGCGAGTTGCAGTTCTAACAAAGCTTATAGTTACTTGAACACATACTAAATAAAATTCTTGCAGCTTATTTTCTCTCGAAAGTACACATATTATTGTCTCAAAACCTAAATTCTTATGTTCTTCAATTCACAGTATCATGAACTGCAACCCACTAATTTCTACGCCAACTATTCAGGTTAAATAACTAGTTCAAGTCAGTTACAATTTTATTCACCCTCAACCCATTCTTTATTACTAGATTAACACCTGTCACAACTGTCTAATAAATGCAATTATCAAAATTAGACTAGCAGGTGAAAACTTTTAAAATTGTGGCACTTTGTGCACGCTTGTGGGCGAAACTGAAAGTGAATTCACCTTCGCGAGATATAACTGCGAGTAACTTAGTAAGTTGCGAGGAGCTTGACTTGACTACAATGACCTACAATTCACTATGCATATATGTATAAGGACTTGAAGAGACTACTATAATGCACATCGCACACACACACTATGGCAACGTTTCATAAAGTTTGCTTAGCTTGCTTAGCTTGCGCCTCAGCAGGCAGTCAAGTTACTTGGGCACTTTGATGTGAAACCGCGAGCCATGACAAGGCCAAGTGCGAGCGAGAATGCATGCTCGAAAGCCGCAGATATACAGTTGCTGGTCTGTGTGCGATAGCGACCGTTACATATGCCCAAGTCAAACACAGCTATGTAAGCGACCTAGAGGCGCTTTTTGAGCAACAAAACTCGGCTCAACTAGTTGACATACACTACGTGCGCGCAATGTATGCACTGCTGTTCGACTGACGACTACAGCTGAACTGAAGCCAATTACATTGTACATTGATTGACCAAATGAACACAAAGAGGATGGCGAGCACACAGAAAGTGAGCGACTACCTAACTGTTTATCCTGACTCGCAAGTGATGAGTGCATAATGAGAGCTGAGAGTGTGAGCTGAGAGCGTAAGTTGATCAAATGAAGGCAAAGAGGACGGCGAGCACACAGAAAGTGAGCGACTACCTAACTGTTTACCCTAACTCACAAATGATGAGTGCATAATGAGAGCTGAGAGCTGCGAGCTGAGAGCTGCGAGCTGAGAGCTGAGAAGTGTGAGTTCAGCATGTGTGTGTGCTTGAAAAATGGCTAACCACAAGATACTTTATGTTGACAGCTGCGTGTGTGTGTGTGTGTGTGTGTGTGGCATTAGCGTTTGACATGATTTGACAGGCTTGTTAGGGATTTGGCTCCATTTTTTGCGCTAAAACAAAATACATGCATTTTGGGTTGGATTTGTGTGACAGACAAACCACACAAGCTTAATATGCACATAAGTATGCAATATATTATACAGACACGCACACACAGACGTTTGTCATTGATCAATGTGTGCAAAAATTGTGCATTTTGCTGGAATTATATGCTTCAAATTGAATTATATCAAACCAAATACCCAACAAAAGTCAAAGCCACAGAGTCAGAGGCAAAGTTTTAGTACGAATCATTGAATGCGACAGACACGTAGCCAATTTGTTATCTGTCTCAGCATGTGGCCATATACATATATATATATATATGCATATATGTGTGTATGTGTGTATGTGTGTGTGTGTGTGTCTGTTCGGGCCAATTTAAAGGCTTCTCTTGGCTGCTTGACATTTGTATATATACAAAACATACAGCCAATTTGAAATACAGTCACCAGAGTGTCGGGACAATCTTGCCCTCTCTCTCTCTCTCACACACACACACTCTCTCTCCCTCTCTCTCTCTCTCTCTGTGTGCTCAGCTCTTTGTGCGGCCTGAATGATTTCTTTTGTGGCATTGATAACTCCATGCATTCGTACGATTTGTGTGTAACATATTTAAAATTCTTTAGCTTTAGCTTTTTTTCTCTGGCAAATTAAAGTCATGTACAGAGCTGCAGGGCTAACAGAACTTTGACAAGGGATTTTTCTGCTTTTTTTTTTTAGTATTACAAGATAAGTCAGCGTTTATTTTTTTGTATAAACTGTATCAGCGACCACTTCGCTGGCTTATGGCTTTGCGGTTGCTGTGTCATCGCAGCTAGTCAGAATTTCCAAATGAAAAATATGACCCAACATTCGTATTCAATTGAATGACAACAAATATGATGTTGCTTTCAAGTTGACAAAATGTGAAGAGGCTTAAAAACTAACTGCAAATAACTGCAGGTCATGCTGAGAGAAAATTGTTTTTCATTTTTGCGGTAAGAGTTCTTGGAAGTGAAAAGCGACAAATTGATAGATTAAAGCGAGTGTGAAGTGGGCAAATGTAAGAAAGGTTTGCAGGTAAACCTAATAAAAGAGCATATTAGTATTATATAAATTTGAATTATAAAATATTTATATATTTGTGGGAGTAGGAGTATTTTAACAAACAAAATGAATAATTAATAATATTTATTGAATCCTTTGAATGTCATGTTTATTGCTAAATGAAAGTCTGAAGCATTTGATATAATATTATATATCAGAAATTATTATAAATTACATAAGGATTTTTTTTAATTAGAGAAGCTATAATAATCCACAGCTCGTGCTCTTTACCCATCTTAAATCATTTGCAATAAATTTTTAAGTAAATTGAAATAAATTGATTCATATAGAGATTTATAAGAGATTTATAAGAGATTTATAAGAGATTTCATAAGAGATCTATGAGAGTTTTCATAACAGATTTAATATCATCATGACTGTTGCATTTATAAGATCAGCATTGAAAGTTGGAGTTACTTAAGCGGGCATATCGCTCTATCTATGCTCACTCTGCATCTACTCAAACTGCCAATGCTCGCTCTCTCTAATCTTACGAAATACATCACCTATTAAATGAAGGCTTTGTGGTCTTATATTGCTCAAATTTGTGTGCATCAGAGAACTCTCTCACTCTCACACAATTTAATTTGTATTATAATTTCGTTGAGTAGATCTGCTGCGACGCATCCCTGGTTGGCTGTCACAAGCACACATTAGCACATACCTATGCTGGACCCTAACGACATTTTAACAACTCACTTAGCGAGCACATTAAGAACTAAAACTTGCTGCTGCAGCAAATTCCAAAATGCCCCCAGCAGCAGCAGCAGTTCGACTTACGCAATAACAAAGGCAATTTAGAGCGAAGGCTATAAACATTTTTGGCAAACCGCAAATGCAACGCCCCCACAAAAGACAGACCCCAAACAGAAGCAGCAGCAGCAGCAGGAGTAGCAGCAGCAGGAGCAAGAGGAGCAGCAGTAGGAGCAGGAGCAGCAATTGTATTTCAGATGTGGCCACGTGCTGAGCATAAGACAAAATATTCGCAACGTATATATATATTTTTATTTAATATATTCAACACGCAGCTCGTCTTCAATACGTATTGGTAATTAACGTTGCGTTACGTCATTCATCATGTGCGTAAATCATTTGTTAATATTATTTTTAATTTCTAAATAAAGAAATATATATAAAATTAAAATTTGTGCATATAACTCATAAATGTTGAGCAAATTATGCGTCAAATTGTAGTTGGCAATGATTGATGGCTGAGCCAAAAGGAAAAAGGTCTTTGCTGACATTCCACAAACTCCCCTCGCTGGCATGTTTACTTTGAGCTGAGCGCACGTAAAGCAAGTCATAAAAATATTTCAGCGAAAGAATGAAAAGAGAGGGGAAAAAACACAACACACACACACAGACACACACACACAGGAAGAGAACTAACAAAACGTTGTAGGTCATGTGTCATTTTCGCCGAGCGCTCTCACGTTGCATGTTGCTTATGTTATTTGTTTGCACTTTGTTGGCAGGCAGCGAAAACTTTAACAAACATTTTGCAGCAAACATTTTTTGGTATTGTGGCAGCCAGCGGCTGAAATTGAATATTCAATTTTTGCTTTGTCTTCTTTGGTATTTTTTTTTTTTTTTTTCCAGTTTTGTGTCGGCGACAAGACGCGCCGAGCTGAATGCGTGGCAAATTGTTTATGAGTTTTGGCAGCGTATTGGGAGTTGGGTAAAAGGGAATTTTTAGGTGCAGATAACTTTTATAACAAAATATGCAAATTTGAAATTTCACAAAGCATATTTCAAAGCCCCAAAAATAAATCTCAAAGGCAAAGTGAGCGAGAAATATAAAAGCTGCTTAAAAGTAGCGATTAATTATTTAGATTTAGTTTAAAGCGGAACTTTTAAGTTGCTGAAATTTTATATATAAAAATAATAAATGCGTATAAAACGTTTACAAAAAAAAATTAATTGATACTCATGTTATTTTGAAATTTCCATAAAAAAATCTTTTAAAGAAATGGCAACAGAAAAATGTTTTAAAAAATAAAATGAATTTCATGTAAATTAAGCTTTCATTTAAAAATCCTTTTATACTTCAAAAATGTAAATATGATGAGAAAAAATATATATTACATATATATATATTACATATATAAATTAGTAAACGCAATCTAAATTGAAAAAAATATTTATAAAAAAAATAAAATAAATGAAAAAAAAAACAGAAATACTAATTTCAAATAATATTAAATATTAAAAAAAAAAAACCCTATTATATATATTTATTTAAAAAAAAAACGAGAATAATAATTTCAAATAATATTAAATATTAAAAAAAAAAAAAAAATTAAATTAAATAAAAAATAAAAGAAATTGAAGAAATTTAATTTGACAAGCAAATCAAAGTTCCAATTAAACATTATTATTTAATAAAAATTTTATATGAAAGATTATACAAAAAACATAAAGTAATTTAAATAAAAAAGATAAGAAATTATTATTTTAAACACAAATAAAAGCATTAGATGAAATTATTATTTTAAAAATATATATTCAAGTAATTCCAATTATTATTATTATATTTTGTATTATATATATACAAAATTAAGAATTAAAAAAAAAAAAAACGAAATAGAAGAAATTATTATTTTAAAAAAATTAATTATATTTAAATTAAATGTTATTATTTAACAAACATAAAATGTCATTATTAAAATTTTTTTTAATAATGTTAACATTAAAAAATTTATGCTATTTTAATTAAATGGTATTATATAATAAACAAAAAATATGATTATTGAAATATTTTTTAAATAATGTTAATATTAAAAATTAATTAAATGTTATATAATAAACATAAAATTGTATTATTTAAATTTTTTTTTAATAATGTTAATATTTAAATTTAAAAATAATTCGAAAATTGTATTAAACAAATTAAATAAATAAAAACAAATATTAATAATTAAACATTGATAATTTATTACTATATTAATTTTTTTAAATTTATATTAATATTATAAAAATGTAATTCGAAGATTGTATATATTAATAATTTATTAAAGAATTATAATAGTATTAATATTATAATAAAAAAAAACGGTATAAAATAAATATTTTCAATCAAATATTAATAATTAAATACTGATAATTAATTAATAAAATGTATAATTCATTTTCTAAAATACCTTTTTGGCTTAACAAAAATTAAAAAAAAAAATCTAATTATTATGCGAAATTTAAAATTGTTTGCTCTTAAATAAAATTTTAAAATGCCTTGAAAAAAACCCTATGCAACTAAAGGGCTTAAAATTTATTATAAAAAAATAATAACAATTTCTATTAAATATAATTCTGTGTGGCTTGGGGAAACCCTTTTGACTTAGCAAAACTAAAATGAAACCTAATTAATATGCAAGTAAAAGGCAGCCAAGCTCAACTTGAAAGTTATTTGAAGTACAAGTATTTGGCCAAAGACTTGAGCTGAAATTTCGGTAATACTAAAGGGTCGTAGCAAGTTGGCCAAAATAAGCAAAAACGAGAGAAAAAAATGCCTTTTTTTTTGTTTTTACACTGTTTGCCCTTTCGAGCTTGACACGATTTAATTAAACTACGCGCTTCATCGTGCGCTCAAAGGCCGCAGCCAATTTTAAATCCCTTTTATTTTGTTTTTGTTTTGTAAAAAATAAATCCATAACAAAATGTCAACACTCAATCATTAAGAAGGCAGCATAAAAAAATTGAACAGCTACAAAAAAACTGGAGCCACGGAAATAGGTCAGCCAGAAATATGTTTTGGGCTGGAGTAGAATAACAAAAAAGAAAAACTTCTAATTGCCAGAGCATGTATCGATATTATGAGATATTCAACAAAAGAATCGAATCGAATATGCGAGCCAGTTAACGGTTGAAAGCACCAATTTCGAAGCTGTTTAGATGCAAATGGATGCGATATGGAGTCGAGCGGAAACCAAACTATAGCAAAAGCCCAAGCCCAAGCCCAAGCCCAAGCCCAAGCCACAAGCAGGCAGGCACTAGGCAGCAATTGAAAGGCAGGAAAGAAAAATTATTGCAAAACCCGAGCCAGATTTTATGTTATTTTTATGTCGAATTGAGAGGTAGCAGGCAGAGGCAGAGCCAAAGAAGTGGGCGAGCGGCACACACACACACACACACTTTTTATTTATTCATGGGCACGCTGTGTTGTACGTCAGAGCATATAGCTAGGCTAACTGGGCGTAGAATTTAATATAAAAATATGTATATATTTATTTGTGTATGTTACAATAAAATAAATGAATTTTGTATATATTTTTTGTAGAGGCAGGTAACATGCCTACAGCTCGTAAAATGTCAGAGTAAAAAATTAAAAAAAAAAATACACAATTAAGTTTAAAATCTTAATAATACAGTTAAATTGTAAACTGGATTTAAAATCATCAAAAGCTTAAATATAGCTCGTACCTCGTCCAATTGTTGCCCTGGCTGGTTGTCTGCTCAACTTCAGGCGCACAAAAGTATGCTACACTTTTTTGAAATTCAAAATATACTCGCGCGCACTTTCGCTTTTTAGCTGCTGAACTGAACCTATCGAACCGAACACCTCGCTTGATTTGTGAAACTGGCCTCGTTTGTCTCACGGGTTTGCTTAAAAAGCGTCTCAGTTCGTTCAGCTCAACATTCGGGCGCCCACGAATGTGTGAGTGAGGGCAAACTGAGTGATACTGTTCACTTGAAACGATATGGAAATGAAACACTCGTGTGGGGAATAGCTAAAAAAAAAGTAGGTCCAAGTGAGTGAGAAGCTGTTGTCGCTCACCTTGGCTGGCTGATTCCTAACCCGCCGCAATGTGACTCAAGTTGTGCGCTGCTTCACACGCATGCTGTGTGGAAAGCTTTGCAAATACTGGGTACAGTTTAAAGAGAATTCCCAGTATTTGGCAGACTTTAAGCTCTAAATACCTGTTATTTTTAAATGAAGCTGCATAAAATACCAATATTTACCTGCAAATAAGAAAGTGAAATGAAAATTAGTTACGCAACTTCGTTGGGGGACAAAAACCAAACGAAATCTAAACTGAAATACGCACATGAACAACAACAGCTTTGTTATACGTACAGAAGAAGGGAAATGCGCAGAGCGTATAACAAGTAAAGTACAAAGAGAGTGAGACAGACAGAGAGAGAGACAGAGAGACAGTGTGTAAAAAGTTGTGACAGCTTAAAAGCTCTTGTGAAGCTTTACGGCAGCATTGCCAGCTGCAATATTTGAATATTTGAATAAAGACCGTTAAAAAAGAAAACATGCCAATTGATTTATTAAAAATTTAGCAACATTTTATTCACAAAAAATATTAAAATACGAAATACATAAAGAAAACGTGCATAGTTTATTTAGAGCAACATGTTAGACTACTTAACAGCACTGTTTAAAATGCTTTACAACACTGAAAATACATTAAGACGTGCTCTCTAGGCCAATTATACATTTATATATCTATATATGTATACATTTATAGAGGTAGGTTGCTAGGTTGCTTTGTTTGTTTATTGTCATTGTTTTTGTGTGGGATGCAGGTAACTGAACAACAACAACAACAACAACGATGGCAAAGACAACAACAATAAAAATAACAACAAATAACCCAGCTATCACAAAAAAAGAAACACACACACACACCAGTTGATAGTATTGTTGTTGTGGTAAATTTGAGTGCTGGCTAAAACGAATTTACATCGAATTTAAAATCGAGATCCAAGTTTTTCAAAGGATTTCGACGGATTTTCTTGCTGCCATGATGATGATGGTGATGTGGTATTAGTATCTCCACCTCCGGCTCTTCATCTGCAGTATTTTTGGTATTTTTTGTTTGTTTGTTTTCAATTTTCAATTTGGTTTGGTTTTAGATCAAAAATAAAAGAAAAAGAGAAAACACAAAGACAAATACAGAGAGAAAAAAGCCATTAAAAACAATATCGTGTTTAAATATCTGTATATAAAATATATATATAGAAATATATCGTTATGGTCTGTGTGAAATGCATGAGCCATGTAGCAAGCGTAACGTTTACAATATCAAGGTGAACGTTATGAAATTTATGATCAAAATGAATCGAACAGAGTGAAAGTCAAAGTCAAAGTAAACACACTCACGCACACACACTCACGCTCGCTTCCCATTTACACTCACTTAATATGTAATACAGTGCGTATGCGTAATATTCGCTCACTCAATTTCCCGTCAACACGCAGCGGCTTATTAGCATTGATTAGAGCCACGCAACGGCATCGCATGTGCGCATCGAAAGTTCCAAATGCCTAAATAATATCCGCAAGACATTGCGACATAAAAGTCCTTAATCATATGAAGCCCTCTAAAGGGCGACAAAATCCACGAGACAATGCAGAGTAAAAGAAACAGATTTAAGCTGACAAATGCCCTGTAATTGACTATATATATACAAAAATCCTGTAACAAGCCAAAAAGTAAATTTTCTCAGCTCAATTTTAATATACCCAAGTACCCAACTCAACTGCAGGATATTTACAATGAATATAGCCGACAAAATCATATTCATACGCAGCCAGAAAAAGTTTCTTGAGTGCGACGCGACGCACAAAGAAATAAAAAATAATAATAATAATAATAATATAATAGAACCGAAACTACGAAACTCTTCAAGTCAATGCTGAGTGCTGGCCCTCGAAAAGTTATACAATACGCCCAGTTATGGCAGTTGCTCAAGTGCAGTTGGCAGTTGGCAGTTGGCAGTTGGCTGGAGTCACAGCGCTTAAGCCGGCAAAGCAAATTTGGCTGCCACCTGAGTGCATGGATATGTTTATGAAGCACTCAAAGTTGGCTAACAATGCCGAAAGTCATAATGCATTGAATGGGATAGCACATATTTATTTATATTTATCTCATTTAATTGAAGTTTATATTGGAAATTCTAGCTTGAAGAGCAAATTATCTTTGATTCACGAAATTTTTCAGGTAAACTTCAGGGGTCAGCAAAGAGGAGAAAAAAATGAGAAGAGAATCAAACTCATTTTGTATATATAATTACATTTCTTTTATTTATATTATTAATAAAGTAACATAATATTCATGTTATTAATAAAATTTTCAATTAATTTTAAATTATTTATATAAAAAGCTTTTGTGATGCATTGATATACTTTTTTTTGTTAATAGATGAATGCACAATTAAATTACAAAATTAAATTAAATGAATATAAGAATGAATTAGTAATAAAAAAAAAAAGATAAGCGAGTACAAAAAAATTATAAATAAATATATAAGAATATAAAAAAAAAATGCTATACAATTTTTATGATTAATTTAAGTAAATTTTTTTATTTTTAAATTATATATATATAATTGTAAAGATTTTTTATTTTATTTAAATTATATAAATAATTTAAGGAAATTTATATGTCTCAAAAAACCTTTATATATTTGTTTCTGCTTTTTTAATAAATTATTTATACAAACTGTATAGATTTTTTTTATTTATTTTTTTTTATTTATTTTTTTTTTTTTTATTTATTATTTTTTTAATCTTCTTAATTTATTTCTACAATTTTTGTATTTTTTATTTTTTATTTTTTTTTTTTTTTATTCTTTATTTTTTTTTTTTTCTTTCATCAAATATAAAATATATATATTCTTTATATTTAATTTTTTCGCTACACTAAGCGCAGGCTAAAAACCCTTCTGGCATGAAATAGCATTCGAAAGCTTCTAATTGAATAAAATGCTCGAATGAGATTCAGGCTTATTGCTAATTTATATGACAATGCACAGAACTCGCTCAGCTCAGCTCAGCTGTATCTGCGGCTCATTGGCATGCAGCGCCTGTGCGAAGGCAGCTACAAAACTTGGCCCAAGAGGCATGAGACACAGTAGCAATGCCAAGGTAAGAGCAGGCACAAACAGAGAGAGATAGAGTGAGAGAGAGGGGGAGTGGTAGAGGGAGAGAGCCTCTTTATATACTCATGCGCGCACTAAGCAAAGTCTAGCTAAAGTTAGATGTCTGTCAGAGTGTCTGCTGTTGGCTTTGCCTGCCTCAACTTGTTTGCCTGGCTAAACTTTTAATCAGCATGAAAAAGTTACGTTCGGCTCGCGCAATTATTGCCAAATTTGTGCGCCAACAAAAACATAATCAAGTTAATTGCATAAGGAATGCCATGCAAAAGGCTTTCAAGAGCGCCCAAAACGAAAACAACAAAAAAAAAAAAAAAAAAAAAAAAAACAGAACAAAGAATAAACGGCGCCAAGTTGATTGTACTGCCGTCTGCTATATATAGCAATGTACACAAATATATTTGTATATAAATATGTACACATATATATATACATGTATATATATCTGTATTTATACACTTGTGTGTTGACGCTTTATGCTGCCAACTAATATGGCTTATTGTAGCTGGTGTTACTTGGCTTGTTGTAATACAATCAATTTCCGCTTTTGTTTGTCAAGAAAAGTTGCCAACGAGAACATTTTGTGTTGTTGCCACATTTTATGTTGTTTTCGTTTCATTTTGTTTTGCTTTTTCTTTTTTTTATTATTGTCGGTTATATTTTTATGAAGCGGAAGCAACAGCTCAGCTGCCAAACATGACGTATACGTAATATGCTGTGCCACACCAAACACAAAAACAAAAACAAAAACAATTTATATTGATTGGCTGACATTGCTGCGGATGTTCGATTATTAAGTACACACTTTTTAATTAAATTCTCCACATATATATATACTGAGTTTGAGATATTTGTATGTGGCATTGGCTTTGTGCAATTAGCTTTTGTCTGTTATATGTGCTTGATTAAGGCAAACAGAGCATGCTTTACGCACTACACACACAGACACACACACACACACACACACACACACACACACACACACACACACACACACGCACACGTACACTCACTCATACTCTTACACATACATATTCAAGTAGGTCGACACAAATTTGATAGCACTCGAGACTTTGTCTTTGTTGCCTGGCGTAGCCCAAAAAAAAAAGTTGGTGTGAATAAATTATGCATTTATCATTATTAGAAGAGAGAGAGAGAGAGAGAGAGAGCGAGTGAGAGAGAGAGAGAGAGAGAGAGAGAGAGAGAGAGAGAGAGAGTAAGCGCCTTGGCCCATTTATATCACTTTATTTGTAGCTGATATGAAAGGCAAAGCCCAAAGGCTTTTCCCACTTTTTTATACCCTAAACCCGATAAAAAATGGTTAATCATGGTATCATGATATTATTGAATGTATGTAACAAGCAGAAAGAGGCCTGTTCGAACATATAAAGAATATATAGATTCTTGATTAGGGCGACAAGCTAAGCCGATATAGCGAGTCATGCAGACCTCAGCTTGTTACCTTGATCAAGAATGCATATATACTTTATGGGTTCGAATCGATTCGTCGATTTCAGAAGATATAGAATAGATATATAGAGCTAGAAACTTCATTCCGTTTGTGTTAGCTGCGTGAATTGCACGCGCCTATCGAATTTGTTACACAAAATCGATAAGTTATCGATAAACGTATTTTAAGCTAGAGTAGCTAGATACATCGTCTACAAATTGTTTATATATAAATACAAATTTAATAAATATTTGATTTTTGTCACATTCTGGATAAACGTAGCGAAGCATTCTCGGAATATTATCGGTTCCACGACGGGTATCTCGTAGTCGAGCTGTCTCACTTGGTTTCTCGTTTTCAAATCTACACGGAGTTTCGGCTCAATTAAAGGGATTTCAACTTAATGATTAATGCCTTTGAGATTTCATTTATACAGCCCCTGTGATGCCAAACAAAAAACTTTTCTTTCAGCCCAATGACTTGACAAGAAACGCGATAAGAATGAAAGGCAAAAATGTTTGTAGAAAAATAAATTTAAATTTTATTGCCAACGTTTTGCTGCAGTTGTTAAAGCATTTACATTCGAGATATGTGTGAGAAATTTATAAGCCATTAAACAGCAGCAGCGAAGAGACAACGAGCGTAAGTAATCACAGGCAATTATTAAGAGTTAGCAATGGATATGGATATAGCATGGCTATGAATATGGCAAGAACATTACTGATGTTTATTAATACATGCGCATATATTTGCCGCAAGTGACAAATGCTCCAAATGCCAGACGAACTCAGCAGGAAAAAGAAAAGAAAGAAACAAAACGAATTTATAAAAGAAAAAAATACTTCGACTCGGCTTCGACTCGGCTGATTGATATCATAAATAATATTGGGCATATCCCAAGGCCTCATAATAAATTCATAACAAGCCGACGACAAAATGGCAGACATTTTTATCGATGTCGAAGTTTTGTCTTTCAATTTCAATGCGATAAGGAAGAAGAAGACGAAGCGTAGCTAAAATTAGAAGCCTAAAAGATGTGGGGAAAAGATGAAGAAATGTTTGTGAAAAATGTTTCTTCGCCTTGGCTCTGCTATTTAATTTAACTTTTTTTATTTTTAAATGCTTTACAAGCTTGCTCAGTTGCCTGTATAATTGCTGGAGGTTATTTGCTTGGCTGGACATAACTTGTTTGAGTTGTTGGGCGGTTTCTAATAGAAATGTATTAATAGGAGGTCAGATGTGCTTGGCAGCGCTTGATTGTTTCTGTGTGAGAGAGTTGAAATTAATTCCAGCAGCAGAAAAAAAAACCTAGTTTAAATAGCAAACTGCTGGGAGAACAACGAAGAGTGAAGGGCTAACGAAATGATTTATATTTAATATATTAATATCTTTCAATTTGTTGAAAATAAATTAATCATTTATTTGATTTCTTTTATTTATTTTAGAGCAAATATCTGTTGAACGTTTCTTGGTGTCTATAAATATGATGCATTGATGTCTTTCACACACACACACACTCACAAAAGACTCAGAGAGCAATCGATTGCATCGGTGCTGCAACGAGCTCTTTTCCAATTGGACAGGCACATTTCTTTGTGCAGGCATGAGAGCCAATGACATTGAGAGCCAATAACCGAAGGCTCTCTTGCTGATGATGCTCGCATTCGCAATCGTATCGCTAAACGATGTTCGGCTCACACGAACAGTTCGACTCTAGGCGCTCAATCGAAAACCGAAAAACGATCAGAGCCGAAGTCTGTTGCTCAGAGCGAGATAGCAAATGAGTATGATTTCTTTTCTGTTGATCTCTTGAACTGTGCGTACAGCTTCAAAAGGCAAAACAAAAAGGTAACTGCTTTCAATTATTTATTTGCTTATTTTTGTATTTATTTCATTATTAATTTATTTAGCAATACTTTCAATTATTTAATATTTTTTTTATTTATTTCATTATTAATACCTTCAATTTTTTATTATTTTTTATAGTCAATATATTTTTTAATAATTTAGTTTATTTTTTATGAATTATTCATTTATTTGTTTCTTTATTTATTTACTTATTCACTTTAAACTTATTTTGTTTATTTATTTATTTTTTTTTATTTATTACTTTTTTCAAAAATTTTTTTTATTATTAAAATAATTATTCATTTATTTATTTATTTATTCATTTTAAAATTATTTTCTTTTATTTATTTTTTTTTATTTATTACTTTTTTCAATAATTTTGTTTATTATTAAATTAGCTATTCATTTATTTATTCATTTTAAAATTATTTTGTTTATTTTTATTTTTTATTATTTTTTTTATTAATGTATTACCTTTTTTCAACAATTTAGTTTATTTTTAAATTAATTAGTCGTATTTATTTATTTGATTCTTTATTATTTTATGAATTATTTCATTATTTTGTTTATTTTTATTTATAATATTTTGTTGTATTTATTTATTAAATTTGTTGATTCTTTATTTTTTTTTTATCAATTATTTTGTTTATTTTTATTTATAATTATTTTTTTGTATTTATTTATTACATTTTTAAATAATTTAGTATATTTATGTATTTAATTTTTTATTCATTTATCTATTCATTATTTATTAGTTTTTTCTTTTTTTTTTGTATTTAAATAATTATTTATTTACTTATCTATTAATTATATGATTTATTATTATTATTTATTTTTGTATTTTTTCAGCCATTTAGTTTTTAATTTAAATAAATATTTAAAATAAAAAATAATACTAAATACTTTCAAATCGTCATTTCCTGTTCCGTTTCTCTCATCATTGAGTTAGCTATAAAAAAAATCTAATCGTCTCTTGATTTGCAGCTTTTCAATCACGATTATTTAAAGTGCGACGCTAATGGCTGCGTTTGTTATGTTTATTTACTAAACTGGAACTGGAACTGGGTCTGGGATTCTTTTGAAATTATAAACGTCGAGTCAATACGGAAATGTGCAAGAAACCGAGAGGCAAGCAATGATGAGCAGAAATGTAAACAAGACAGGAAATGGCAAACGGAATGGCAATGAAGACATGAAGCCATGTAGCAATGGAGCCATGAGGCGACGGAAAATCTTGAGAATATAACCGAGAAATGACAATTTATCATTTCCGTTCGTTAACGCGTCGCAAATTGTGAGGCGAGCGCACAGAGCAACAGCAATCGACTGGCGAACCAGCTGAATGGCAGGAGGCGGGCAAGGACAGGAGGTGGCAGCAGTTGTGTGTGAGTGGGCAATAGGCCACACCCCAACTACTTGCTGCGCCCACGTCCGACAGTTATATGTACATAAAGATATGCATAATTTGTGCGTGGCGCCAGTCTTTTTTTTTTTTTTTTTTCTTTTATTCTTTTTTTCGAGCGCCACTGTCACAGACAAAAAAAAATATTTATATCAAATAACATTCTGGCACGCATTTCTGGTATTTGTCCGGCGCTTTAATGCGACTCCAGTGTCCAATTTGGCCAGCATTTAGCATTTTCATTTCATTTCTTTCATTTATGCATTTCTTTCGTGTAAATATGCAACATTTGGCCACATAACGATATGGCCTCCTGCTCTAACTTGGCTTTTATAATTTTGTTTTGTTTTTTCTGTTTTTTTTTCTTTTTTTGGGCAAGGCCGCTCTACGCCTATTTTTAGCCAGACGGACGCACCTTTTATGGCAAATTAAAATAAATGCCGAGCCACGCGCTCGCCACGGCGTATACATAATATTATTATGGCTATACGGCCTCAGCGGGCGAAACAAACGAGCTGTGAATAGTCCCCATGTGGAGATGCCAAATTTGTATTTTCAATGTGTTCGCCTACTGCTCTGCTCCCCTTTCTTTTTTCTAGCGATTCTCAAAATTTATGGCCAACAATTTGTGGCGAAAGAGAACATTTGTAAAAGTTAGCTGGAAATAATGGCTTGCTAAGTGAACACGGGAACGTGCGGTTGCTGAAATGGCCACAGATATTTAGGCACTGCAAAACATAAAACAAAAACTATGTTAGGGTAGACTAAATGTATTTTAATATATATTAAATATATATAAATATGATTATGCATATATTTTTATGTCGGAGATGGCTCTTTATTTTACCACTAGTGATATTTATTCGTTTACTTTTGAACGCAGTGAGTCGCAATTGTCTTGTTGTCTCTCTCTGTCGCTAGACTGAAATCAGGTATGCACAGCTGCAACGCTCGTGCCTTCCTCTTCACACATAACAACAGCAATCGCGCCACATTCGGCTGAAGCATCTCTCTCGCTCTCGATCCTCGCTCTCGGCATAGAATGTACCGCTAATCGTATTCCTCTTTAGTCATTTACTTTGCCTTTACCTTTTACATAGCAGCAACACAGTCACACCACTATGAAGTTTTACAGCATCGCTGATTGACAACATTTCACATTCATGTTATTAACATAACATGCCCTGTTATGTTAAATTCTCATAATAATTCAAATTTTCCTACTTCCAGCTTTTGGCCTAATGATATATAAATATATTTGATTATGCAAAGATGCCATTGGCCTGGCTAACTCGTTATTTAATACCAATTTCAGTTGGCAAGTGCGTTCACACCTTTAAAAAAAATTACTTTAATTAACTAGGCTACAGCCTTTGGAAATCAACGTAGCGAGCTGCGAACACATAAGACACGTCAACACAATGTGGCCAATGGCCACACCTCAGGACAGCACGTCGAGCAAACAAACAAACTATCAAATGGAAATCATTAGCCGTCAATAAATTAAGCCAGCTGACGTTTGATACAGGCGAAAACGCCTTATTTACTCTCAATTAGGCATACATTAGCCAAATTCAGGCCAGTCACATTCGGCTAGCCGTAACCGTAACATAATTAGCAAGCTCAGGCAACAGAGCCAAGCCTCTGCTGCCAGGCCTCTTAATGATTTGATACTTTGAGTGTATTGAGTGCGCACGTTGTAATTGAAAACGGCTCAAAAGCTTTGATCTCAACTCCATAGCCTAGCCGTTTTAATTAAAATTTATTATGCAAATATCTAGGATAAGCCCAAAATATGAAGCATACGCCCGAATATTGAGCTGGCGGCCAAATACCAAACACAACCAATTTTATAGCATGCTTTAGAGCGCACAACTTAATGCCCACGCTTAATTCCATTTAAATATACGCTGCCGCAAGAGAGAGTCCATGCAATTTTGTAAGCAATTCGAGATGAATTTTGGTTGACACAGAATCAGAATTTTGAGTAGAGAAAGCTGTTGAGAGGTGAGTATGAAATGATTTTGCACTAATTGGCAAGTAAGTCTGATAATCACGATTCTGTTTATTGGTTGATGACCAGTCTTATTTATACATCCATTTGACCACCAATGTTCAATCTGACTATTTTCTAGCCGTTTTTAGCTCCTTTTCTGGTTTTCCTCACCAACTACCTTTCTACCTTCTATCTAACCTGCTATCCTACTTTCTAATCATATTTTTATCTCATAATCACGATTCTGTTCATTGATGGACCAGTCTTATTTAGCCATCCTTTTAATGTTCAATCTACCATTCTGGCTATTTTCTAGCTATTTTCTAGCTATTTTTAGCTGTTTTTAGCCATTTTTAGCTATCTTTCTGGTTTGCCTCACCAACTACCTTTCTACTTTCTTTCTAACCTTCCTATCCTGCTTTCTAATCATATTTCTATCTCTTAATCACTTATTTATCCATCCATTTGCCCATTAATGTTCAATCTACCAATCAGACTTTTTTCTAGCCATTTTTGACTATTTTTCTGGTTTTCCTCATCAACTACCTTCCTACCTTCTTTCTGACCTTCCTATCTCACTTTCTTATCATATTTCTATCTCATAATCACGTTCCTGTTCATAGGTTGATGACCAGTCTTATTTATCTATCCATATGGCCAGCAATATTCAATCTACCATTCTGTCTATTTTCTAGCTGTTTTTAGCGGTATTTAGCCGTTTGTAGCTATTTTTCAGGTTTTCCTCACCAACTACCTTTCTACCTTCTTTCTAACCTTCCTATCCTACTTTCTAATCATATTTCTATCTCTTAAACACGATTCTGCTCATAGGATAATGACCAGTCTTATTTATCCATTCATATGGCCACCAATGTTCAATCTACCATTCTGGCTATTTTCTAGCTGTTTTTAGCGGTTTTTAGCCGTTTAGCTATTTTTCTGGTTGGTCTCACCAACTACCTTTCTATCTTCTTTCTAACCTTCCCATTCCACTTTCTAATCATATTTCTATATCTTAATCCAATTCTGTTCATAGGACGATGACCATTTATTTATCCATCCATTTGCCCATTAATGTTCAATATACCTATCTGGCCATTTTTAGCCGTTTTTAGCTATTTTTCTGGTTTGTCTCACCAACTACCTTTCTACCTTCTTTCTAACCTTCCCATCCCACTTTCTAATCATATTTCTATATCTTAATCCAATTCTGTTCATAGGACGATGACCATTTATTTATCCATCCATTTGCCCATTAATGTTCAATATACCTATCTGGCCATTTTTAGCCGTTTTTAGCTATTTTTCTGGTTTGTCTCACCAACTACCTTTCTACCTTCTTTCTAACCTTCCCATCCCACTTTCTAATCATATTTCTATATCTTAATCCAATTCTGTTCATAGGACGATGACCATTTATTTATCCATCCATATGGCCACCAATGTTCAATCTACCTATCTGGCTATTTTCTAGCCGTTTTTAGCTATTTTTCTTGTTTTCCTCACCAACTACCTTTCTACCTTCTTTCTAACCTTCCTATCCCACTTTTTAATCATATTTCTATCTCATAATCACGATTCTGTTCATTGGTTGATGACCAGGCTTATTTATCCATACATTTGCCCATTATTGTTCTATCTGCCTTTCTGGCTATTTTCTAGCCGTTTTTAGCGGTTTTTAGCCGTTTTTAGCTCTTTTTTCTGCTGAGTCTCACCGAAATACCTTTCTACCTTCTTTCTAACCTAATTAATTAATTCAGTTAAATTCTTTTGACGAAATTCTCAAACTTTCCAACGTTCAACCAAATACATTGTGGAGTATAGCTTATTCGGTGACATGAATTCATCACAGATATAATCTAACAGCGCTTACGAATGGCTTAATTGCTTGTATACAACAACAACAACAGAGACAGGAACAGAAACAACAACAACAACAACATTAAGAGCGCTGCCAACAATGGGGCCTACCTCTCGGGCGTTTATTTGCGTTACACATTAGCACAAAAGCAGCTCACAGATACTTTGGCAGGAGCTTAGAGCACTAGGCAAAGTGTTTTATTGTACACACTTCCCACTTTCCGTTTTCCGCTTTCCTTTTGCGCCGCCTCGGGATGCCTTTGTATTTATTTAGGTTTTTTTGTTTTAGGCTCAGATTTCAGAGTGTGTGTTTTGCGTAGATTTACGCATGAGCTGACAACTTTATTGCTAATTTATGTGGCCAGTGGTGAGAGGGGGCGTGGCATGCGTAATGCCATTTTGCTTAGGTGCGGCCGGTCATAAAGATAAGCAATGCATATTTTGATGTAGTCGAGTGTAGGTCGTCATCAGCATTTATTAATTAGTTGATAATGCGTCAAAGGCTGACCAGACATGCTCAACATTCCACATCGACACTCCCGGGTTGAATAAACCTCATGCCAGCAATTGCCAGGAATTGCGAGTCGTTGTCTGTTCCAAGTTTGCAGTTTCCTCATGCTGTTGCTGGCAGCGCATTTCCTTTTTCCTTTTTTTTTTTTTAATTTTAATTCCTTTTTTATTATTTTTTATTTTTTGATTTGCAGCCAAGAAAGCGAAAGAACGCAAACAGACTCCGAATGTGTTGAGCCTGGCTACGTGTTTATAATATGAAATTTTTCTTGGCATAGCTTGGCCAAAGCCAAACCAGAAGCAGCAGCAGCAGGAGCAGCAGGAGTAGCAGCAGCAGCAGGAGTAGTAGCAGCAGCAGCGACGACGACTTAAAAGGCATTTGTATGGCTGGTTTGCTTTATAGTAGTTGTATTTTATGCCTTTTGCAGCTGCCTTTATTTATGTCGCTAGCGGCATTTCAAGAAAAAAAAAATGTATATATATATGAATGGAGTATAAAAATATAAAGCAAACAAACTATTTCGACAGCTCGGCCCAAAGACAACAACAATTTAATACCTAACGAAAGACTATAAACATTTTTGAGGCTGGCAAATTTGATGAAATTGCTAGATAAACATATTACATGTTCCTTTTATTTACAAAGGTCTTAAAAAAGAAAGCTCGATTTTGCATATAAAAGACTTTTACTTCAACTATAAAATGTTTATTTTGCAACAAGATTTCATACTTTACAGCATTATGATTATAATTTTTGAAGCTTCACTTAACTTTATAGATCCCAAGAATTGAAATATCTACGATAATATATTCAATACATGGGACTTAAATAAGATTATATTTTATTTTATAAAAATTTATATACAATATGTAATATAATTATTATGATATATATCTAAATTATATCATAATATAAATATAAATTAGGCCAAGTCTAGATAGTCCTTAGAAAAAAAGGAATTTATAAAAAAAAAATTATTAAAAAAAATACTTTTTAAAATAATGTAACTTTAATTTCTTTATACAAAATAGAAGAAGTAAAATTTTAAAACATTTGAAAATAATTTTACATATTTTATTTTTCCAATTTAAAAAAAAAATAAATAAATAAAAAAAACTTAAATATTAAAATTCAATTTTAAAAAATATATATATTTTAAAATTATGAAAACCAAAGAATTTTATTTTCTATTTATTTATTTTTTTATATCTTAATTATATTATAATATAAAAATAAATTAGGCCAAGTCAAGATAGGCCTCAGAAAAAATTATATAAAAAAAAATTATATAAAAAAAAAATACTTTTAAAAAAATTTAACTTTAATTTCTTTATACAAAATTCTAATATTTTGTAAAATTTTAAATCATTTGAAAATATTCACTGTAAATATTTGTTTTTTCATTTAAAAAATATGATACTAAAATATTTTTAAATTATGCACACTGAATGATTTTATTTTCTTTTTCCAAATATTATTTTACATAAAAAAATTGTTTTAATTTTGCTGCCACTGTTTGTTCATTTATTTAAGCCAGCAAAACATTTGTTATTTTAAGAGCGCCGCAGCTCTGCATGAAATGGAAAATATAAAACGTATATTTACATATGTATGTATATGTAATGTATACATACATCAACAACAACATTCATCGAGTTGTATAGAAACAACTCGTACTATCAGAAAATTAGAAATTGCCATGGCATTCGCTAAGCAAGTTAATTACAAATAGAAATAATTAAACAGCTTTGGGGAAACATTTTTTAATTAATTCCATTTGTGTATGGAGCAATGTAAGGCGAATTTCTGCTGAATGTGTGAGGCAGGGCCTGAAAAGCATTTATCAAGCTCTAATTAGAGCAGCCAAGCTCAAATTTCGCACGAGAAAATGTTCATGAAAAGGCAGCTGATGCCCCTTCAAGGGCAAAGGCGTAATGAAAATCTGCCAAGGCATGCATGAAAATGTTGCAGCAATTTAAAGGCGGCAAACGCAAAATTACTAAACAATAATCATAATTTGTGGTATTAAGCGGCGGCAGGAGCAGCAGCAGACAGCAGAGCAGGAGGCGCGGCGAGTCCTTTTTATCGCCATCATCGTCGCTGATAAAGTGTCGCTGTGCAATTTATCTGAGCTGGTGGCCAGGTGCTCGGGTATCCAGGTGCTCGGGTGCTCGCTTGTCGCCGCCTGGGGACTCTATACAAATACCAAGTCGGACGTAGCAACTGCACCTGTCACGTGGGAAAACACGTTCCGGTAATTTATGAGTCATACATTTGAGTTCTGCACTTTTATTTGGCCTGCGGTTAGCTCACGCGCGCTTTTTATTCACATTTTCATTTTTGTTTTCCTTTATGTAGCGCAAACAAAACCACAAAAAAAAAACTTTTTCACTGCTGAATTTCTAAAAATAACAACGCGTCTGCAGTTATGAGTAACATATATTATATATATATATATATAAGGAACTCTGTGAGATTGACGAGCGAATTTACAACTAAAAGTTTTTCGGCAATGATTTATGCCGTCAAATGTGGTTTTTCTTTGTTACAAATTGTAAAGTTTTTACGTGTGGAAAGAGTAACAAAAATAATGAGGAAAAACAAAACTCATAACGAATTATATAGTATTTGCTTATTTGTTGTTTCCAAGTAAAATATTTGCATTGCAAATCAGTTGAGCTGAGCTTAGCTGAGAAATGAGATTTTTTTGTTGCTGATTGGAAATATGTTTAATATTTTATTTAGCTAATAAATTGAATGAATGTCTCATTTGATAATCTTGAATATTGAATTGTTGTATTTTAGGTCAATTGAATTTCGTTGGCATATAAATTCTTTTGGCAAACTATTTTCTTTGCCTCATTGAACTGAAATGAAGCACAGAATTTATAGAGGAAATTTGTAGCTAAAGCAGCTAGAGATAAATATATTTAATATAATAAATAAATATAACTAAACTAGCAAGATGTTTCGTAAAAACTTAAAATAATTGAAATAAATAATGATAATATATAAATGTATAATATAAAATATAAATATAATTAATGTAATAAAAATATATAATTTAAAAAAAAAAATATTTATATATTATAAAATTATATATTATAATTATAAATGTATAATATAAAATATAAATATAATTAATGTAATAAAAATATATGATTGAAAAAAAAAACAAATATTTATATATTATAAATTACATAAAATATATACATATATGTTTAATGTAATAAAAAAAAATATACAATTAAAGAAAAAAAAATAAGTTTTAGCAGCAATTATTAGGAATAGTTATAAATATAAAAATTAAAAAAAAAAAATAACAATAAAAATATCTTTGACATAATTTATAAATATTGTTTGTAGGGTAGGCTGCCAGGATAAATAAAAAAAGTCTCAGGGGTTATATTTTATTATAATGATTTTTATTTTAATTCACTTTAACTTCGGAAGAAAAACGAAATAAAACAGCGAGTGCAGAAGAGTTATGTTATTAACATAGCTATGTTAATAGCATAGGCGGGTGTGGAGAATGCCTATGTTATCCAGCATTTCCTGTTAATGGGGTCTGACATTAAAAAAAAATATAAAACTAAATGAATGGAAATATATTTGAATGAATGCCTGACGATGCATTTAAATAGTAGTTCAGTGGAGGTAAGCCACACACATTATTTCATAAAAAAAAATCGAACATCAAATGGCATTAAATGCTTAAATTTAAGGTTTATTTAAAAAAGGTTAAGGTTTATTTTATTTATGAAAAGCTCAAAATGTAAAAAAAAAAACAAAAGGTGTAAATATGCAAATAGCTGACCCTTTCAATGTGAATAACTTTTAAAATGCTTAATTTACATATTTTAAACTTGAGTTTTAAGCAAATAATTAAAACTGTTGAAACCATGAAATGTCAGGTGTTACCTTTCGAGTTATCAACAAGGATGTATCAGCAAAGAGCAGAAAAAAATTTTTAAAAATAATAATAATAATGAAAGAAAGAAATAAGAAAAATTAAAGTAAATGTAATCAGTTACATTATCGCTAATGTACAAATATTTATATAAAATCAAAATAAATAAATAAAAATAAAAATATACCAAATTTAAAAAATATGCATATATAATTTATAAAACATGTTAATAAAATAACTTTATTAAATATTCCAAAGACGCCCCGAATCAAGAGCTAAGATGTGTTCAACTTGACAATCTCAGTAGCCTGGCCATTTCTAAGCTGGGCAAGGCAACAGCTCGAAGCATTGGCAATAAATGTATGCCTCTAGTTAATAATATATTTATGTTATGCTCTTAGCGCTGACATAAAGATATATTTATGTGGCGCTTATTAGATAACATAAACTGTGTGAAATATGAAGCATGTTTTAATGCCCATTAGGGCCAATGTTCGGCACGGAGTCAGCGCAAGATTGGCAACAGTGCGGCTACTTAGCCAAGTTAAGTGCTGCACAAATTTGCCAAAGGACACAACAATTTGCACAGAACACAAACGCACACGCACACTTACACATATGAATATACAAAAGTCATCAAAGGACATAAGGTATAAGAATGTGCTCGAATGTGTAGCAGAGTGTAATGCTGTAGTGCAGTGTAGTGCGCATTAAGCAGTCATGTATGCCCGCTCCCTCTCCCTCACTCTATTTGTATATATGTATATTTAAGGCAATATATATTTGCGACACCATTAAGCGCGTTATTGGATTAGAATGGGATGGAGCGAGAGGGAAAGTGGAGAAAAAGGGACGCTGAAATTGAGGAGCACTGCGTTTGGTATAGGGATTTGCCACACCAGCCATACACAGTTGATAAATACAAAATACAATAAATAATAATGAAGGCAACACACACACACACACACACACACACACGCACACATACATACTGAAGAGCTTTGTAATATGAATGTTGTATTATTTTATTTTATTCTTTGAGGTACGATATTGTTCGTATTTGTATTTGGTGCTTACCTTCCTCCTCGACATCATCGTTGAATTCTGTGATTTCCGCCTTATCGCATGAACGGTCAACGCCATTTGTTGCCACACTGGCTCCTTTGGCAATGGCATCGCCATTGGAGATAATTGAATTTGATTTTGCGTGATTTGTATGATTGTTCGAGGATTTTGCCGAACTGGAGCCACCACCGTCACTGGCAGCCAGCAGTTCCAATTGTGGTGCACTCGGCTCTGGTTCACCATTGCTGACAGCATCGAGAGCGCTGCCATCCTTTGTCTTCAGCTCCTGACTGGTGTTGCAGCCCATTCTGTGTTGGCTAAGACTCTGTTGCTTGGTCTCTGTACTTTGAGTTGGCCCAGGTAACCAGACCAGAACCAGGCAATCGCTGTTGTTTAATCAATTGCAATGGCAACAACAAAGTCAACACACACACACACACCAACACCCGCACACACACACACACGACAAGCAATCCTTTACGCAGACACACGCGGGCTTCAATGTGATTTTTTTGTGAACTTTTGCTAAAGTTTGTGTTTTTGCACTTTGACTTTTGTTTGGCTGAAACCTTTTTGTACAAAACTCTGTTCTAAAAAAAATATTTGTTTATTGTTCAAAACTTTTTTATTATTATTGCATTATGTTTAATCGTAATGAAAAGAGCTACAAAAAGGTTCACAACCACGAAAATATCAGCCAGTTTTTGTTATTTTTATTTTGTATTTATTTTTTAAAAATATTTTTTGCTGAGCATTGGAAAATGCTAATCGGAACTTGAAAAACTCTGAAGCTGTCGTTAAATTTTTGACTGACTGACGCTGGCACAAGCTCAGGCACAACTGACAAACGCAAGCGACGCGTCCACACTAAGAATGAATTGCGGCTGTTATCCTGCAGGACCAAGGCTCAACAGTCGACAACAGGAGCAATGGCAGCGACGGCGACAGCGGCAGCGACAGCGGCAGCGGCAGTGAAGTCAACGTCAACGTCAACATCAGCCGGCAGTCAACAACTAGCCAAAAAGGAGCCCCAGAAATCGAGCAAAGAGCACAAAACCCAGTCAGAGGCAGTGAGAGAGCACACGTCTACTCATTTTATTGGCTGCACAGTGGAACCAGATGCGACAATCGGGGCAGATCAAAATATATAAAAAGCGCAATTCTTTTGGTAATTGTGAATATAAATACGTCGATTAAATGTTTATATGCAATTGCAGTATTTTAATTAAATTTAAATTAAAAAAAAAAAAAGTGTGATATATATATTTATTCTGCATCTTTTAAATTTAATAAAAGCAAATTAATTTTCTTCTTTTTAATACAAAATTTATTAATATAACACCAAATCATTGATTAATTTAATTATTATTATAATTTTATTAATATTATATTTAATTTAATAAAAATTATTAAATTTTTATTTATATAGTATTAGATAATTTAGCTATTCATTTTTTACGTTTCTATTTATTCATTATTCATTTGAGTTCATATTGAATTATATTATTTTACTATTAATTTACGTTCAACTTCAATGTACAATTGCTTCACTGTACGTGTGCTTTAAGAGCAGAGCAGTGTGAACTCAAACACAGAGTGAGTGAGCGAGCGTAAGAGCAAGAGTGAGAGAGGACACGACAACGGAGAGCCATGACAATACAACAGCTGATGTCTGCTTGCCTGCAGAGTTTTTTCGCAAATAAACAAAACGGGACTGGCACTGTCGACATTCAGCGCACCCACACAAACACACGCACACATATACATGTATAAATGTACATATGTATATACACCGTTAAACCACATCACAGCAGAAGCAGCGCCGACAGCAGCAGCCATTGCTGTGAAGTTGCTAAGGCAATGGCATCATCATCTATTGGGACGTTTGCACGCACCAAGTTTACCACAGCACACACACTCACACACACGCACACAACCAGCGAATTTGCCATACCTTTTTGACAGCCATAAATATCTATACAATGCTCCAACCAAAAATCCAAATAAAAAATTTCCTCATAAAAATATCAATGAAGCATTTTTCTGGTATCTTTACCATTCTGTTTGTCCTGAGCATAACTCATGTACCTAAGCAGCTAACTATCTGCTCTCTGCTTCTTCCTCTTCTTCTTTTTGTTGTTGTTCCTGCTTTGCCTTCGTTGCTTATTCCTGTTATATGCCACGCTTTTTGCCACAATGTTGATGTGCCGCTATGTTTTTGTGTAACTTTTTGCGTGTTTCTATCCTTTACCCTGTCATAATCGTTGAGAATGGGCATAACAGAATTAAGCAAATGCGTAAATGTGAAACTTGTTTAGCTATGGCAATATTAAGTAATGAGAAGAGGGAGAGAGAGAGAAATATCTATTGCTCAAGTATTCAAAAGACGTATTTATATATTAAACTCAATAGAACTATGAAGATTATCAGCTATAGCGTTGTCTATCATTATTATAGATATTTTTCTTTCGCCTACACGGTATCTGCAGATCGAATACTCTCCCTGTAAATGCGCTCTTTCTTTCTGTTTTTAGTTTTTCAACTTTTTGCTTTGTTTCTTTTCCCATTTGGGAGTTTGTTTTGCGTGTGTGTGCGATTCGTATGTGTCTGTGTGATTCACTCCGAAATGAATTGGTCTGCTCTTATTGCGGCACGCCCATTCGTTCGCCCACTCGGCCACCTGCCCATCGACAGCCCAGGGCACACACAGGGTGTCATTATCATAAAGTCAAATGTGAGCAGAGCAAAAGCAAAGACCCAACTGCATATGTAAATAGTAAATTTGCCACTTCAACTGACATTGGACTTATGCCAGGCAACAACATGATGTCGACCCCGCCCTCTTTTTTGAGGCGTCAGCTGGCAAAAGTCTAATCAAAGGTGACTGCGAGACAGAGGAAATGCCCCCAAAGCACATATGTAACTAGAGCAATACACATACATACATATATGTACATACATATGCAAATGAGCTTTGCATACGCATGGCAAATATTTTATTTTCTATGCTGCTCATAAAAAATCAAATAAATGCGCAAGGACACCCTGTATGCCTGCATCCGGTAAATATTTAACAATTATGCAAAAATACTTCAGAGCTGGCAAAATAAAATAAAAAAATTATAAAACAAAGTGCACGACACGCAAAAAATAACTGTCATTAAATGCATTCTGGGACAGTCCATTCAAAATACTTAATGCTGCCCCATTATAAAGCTGGAAAACTTCATTCAGCATGCATTATATATGCATTCCTAATCTGAACAATGAATTATTGTTATGAATTTGCTTTTTGTTAATTTTTTTTTTTTATATATATATTTTGTATTCAATTCATTTATCTGTAATCCTTAACTAATGGGTGCGCTTGTGAGGCACAAAAATACTAAAAATAAAATAAAATAAATACCATGTATTAAATTTAAAGTTATTTATTGCCTATTTAATTTTATATTTCCTATACAATTTCGGCTGACTTGAATATGAGCTATTTATATTTTTAATTTCTACGTTTACGCTTTAAATTATTATATATTTATTTATTATTATTTTTATTTATTTTTTTTATTGTTTTTATTATTTTTTTTTTTTTAGTTACTTTCATATTTAAATTGTCTTTAATATCATTCACCTTTTTAAATTATTTTTTATTTATCTTTTTATTCCGTATATAATTTTATATACATTTTTTATATAATTTGTTTCTTATTTATTTATTTCTTATTTATTTTAATTTTTTATTTAGTATCAAATAATATCTTTATTATTATCTTTAATATCCTTGAGCTTTTAAGTTATTATATATTTATTTATTATATTATTTTTAGTTATTATCATATTAAAATTATCTTTAATATCATTCAGCTTTTTAAGATGGTTTGAATATGAGCTGTTCATATTTATTTATTTTGCATTCAGCTTTTTAAATTATTATTTATCTTTATATTCTGTATATAATTTTATATAATTTTTTTTCTACAATTTTACAGATGATTTGGTATAATATTTTTTATTTATTTATTTTTTTTTTTTTTTTTTTTTTTTTTTTTTTTTTTTTTTTTTGTATTTACATTATTATTTATTTTATTTTTTCATATTTAATATCATTCAGGTTTTTCAATTATTATTTGTTTATTTTTTTTTATTATTATTCTATATGTTCATACAGATTTTTATTATTCTTAATATTATATTAGATTCTTATTAATAATAATTCTTATTAATAATAAATATTAAAATAGTTAAAATACCATTAACCCCCACAGCTTTTGCTGCTCTTACATCTTACGCCTCCGTTGCCCTTTGCCAATCTTTAATCTCGCTTGCACAACAGACTTATCTAATTGGATTCAACTATAATTGAGATGCACACTAATACGCTGGTTAGGTTCATTCAGTTTGGAAACTTTGCTGCGCTACTAAACTATGCAAAACACAAAAGTGTAAAGACTTCAAGAGCTGATGTTCTTATCTGGTTGTCGTGCTTGCATTTTGCCAGTCAGCAGCAAAATGCAGGAAAAGCCAGTGAGTGTCAAGTCAAGATTAAGAGATACCCTGCAAAATTGCATTGTTGCTATTGCTTGAGCAGGTGCAGCAATCGGAGAAGAATAAAAGCCAAATAAAACTGACTGCACTTGGAATAAACCTCCTGCTCCTTCTCCTGCTCCTTCTGCTGCTTCTCCTGCTCCTTCTACTGCTTCTCCTGCTCCTTCTGCTGCTTCGTCTGCTCCTTCTGCTGCTTCTCCTGCTTCTTCTGCTGTTCCTTCTGCTGTTCCTTCTGCTGTTCCTTCTGCTCTTCCTGCACCTCTAACCCCTCCTGCTTCTCCTGCTCCTTCTGCTGCTTCGTCTGCTCCTTTTGCTGCTTCTCCTGCTTCTTCTGCTGTTCCTTCTGCTGTTCCTTCTGCTCTTCCTGCACCTCTAACCCCTCCTGCTCCTCCTGCTCCTCCTGCTACCGCTTCAATTGTAAGTAATGCGTGAATTTTCACACAGTCCAAACCCCAACACTCAACAACAGATTGTGTGTTGGCAATGTCAAGACGATTTTAAGACTCGAAATGGCGACAAAAACTTTCAGTCAGAGCTGTGAATGCGTTGGCCGTGTGAAAATGCATAGCAAGTTTTCTCGCCTCGAATTTCCACACACACACACAGAAAATCCTCGCCCAATTTTCGGGCATTCCTGCATTGTTGTCGTTGAACTGAAGCTCTGGCATGACAAATGCTCTGGCAACACACATAAACCCTTCGCTCGCAGCTTGATAAAGTGACAGACAACGAGTGTTGTCCCAAGTGTGCCCAAGCGCACAGTCATAATTGGCATGGGATGGGAGTGTAGGAGAGGGTGGGCGAGAGAGTGAGAGAGGTTGAGGCCTGAAAGGCTTTTCAGTTCAGTTTGCGCATCATTTGCCCGCCGAAATGCAAAGTCATTATTTTGGCAAAAGATAATAAAAATACTTGCTATTTTGTTTTTGTTAAGGGTTCCAGCAGCCGATCTGAGCACATTTCGATTTACAGGCTGGCAAACGACGGAACATAGTCCAGCCATATTACGTATACGCCGTGTTGCACGGCCTATGAGACAGAGAGAGAGAGAGAGAGAGAGAGAGAGAGCGAGAGAGTGAACTATAGCGAAGCCCTGAACTGTTCTCCCTCATTTGTATCTGTTTATGTAAGAGTCGTCTCACTCCCTTTCTGCCCCTCGCTCTCTGGTGTTTCGTTGCCAAGTGGAAAGTTTTCGCGTCCTTTTTGTCTGAAGTTCAACGGTGCGCAACAACTTTTCTGGGGGCTGCACAAATTGACAGCAGACAGCAAGAAGAAAATTCTATGTGAAAATGTTGCGTGTTTTAAAGCGAGTTGGCTTTAAAAATTTGGCCCTAGACTAAGGCAACGTGAGGTTATGGCCCAGCGTCAACATGGCCCACGGCCACAGCTTCAGCCACTTGCTGTGTTTGCCCAGCCAAATCAAATTTTTGACTTTCAAACTTTTGTCAGCTTGGCAAACACTGAGAGCGACGCTTTATCAAGGCACAAGATTAGTTTTAGTTAAAAAAAAAAAAAAAAAAAAAAAGAGAATATATATAGATATATTTATGTATATATGAACTAACTAACGAACTCTACGTCATTCCCTTGCCTCCCAATTCGCATTCACTGCGATGATTTGTGTGGCTCTGCGTTTGGCTACAGCAAAAGTCGCTCAGTTTAATTGGAATAGGCGCTGGACATGATAAATGATCTATCAGCAAATTGTTTACCAAAAATATTTATCACACGCCCACAGCTCCTCTGCCTCTGCATGGGGCAAACATTTAACGCATTTAAATAAATGAATGCATTAAAAAATTAATTGTTGTAATTTAAAGTTGCCAAATGGCTGTCGTTTGCAGTTAACAACATTTAATTATCTTAATGATTGAGTTTTTTTTATGTAACTAATTATATTTTTACTTTAGTTTTATTTTAATTTTACACTATCTTTATTTTATTTGTATTTTATTTTTATTTTATTTTATTTTTATTTTAATTTTACACTATATTTTATTTTATTTTATTTTTACTTTATTTTTATTTTATTTTTATTTTATTTTTATTTTTATTTTTATTTTTATTTTTATTTTATTTCTATTTTATTTTTATTTTCATTTTATTTCTATTTTATTTTATTATACCCTGAGCCCATTGAAAATGGGAAATCAGGGTATAATGGTTTTGTTAAATGTATGTAACAGGCAGAAGGAGGCGTGGCAGACCCCATAAAGTATATATATTCTTGATCAGGGTGACGAGAAAAGTTGATATAGCCATGTCCGTCTGTCCGTCCGTCCGTCCGTCCGTCCGTCCGTCCGTCCGTCCGTCCGTCCGTCCGTCCGTCCGTATGTATGAACGCGTCGATTTCCGAAGATACAAAAGCTAGAGAGTTCATTCTTTTTGTGTTAGGTTCGTATATTGCACGCGCAGTACGAGTTTGTTTCAGAAATTCGATAACTTGTATATTTGCTAAGTTATCGATAAACGAAATTATCGGGAACCAGTTATAAAATTCTAGCTAATTCATCTTTAGAGTTAGAGTCTCCAAGTCTTCTGCATATATATAGATACTAATTTAATACAATTTCGGTTTTTGTCAGATTTTGGATTCCGGTCCCCATTTCGCCCCACCACACCCAAATGTGAAAAAAAAATGCATTTCAAATACTAGAGACATGCTGTTTGGTTTAGCATGTAGATATGAATATCATAATCATAATCTGAAGAAATCAATACGATTGTCCATCTAGAAACAGAATTATTAATCATCAAAGTTTTCTCATCAAAACCCATGTGGCGCAGCAACAAAGGCAGCGAGACAGCAAGCCGCCTGCATTGCTCACACACATACATGCTTACAAGCGTGTGTGTGTTCGTGTTTTTGCATGTATAGTTTCTTACGCATAGAGAATCGAAACTAAACATTCTAGGAATATGATTCGTTCGAAGACGGGCTCAGGGGATTTTGTAGTCGAGCAGTCTCGACTACTGCTTTCTTACTTGTTTTTATTTTATTTTTATATTATTTTTAATTTTATTTTTATTTTATTTTTTTTTTTTTTTATTTTATTTCTATTTTATTTTATTTGCATTTTATTTTTATTTTTATTTTATTTAAACGATATATTTATATTTTTTATTTTATTTTATTTTTATTTTATCCGAAAATATAGGATATAAATATTTGTTATATCAGTTTTCAAATATTCCATATATGTATATATTTTTTGTATATTGCATATAAACTTTATAAAGTATGCAATAATTTTTTAATATACGATATATATTTTTTATATCATTTCTGAAATGCTTTTATTATTGGATTGCGCTCGGTTTGTTTGCTTTTACAACGCGCTGATGTGCGCTCCCACATGTGTGCTTTTTGTAATTTTCTAGCTATTACCTTAATTTGGGACACACACACACACACCTCAAAGCCAACACGTGTCCTGTAAGTGCCACGCCACGGCGTAATTGTTAATTAAAAACCCGCCGAGGGCACGACTTGTGTTTGCACAACACCCACGAAAATGTTTGTCGGCCATGAAACCGCTGACCATGGCCGGTTAAAGGTGTTGAATAATGTCATAAAGCCGTAACAAGACACAAACGGAATTACATTTGGAAGCGCATCAATTGGGATTTGGAGTTGGAGTTTGCTTTTTATCGGCATCATAAACTGGTTTAGAAAATAAGTTTATGGCCAAACATAACACGAATATTATGTTATGGACTAATACATTTTTAATGCGACTTTGTTTTTGTTATTGTTCTTTTCTGGGCATGGCTAAGTAATTGAGTGGCCAGGCCAACAAGTCGCCTGATTGGATGGCAGTTGAATCAGCCACAAGGCCAGAACCTATAGAAATAATAGACGACAAATGATATATGGCATGAATGTGTTATTTTTAGAGCCTTGATACTTAAGCCTGGTTAATACAGCTAACATGTAGCATATATATATTATATATATGTATTTATTAAGTTAGAAAAACTCTTGGCACAAATCTTTGTCAACCTTGACAATTGCGTGCCAACAAACATCAATCACTCAGGCCGCGACATCAATCACAGCTGCTCAGCTCAGCTCAGCTCAGCTCAGCTCAGCTCGACTCTGTCTTAGTCAGCATCTTGGGTTAAAGCAACATGGCCCATAGACAACACACACTCCAAATGGCGTCCGTGTCAAGCAAAATTGAAAAATCCCATTTAAATGCAAGGCATCAACACTGATGAAAGCTACAAAAATCGAATTTTTTTGATTTAGGGTTCGACTGGGCGCTGCTCGTGTACCTGCGTGACTGCACGTAACAAGCTCCCCCTGGGAGCACAGGTAGCGCAGGGGGTGCTGGGAGCTGGGAGCTGCCTGGCTGCCTGTTAGAGTTGCAATTGTCTGGCTGGCAGCTCGTGCGCCTAACTGTATGCTATTGTCATGACACATGGCAATCGGAGCACATTCACTTAGTGCAATGAGCAAATTCAACCAAAAACCAGGCGTATGACAGGCAAATGACACAAAACACTCACACACACAGACACAGACACACACAGAGACGCACACACACATGCAAGTAATGCAAATAGTCCATATTGTCGTGTCTGTGGCGTGTGTCTCGTTCATGTAAAGCCTTTTCAATAACCAAGCGAGTGAATGGACGAGGGCTGCTTAAGATGTAACGCAAATTTTTTTATTTTAATGCAAAAATTAATTATTTATGAAGGATAGTGAAAATGATGAATATTTGCTATCATTATTTATGTATACTTAGTTTTCTTTTTTTAAATTTATTTTTATTTTATTTATTTATTTATTTTATTTTATATTATATTTTATTATAATCTTTTATTTATTTGTTTTATTTCTTGTATTTTTACTAATTTGATTAATTTCGTTATATTGTTATTAATTTATTTTATTTATTTATTTATTTATTTATTTATTTATTTATTTATTTTATTTATTTTATTTATTTTATTTATTTTATTTATTTTATTTATTTTATTTATTTTATTTATTTTATTTATTTTATTTATTTCATTTATTTCTTATTTATTTTATATTTTTTTGTGTAATATATTTAATTATATTTTATTAAATTTATTTTCTTATTGTATTTGTTTTATTTATTTTATTTTTTATTTTACTAATATTATTATTTTTTATGTTGTTATTAATTTATTTTATTATTTTCTGTATTTAACTTATTTTATCAATTTTAATTAATTTTTTTATATTATTATTTATTTATTATATTTGTTTTATTTATTTCATTTATTTTATTTATTTATTTAATTTATTTACTTGTTTATTTCATTTTTACTATTTATTTTAATTTTTTGTATGGTTTTTATTTTATTTGTTTATTTATTTTTGCCTTCAAAGTAATCCCAATTAGATATTATACATATTTTTGTTCTTGGCTCATCTCATCTCATCATGCTCTCACTCTGATCAACCTATGCAAACCTGCTTTAAATTCACATACACATGCACACTGACGATGTGTTTTGTGAAAACAACCCTCGCACAAGAATGTTAAGCTTCATTGAGCGCAGCAAAAAAGTCACCGAATAACGATCATAGAAAAAAACCTGATAACCAAATTTCAGAAAAGACTCAAAGAGCAACCGATTGCTTCAAGGAGTTGCTCGCGATCTGCTCTCAATTGTTTTGTTTCGCTCTTGTTTTCTACCCCGACCGTTTTGTTGAGTTAAGTGAAGCAAGAAAGTCTTTTGTCTATGTATGCGAGCGTTGTGTTCGCTAAACGACGCGACGTTTGCGTATGTGAGTTGAGTGTATAATGGAAGAGCGTTTGAGTTACTTACACACCTACTCATTCTCATTGTGCGGCCGCCAATCGTCTCTTTAACTAAACGATGTTCTTGAGAGCGTCTCACGAATAGCAGCGCACAACAGAAAGCAAATACGGAAAGAAAGTCTATTGCTCTTGCATAGAGCGAGAGCGAGAGTGAATGAGTATGTTATTTTGTATTTCTGTTGATCTCGCAAACAGAGCGTAAATAATAAATTATCAGATAGCCGAAAAAAGAAATAAAACGAAAATTATAAAGGCGTGATACATTTTGAGCAGACCTCGCATCAAGCTGCCACAACAACGCCCGCCACAACGAGTAATTGAACTGGCTAACTGTCTATGTGTGTGTGTGTGTATTTGTGTGCAACTCTTAAATGTGATTTTAAAGTCAACATTGAGTCGCTCTGACATACGAACTGCCAGTTTTGGTTTGCCGCTTGTCTGCCAGTTGCCTTTTGGTTTTCGTGTCGATATCCACTTCCGGATTCCGGCTCCGACTCCAACTCCTGTTACGGCTCCGGCACTGTCATCTATCGCCTATGATAATGGTCATGTTGTGTACAATGCGATATGATAGCAGCCATTTGCAATTATAACCTTAACCATCTACGGCTACGATCTGCCCATATTGCCGTTTAATATTGTTGGCCTGACTTGGCATGCAGCCAGGCGCCAACCACTGCCGCTTAGCTAGGCAATTGGGTGGCAGACGTGTTTATCTGCGACACACAGCATATGCAGGATGGGTTTTATGTATGTATTAGTATTGCGATTTCCTTGTGGCCATCGACAATGTGAAGAGCTCTTAAAGCAAAATAGTAGAATTTAAAGTTCGAGAGTTGACTACGAGAGACTAGCAATTAAATTTGAAATAAACCGTAAGTAAACAAGTAAGAAAATTCTAATTGGAAGTGACCAACTAGCAGATACCCTGAAATCCGTGCGATGTATTAATGTATTCCATACGTTTATCAAAAATTAAATTGCATTTTCGAATAACAAATAATAAAATATAAATAAAACTAAATAGCAGAAGAGCAACAAGTAAGAGTAGCGGTGATTCAGAAATACACTACACCTTGCGAAGAGCTCTCCATCATTCTTAGCTTTTACTTCTGCATTCATAACAAACAACAAATGCTCGCAAATAAGTGTCGACCGTTTCTCGATGGCCTGCAAATAAGACTCTTTCACCCGCACTCTATTAAAAGACTCGAGAGAGCGAGCAACCGTTTGCATCGGTATTTCAACCAGTTCGCTAGTGATCGGCTCGCAATCGTTTTCTGTTTTGTTTTGTTATTTCCTCCCTGACCGTTTGGTGGTATTTTTTGTCTGTGTATTGGCAGGCACGCAAAGATTGTGCTCACAGATGTGCATGTGTTGGTGAATATGTATGCAGCTGCTGCATTGACTTGTTTGAGTAACTATGGATTTGCTACCTACTCACTCTCATTGAGCGACGACTAATCGTCTCTCTACCTGCTAAACTCAAGGCGCACGCAGAGCAGAAAACAAAAACGAAGTAAGCGAAGTCTTTTGCTAAGAGCATTGCTCGCAAATAACAATTACAGTGGACCATCGGTTAATGAACGGCTCGGATAGCGAACTTGCGCATATCGAAAACAATTTTTTGGTGAAAATAAATTTCGCTTTACGAACAATGTTTCGCATAACGACCAACAAAAATATTTAAAATATTTATTGTATGTATAAAACATTTATTTATTGTATGCAAATATTGTGTCTGTGTCAAACAGTGAACTAGAGGAAATACCGAATACACATTATAGTGCAGTGCATTGACCTTTTCAGCATTTTTTGGCACTTTTTGCATGCATTTTAGTGGAGAATTGTGTGAGAGCTGGTCACACTGACGTGTTTGGTTTTAAGAGCAAGTAAATTTAAAAAGATGCCTTCATATAAAAATCCAAAGAAAGAGAAAAATAAAAGAGCCATAATATCTATTGATATGAAACAGAAAATTATTGAAAAACATAGAAGTGGTTTGAGTGTGACTGCTTTGGGACATGAGTTCAAATTATCGAAATCAACGATTTCTACCATTCTCAAGAGTAAGGATAAGCTTGAGGTGGTGAATGCTTCAATTGGAATCTCAAGAGTTTCTTCGCAACGCTCACCTATGCTTGATAATGTTGAAAAATTGCTTTTGATATGGATTAACGAAAGGCAAATACTAGGTGAGCCAGTTTCACAAACTATAATATGCGACAAGGCTAAATCAATATTCAGCAATCTTTGTGAGGAGTCACCAGGAACATCAACAGCAACAGGAGATGAATTCAAAGCAAGTCGGGGCTGGTTTGAGAAATTTAAAAAACGCACTGGCATTGAATTAGCAAACAAGATAGCAGAAGAACCTCAATCAACCAAAGCAATCAGAGAAATGCTTACAGCATGGGATTCTGTGGCAGCATACATTAAAAAACATCATCCCAATCGTGCAGCGGCTACACGTGCAACAGAAATATATAATGATAATGTTGTTTATCATTTTAAACAAGTTTTAAAGCGGTTCAGAAACAAAGAACTCTGAAGAAGTTGTTGGTAAACCAAAAATCTAGGTATGATGAAATAAGAAAATTTAAAAATAAAATAAAACTTCTTTTTCAAATTCCATTTCATTTTCTTTTCAGATATCGCCTCTTGTTCCTTAAAGTTTTGATGCATTTTATGCAATTTTCAATGACAATTCAAATTGAAACATTTAATAAATATATTAGTTTTCAATCTTTAACATTGATTTATATGGGAAAATTTGGTCGTTTCGCTTAACGAACAATATGCTGCAACTCGATGTGTTCCTTAACAGAGGCTTCACTGTATACCTTTGAATGCTCACGCTCTTTTGCTCATGAAAGAAACTTTAAAGAGAATATGAAGAATAAATAAATTTTATATGAAAAAAAAGTTGTATTATTATTAATATTATAATTATTTACATTGTGCATAATTTATTTAGCTTAATTAATAATTGCGTGCATTAAACGAGGCTTCACTGTATTCGTTTAAATACTCACGTTCTTCAAATGAAAGAAACGTTGAAGAGAATGTTAAGAACAATAAGTCAGATTTTTAAAAAATTACTATTATTATTATATTATTATTATTATTACTATCTTAATTTGCATTGTGCATTATGAATTTAGCTTAATTAATAATACATCATTAATATTTTCATGGTTTAACGAACTTCCTTCAGTTAAAATGAATTGTAAAGCCGCATAGGCCCGTTCGATTGTCACTTGATTTGCCGATGTGGAAAGTACAACCTGTGCCAGTGCATTCAGATGGGGCAATTTGAGCTTTAGCTTATTGTAAAAGTCTAGTATATTTGAATATAATGGTAGGCGCGTGTACATTTGGCAAAAGTTCTCGACATCAGCATACATAATGACAAGTTGTAGATTGCTATCCGCACCTGATGGATGCGGTAGGCTGCCAATGTCAACTGTGCTAGAGTTCGACTTCTTCGATTGATATAGACGATATGCCAGTTCTTTTAGATTTTGTTTCGCTAGCCATTTTTGCTCAGATGTCAATATATGATTTACTCTGGGATCCATATAGATCGCCGCTAACAATGCTTCGCTCTTTAACAATTCGCTCTCTCTAGCTCTCATTCTAGCCAATAATAGTTTCTTAATATAATTTCGACTATTTTCGAACTTTAATTTGAGTTCCTGCCATATGACGAAGAACTCGCTAGAAACTAAATTTTCATCCTGCAGCCTTAGGGTTGCCTCATGTATGTCTTTGAATGCGTCTACATAAAGCTCCATCCAATTCCAATCGGGTTTAACGTCAATATTCGGATGCATACTCAGAAATTCCTCTAGTTCGAATAATTTCTGCACCATTATATATGTCGTATTCCATCTAGTGGTGACATCGAGCGGTGGAATATTTCTCTTTTGCTCCATTAAAAAACGCCTGCGTAGATGATTTATATAATTTCTATATTTATTGTATATTTGAAACTACTTACCCATAACTTCCTGATCGCAATGCTTTGCATACTCCACGACAGGCATTAATCTGTTCGAAAATATCGCTCTGCTTATATACGTCCAACACGCACAATTCCAGAGTCTGAGTTGGACACCTCAACAGGTGTACGTTGGTCAATTGAATTGCATCCAATTTTTTCATCACATTCTCAGCTACCATGTCATCGTCGAACAGAGATTCATTCGTGGCATCATTGAGAAGTTGAACTTCTTTGATAATGTTATGTCCATCGTCCGATGTTATGCTGTGGATTGTAAATAACTATGAAATTCATGTAATACTATAATACTTATAATAAGTTCTTACCTATAGACTTGGTCAAGATTGATTTCATATTCATTTAGAATATCTAAAATTTTTTCCTTCAGATATGTCTCAGTGTATGTTCCCTCCAGCTGTATAATGCCCAATGTTTTAAGAAACAGCTCCGATTTGTGTAGAATAAATTGCAGATTTACAACTAGAATGGCTTTATCCAGTCTAGTGGCGACATCGAGCTTGAGCGAGACCAGCTTTCCTTTCACTAGAGTCTTTATCTTACCTTTGAGCGACTGCCCATCGAGAGATATATGTTTTAAAATGCTATGCGATGTTATGGGGGTCATGTTGAGTGAGTTGTAAATGGGTTCCATGATTTCATTAAATCCCTCACTGTCCAACAACATGAATGGATTTTCGTCCGTGGTGACAATTTTAATTATTGATGAAACAATTGCCTGTTCATTGGTGCTATAAGAAATTTTCATTTTCTTGTGTTCGGTTTCTGGTGGTTCGCAGTCCTCTAAATTGACGCTTTCGTTGTAAATCTCCTCATGTTTGGATAATAAATGTCTTCTTATGTTTGTGATATTTCTGCCAGACAATCGAGCACGGCATATATTACACACGGATTTATCGTCTTCCGGGCAATATACAAAAAATTGATGCACCTTTTTATTTAATTTTCGTCCCATTTTCACAATTTTACTTATGCCAAGCAACCGCTCACACTCAATGCAAGAACGCAATTGAGCTGCGTAGCGAATACGGCTCTCGCATACACACACCAATACACACACAAAAGCCGTTTTGAGCGCAACAAAAGCGTCGTGCATGGCAAAGATGGAAAAAACCCAAAAACACAACGTCTCAGTCTGAGTGCGAACGAATTCGACAATCCGTTAAACTCTGGGTTTTCACTCAAAGAGGCAGAGAGAGAGAGAGAGAGAGAGAGAGAGCGACTTATGCGCCTTATACATATTTGTGAGCTCTGCGGCAGAGAGCATGAGTGAATCAGCGCACCGGCATCTTTTTCAATTGTTCTCGCAAAGAGAGCGTAAATAATAGTAAGATGAAGTTGCTATGCTTCAGGTTACAAATTCTTATAAATGCTTACTTAAATTAAAAGCAAGCAAAGAACTTTAAAAACGAAATTACTTTAAAACAAAAATTCAACGAATAACTTTTAAAAAAACATAAACAATACATATGTTTCAAGCACACACAGCTCGCAAACGATTATGCGCTGAATGCTCACGCTCTGCTCATAAGAGAAATGAGGAAAAACATATACAGTTACGCTCTCATATTTGTTTTCTGCTTCTGTCTTTGCCTGAGTATTCTGCGTTGAGCTATTTGGTGTCTCATTTCGCGAATGATCCCATTGACATACGCACACTACAAAACGCCTCCATATACACACACACGGTGGATGTGTTTAGCGTAAACAATTCTCGCATTACTTGCATACACATGAAACACGCACGCCCACGACGCTGTGGATGTATTTAGCTGAAATAAATCTCGCATGCATACCAATACAAACACACATGGACAGACTCATACACACGCACGCTGTGGATGTGTTTAGCGAGAACAACTCTCGCAGCACACCAATTCACAAACACAAAAGACGCTTTGCTTAATTGAGCGTCTTTGAATGCTGAAGATGGAAAAAAGAAAACGCAAAACCAAAAATCTCAGTGTGAGTGCGAGCAGTACAACAGTACAGTGTAGACAACACCAAAGTTTTTAATTTTTACATACACAAGTCAAACTACTACATTAAAGAGAGGTCATCCATTATCACTCCATATGACAATGTATTCATCCCCATCATTATCAGCTCCATCATCACCCGCTGATATTGAAGTCAACTCTAGCTTAACTTTAGATTAACTCTTTACCTTGTCTGCGATTTTAGAATTAACATTAACCTGAAAGAAAGCAAGTTAATTCTATTTTCCATATAAATGGAAAATTACAGCTAATACAAAAAAGCAATAACATGAAATTTTCGGAAGTCGACCTTAGCAGCTGAAAACTTTGCCCAAGGACTCGCGAGTCGCCTTTTAATTACATTGCTTTTAACACCTTAACGTGTTGAAATGCTATAAAAGCAAATGGCAAACAGGATTCGCTGCTGGCAATAACAAAAGTCCAGGAACTAATGGCAATTCTTTATAGGATAGCACAACTGTGGAATACTCTTTTAGCTCTGATTGCTATACATCCATTGTACATACATACATACATATGTATGTACATACATATGTACATGTATGTATGACTAATATTAATATTATTATTTGCCATTTGCATTTTACATATTACATGCAAAGATAAATTAATAAATTACATACATATGTAAAAATAGTATTTAATTTGTATTTCATATGGAATTTGCATTTAACATTCGGAGCAGGGGATCTCAAAAGCGCAATGCGCAACGACTTCAAATTCATAAACATACATACATATGTATGTAAGTACATATACATACATATACGCACGCACACGCACGCTTTATATGTATGTGTTTAGCGACAGCAAGCCCCGCAACACACATACAGAAAAAAAATGTTTACTTGCATTGAGCACAACAAAAAGAAGAATAAATGTAGATAGTGGAAAAAATTCAAACACAGATCGTTGCTGCCTGAGTAAGAGCGAGAGCTCATTAAGAACAGTTAGAATTTGTGACTGTGTGGGTTTGCTCTTTCAGAGCGTGAATTATTTTCGTACTTTGAGAAATGCTCAAGGGTTTTGTGCAAGCTCTGGTAAAAATTCTTTTCTTTTTATAAATAATTAGCTGAATTTGTAAATAGATGAACAAGCTACGATAAAACTTTTTAAAATTGCAATTCAGCTTAAATATTGCTTAGGAACTTTGATTATAAATTCTTGCAATGTTGATATTGAATTCTTTCTTTTTCTGACTTTTTTCCTTTAACTAACTTATGTAATTTGAAAATAAATAAACAAGTTATGTAAAAAAAGTTGCTATATTTCAAATTCTTTCTTTTTCTATTTATACATACATATATTCTTTTCACTAATCAACTCAATTAGCAATTTATGTAAATAAAATAAAAATGGTTTTCGATTTCATTTATTTTATTTTTTTTTTTTTAGCTGTTTGAATATGGGACTCAGAGCTGAGATAATCTTTAATATTAATTAGAAATTTTGATTAAAAATTCTTTCTTTTTCAATAATTAACTTAATTTGTAAATATGTATATTAAGAAGTTATGTAAAAATAAAAATTCTTTCCAATTGCATTTCGTTTCATTTCTTTTTAAAGCTTTTTGAACATGGGAATTACCAGAGCTTGGATTGCCCCATTGCCAATTGCTCTTTAGGCAACTTTTCCGCTGGCCAATATATGGATGATATAAACGAAACGATAATTTCCGCTAGTTTTGTTGCTCGATTGCCTTTGGCGGCGCCAGCAAATGGCGCGCTGACATGCAAATTTCCATTTAGTGGCAAAAGGTTTGGTGGACAATGGGTTCTACTTTTGTTTTACAGCCCGAACATGTCGACATGCCATGCGCTCAACAGCTTATTAATAATCGAGCTTCAAATATACTCTTACTTAATGCGAGCTATGTACATCTATTTACATATGTATACATATATACATCTATATATACACAGCTCATTTGGCTGTGTCTATTTGCAGTGCTGTTGGCTGAAAGCTCCACGCAACGGCCCAGCGTGTGGTGTGACCCTGATGGAACTCCGTGGTGCAAAGAATTTCGATTTGTTGTTCACGCAAATAGTCGAGAATCTTGGGCACGTTGCTCTTGACGCCCAGCATGCTGGTGAAAATGCTAAAAAGAGATGAAAACACATTTATGATAATATTCTATTATGAAAGATTGCTCTTTGACTGCAATTGCTGACTCACAGCACGCGCTCTTTGTAGGCCAAGCTCTCGTCGATGATGCGCTGCACGAAGGAGACCTCGCCGCCGGCACAGGTCAACTCCTCGTCGGTGCCGGTGCGCACATTATTGGGTGCTGGGCGGCGCTCTGGATTGCGTGTGTTAGCATCAAAGGGATTCTTGGCATTCGAGTCAAAAAAGGGCGGATTGCAGAGGCAGAAGTGAAATGGTTTCTTATCCAGTTGACTGGCGGATTCAAAGTAATTTTTGAAGATGCTTTGCTTATCGGGCTGTTCGTACAGCTGCACCAGGTGCTGCAGCTCATTGCGCTTGACATTCTCGCGAGCAAATTCAATATTTGCGCGCTTCGACTCCAGTGCCAACATTTTCCATTGATTCTTTTTGGCTGCGAGCAGCGAATAAATGCACGAGGAGCCGCAACCTGGAAAGTATTCAATAAGTAACAATTCTGTTGATTTCATGGTAACTGCTTGCCAATGTCAATGCCATGCACTGCATCCAATTTGTGTGGCGCCAGCAAATCCTCCAGCCACAAAATATAATTCAAACGCAGCGCCAAAGTTGGCACCAAACTGCCCGGCGCGAAATCCACGTGCAGATCGAAATACTCAAGCAGCAGCATTTTGGTTAGTTCACGCAAACTGCGTTCATTGCGAAAGTTAATCGAGACCTTGCCATTGAGCTCCTGCAAGTCGTTCATTGTTTTATTAATTAATTTATTTCATAAATTAAAGACTTACCAATTGACAAACCTGTCGAAAGTCCTTGTACTTGATGGCCAACTTGGTGTAGTCTGGCGGTGTGCGTAGCACATTGCGTGGATGCATTACAAACTTTTTATTGTTTTTTCGAACCATTTTATTTCACAAAATTACAAATAAGCAAAAAACAATCAACAATAAAACGTTTTGGCCAAATTCAATGCAATCAGTGTGACCAATAATACCGAAAAATACCAAACAAAATCTACTGCTGCTATTTGTACTGTTAATTAACATAGCACTGTTATAATACATTTAGCGCATTGTAAAAATAATATTTGGTATAAGCAAAACGTTTAAAATTTATTATTTAATTATTTAAGTTGCAAAATGTCAGAAACTAGCTCTAAGGAAAATGTAAAGACCGCAATGACGTACATTTGTGGCGGTAAGTAAAAAACAGAGTTTGTTTGCAAACCAAACAACTAAGGCATGCTGCAGCACAGACGCGCACATGTTTTTGCACATAATTATAAATGTTTTCTCAAAAACTAAATAATTGTTGATTTCTGCAACAATTTTACAAATAGAATGTCATCATGAGAACGAGATGCGTCCACGTGATCCCATACGTTGTCGTGAGTGTGGCTACCGCATCATGTACAAGAAGCGCACCAAGCGTCGTAAGTAACGAGGCACACAGTGCCACCCAAACTGTATACAGTTTGAGTTTGAGTGTATTAACAGTTTGATAATTTCTCTTGCAGTTGTCGTTTTTGATGCACGATAAATTTGGTCTGGATGTGAATATGGAATACAATCTTAGTGTTTAGCTTGTAATTGCAAAAAAAAAAAAAAAATAAAAACGTATATATTGTTAAATATAAGGAATTTTAAGCACAAAACATGTATTTTGATATATTAAAGGCCTGAAAAAGTCTCGATAAAATAGAAAATTTAAATGTTAAAATTTTGGTAGCTTTAGTTAATGAAATTGATTCTAATTTGCATAGATTTTGTATTCATAATTTTATGCCTTTGCTAAAGACTTATTTGATCTATATATTATCATTATCTCCCCCCAAATTAAAACAAAATATATTTGTTCTAAATTTTTGTTGTTTAAACTAATTTTTACTTTTATTTGAATGTTTTTGGAAATATAATTTTTAAACTAAAAACACTTATATTTGTTTATATATTACTCATTTATTATTATATATTTTTTTTGTTTTTGTTTTTTTTTTTTTTCTCTTTTGCAACATGTGCTTAAATAAAATGTAAAGTAAATTTGTTCATTTTTGTTCAATATTTTTTTTTATTTTTGTTTTGTTTTTTGTTTTACTTATAAATGTCTTTTTTTGTCTCAAAAATTTTGTCTAAATGGCTTTTATCATCCAAAAATTTACTTTACTTAAGATTTGCTCATTTATTTTTTATTTTTATTTTTAGTTTTTTGTTTGTTTTTGTTTTATTTTTTTGTTAGTTTATCGTTTGGTGTAATTTAATTTACGTTTAAGTTTACCACATTTAGCAAAAACACACATTTTACACTAGAAATTGTTTATAGCATTTATTTGTTATTTATTTTTGCAACTTTTCTGCTTCTTCTTCTTCATCTTTTCCCCGACACTTTTCAGTCAAATATTTCTGTTTTTGTTCAGAGTGTGGTAAAAAGTTGTATATATATAATATATATATATATATTGTTTTTTTTTTTCTTTGAGTATTTTTGCATTTGTTTTTGTTTTTTAGTTTTGTTGCTGATAAAATCATAAGTACAACTACACGTTTAATAATAATAATCATAATAATATTGTTTATGTTTTGTTTCCATTTTTTATGAATATGCATTAAATTCTATTAACTGAATGCTTGCTGTATATTTTGTGGGCATTTGTGGGCGTGGCAACTAAAGCTAGAAACTAAATAAATGTTTTTCTTTTCTTTTTAATGTTAAAGCTTAATTGTAAAATATAAAATATACGAAATAAGGCAAAAAGGTAATGAGGTTGCGCATTGCATATTCTATATAAACTAAATATATATATAGAATATATATACATATGTATAGGTGTGTATATATTTATGCATATGTATATGTGTATGTGTGTGTATTTGTTTATAATAATGAACTTAAATAACTAGTAAATATAACATGGCAAAAATTATACTCGTATTAAGTAACTAAAATATGAAGTTTTTCCCGTTGTTGTTGTTGTTTTTTTTTTTAATGGCAAATTAAAGCTATTTTACTTCACAAATGATTTTTTGTTTTTCTTTCTTTTTTTTTTGCAACAAAAGTGAAGATATTTGATAAATGCTCATCGAATATCTTCCTAAATTCTATTAAGTGTTTCATTACAATATCATATTATTAGTGTACATTGTTGTTGTCTTTTTGCCTTTTGTTTAAACACTACAATGTGAGTTTACTTGTGTGTGTATGTGTGTGGGTCTTTTACATAACCTCAATTATACAATTAATATAACGTGAAATTGATCGAAAAATTTCGGGGGGTGTGGAACTTTCTACAATATTTTTTATAAATTTTGTTTGCTTATCTTTTTTTTTGTTTTTTTTTTTTTGTAAAGAGAAATCATATTTCAGGTACATCACAACTTAAAATGTAACAAATAAATGCAAAAATTTGTTCATTAATGAATTTTTAATGTAAATGCCTAATGCACAAGAAATGTATATATGGCAAGCAAAACATTTGCTAAGATTAATGAGAAGTTGTTCGCTCTAAAATAATAAAAACTAAGAGCTAAGGAGAGAGAGAGAGAGAGAATGTGAAAGAGAGCAGGCGCCGGTTTTACAGTTTGACATGCTTCGGGTGGCGATGTAACTGCAACTCTCAATGCCGACAAGTTTTACAGTTGGCGAAGGCTGCACTGCCAACAGCTGAGCAAGATTGTGAGAGCGTAGGAGAGCGAGCATAAGTTTTACAGTTAGGCATGCTTTAGCCGGCGACGTAACTGCTCACTCAAACTGTGCTCTGCTGCCGAAAGGTAAGCAAGAGAGTAAAAGCGAATGGCAAGCCCTACACTTTGACATGTTTCAGGCGGCGATGTAACTGCAAACTATAGCGTCGCTCAAACTGTGCGCTGCACTGTCGACAACTGTGCGAGGCCACCTTCAAAGCGCGATGCTTCCAAAACCGATGCAATGCTAGAGAGCCGAGCGTATGATAGTTGAAGCTAATGCCACCGCCGCCATTGCGTCGTCGACTAGCTGTGCAGCTGGCGCAGCCCAATCTCTGATGCACCAACTTATTTAGATGCTTATCGCGCAGCATGGCAACCACCGCCTCCGGCGAGAGGCGTATTTTCTTTGGCTGCGCCTGCTTACGTGAACTGCGGGCCGTCTCCGCATCAGATTTCTTGCTAAAGTCCAGCGGCGCTGTTAGATACTCCTGTTTGCTGGCAGCATCGGCTAGCAGAGGCAGCAGCGTTGCCAGCTGATTTAGGGATTTGCGCGAAGCGCAACTGTTGTTGGTGCTGTTATTGATGCTGCTGCTGCAGTTGTTGCTGTTGCTGTTGCAGCTGAGAGTATTCTGTTGATTAACAGCCGGCTTCTTGGGACTTTTGCGCGGTGCTGCCAGATCCAGCTGACGCTTAAGCAGCGACTGCGGCTGCGACGCTGCCGCCACTGTTAACTTTGGCGGTGCAGCGCTGCTGCTGCCGGTCGGCACCTTCGGAGTTATGGTCAGTGTAATATCCTCCTTGTTGCGCAGATACTCTATATACTCCTCAGTCTCGCTCAGCATGCGACGTCGCTTGCTGGGCGACAACTGTTGTTGCTGGCCCGTTGTCGTTGCTGTCGGCAGCGCTGCTGAGGCAGCGGCCAGCATAAATGGCGTCTCGGCTGCATAATATTTGTTTATAATATCTTTAACATAATTCTGAAATTGTGTGCCAATGCGATTGAGATTCTGATATTCCATTTGGGTGAGAAAAGGCGTGTTGTTGTTGTTGCTGCTGTTATTGCTGTTGGGCGCTGCTGTTACTGCAGCCACTGCTGCACTGCCAACAGCGGCAGCGGCGGCAGCAGCAGCAGCTGTTGCTGTTGCCATGGCTGCTGCTGCTGCTGCTGCAGCCGTTGCCTCAGTTCTGCTGCTGGTGTTGTTCTCCTTGTCATCCTGAGGACAATGATGCACGGCATTTCTGTGTGATTTCTCTTTGTAATAGCTGTGACTGTTGTTATTATTATTATTGTGGTTGTTGTTGTTGTTATTGTTAAGTTTATACGCGGGAGACGATTTAATAAGCTGCACTCGCTGCTGCTGCTGCTGTTGCTGTTGCTGTTGCTGCAGTTGTTGTTGCTGCTGCTGCTGATTCTCTTGATCTTCGTCATACTCAATCTTAAGCTTTCGCTTGCTGGCCAACAGCTCAATGGCCGTCTGCTCATAGGCAGCCGCCTCCAGAAATGCCGTCGCCATCAATGCCTTGTTGTTGCTCTGCTCCTTCAGCTCACTCTCCAGATCGTGTTCGTTGCTCGTTGAGCGCAAGCTTTTGCCATTGCTGTTGGCATGACGCGACAATTTCATGGGTGAGCAGCTAGCGCCCGACATGTTGTACTCATCGCCCGAGTACGAGGACGATGATGCCGATGATGGTGTATTCTCATCATCCTCGCCCGTCGAGTGTTGCCTGGCACGCATAACGCCAAACTTTTGACGCTGGGCCACGTTGCTGCCGCTGTTGCTGTTGCTGCTGCTGTTGTTGATGTTGCTGTTGCTGCCGCTGTTGCTGTTGCTGTTGTTGCTGCTGTGATGGCCGCCCATGCTGCTCAGGCTGTGCAATAGCGCAGCAGCCTCTCGTGTCGTCCATTGCGAAGGCAGTTTATTATTGAACAGGAGTTGATGATTTGCTGGTATTTTCAACTCGTGCACGCCTCCCGCTTTATGAAAATCCTGAGCGACCGAAGCTGTATTGCGACTAATTGCGTCCATTTTTAGCAGACTGTGAGCAGGAGAAAGAGAGAGAGAGAGAGAGAAAAGAAGAGATTAGACTGGATCTTAAGATAGGGTAATACATAAATTAAATATTTAAATGATATATATTTTAAAATAAATAATAAAAAGTCTTAAAAAAAAGTATTTATTTGATTAAATTTGGCAACATTGTATAATAAAATTTAATGAAATTCGACAAATATGCTATAAAAAAATATGAAGAAAATTAACAAAAACAATTTGAAATCCAGAAAAAAAAAAACCAACGAGACAAAAGTAAAGCTCAAGACTTTTGCCATTCGATTAACAATGAAACAAATCAACGAATATTTGAAAATATATTATTTCCAAATCAATAATGACGATTGGCAACAGATTTGGAAATGTGAATTAAAAGAGAAAACAACAAAAAACAAATTGAAAGACCATCATTAAAATAAAAATTATAATGAAAATGCATAATACATTTTAAAGTATTTAAAATGTAAAAAAAAAAAAAAAAAAATGGCAAAAACGCATGAAGAAACAATGAAATCAATTAAATTAAATTTGGCTACAACAAATAATAATAATAATAATAATAATAATAATAATAATAATCATAATAAAATAATAAAATAATACTAAATAAAAATGTAATAAAAAAATTAAATTGGACAATTAAAAAATAATAATACTAAATAATAATTATTATTATTTATTTTATTTTATTCTATTTTATTTATTTATTTTATTTTATTCTATTTTATTTATTTATTTTTTTTACTTATTTATTTTTTTAATAATAAATAATTAAATTTGGCTATAGATTCTCATACATTATTTAACAAAATTATATTTTTTACAAATGATTAAATTGATTTGATTTTCAACAAATATTTAAAACTAAATAATTAACTTTGCCAAAAATAATTCCCCTAATGAAGTAAAAAGCGAAATTAGCAAATATTTACAAATTAAAATATTTGCAATTAATGAAATTTTCCATGATAAACAAAAAAACAGGAAATCATGAAAATAATCATAATGAAAAAAATACTAAATAAAAAGTAATAAAAAATTAAATTCGACAATTAAAAATAATAATAATACTAAATAATAATAATACTAAATAATAATAATAATAATAATTATTTATTTATTTATTTATTTATTATTATTATTATTATTATTATTATTTTTTTTTTTTTTTTTTCAAATAAATAATTAAATTTAGCTATAGATTCTCATTAATTTTTTAACAAAATTATATTTTTTTACAAATGATTAAATTGATTTGATTTTCAACAAATATTTAAAACTAAATAACTTTGCCAAAAATAATTCCCATAATGAAGTAAAAAGTGAAATTAGCAAATATTTACAAATTAAAATATTCGCAATTAATGAAATTTTCAATTATGAACAAAAAGAAAACAGAAAATCATGAAAATTGAGCACAAAACAAAAAGCAAGGGCAAACAAACGCATGAGAACAACAGACAAGAACATAAGAAATCAAGGACAATGACGAAATTGAGAGAACAAATACCGCGCATAGTCCTCCGGATCGCTGCCCTCGGCTTCGAGGTATTGAAATAAACGCTCTGAGCCGCGTTTCTGTGTCGCTGCATTTGGCAGGCTGCCGGTCAGGAGATCATGCGGCGGTATCAGTGATCCATTGGCACTGAGACGCCAGCCCACCATTGAGGTGGGATTCACAATGATCTCCTGCAGTGGGCCGCCTGTTATGTTGTTGCCGCCGCCGCCGCTGCTGCCACCGCCACCGCCGCCTCCAGACACGCCCTCATTGGTGGTGGTGGTGTAGATGGTAACGGCGCCGCTGCCGCTCACATTGCCAACGGTTTGACCGCCGCCGCTCGACGTGCTGTAGTTGCATGTTGAGAGGGTGTGCGAGTGTGAGCGAGTGTGTGTGTGTGTGTGTGTGTGTGTGTATGAGAGAACAAGAGAACGAGGGTAGTAACAAAGAGTTAGAGGAGCTTTTGTGCACGCTTGAGAGGGCAGTTGGGGATTTTAGGGTGAGGAGTGGATCTTTAAGAAATGATTCTGAGAACTTTACCCAAACGCATTGCCGGCATTGTGAAACGTATTTAGTTGATTGTTGGCCACGAGCGTGTTACCAATCGTACGCAACACATTCAAGTTTTGGCTATGCGTTGCATTGTTGTTGCCATTGTTGTTGTTGTTGCCGTTATTATTATTGTTGTTGTTGCCGCTGTTGTTGGTGCTGCTGCTGCGCGCTGGACGATTATCGTGCGGACTGCATTTGATTTAAAGAGAAACAACTTTTCACTCAAGTGCAAAATGATGATAGATATATGTATATGATATCAGCTAAGAGATCGGCTCTCACAAATTATAACATCTGCTATAGATCATCAGCGCGATTATCCTTTAGATCTCTTTACTATGATCAATACGATCAACTTTCAAGTTTAAGTCTAGCAACTAAATGATATAGATCATGATCTAAATCAGCATTTAAATCATCCTCCAGATCACTTAGATCATTATTTAGATCATCATCTAAATCATCGTTCAGATCATAATTTAGATCTACATCTAGACCATCATCTAAAACCAACCTCTAGAACACAATTTAGATCATAATTTAGATAGCTCTCAATACAATAATCGAAAATCCTCTAGATCACAATTTAGATTATTTATATCAGATCATAATAATTTAGATCATTTAGCTCACTCTGTAGATCGTCATCTAAATCATCATCTCAATCATTCTCTAGGTCAACATTTAGATCAACATCATCTAGATCAACATCTAATTCATCATCTAGATCATTTATATAATTATCTAAAACATCCTCTAGATCACAATTTAGATCATTATTTAGATCGCCCTCAATACCATCATCAAAACTCTCTAGATCACAATTTAGATCATGTATATCAGATCATAATAATTTAGATCATTCTTTAGATCGTCATCTAAATCATCCTCTAGGTCAACATTTAGATCAACATCATCTAGATTAACAACTAAATCATTATTTAGGCCATTTATATGAATATCTAGATCGCTTATCCATTACATAGACTAAGGACTACTTAATGCTATAGACTAACATGTGTACTATAATTATAAGCCATTAGCAATATCATCATCTAAATAATCATATTTATCATCATCTATATCATCATCTAGATCATCTTCTAAATCATCCTCCAAATCATCATCTAGATTACCAGCTAGATAATCAGCTAGATCATCATCTAGATCTCTTTTCTATCACTCCTCTGATGTTACATCAGACAAGTGATCAATGAGCTCTCATATTGAATATTATATTGATCATAGATCATTAGCCAGCTCAACCAGATCTAGATCTCATTTCCTATTACACTCTACCCTAATCTACCTTAACAACTAAATAGTATTCCATTGGCGTTACTTACTGCACATCACTCATGTGAATTTGGTATTCCTCCTGCGTGTCGGCCAGATAAGAGCACTTGCCACACGCTCTCTTGTTGTGCACCTTGAGCACATGGGTGGCCAGACGTTCGGAGCGTGCCGCCTTATAATCGCAAAGCAGGCAAACGAAGGGCTTTGTGTGGGTGTTGAGATGACGCTTGAGGCCCCACTTGTCGGCACCCGACCAGGGACAATAGCAGCAGGTGAAACGCTTCTCGCGCTTGGGCTTCAGCAGGCCCGAGCCGGCAGCACTGCTGCTGCCCGAACCCGAACTGGAGCTAGCCACCGGCTGCTGGGCGCTGTTCATTACGGCGGCCACATGCAACGGCAGCACCGAACCATCGTCCAGTTTCTCCTGCTTCAGCTGGGCCAGGGGCATATCTGCGGCCGAGGCCACCGCTTCGATGGTCTCCGCAATGCTCATGCTGGTCGAGGTGGGATGTCTCTGTGCCTCCAGGAAGGCATTATCAATATTCACGCCAGCCGCATTGATCGTCACATTGCCACGACCGCCCGCATGATGCGTACTGACGCCGGAGCCGCCACCACTGCCACCACTGCCGGCCGGCACATGGCGTCGCGTCTTATTGATGTCGTACTGCAGCTCGCGATGCATGCGCAGGAAATGTTTCTTGACGTGATCGGCACGATTGAACTGCTTGAGGCAGGCATAGCACTGAAAGGGCTTCTCGTCCTTATGAATGTTCTCGTGGCGTGTGTACAGATCACGACGATCTGTCGAATAGGGGCAATGGGTGCATGCATAACGCTTTACGATATGCACACCATTAGCGGCTGCGGCAGCGGCGGCTGCCTGGGCCTGGGAGGATTTCTTGCTGCGACTGCCGCCGCCGCCGCCGCCGCCAGAGGAGCTGCTGCCGCCGCCGCTGCTGCTGCTCGAATTGGTGGGCGCTGAGGTGGGCGTGGATTGGGCCAGATTCTGGGCCGCATTGGCCGATGTGGAGGGACTGGCATAGATCAACTCGGCCGCATGCTCCTGACGATGTTTTCTAGAGGAATGGAAGAAAATTAATTTTCATTAAAATTGATTTTATTTTCCATTTACTTTGATAGCTACTCACTTGGACTTGGGCGTGCTTTGATGCTGTTGTTGTTGCTGCTGCTGCTGTTGCTGTTGCTGTTGTTGCTGTTGCTGTTGTTGTTGCTGCTGACTCACTTGCGCATAGCTCTGCAGCTTGCCGCCCGTTGTCCACTGCACCAGCTGCGGCTGCTGCTGCTGCTGCTCCGCTGCGCCCGTCTCTTGCGCCCAGCGCTGTTGCTGCTCGCCGGCCTTGAGCAGGCCAGCCTGTCCGGCGGCAAAACCGTTCTGCATTAGGGCAGCCAGACCAAAAGCTGTGCTCAAATGATCCTCCGACTTGAAGCTGCCAACGGCTGCGACGCTGGGCGCCGGCACCACAGAGGCGCCGCTGCCGCTGCCACTGGCGCTGACCACCACAGAGTTACCCGACTCTGATTGCTGTTGCTGTTGCTGTTGTTGTTGTATTACATTGGCCTGGCTTGTGGCTGCGTTGTTGCCGCTGCCACCGCCCGCAGCACCAGTTGCTTCGTACTCAATGCTGGGCGCGACGGTGCGATCAATTTGTTGCTAAGTTAAGAGAAAGGTAAAAAGTAGAAAGAGAATTATTAAATTATTTAATTAATTATTGCGTATTTTACAATTTGAAAAAAATTATGGAATTGACAACATAAGATTAAAATATTATTATAAACATATATATTCAGTTTAGAACATATATATTATTATATAAGAATTTTTTAATTTATTTATTTATTTTATTTTTTTTTTTGAGTTTAATATTATTTATTTAAAATTTTTAATTAAAAACAATTAATATGTTTTGCTTAACATATTTTCTATTTATTTATTTTAATTTTATTTTTATTAATTTATTTTATATTTCAGTTGTTTATTAAGTTTTAAGGATTTTTTTTTTTCAAAAACAAAACAATTAAATGTTTTTTAAATTTAAAATTAATATGTTTTGCTTAACATCTTTTTTATTTATTTATTTTTATTTTGTTTTTATTAATTTAATTTATTTTATATTTCAGTTGTTTATTAAGTTTTGTGGATTTTTTTATTTTATTTTATTTTTTTTTATCTTTATTTTTATTTATTTATTTATTTTTTATTTATTTACTTATTTTTTATTGTATATATTTTATTTTTATTTATTTTTGTATTCTAATTTTGTATCATATATATTTTGTTTTGTTTATTTATTTATTTATTTTTATTTATTTATTTTTATTTATTAATTTTTATTTACTTTTATTATTATTATTATTATTATTATTTTTGTTTTCTTTTTATTATTTTTGTTTTAATTGATTCAGTCCCCATTCGCCTCGCCTCCATTACTTACCAAATTCGTAAACGAGCGTTGCTCGCCCTCGGGCACCGCAGTGGGTCCACTGGTGGCCACCTGAGCCACCGGCGTGCCGAGCGTATGCAAACCGTTGCCGGTCTCCTCGCCGTATAGTTTACGTGTGATTTCTTTGAACATATCTTCATATGTGGCCTCAACATTTGAGGACTGTGCGCTCGCTGTGTTGCATCCTGTCGCCGGGATTAGTGTTGCCATTGCTGCGACTGTTTGGCCTTGGCTTGCGGCGGCGTTGCACAAATATTGCAGCGACTTCTACTCTCGCTGTTGCCTCCACGAATGCGCTTCGAAAACTGCAAAATGACAAAGAGAGAGAGAAAGAAAGAGTGAGCATTAGTGTGTAAAAGAGAGAGAGAGGAAGAGAGAGTACGCTGACTGAACACATTAAGTTAGTCAGTGTGCCTAAGCTTAACGCACATTCACATCCGGCACACAAAATACCCAATGCCCACACAAAGACCCCTCCTGCCCCCTACCAATCGACGTCAGTTCGAAGAATTGTCTGTTGACACACACACACACACACCAACGATGGCTTGGAGAACCTGCCTGCCTTGGGCCCTAGTCAAACGGGTGGGCCCCAGAGGGGGTTTTTGTCGATTGATGCTGACGTCGTCCCAAGCAGCATCAGCTGAGTCAGCGCCAGCAGCGATTTGAGCACACTTTTTCTTAACGACATTTTTATTCACCACTTGTTGGACAGGCGACAAAAGTCGTAAGTGGTAAGTTTTTAAAGGTGTGGAATAAACACATATATATTTTAATATAAATACACTGACTAAACAATATACATATATTTTAATAAGTTTAGCTTAATAGTCCAGAAAGAACATTTTTATTTGATTTTTTTAGTTATTATTTATAATTTATTTATTTAGTTTGTTTTTTTTTTTTTATTACCTATTTTATTTTATTTTGCTTACATTTTTCTTATTATTTTTTAACTATTGTTATTATTTTTATCAATAATTATTATTTTTTCATCTAGTTTCTATTTATGATTCATTTTTATTTTATAATTTTTCGTTCATTATTTATTATTTTATTTATTTTAAATAAGTATTTTTAATTTTTTGTATTTTGTTTTATTTATTTTTATTTGTAAAATTTTTTTATCATAATTATTTTTTATTATTTACTTATTATTTTTATTTTATTTTATTTTTTTTTTTTTAGTTCAGTTTTATTATTTTCATTTATTATTTAAAAATATTTTTCGAATGATTTGTAAATTATGTTTTATTCTTAATTCTTGATTCCTTATTGTTTATTCTTTTTTTTTTTGTATTATTTATTTATTTTTTATTATTTATTACATTTTTTGTTCATTATTTTGCATTATTTATTACCTAGTATTTATTCTTTATCTTGCTTTAATCTTACTATATTATTTTTATTTATATTTCATATTTGTTTATTTTGAAATTTCATCTTGCAACTTCAAAATGCCTTCGACACTTTTGTCGCCTGATTGCGGCGACCGACAACAACGCCTAGGCTTGGTAGAAGGCGAGGAAGAGGAAGAAACTACATTGCGAAAATCCAACGCGCCCAAAAACTTTGTACCTTTGGAGGATATCTAAGCGCATCTCTCACTCTAAAATACAACACAAATTGCCAAGCAACAACAACAACAACAAAATAGTTTGTTGCGTTGTAATTGTTGGCGGCACTTTTGTTGTTATTGGTGGGTGGCTGTACGCCGTTATTGCTGCTGCTGCTGGCCACATGTTGCTGATGGCTGCGCCTTATTTTTCAAGTGAGATGCTGAATAAAAGAAAACAAACAAATTTTGTATGGCGACAAAATTGTTGCTGCTGTTGTTGTTGTTGGTTTATTTATTTTTTGTTATGGGCATGGAGCATGGGACATGGGCACGTTTCTTTCGATGGCCCAGAGCCAACACAGTGGGAGCCACCCACACGCGCCTAGACCCAGGCCCATGCAGCATATGGTCGAAAGAGAGGCGAGAGGAAGGAGAAAGAGGCTGGCCTGTCGGGGAGTGCTGTCTGCCTGTCTGCCTAGCCTCTGTGTGTGTGTGTAAGGAATGAGAGAATTGTTGTCGCTTGTGTGTGTGTGTGTGTGTGTGCGTGTGTGTGTGTGTATGTGTGACCGTACCGAAGCGTGTTTTCTTTCGTCTCTTTTCGCGTCATATTTCGTATGCTTATTTGTTGTTGCTGTTACTTTTTGCATATTTGATTTTATGCTTTGTGTGCTTTTTACAGTTGCCCACACTTTGCACCACTGGGGGCGTTTGAGTCTTCTGCTTTATTTCATTCCTCATTTTCGTTTGCTTCGCGTTTTGCTTTTTGTGGTTGCGGCTGCGGCTGCGTCTGTGGCTGTGGCTGTGGTTGTGGCTTTGGCGCTGGTTTGTTGTGTTTCGTTGGGTAGGTCTACAAAGTCTACAAAGTCTGCAGATCTCAGCCTAGTCTCCCTCTATCCCTCTTCCACTCACACCCTTGCATGCTTGCCGTTCCACCCACACCCTTTGATTGACTCGCTGCGTGTGGTTTTTCAAGCCAAGGGTATTGTTGTTGATGTTGATTTGATTGTTTTTGTTGTTGGGTGGGTGACTTGACTTTTGTCTCAGCTCAAGATCAATGTATACAATATGTACATATGTATGTATGTATGTATGTAGAGTATAAGTGAGTATGTGAATAATGCTCTTAAGCACTCTCTGGAAGGCTCACAGAAATTTAAGAGTAATAGTAAATGTACATATGTATGTATGTATACAATTTTGAAATGTCTTCATCATTCATTCAAAATATTATCAAATTTTTGCAATATCTTCAATCATGCAAAATGTTTCGCAAAAACTAAACAAATAAATTTAAAAATACCCGATAAGAAAGGGCCATGCGATGGGGTCAACATTTGTGGGCGAGCGATAGACACATAAACACAAATACACACTCTCTCTCTCTCACACACACACACACGTACAACAAAAAAGTGTCATGCGTTGCCAACAACAGCGGCAGCGTGTGTGGGTGCTTGGTTGGGGCCAGGCACTGAAATAACAGCAACAACATCCGCTTTGCTAATAGCAGGCAGCTAAAAAAAAATAAAAATAATAAAATAACTGAAAAAAAACCCAGAGACAGCAAACGGCGGCGTCAAATGGGCGCGTCAGCGAGTGGGCTGAAAATGGGCGCAACAGTCGTCGCCGCTAGCAGCAACAGCAACAGCAACAAAATCAATTTACAACAACTCTAACACGCGCACCATCAAGAACAAATACAACGACGCCGCCGCCACTGCCGCCTGCGGTGGGTGTGCAAAAAGCAACCAACATCAGCATTGGCATCCGCAGCAGCTGCGACGCTGCGACGTGCTGCTGCTGCCCGCAATGACAACGCAATTTGGGGGAGTCAGCGAGAGTGAAAGAGCGCGAGTGAGAGAGCACAAAAACCGGTTGGCAGCTGAACATAAAAATGCCGGTTGGCGAAGCTTTTGCTTTAGTAATATAATTGAAGTGAGAGCGTAAGCTAAGAGAGCGAGAAGATATGACAGGGCGCACGTCTGCCGATCGTCGATCTCTTCTTCTTTTGTCCAGCTGTCGGCTGTTGTCTTTCGTGCTGCAGATGCCGGACGATTGACTGTTAACGGTAAACGCATTATTGGGTGGCTTCTCTTCAAATATGGCAGGCAAAGTCAATTGCTGTTGTTGTTTGTTTGGCTTTTTTTATGTTCTTTTTTTGCTGATAATATTTTTTCAGAATTGCGCGCTGCGTGTGCTACATACATATTATGTACATGAGTGTATGTACGTGTATATGTATACATGTGTATATTTGTTAGGGGGCGGGCGTCACACAGCTAAATTGCCAAAGCAAGCCGTACTTTTGACTGAGCGTATGTGTGTATGTATGTATATGTGCAGTTAAATGTATATTTGTAGATATGTAAACACATACATAGACATTTTAACACCCGTGGGCCGAGTCGACCCGATGGCAGCTCAGGGTGAGCCACAACATTACTGAAAGCTGTTGTTGTTGTTGTGGTGGTGAACGGTGAAAGGCCAAGAGACGCGGGAGAAGCGAAGAAGGAGAGAGGAGAGGAGAGGAGAGGAGTAGCGATTGGGAGGAGGGCAACCAGCAGAGAACAAGCAATGGACAACGACTGCGACTGCGACGGCGTCTACGGCTGCGGCAGCTAATGACATGTTAACGCCAAGCAGCAGCCGTCTGTCGGTCCCAAAGCCACACGCAGTTATTAAAAAGTGCTTTTGCGCGATGGCCTGCACAGTGGGGCGAGTTAATTGGAAGGGCGGCGCCATACCAAATACACTCGTAAAAGTGAGCAAAGTGAACAACTTGAATGGCGCACACGCAATGCAAACAACTTTTTAATTTGAATACATTTATGCACATTAAACACTTGGGTATATATTAGTTCAATTTACAAAAATATCTAGATAAAAATCTACTAAAATTAGATTATACTTAATGGATGTAATGTGGGTGTTGAAGCTTATCTAATGTGAAATTAGTATAGACATTTAGAAACTTTGTTAAGTTCTAACATAAGTGATAATATAAATGCATTATAGAACTTTTTATTGTACATATTATATATTAATTATTATATTAATTTCTTAGTAATATTTCTTAGTAATTAAAATAAAATATACAAATAATATTATTATAAAAAAAATATTCTTTTGTAAATATTTCAAATATATTTTCTTATCTTCTCATTCATTTGCAAGCAGCAAACGTAATTCTAATACTTTTAGTTTTTGCATTTCTAACAACTCTGTCCCACTGTCTTGCGCCTCTGTCTGGGCATTAACAGCACGTCCAATACGTCGATACACACAGCGACAACAACAGCAACAGCAACAAGTTGCTAAAGTGGGTGGCTGTCTAACAGCTGTTGTGTCCAGCTAAATTCAACGATCGCTCGAAACCGACAGCAATATAAAATCTTCAATTTTATATGCGCAGCAGCAGCAACAACAACAGCAGCAAACAGGGGACGCAGCGTAAATGATTTTCTTGACTGCTTCACACGCCTACGCAACAGCAGCGGCGCATGCGTGTGTGGGCTGTTGCTTGCATTGGTATTGCTGTTGTTGTTGTTGTTGCTGCTGTTGTTATTGCGTGGGTTCACCTCGCAGAGCCAGTGGGGTGGTCACAACAAATTTGACAAAAAATAAGACAAAATGAAACTAAGCAAAATAGCTAAACGTCTCCCTCTCCCTCTCACTCTCTGCGTCTTTACAGCTAATATGTAAGCGCTGCGTTTACATTTCGTCTTCATTTTAGTCTTCTTGTTTTGCACTTTTGGCAGCTGCGTCGCAGACATCCGCTAGCGTCGCTGCGGGTGCTGCCTGTGTGTGTGTGTGTGTGTGCGTGTGTGTGTGAAGGCGCAGAGGGCAGCTTTATATGGGCGGCAGGTGGTAATTTTTGTGGCCAGTCGAAGACAGCAGACAAAATGATGCGCAGCAGCAGCTGCTGTTGCTGCTGCTATTTTTTTTTGTCTCTTCTCTTTTGGCGTCTGCTTTTTGAGCTGAGCTTTGAGGCAAAACAACGTAGCGGGGCAGACAACAAAGCAATAAGCGCAGCGCTTTAAAGCTGGTTTCTTGCAGTGTATGTGTGTCAGCGTGTGTGTGTGTGTGTGTATATGCTTGTCTGTCTGTTGTTTTTTGGGTGGTGCTGCTAGCAGTGCCTTGTGGGCGTTTGCTGCAGCGCCAATAACAACTACAACAGCAGCAGCAGCAACAGCAACATTCACCGCAGCAGCAGCAGCAACATCTTCAAGGGCAGCTCCATTAGTTCAGTTCGTTTCATTTCGCTTCGAATCGAACCCAGTCATATATAGCATTTTAGTTGTCTCTGCGACTACAGCTTTTGGCTATGCTTATTATTATTGCTGTTGTCTTGTTTTTTTTTGCTGGCAGCTGTTGGCAGGTGCGCGCCCTCATAAAACGTTGTCGAACGACCCAAAATGCAGGCGCTGCCGCAACAGCAACAGCAGCAGCAGCAAAAGGAAAAGAAGAAAAGAAAAATGGCGATCTCTGCGTCTGGCGTCCCTCTTTCAAGTGCCAGTTGCACCCTACTACTTTGTTTTACCCTCCCTCTTCTACTGCTCATCATCATCCTCCTCCCTTTCCTCCTCCTCCTCCTCCTGCTGCTTCTTCTCTCGCTTTTCTTATGAAATCTTTGCCTTTTACTTAAAATGCTGCCCAAGCAACATGTGCATCGATCCTGAGTCTGTTCGACGTCGATCTCTGCCCCTCCTGGGGTAGCAATTTATGCATTTGCTGTTGTTTCACATTTAGGGGTGGTTTTTTTTTTCACTACCATATTAGTTCTTGTCGCAGGGTTGGCGAGCAAGCAAACGAGCGAGCAGGTTGCAGCTGCCGCCACAGAGGGAGCGTCTGGGCCTGGGCCAGCAGCCTGTTGCTGGACTATGCATTTGTGCGTGCATCGTGCACTTGCGCTTAGGGGTTGAGCCTCACCAGCTGACAAGTGGATAAGCCTGGCTAGCAGGGATGACCAATTATGCGATGGCATGCAGGCAACTATATATATACAGCTGCGAAAAAAAAAATAGCACCACTTTGAATTTCAAAGTTTAAGAAGTTGTCCTGGCTACATTTATCAATGGATTGGCCTGCAGATTACTTTTATTGAAGCAGAAAACTATTAACTATTACTACAAAAAAGAATTTTCATCAAAATATTCAACGTTTCTATGTAATTCAAAAAATTCTGAAAAAAGTCGAAAAATCGACGAAAAAAATAATAGCACCACTTTGTCATTTTGCGCTACAAAAAATTAAAAAAATTAAAATAAGTTACGAACTTTATTTTATAGTTAATATTAAGTGAAAATAATAATATTCCTTAAGTTTAGTATTTAGTTGTGTTGCCCCATTTGGAAATTATGGCTGCAGAACGCCTAGCCATAGAATCAACCATGTCCTGGCATCGTTTAAGGAGAATTTGAGCCCAGGACTCAAGAACGACTACCCAAATCATCTTTATATTAGTTGACTTAGATTCAGAAACTAATTTTTTGTCATCCGCCCACAAGTTTCCGATCGGACGTCGAGCCCTGATCCAACATCATGTCATTCGACACATTCGCGAGAGTAAAAAGGATCCTTTAAAGACGGCTACTCAACTGATAAAGGACTTAAACTTATCAGCAATGGACCAAACAGCACGGACATATTTAAAACATCACAATTTGAAAGCCTGCCGTCCAAGAAAAGTACCATATTTGAATATAAAACACATTGCCAAACGGGTGACGTTCGCAAAGGAAAAAAAAAATTGGTCTAAACAGGAATGGAGAAGCATACTTAGGACTGATGAAAGCCAGGTGGTCATGTTTGGTGGAAAGTGATCGAGGTCCTACATGAGACGTCCACAGAAGTCAGAATTCAAACCTAGACATAAAATAAATCCATTTAACATGCAGGATCAAGTGTAATGGTATGGGGTCGCTTTTCTTACTATGGTGTCGGCCCAATTCACTGTACCAAACCTATAATGGACCGACATGTTTATGTTGATATATTGGAAAAAATTGATGCTGCCCTACGTAGAATACAATACGCTACTAACATGGATTTTCCAGCAAGATTTTGATCCCAAACCCAGCAGTAAGAAAGCGAAGGAATGGTTCCAGGAGAATTCAATCAACGTTATGGATTGGCCTGCACAGTCGCCAGACCTAAATCCAATCGAAAACTTGAGGGCGAATGACAAAAAATTAGTTTCTGAATCTAAGTCAACTAATATAAAGATGATTTGGGTAGTCGTTCTTGAGTCCTGGGCTCAAATTCTCCTTAAACGATGCCAGGACATGGTTGATTCTATGGCTAGGCGTTCTGCAGCCATAATTTCCAAATGGGGCAACACAACTAAATACTAACTTAAGGAATATTATTATTTTCACTTAATATTAACTATAAAATAAAGTTCGTAACTTATTTTAATTTTTTTAATTTTTTGTAGCGCAAAATGACAAAGTGGTGCTATTATTTTTTTCGTCGATTTTTCGACTTTTTTCAGAATTTTTTGAATTACATAGAAACGTTGAATATTTTGATGAAAATTCTTTTTTGTAGTAATAGTTAATAGTTTTCTGCTTCAATAAAAGTAATCTGCAGGCCAATCCATTGATAAATGTAGCCAGGACAACTTCTTAAACTTTGAAATTCAAAGTGGTGCTATTTTTTTTTTCGCAGCTGTATATACTCGTATACATTCGGATTTGTTACACCTGACGTGGTTGGGTCTCTATGCGTTACACTTGCCTTGAGCATATCAGCATTTTTAATGGAGTTAAGGATATTTTTATAGTCTATTGAAAATGGGAAATCAGGGGATCTTTTATCCTTCATTGGTTTGAATTAGATTAGATGTGAATAAATTAAGTATATAATCAAGTCTTTGCAAGCTCAAGTAAAGAAAATCTAAAACTAAATATAACAGATTTAGATTCCATTGAGTATATCACAGAGCTGCTTTAACTGATATATTTCATATATCATCTATAATGCTATCCTTACACTGATCTCTCGACTCTAAGCTGAGCCCAATGGAAATATCTCGAATATAACAATCTAGTTGTCAGTTGAGAGACCTTGCTCTTCGAGCGGATCTTAGGGTTGTTCTTCCGATTAGTTATACCACATACATACACCTATACACATATGCATTTATATCTATCCGTTTTTATGTGTATATGAATGAGTATGTGCTCTAAACCCAACCCAAAAAAAAAATCGTTGAGTTGTTGACGCTGGACGCCTCTTAAAATTAACAACAACAACAATGAGAAAAGAAGCAGCAGCAGGCAGTCACATACACACAGCTCCGACAGACCCAATAATGAAATTTCACAACCTTCGCCGACGTCTCGTATGTTTTTTTTTTTTTCTTTTCTTGATTTTTGGTTTTTTGGACCGTCCCAGCGTTGAATATTGAAAAACGGTTGAGGTTTTTAGGCAAATTGTAGTAGGAGGAGGCGATGGCAATGGCGATGGCGATGGCGATGCGCCGGCAGCATGGCCGAGGCCCCGACCCCAGTCACAGTCACCGCCACCGCCACAGCCCCATAGAATGAGGCAGCGAAACGCAGATAATGATGATCACAAAGCGCACAAAGAGCAGCGCAACTGAGCCGAACTGAGCTGAGTTGAGGAGGGGGCGACGACTGAAGACGAGTTTCTCGTTTTCGGGCCACGCCAACAAAGTGACTGGCCCGATAAAACGAGCAAACCCAAACGAAAACCAAAATATAATCAAGCCAACAGCTCTAACCCCTCCCCCAACACACAGAGACAGAGACAGGGACTGAGTGAGCCCTGGCCCAACCCAAGTTTGAAAGCGGCGAATGGTCCACAAATGAAATGAAATGAAATCCTACGCAATGGGGTGGCTGCTGTGGCTGTTGCTTCTGCAAAGGGGACGCCACAGGTAAAAAGTAGAAACCTTGAAAGCCGCAAAACAAACAGCTGCTGCTGCTGCTGCTTCTGCTATGTGGAACAGGTAAACTCTCTCGGGCAGGTAAGTTGCATGGTCAGGCCGTCGGGTCGGCACAGCTCGGGGGAGGCGGCGAGGCGCTGCGACGCTGTAACAGGAAATTCCTATGTGATTTTTGGTGAGATTGCTCGGCTGGCTGGTGCAGCCAGCAAACAACCCTCTTGGCAGGCAGGTAACAAACTACCTCGATCGACTATCGTCCCGTTGTCTTTCCGCAAGCCACCCTCCTCTATAGATCACCAGCCAGACCCGTCCAATGGGCCCCGACGGGAAGTGCGTAATTTAGTTTGTGAAGTTTGCGCTCTGGCTGCGTTTTGGGGTCGCGCCTTTGTTCATGGGAACTTGAACTTAGAGTACAGCAAAGGGAGAGTTAGCGTGGTGTGCGTGTGTGTGTGGGTTGATCTTTTTCGCTGGGGTGTGTCGCCATAAAGAGATCTAGCATGATAGATAATTGTCTAATTGGCAAGAAATTCGATCATTTATCATGTAGATCCTGTTATAAATTAAACAATAAATAGCATATTAATATTGTTTCAACAGCTAGGAGATAACGTTAACTTATAGTTAAAATAGCGAAATCCTTTAGCTTAGGAACATGGGAGAGTTCCTAAGCGGCACTCACGAAAGAGCGCAGAAAGAGTTTGATTTATAGCTGCGCATATTCATATTTGGTCATCAGATAACATGATGTTAACAGTTCATTAACATAACAGAATCCTGAAGCTTAGCATTTCTAAGCAGCGCTCACAAAAGAGAACAGAGCAAAGAGAGTTTTACAGCGCATTTAACTGTCAGAGAATTAAGCTTATGTGCACATATGTACATACATACAAATCTGTATATTTGTATGTATGCGTGTATGCATGTGTGTATGTAGCCGAAAAACGATCACCGCATTGACAACTCCTTGCTTGAAAATGATGAAAGCGCAGCAAAAAGTGCTAAAGTAAACGAAGGGGAGACGACGCTGCAGAAACAACAAAAATGTGAGCAGCGAAAAACAACAACAACAACAGCAACAACAACGGCAAATTATAGAGGGCCGAATTGTGTGGGGGCGGTAACGTAGACAGCAGCAACCAAGCAAAGCACAAACGAAGCAAATGAACGCAGCGAGTAGAAGAGAAGAGAAGGAGGAAGAGGCAAGGAAGGCGAGGAGAGTAATGCAAAAGTTGTTGCTGTTGTTGTTGGGTGGGTGTAAGAAATTCATCAGAAGTCGGCGTCGTCGCTGGGCAGGCTGAGGCGAAACTGCAAGCAAGCAGGCAGGCAAACGGCAGTGGGCAAGCAAAGAATTTGTGTGTGATAAACTAACAAAAGGGTGTGAAGGCAAAAATAAAAAATAAAATAAAATAAAACACAAAACGAGGGCCGAGGGCCGAGGGCCGCTGTTTAGGCAGTGGACGCCAAAATAAAAACCTACAAAAAATCAACATACGAAACAGCAGGCGGTAGAAAAAGCAAACGACGGGCGACGGTCAGTCGCGTCGCTTGCTGTGAGAGACAGACAGCAAGACCGAGAGAGAGAGAGAGAGAGAGAGAAAGAGCGAATGAGCCAGCCGAAAGTCGGGAGTTGAGCCAAGCGAGGCGGCAATTAAAGAGCGCAACGGCTATGCGACAAAGCAAAAGAATAAATAGGGCTGAGGTAGGCGTCGGAGTTGAGTCGAGAGTTGCGTCGCGTCGTTCGCCCCAGGGGAAACGGGCAGGCAAGATTTTCAAACATCACCCACTCACACAATACTCTGTCTGTGTACGTGTAAGTGTGTGTGCGTGCGCGAGTGCGTTGCGCATTTGGTAAAGTAGAAACACGAGAGCGCAGGCAGACGGATGAAAAGAAAGTAGGATAATATAGGCACAGGGTTGCCAGACCACACTACAAATGCGAAGCTACAAGTGTGCGTGACAGAGAGAGAGGGCGGCAGGCAGCCAGACAGACAGTTCATGTGGGAGCAAGAGGAACAATGTACCCAACACACACGCGAGCTGTCAAGGATGTTGTTGGTGTTGGGTCTGGTGGTGGTGGTGGTGGGTTTCACATCATTCATTATCGTTGCCCCTTGCAGAGCGAGGGAGGGCCAACTGCTATGGCGACCGAGGCTCAATTTTCATCTGTATGTGTGTCTGTGTGCTGGCATCTCTTTTGTGATTGCCACAGGCGGGCACGAAAGGGGTGCCCACTCTTCGCGGGCATTCTTTGTTTTTTTTTTCTTTTTTTTTTTTGGGAGTGTTGTCTGAGTGTTGGTGCGTTTTTTGGGCGTTGGAGTGGCTGTTTTTTTTTTTTTTTTTTTTTTTTTTTTTTTTTTGGGTTGTCTGTGTATAATTGGAAATTGGGTAACCGGTTTTTGAGCCGCCAGCTACCTGTGGGTTGTGGTTGTTGGCTGTGGCCTTCGGAATGATTTTTGTCGATGGGTCTATGTAATTTATGCTAGTATTAGTAACTCAGTGTCTGTGTGTGTGTGTGTCTGTTAGCCACATGCGTTCTAAGCGTTAACATGTGTCCAGCCAAAACCTAGACATAAAATATCTAACATAATTTTGGCAATGTCCTGCCAGGAACAAAATCCAACCAAAATACATTATAATGCTGCCATACTAATAGGCAACATTTATTATAATTTAATTTAAATTTATTTGCAATTAAATCTTGCGATATTACTCATTAATGCCATTTTGACATTCTGCTGACATACATTTGACAGCTTCTACGTACTTCATTCGTACTTGTATTCGTGTGCATTTCAAAAGTCTGGCAACGTCCTTCCAAAATCAGTGCCCTTGAAAATTGGTCGCATAGCAATTCGAAAAACTGACACACATACACAGCCAGACATACGCATACATACAATCATAGCAAAGCAAGTGTGCACAAATATCTGACTAACAATAATTATTTAAAATCTACCCATGCCGGCGACAAATCTGCGCCCTTATATTATTCTATACTATTATTTTTAAAGATATTTTGTGTACCTTTAATTGTTTGCAATTAGTCCGTGTTCTATGGACTTTAAGCCATTTCTATATGCCGCAAAACGTCCTTTTATTTGCTTTTGTTGTTGTTGTTGTTTTATCACTTATTACACATACACACAATTTGTTTACTATTTGCAGAGTATGCAATTAGTTGCATGCACGCACATTTAATTGTGCACTTTAATTAATCAAGCACTGGCCAAAAATCTGTATAAACACGCGCCGGCCAATATACAAGAAATTGTTTGTGTTGCTGCTACTAAAATGCACGCGATGCGAGCTAACGAACCGAACGCCACGAAAAATTCCAACAGACTGCGAGAGAGCGTCACCGACACCAGGCAGAATGTGGGAGAGAAGCATGGAACGATGACGCAGCCAGCTGCTGCTGAAACGACCGCGCTCGGCAGCGTCAGTGCTGTCGCACAGTGGACTGAGTCACATATATGACAATACAAAAATTGATTTCCGATATAGGTGTGCGATTGATTTAATGGCTCAGCCAATAATGGTTAATTGTGGACAATTTAGTTCAAATTACAATTTTGTATTATTTACAATCTTCGATTAAGTTAATGCAGCTTACTTAGACGAACCAACAGATGACTGCAAGGATTGCATCCGTTAGATTTCAGAAGAAATGCAAATTAAATTAAAATTAAAAGACTTCAATTCCAAAAACGTACATCGAAAATCCAACTTAAGGTATACTTAAAATTGCGCAAAAGACCAATAGATTAAAAAAATATTTGATAACAAATTAATAAAATAAAGAAAAATGTATTTCAAGATGTTACTGCAAAGAACTCATTATAACAAGTGCACATAATTCGTTATCATTCCACTGTTCACAGCCGCCGGGGGCCCAAGCAGCCACCTTATACAGCGAATGATCGAATAAAAGAGAAATTGCAACAAACAATCGACAGCGTCGCCGGCGTCTCTGTCGCAGTTGGCGTCGGCAGCAACAGTCAAGGCACGGCCTGGCAAGCCACCCGCTCATTCACGTTTTTGCTGTTGTTGTGTGGGCCTTAGCGTTAAGAGCATCGAAGAGCGACTGTAGGAGCGGGGTAGCATAGCGCTGTTACTGCTCTTGTTGTTGTTGCTTAATGCGTAGGGTGGGTTGGCTTGTAGAATTTCTGGACAATATTGTTGTTGCCTCTGCCGCTGCGCAGTCGCGCAGAAGCAGGTCAGTTTGTGTGGCGTCCGCTGCTGCGCAACTTGATTTTTGTTTTTGTTGTATTTTTATGCGCGGCCGTCGGCGTCGGCGGGTTGACTGTTGGTAATGATCTTCGTGCATGTGGGTTGCTGCTTGTGGCTGTTTTTGTAGCCGTCGTTGTTGTTGCTGTTTGTTGTTGCCGTTGCTTTTGCTGTTACTGTTGGCGGCGTCGGCTACGGGGGACGATTGACTGTTGCGTTCATTAGCGTGGCCGCGGCTTTTTGGGCTCGTTTCCGAGGAGGTGCTGATACATACATACATGCATAGTCCAGGTAGACACAACACAAATGTACGTATATACATGTATGTCTGAATGTATGTATGTATGTATGTATGCCTATGTATGTACATAAGGTTGGGCAGGTAGTTGGCAGCTGGGTGGCGCTGGCTGCAGCGTGGGCAGCACTGCTGCTCAAATTGAGGTTAGGTTGTTCAAGTCAAAGCCAAAAGAAAAACTCGGCTTGAATAATCTGTCAATGCTATGCAAATGTGCATGACTCACAGGGAAATACCTCAATTGTAGTGCAAGACTTGCACTCAACGCGACTCGCAACGTAACTACAACAAAATCACGAGCAAAACGCGACTCAGTCAATGAAATTGAAAGTTGAACGCAATCAATGGCTGAAAGAAGAAGCATCGCAGCAAGCAGCGACGCTGCAACTGCAGATAACGTTCTGTCGTTGTTGTTGTTGTCGTTATTGCTTTTATTGTAGCGAAAAGTTACGGTTTTTGGAGATTGTTGTTTTAATCAGTGAGTAGCGAAGCGGGTGAATCAATTAGAGAAGGGAGGTTGGACTAAAATGCATATAAATGAGAGTGCATAAGAAATTAACTTTTAAATGGGCTCAAAGATACGCTACAAAATAGGGAAATGAAATTTTGGGAGATTTCTCTTTATAAAAAGGACAATAAGAAGGTAATACTTATAGTATGTAATAATTAAAAATATAAATTATAAATGATATTTGGATAGTAAAACTAGATAAGCATTATACATTTTATATATTTAATATATATATTTAAAAATTGCTAAATTCATTTTAATTGAAATGCGCAAAATATATGACTAAAATAATGAAAAAAAAAAAAACAAACATAGAAAAAGAAAAATATTATAATAAAATATATGTGAAACAAAATAATATATAAAATAAAATAATTTATATTATATGTATAAAATATTATTAAAAATATAATAATATTTAAAAAAATATAATAAAAAAATAAAAATATAATTATATTTCAAAAATAATATAAATATATAATAATAATGTAAAAAATATAATATTATAAAAATAAATTCAAAATAATATTTAAGAAATATTAACATAATAAATAAAAAAATGAAAATTATATTAAACTTTATTACAAATTGGTAAAACGTTTTAAAAATGAAAATTTTGTAATAGATCATATCTATGTAAATATTTATATTCGTGTTGATTATTATTTTTGCCTGCTATTATATTATATTTAAATCAATATTTTTAATAGTTTCGATTATGATTTTTGGAAGTTAGTTAAGTTATATTTATATACATATTTATATTCGTTAATATTACTATTATTTTTTTTTTTTATATTTATGCATTATTTACATAAATATTTATATTTATATACACAAATGTTTTTTTTTTTTTAAATTTAGATTTATATACATACACAGATTTTCTTTAAAAATTGTATATTATATATAAAAATATATATGCATATATATTTTTAAGAATTCCAAAACATTGAGAAAAATCTAAAAAAAAACTTTTTTATTTGAGAATTGAAAAAAACTCTTAAATTTAAAACATTCTTTAAAATTTCTTTCCCATACGCTACATTTGTAAAATCCCTTTTTGTTTCAAATATATACATACATATATATATTCATTCTTATTGTTATTTACGCTTATATAAACTCCCTTTTCGAGCCCAATCTGAAGCCTGAAGCAAAGCAAAATTCAGTAATGCCTTCAGAGTGCAGCGCAATGCGTCAGATTACGGATCAAGAGACAAAAAAAAAAAAAAAAAAAAAAAACAGGTTAGTCAGTGAAATGGAGCACCCTACTTTTCGACTTCATTGCCACTCAAGTGGCGGGCGATGGCAACGGGCGATGGCGACTGTTGATGACGAGCGACCGTTGCAAAGGAGCAGTCAGCGAACCGGTTTTGCGACAGCAGCCCTAACGATCAATTGCGAGACGTGAAGCGAGCGAGCATGTGGCCCACTGGCCCAAGGAAGCAAAGCAACAAACAGCACAAATGCTGCGATATCACAGCTGTTGCACTTGTCGGGTGGACCGGACAACCGTCAACTGCTAACCTCTGGGCATCCTTGGCCCATGCACACGAACTCGTGGTGATATAACGAAAGCTGCGTAATGATCAGCAGAGCCAATTACAAAACGCCAGAGCAACACATGGCTTCGAGGCTATGAGTGAAAGAAACCTGTTGCCCACAACCTGGGTGAAGCCCTTGCTCAAGTGGAGAAAGTATCGCGCTGGGTAGGGCTTCCATCTATAAGGCGCCAGCGAAGATCAACAAAAATCCCTTGGCAAACGCCGCTCACCGTCACAATTTGGCTTGCACTTTGTCACGACTCATTTAACAAAACAAAAGAACTGTATATAAATATGTAAAAAGAGAGTAAAAAGTGGAGTGTCAGCGAAGAGGGGCCCAACCTGACCCTCTCGCCAAGGCAACAGCACACAGCACGGCTTGGCCATTGTCTCATAGGGTGGATTGCGATCGTCGCTCGCTCGACGCTCTCACATATACAATATGGCGTTGCCTAGCGTGGGATGGACCTGGGTTGGAGTAGGCGTCGGAGCAGGGGCAGGGGCAGGGGCAGTGGCAGGGGCAGGGGCAGGGGCAGGGGCAGGGCAGGGGCAGGGGCAGGGCAGGGGCAGGGGCAGGGGCAGGGCAGGGGCTGTATTCAGAGACGAGGGTACGGTAACGCATGCGCAATTCGCCGACTACAAAAAACTCAACAAAAACGTGGGCGTGGGTGGGCCGAATAGCTATACAGTCGCTGTCTAGCTGGCAAGCTATATATACATATATATGCATACATATGTATGTATGAGTGTGTATTTACTTATTGGATACAGAGTTCCCGGCATTTGGTTTTGCGGTTGGCCTCTCTGCTCGCTTGTGAGTCACGGGCTTCTGGGCTCTCTGGATGTATTCGTGTTTTCGGTTAGTGGGGGCAGCTCTGGACTGGAATGTGATCAACAGGAAATGGTCAGCAGTTTAGCAGACTCTACTACGCCCAGCCACACCAACAGCAACAAATGAACTAATTTCTCTCTATATGAATTTCTATAGATTTCTAGAAAAAGGCGAAGGTAACTTAAAAAAGTGAGAGATATTTGTTAAGAGATATTGATAGAGCTATTAACTATTAACTATTAGAGTAATCTAGGCTAGAAAAGCTCAGCAGACTAAAATTGCATATATAATTATATTATATATGTATATAATATATTTTATTTAGTATTAAAATAATATATTTTATTTTATTTAGTTTTTTCCTAAGGGCATAATGAGCTCTATGCTCGACTTAGAGAAGGAAAGGTAGGAAAAAAGGAAGGAAGCAAGAAAAAGGGAAAAGGCCTTAAGGATAAGAAGGACGGAAGTAGGAAAGGAAGGAAGCAACGCAGGAATGAGTCAGCCTAAAGTCTTAATTGAGCAATTTACAGGTAAGTAATATAGGCTCTATATATTACTTAAAGAAGGATTCTTTTTAAAGGGTTCTATTTGAAGAGTTTCACAAATTTCATTTGGCTGATTAGCAGATAAGCTTAGATTAATTTTAAAAGTTTAATCATTTTTTGCTTTCTATATGTTCCAGATAATGTTGTAATAATCCTTCAATTCAGTTCAAATGAAAACGCTTTGAGTCTTCCCTCTAAAGGAATAAGTGCCTGCCTTTAAAGGGCATTTCCAAAGCAATAGTAGTGTGAATTAAAGAAATTGTATGTATTTAATTTATTAATAATAATAAAAAAGACTTTTCAAAGAAGCAATTGGATTTATTTAAGTTTTATTTAATATCACAATTTTATCTTTGAATATATTCTTTATATTTACGTTGTCTCTAGATTTGTCAATTGATAAATAAATATAATAAAATAAAAATAATACAATTTATTCATTTATTAAATTAATTAATTAATTAAATTAATTAAATAATTAATAAAATAAAAAATAACATAAAATAAATATTCATATATTTTTAAGGTTGTTAAAAATTGAAAAATATTATATATTAATTATTATATATAATTAAGTTTAATATATTAATATATGAAAAATATTTTTAATGTAGAAAAGTGATTTTTTTGTATATGAATATATTTGTATAAATAAATAAATAAATAAATAAAAAATGTTTTAAAAAAGTGATTTATTTTTAAATGAATATATTTGTATAAATAAATAAATAAAAAAAAATATTTAAAAAAAAGTGATTTATTTTTAAATGAATATATTTGTATAAATAAATAAAATAAATAAAATTTATTTGTATATGAATATATTTGTATAAATAAATATAAAATGTTTTAAAAAAGTGATTTATTTTTAAATGAATATATTTGTATAAATAAATAAATAAATAAATAAAAAATATTAAAAAAAGTGATTTATTTTTAAATGAATATATTTGTATAAATAAATAAATAAATATATAAAAAATATGTTAAAAAAGTGATTTATTTGTATATGAATATATTTGTATAAATAAATAAATACAAAATATTCAAAAAAGTGATTTATTTTTAAATGAATATATTTGTATAAATAAATAAATAAAACATATGTTAAAAAAGTGATTTATTTGTATATGAATATATCTGTATAAATAATTAAATAAATAAAAAATATTAAAAAAAAACTTTATTACATTTTTTAAAATTTATATACAGACATATGTATATTTATTTTTATAATATTTTCTTTATAATTTAATTCTTTGCATTTTGAAGTAAATTTCGAGAGATTTCTTTTAAGAAATTGCTCAAATCAATAAATATCTCAAATATATACATAAAATAATCTTTATGTATTTATTATATATGAACCCTGAGACGTCTGACAAATTGTAATTGAATTTGATGTAGGCTTTAGGCGCAGCAACCAACCACCACAATCATTTTTAGAGGCATTTAATATTTAAATATACAGACAGGCATGTGTTATCATACCACAAATTGCATAGTATATATATCTATTTATATATATATATATATATATATATATATAAATCATTTATAATTTGTATGCGCATACACACAGGCATAATCCCATGCAGCAAAATAGGAATGCATAAAGCTTTGCATTTTATATAATATATATAAATGTATGTATATGTGTAATACATGTATGCAACTCAAACTAGCGGAATTCGTAACTCCACCTTTTAGCTTATGCATTTCCATAGCAGGACATTTATTTGCCTAGCAACAACAGCAGCAAAAATAAAAGCCAAAAAGAAAATTTAGTTTCAGCAAATGCCTGAACATAAATAACAAAATACAAATTATATAATGAAAACACAGGCATATATATCTACATATATATTTGTATATTTATATATGCATAAACACACACACACACACACACACATGGATGTGTTTGCATATGCCGCATATGTTGCATAAAAAGCTAAAGCACAAAAACCATATGCAATCAGCGCCCAACTACGCCCACAAAACTCAAATAGTGCGTGAGCGAGACAAGGAGAGTGAGCAAACGCGCAAAAGAGATGGAGAGAGCAAAAGAGAATGAGAGAGTGTGAGAGAGAGAGAGCAAATGCAATTGCATTGTGAAAGCAGCTGGACAGCAGCGTAGAGGAAGCATGCTTACAAAACTACATAAATGACACTATGCAAGCAGAGAGTGAGAGAGAGAGAGAGAGTGAGAGTGAGTGAGAAATAGAGAGAGAGAAAGAATTCACTTGCGCTCATGCACTCTCAGTCTAACACTCGCACGCTCTCTCTCTCTCTCTCTCACAGTTTGAGTTGAATTTGAAAACTGCAACAAATAATTCCTATGCAGTTTTTTGATTAAGCAACGTTGCTTGTGGGGTGGGGGGTTTGTTGGGCGGTGGGGTGGTTGTTTTCGAAGGGGGGATGGTGGATAAACCAAAAATTGTTATAGACACAAAATTTATGATATGCGCCGGCTGCTGGCGGTGGTAGGAAAAAACAACCACCCAACCCAATGCGAAAAGTTGCTCGCTTTTAGTTTTCAAAATGCCAAAGCAGCCAAAGCTTCAATGGCTATATATATGTGCTTGTGTGTGTGTGTGTGTGTGTGTGTGCGTGGGTGTGAGTGTGTGCATTGTTTTGGGGGTTGGTATTTTTGCTGCATAGAGCGCCTGCTCGAATACCAATACAAATGACATAAAAAGCATAGCATAGCCTCACGTATTGATGATGGAAAAATAGAAGTTGGCGCTGTTTTAGTTTTTTGTGGGGGTTGTTTGGAGCACGACAATAGTTGCCTTTAGCCGTTGCCGTTGCCAATGCTGTTGCTGTTGCTGTTGCTCTTCGTGTTGTGCGTGGTGGGGGTGATTCTCTGGAAAAAGTGCATACCGAAAAATATATACGCACACAGACACACAGAGCCAAAAACGCTCATACTCTCGCACTCACACTCATACAACGCAGTGCGGAAAAATCAATAAATCATTTGTTGGAAAATTTTTTAATTGCCCTCCCTCTCTATTCATATATCTATATGTGAATTTATATAGAATCCAATTCCCCCATTTAGCAGCTGTGCTTAAGCACTTCTCATTTTGGCATATGCAACATCCTTGATGTAACGGTATTTGAATGGATTTATGTGATTTCTTAAAAAGCATTGCATACTTTTATGTGCTGCAACTTACCAACATGTTCGCAGTGATTTTCGCGGCCAGCCCAGAAGTATGCAACAGAAATTCGCGCCAGCAGCGCGATTCACAGGCAAAACTTTGGCAATCCCTTTGTTGGCCGTGTGCTTCTGTTTCAGGCTCGCTTTGAAATATATATATTTTCTTCTCTCTGTATTCTTTTCTTCGTCACTTTTTGCAGTTGTTCTTTGACTTGGTTACACGCACTGCACTTTCAACGCTTTGACGCGACACAATGGGCTTTTACAACTAACCTCATCAACACTCACACACTGAATGAATATTCGTTGCCGAATGAATGGGAGTGGAAAAGTGCTCAAGCGCCTAGAATGCAAAGCGGCGGACTGGCGACTGACGTATGTAGTTGCCGTTAGACTTGTGCTGTGCTCTGCCAGCCCTGGCAACTCGGTGCCGACGTTTTAGGAGGCGGCACGACCACCGACCGCCTCTTTTACGCACACACACACGCACACAGTCGACAGTATTTAACCGTTATTATTATTTGCTTTGTAATCGTTTGTGTCTGTGTTTTGTTTTTTTTTTTTTGTATTTTTTTGTTATTTTGTTGCGGCTGCAGCAGCGTTTCGTTTTTGCTGTTGTTGCCGCGCCGCTTGCCAGTCGCGCAATAATTGCGCTCCGAGTTGTGCAATCGCACAAAAAGCTTCCTGTTTATGGCGCGCCTTCTTGTTGTTGTTGTTGTTGCTAGCACACAAAAAAGCGCGCGCATTCCAGAGCTCTCCCACACGCACAGCCAGCGAGCGATTTACGTCTATCTCCCTCAGTCTCTCTCTCCCTCAGTCTCTCTCTCTCTCTCTCTCTCTCTTTCTCATTTTGTCTGTCTGTCTCATTCTCTCGCTCAATCGTTCTCTTGTGTTTTCATTCGATGCCTTTGACTCTCTGACAAGCTCATACCCTGGCAGCCATGTTTATTTACAAAAAGTTTACCGTTATTTGTGAGCTACTTAATGTGAGGCATTTGAGTTTTCATGCAAATGTTGCATGCGGTGTAGAGTTGAGATACAAAATATGAATGAATATAAATAAATGAATTATAAATATTGAGTATCATATAACATTTAATATATCATAGAATATGAAAATGATTTTTTTTTCGTTTTTTATTTAAATATGTTGTGTTTTCTATTTAATAGAGTTTTTTATTTATCTTAAAATATATATGATTTCTTTTTATTTTTTTATATATTGTATTATATTTTAATTGAATTATTTTATGTAGTTTTTTATTTATTTTATATATAAATGATTTATTTGATTTTATTTAGTTTTTATTTATTAAATTATTATTATTATTATTATTATTATTATTATTATATTTATTATTAATATATTTTATTATTATTGTTTTATTTAAAAAAATTTTTATATTTAATTTTGCATTCAATTACTATTTTTATTTAATTTAAACTTTGCTTTATATTTATATTAAAAGAAAGTATAATTTGTTAATATTCATTTAATTTAACTTTTATTGGTTTGCTTCTGTGACGAATTTATCACAATTTAAATGTCGCGCTTTTGAAGTCAAAGTATCTGGCAGCACTGAGCAGTTATTGTCTAGCGTTGCCAGATCTACAGCTAATGCTAACACCAGCTTGTTGATGTTAATATGCTGCTGCTTGCTGCGGCACTCAATGTGCTGCTTTGCCGCTAAAATTTTAGAGTTTTGCAGATGCTTAAATTACAAAATTGAATTGAAATTTAAGAAGCTGTTAAAATGTAGTAGGCGTGGCAAACTCTTAAAATGACTGTGCCAAGCTCACTAGATTTTCTTAGCTTTTCAGTTGGACTTCTTCGATTTTAAAGCGCTGTTTAAAGCGAGAGTTTTGTCATACTATATTCTGCTTTCTTTAAATTGCATTTATCTTAAATTTCTTATATTCAACTTTCATTAAATGTCATTTATCTTAAATTTCAACTAAGATATCTTCACACTCTGCTAAAGCACATTTCAACTTGTTTCTTTATATCTTCTTATTTTGTGCTATATAAGATTTTAATCAAATTGCATATGTGACCATAAATGCCCCATACCTATGCACTGTCTATATATATATAGGCAGTCAGTGCTGCTTCAAGCACCCCAAACCAACCCCCCCAATCAGCCCCCCAGGCCACTTTAGCCAGTGGCACCCCGCTACTAACCTAATTTTCCAGGCAAGCTTCGCTCTCTTTCGCGCTTTATTTGTCGAAGTATTTTTTTGTGCAGCGTCAACTGTCTCGAAAACTTTTTAATCATCGTCAACAGACGGCAAATTTTTGCAATTTTTTTTCTGTACATTTTTTGTTATTGTTTTTTTTTTTTTGGTACTTAAGATTTTCCATATATACAATCAGAGGCGTTTGGTTTAATTTTCTCGTTGTTGTGTTGTTGGCCCCGATTTTAGTTTCACAAGCTTTGCAACATTGTCTTTCATCGTTTTTTTCCCTTTTTTTTTGTTTTTTTTTTTTTTGCTCTGGCAGCAAAAATTCAATGCAATTAAAAACAATTCATAATACGCTCTGGCCGCCTTTTCCATATGCAGCCTAACTCCCCTCTCCCCTCTCCTCCCTCTCTCTCTCTTTACTGTGTGTAATTTGTCTCTCATTTTGTTGGATTACAGCCACACAGCTCGCCTCCTCCTGCTACGCCTCCTGCGTCGCCCTCATAACTTTTGGCTCGTTTGTTTTACGAAAATGATTTTTAATATAACAATTTTGATGGCTTTTTGGGTTTTGTGCATTTAATTAAAGCAGTTGCCACAGCTCACAGCAAAAGCCAAATGAAAATGCAATGCAATAAAATCTAAATAAACCAAACCTATGCTAAGAGCAGACACAGATAGACAGAGAGCAAGAGAGAGAGAGAGAGAGGTAGATAGTGAGGAAGTGAGAGAGCAAAAGGAAGTGGGAGAGTGGAGTGTGGAGCGTGGAGCGTGGAGTGTCCACAAACGGATTGGTTAAAATATGCAAACAAGAAACGGAAAAACTTATTTAGACGCCGCTGCGATACAACAACACACAATACACAAAAAAAAGCGCAACACAAGCAACAACAACAACAACAACAAAAAAGCAACAACAACAACTGCTGCAGCATATACAATGGGGCCAGAGACAAAATGTTGCTGCGGCTGCTTATGAAAATGGCGTCAGCAATGGAAAAACTGAAAGAGAGAGAGAGAGAGAGAGAGAGAGAGAGAGAGAGAGAGAGAGGGAGACACAGCCACACACTCACACACACACACACACATTGGCATAAAATACGCAGCAAGTGCAACGTGGCTCCCACGCGTGCTTTTAACTCTTGCCCCAAAGTGTGGCACAATGGGCGAGCAGCCGGCAAAAGACAAACTACAAAAAAAAAGTGAGACGAAAACAGAAAAAATAAAAATAAAAAGAGTAAATATAAATATTATGCTAATGTCATAAAGGTAAACATAAAGATTATATATATTTTTTATATATTTGCTTTTTTTTTTTAATTTGTTTTCTTTTTTTTTTTAATTTACATTTTAAAATGTTCATTTTATTAAAATTTATATAAATGTATGTAAAAGATAAATATAAAATAAATATTGTTTTATTAAAGAGTCAATATATGTTTTAGCTACATCAAATAAAAATTTAAAACAATTTATTTTTTGTTTAGAATTTAAAGAAAAATTTATATAATAAATAAATATTAAAAAAATATGATATTTTCTTTTTAGTAGAACTTGCTAGAAAATTTATATAAAAATGTAATTTTAAATTACATTTTATTTTATTAAATGATACATTAAATAAAAATTTTAAACAAAAATATTATATATTTTTTAGAGCTAAAAGAAAAAGGCATGTAATAAATAAATATTAAATAAATAGTATACATTCTTTTTAAATAATAAATAATTAAAAATTTTGCTTTTTAGTAAAACTTGCTAGAAAATTATAAAAAATCTAAATTAAAGATAATTATTATTTTATTAAATGGAAAATATATTTTATAAATAATGATTATAATTGCCTTTAATTAGTGTACAAAAATATATTAAAATTAATATTATTTTTATTAAATTGCCAATATATTTTTAGCTATATACAAAAATTATTTCAAATAAATATATTTACCTTTTATTATTACATTAGTAATTTAAAAAATATTATTATTTTTTGATAAAAGAAAATTAAATAAATATTATTCTAAGTAAAAAATATTATTGTTATTATTTTGTAATAAAAAAAATTAAATAAATATTATTCTAATTTAAAAATATTATTGTTATTATTTTTTATATAGAAAAAAATTCTAATTAAAAAATATTATTATTATTTTTGATTTTAAAAGAATTTAAATTTCATAGTTAAATAAAAGCACATATTATAGATTTTAAAAAATATCATATATATATATACACTTTTATATATTCCAATATATATATATAAAGAAATTTTTAAAGACCAAGTTGAAGCTTTAATTAGTAATAAATAAAGAAAAAGAAAATTAATGAATTTCTTTAGACTTTAATTGAAAAGGAGATTTGTAAGTTCTCAAAATACTTTTCTAGTAATGTAATATCATATTTAAGAGCTTTTACAGCTCAGCTCATATATAAAGCTCTTGAAATATCTTCCTAGTAAAGCTTGACTCTGAAAGTTGTTCAATTGAAGTTGCTTTTCGCTTCTCTTGGCAAATATTGGGAGTCTATAAATTGGGCCCATTGTGCGCGACGTTGGCGACCTGCTGTTGCATGTGGCAAAAGACTTGGCCCCTGTCCCTACACCCGATTCACATGCGAAAAGCTCTAGCACACGCCTCAATACTCCCCTCGCTCCCCTTGCTTTTGTTGTTGTTGTGTTGCCAATGGAAAAGTATTCGAAAATTCTCCCACTATTGTTGAGCGCGTGGGAAGCGCTGCAATGTTTTGTTTGTTGTTTGAAAATGTTGCCGCTGTTGTAGCTGTTGCTTCGTCGTCTTCTTCTTCTTCGTCTTAGTAGCTGAAGCAGTGAATATATTTTATTTTTATTTTATTTTTTTGCCCAAGAGGGAGAGACAACAGAGATCTTAGTCAGCTTGCTGAATCACAGTTTAGTTCAAGTCTTTTTTTTCGAGTTCCGCTTTGCATTGTTTTTGCTTTTTTTCTGGTCAAAGAAATTATTAATACATAATTTATGTTTAATTGTCTGTTGGCTTTTAATTACCTCACAGGTGTGGAGAGTGAGGGGGTTGGGCCTTGGGGGTTGCTTGGGCTGTTGCCAAACTTAGTTGTGGCAAAACTTTCGCTGATTGAGTTGCATTTAGTTTTAGCGATCAATTCGCGTTGACAGACATTTCAATTAGCTCGTGTGGTTCGATGTATCTCGCTATTGCCATCAACACACACGGAAATGGGGCTTCTGCAGAGTGGGCGTGGCAGTTGTTGTCTAACGGCCCCAAAGTTGTCAGCTGCAAACATTTTGGTTGAGCCCAGGCCGCCCCTGCCTTGCGGGCTGAATGAAAATTAGATGAGCAGTTGACGAGCTAAATGCACACAGACAGAGAGATGAGAGGGAGAGGGGGAGAGAGAGAGGGAGAGAGGCCAGGGTTCAAGTTGAGCGGGTAAGAATTTATCTACCCCCAGGGCACATACCAAGTAGAAGACAACAAAAGGAGCGCAGCTCAAGCAACCTGCGTCTCGCACTTGGCTAATTCTATAAGTAAGCCAAAGTCGACTCAATCAGCTTTGCGCTCATTTTCAGCTGAATCGCGAATGTTGCAGAGGTTATTCAACTGAATTGAGATTTAGATATATATATATTTTGAGTGTTACAATATAAACTCAGCTCGCTGTTGATATTCACAATGCAAATCAGCTAAATTTTAAGCTATCCAAACGGGTGTCGCGCTTCATTTAAATCTTAATAAATGAAATGAAATATAATTCTTAATAATAAATAAATAAATCTTATTAAATTTAAATCTTAATAGATCTTTGCTTTTTGCAGCAAAAAATGAGCAAAGTCTGCAGCAGAAGACTCTGAAGTCTCAGACTATTTCATAGATCTTAGGTTAAAAGTAGTTTATATATATTTAAATATTTATATAATATAAATTAAAATATATAATATGTATGATAACTCATATTTTTATTTTATTAATTATATTATATATTTTAATTTAATATATAAAAAGAAATTAATAAAATAGTTTATTTCTTTTATGCGAATATGAAAAGTTTTTATTATATTTTTTTTTAATTTGTATTACATTTTTTTTTTAAATATATATGAAAAGTTTTCTTGTGATTCGGTTGATTAATATATGAATATATATTTTTTTTATTATATAAAAAATTTATTTTTTTATTATATATATAAATTTATTTTAATTTATATATATATATATATATATATATATATATATATATATATATATATATTTTTTTTTTTTTTTTTTTTTTTTTTTTTTGTTGATTAAAGTTCATAATCTAAATCGAATGGAATACTAGTCTTGAAGCTAAGTTTTTACTCCACTATTAATAATATTTTACTAATGCTAATACTTTTATTTTACTGTTAACTCTCTATAACTGCTCGATTTTATTTACTCTCAACCTAAACCAAATCGTTTCATCGATGTCAAAATAGAGCTTTTATATGCCTTTGCCTAGTCTTTAGCTTCATAAAATATTTCTGTATAAATTGGTTACATATATTTCATTTAAGTTTATTAAAGTTATTCAAAAGTGAATTGAACTTATATTTATTGAATTTATTTATGTGTTGCATGAACAGCTTGGCTCAAATGTTGACTTAGTTTTGTGAACTTCAAATGTGAAACTCTTAAGATTCAATTCAGTTAACTTGGCGACTTTTGAGACGATGCAATTGCTATCAATCATATGAGATTTCATGGGATCTCAAGAACTTTCATGAAAAACTTTAAGAGTAATTTTAGTACAACTCTAAAAACAAATTCATTTAACAAACCTTTTTGGTTACCCATAAACTTATTCAAGCAAACAATTAAGTATATCGCGCACAAAACAGAATAACAAATATATAGAAATATTCTCTATGGAAACTATATATTACAAACACACTTGCTCTACCTCTACCTCTCTCCCTCTCTGTCTATCCCAAATATATACATCAAATTGTAATTGCCAAACTCCCCTCGTAAAGTAACTTTTATTGACGCGCTGCGGGTTAACGAAAAACTAAAAAAAAAAAGAGAGAAAAAAAAAGTTGCGGGTGGTCACGGCGCAACGGAAGCAAATGCAACAGCTCTCTGCCTCTCCCTCTCTCTCTTGCTCTCTCGCTCTCTCTCTCTCTCTCTGTCTTTCTCTCCCTTTCTACCCACACTCATTCAGTTTTCTGTTAGTTTTTGGGCGCAGTTTGAGCATTTCAAGTGCAACTGCAGCGAAATGCAACAACTAACGAGCTGCAGCTAGAATTGATTAGGGCGACCCACAACAGCTGGCCACAGCTCCGGTGCCAGGCTTGCCTCGAGCATTTAACTATTATTCCGATTTTGATTCAGATTCAGATTCAGATTCAGATTCAGATTCTGTTTTTGATTTTTAGTTTGTATACTATGTGTGTGTGTGTGTGTGTGTGTGTGTGTGTGTGTTGTGTGTGTATTTATACCCCTTTGTACTATGCTATGTTGTGGCTGTTGGCAGCAGTCAAAAAACTCGACAAGTGCGTAAGTGTGTGTGTGTATGTATGTATATATGTAATACATATATATGTATATATACATATAGGTATATATGTACATATATATGTTTACATGTGTGCACGCTGCGTGTGTTTAATTTGCTGTAACGAAAAATATGTGTGTGCTAGGGAAAATTATATTTTCATTTTTCATACATATGTCGAAGGTAATGCCAATTTGTGATTGGGCCAAGAACTGACGCAGTGATTGGCCAAAATGTTGAATAAAAATTTGAAAAAAAAAAAAATAAAAATAAACAGTGCAAAATTTAACAAAAAAATTATGTTACAGAAAATTGGCAAATTTAAGTGAAGCATAACATGAAAAGCGAGTCAATAAAAGCTATTTGTTATATTTATATATAATTTCAATTACATTTTAATAATGTTTATTTGGAATTTGTAATTTTGCAATTTATACAAATCATTTTTATACACGAATATATTAACTATGCCTTGTAGCTGTAAATCAATTTCAGTTTGTTTTCAATATTAGCTCAACAATATTTTAGCCATAAATGAGCTAAACTAAAATCATTTTGAGAATATATTTACAATTTTATTTATTTAAATAAAATGTGAATAATTAAATAATATTATTAAAATATTATAATATAATATAATAATAATAATAATAATAAATAAAATAAATTACATATAGAACAAGTGTTGTGTTTTTAATAAGGTATATTAATTCGAATAACATCTATATTTTATTTTTATGCCTTTTTCCTTATCATTTACATTTATATATTTTTTATACCTTTTTCTTAATAATTTCCATTTTATTTATATATGTAATATAATTATAAATATAAATTCTTAAAAAAAAAATTATAAATTATTTTGCATACTCTATTTCAATTATAATAATTTAAGTTCGGCTTTTAAAATATTGTAATTATTATTTTTTTTATTATTAAATATTATTTTTGCTTATTAAAATTCATTTTATTTATTCTTTCTATCTGAATAATTTATAAAAGTAAATTAGTTGAATATAAACGAATTAAATAAATTTTATATTAATTAATATGCTTGTCTATAAAATATTATATTTATTATATATTATATATTCTATTTCTTAACCTTTCTCAACTTTCTTTGCTTTGTGCCATAAAATGAAATTTATTTGATTTTGTATGAATTTTGCTGTGTTGCTTATCAGATGTCTGCGATTGAGATAGCTGACATGTTGAAATATTTGTGTGACAAATAATAGGCTTAAATATACATGTGTGTGTGTGTTTGAATAAATAATAAAATAATAAATTTAATTTGATATTTTGTTTGCTGTATGCTGGCAAGCTGAGAAATAAATAATAGAATATATTTTGAGATGAGTATTTGCTGCTTTGACATATTTCTAACAGAGTCCATCTCTCTCTCTCTCTGTCTAATAGTTATTAAACATTCGCATTTATGTTTACTTTATGAAATTGATATATTTTTAAGCTAAATGCAATTAATTTAGGCGCATGAAACTGTTTGAGTTGCATGAGGTTCGCAGACAACAGGTTGCAGGTTCGATGTTCGCTTTACTGGCAACATGTGTGCGTGTTGTGTAGAAGGTTTGTATCTATGCTAAGCCAATGCAGCTGCTGAGCTGTGCCACAAATAATATAAGTTGGCTCAAGCTGCCTTAATATGATTTAGCATTACATTTTTTTTTTATTTTTAATAATAATTTACAAGCGTAGTACAAATCTATTTAAGTTATGCTCATGTTTTAAAATATTATATATTTTATAATATTTATTCAATATTTGAAACTTATAATAAACTCTATGCTTATACGCATACTTTATAAGACTTGAGCCCAACAAGTGTTCGTAGATTTTTCTTACTTCACGCAGCCGAGACAAAAAACATCGCATGCAACTTGCTCTGTGCAACTTATACGTGCGCCTGTTGGTGAAAACTGTTATATTATACATATAAGCATGGACTTCGACCAGCTGCTACATGTATAAGTTTCGAGTTCGACATTTAGCAGCACACAAATTTGTATAAGTGTAGCTTATACTAATATAAGCTAAGCTTATACTCAACTCTGCTATTCGAACTTGCAGAGTTCGCAGTAGATTTAGATGAGTTTGGTATAATGCTACTTATCATAGACAAGAACCACGAATGCAACATCGAACATGTGGCCAGTCGAACTTACAGCGCACTTGCAGCTTGTTGTGCGTCAAGTAGATGTTGTGAATTAATATTGCAACATGAAATAAATAAAAAATATTATAAAAATAAATTGAAAAAATATTTTTTTTTAAATGAAAACTATAAATAATAAATATAAATAAAAACTATAAATAAAGATATATATATATATTTTTTTTTAGTTTGTAGCTTTAGCCCACTATTTCGCGCCTCCTGCTCAAGCGCTTGCACGACTTTTGACTTTAGTTTGCTGATGTTTTCTTTACTTTTTTCTTAGCTGTTTTAATATTTATGAAAAAAGGCGAAAGGCGAACGACTAGCGTCGAGTGTTGAGCGCTGAGCGTCGCGCATTGCAAGCCGCATAAATATCCACTAAGTCCCATGCACGCTCACACAGAGGCGCAGACACCCGAGAGTGTATCACTGTGCATGTGTGTGTGTGTGTGTGTGTGGTGCTATGTGCTACCCTTAAGTGAAAACTGAAGAAGACCTGACAACAACAACAGCAACAGTAGCAGCAGCAGCAGCAGCAGAAGCTTCTATATGTGCGTCCCCCTTTGAGCTGCTCTCTGGGCTGTCAAGCGTAAATTCAATAAATATGAATATAAGATCACACACACTCACACACGCAGCACTTGTTGTTACATTTTTCACTCACTTGGACTAACTTGGCTAACAGCTCTTGCCCCCCGTTCATGCCCTCAGCTCAGATCCAAGTCGCGTCGCGCTCGTTCAATGCAAACGCTGACGCGTCGTGAAGTACAAACGGCTCGAGAGTTTTCCTTCTTCTACTTCTTTATATCATTTTTTTTTCTCTTTTGGTTTTTTTTTCCTTTTTTTTTGTCATCTTATTTACTTGATATCGAAATCTTTGTTTGTGCTTATTATTTGTAGCTCGTCCTTTTCGTATATATATTTTTTGTTTTGTTCAGCTACTGGAATTTTACGATTGACAATGACAAAGAGCGATTGACTAGCATAGAATGATATAAGTGAGAGAGTGCGACTGCGATGCACGCATGCGGGTGTAAAGTGTAAAGAGTAAAGGCCACGAGATGAACTCATAAAGTGTTGGGTTTCCCAATGAAAATCTTTGATATTTTCTTGGCTAAAAAATGAATTATATTTCAATTAAGGAAACTGATTTGCTCAGCTGCAATTCAATTGAAATATGGGAAAGGGCTGCAAGTGTAAATAGTTAATTGAAATTGACTTATATTTAATTAAAAAATAAATAAAAAATAAATTCATTGCGCAAAAAATTAAATTTTTAAAATAAATAAAATCTATTTTTTTGTATTTATTTGATCTAATTTTAATAATTTTCTAGAGTAAATAAAAAATGAGATTTTACAATTTCCTAAAAACTAATTTTAAAATAGATAAATAATTGTGTTTAATTAGTTTCATATTATTTATTTATTATTTATTTATTTAGTATATATTATTTTTTCATTACATTTAATTTTAGTACATAGTCTTTTCTTTTCATAATCATTCTATATTTATCTAGCTCATCAGACTCTATCAGTCTAAAAAGAGGATTTAAATTAAAAATTTTTTTTTTAATGAAACTAAATTCGCATTAGCAACTTACGACAAGAAATTATTATTTTGTAATGATACTTTTACATAATTAATATATGATATTATAATTTTAGTCGACTAACTGAATTTTCCTGGCGCGTTTCAATATATATATATATTTTTTTTTTATAATAAAAATAAATCAATTTTTTTCTTAAATCTATTGTCATTAATAAAAAATCTAACAAATATATATTATTAACATTTATGGGATTTATGGGTAAATTATTGATATTAATCTAAATTCATATTATAATTTATTAGTATCAAAGAATATTTGTATATTTACTTGTCCTATTTTCAGTTGTTGTTAAATTTAAAAATGTATTGTATATTATATTTTTTAAAAATAAACATAAACGATTTAATTTCAGTGAATTAATTAATTTTAATTTTATTATTTATAAATAAATAAATAAATAAGTATTTAAAAAATTATATAATTTAAGCTATTTTTAAAGCCATGTAACTACTTATCTGTTTGTGTTTTTTTATTTATCATGATTTGATCAAGTTTGTCGAGCACAATTTTGTTTCTATAAAAAAAATACAAAGTCTTCTTCAAAAAAATAATCTTTACAAATAAATTGCAACAAACAATATTTTTCGCGCATAGATGTATTTCAACAAATTTACTTACAACTTGCTCAAAACTTATTTGCATTTGTCAACTATGAAGCAACCCTCGATGCGGCCACTGCCACTGCTGCTGGTTGCTGCTGGGTGACTTGAGAAAATTCGAAAATAATTCATTGCTCTACAAAACTGAAAGTGTGCAGCCGGCAGTCTGGCAATAAAGTCAATGGAGCTATCAAAAATCGTCAACGCAATGTAGCTAAAACTTGCCAAAGTGCCGCGTCGCATATGTGTGCGTGTGTGTGAAGGGCAGCTGAAGAGAAAGAGAGAGAGAGAGAGAGAAAGAAAGAGAGAGAGGGAGAGGGAGAGCGAGAGCTAGATGTGTGCATGTGAGTTTTAGTATGGATGTTTATGCCCACCAAACGGTTTGAGTTAATGCAATGGCCAATGGCTTGTAGCCAGCTTGGCTAGTAAAAGTGGCTTCAAGTGCTGCATTGATGGCTCTTTGGGCTACATTACCAGCCATATGAAATATGTAAGCCGTGAGTAACGGATATTGTCGGACAGAGCAGCGCAAGCCGGGGCATCAAACACTCTAAGACTGATGCAAGAGACAGACACTGATACGCGCACGTTGATAAGCAGACGATTTAATATGGCTAACTGTGCAAAGTAGAAAATCATAAGCAAATGAGCTGAGCGAGCGGAAGAGTAGCTGGCGAAGTAGTTGGGCGAGACTGCTGAAGAGAGGTAATGAGGGGAGACTGATGAAAGGTATAGAAAATTATGATAGGTATACAAAATGCAAGGCGAATAATATATGTTCTTTGATGGATGTAAGATGTAGCTTAATAATTATATGTATAATTATATATGTATATCAAATTGTTTCTGAGCTCTAATTAAAGTATAAATAGAGCTAAATAATCTATAAATAATATGAGAAGTCAGCTTTGAAGATATTGAATTAATTTCATAGGCATATCATATTCTCGCACAAAACTAATTTAAAAATTTTTATTAAATATAATAATTAGTAACATATAAAATGTAAGAAGGGAAATTTAAGAAGGATTTCAGGGGATCTCGGAATGTTTCAGCTGCAAGAAGAACATGAAAAGGCAAAATAAAACCAATTTGACTAAATTTGAACTTGCTCATAACAGAAAGAAGCAGCTAAGTCATATAATATATATGAATAGATCTATTTGAGTTATAAATCAAAATACTCTATATATATTTTACGTCTAGCATCCATAAAGGTACGACGACTGCTTCAATTACACAGGCCAACAAGCAGCCGATTGGCAGCCAAGCGGAAGTACCTCATTTTTATTATTATTTCGTGCATTTGATGGTGCTGCATTCGGAACAAGGCAACCAGCTACCTTTATAGTTTTTGCTGTTGCATAGCTTGGCCAAGACTTTGCGCCCAAAAGTTGCGGAGTAAAAGCCATAAAGGCATATTGGATGCGATGCAAGTTTCAAAGCAAATAAAATACTAGAAGGGTTCATTCCGTTAAGCGCAAACTTTGGGCAGCGTCACAAATTTGGCAAGAGGGTGCAGATAGGAGTTTAGGCCAGTGTTAGCTGCGAATGGCCAGGGCGAAGGGTTTCGGTCAATGGCAATGGACACTTTGATGGGCAAAATTAAGCGAGAGATAGGCCCAAAGTGTAAGACAACAAAATAAGATGGCCAACTTAATATTGCAAAGTGTAAATTCCCAGTAATTCGAGTTGGCCAAGCAGGAAAGCAAAACGGTTTTAGCCAGGGTTAACTGTACTCCAAAGGATTCAGCAAACTTGCCGAGGCCAAAAAGCTGCTGAAACTTGTTAAGAGGCTGCAGCTAAGTAAGACTAAGAAAAACAGCCAAGGCGAGAGATAGAGAGCGAGCGAACTGGAGCAAACTTTGCCAGAGCGCGCCAAATGAAAGAGTTGGTCTAAATCAATTGGCCTCGGCCAACAACGCAACGTTGCCTTAAAGCAAGCGGCGTTTGCCTATCACAAATTCTGCAAATTTAAGCTGCAAAATGTTGAAAACTTTCAAGTTATTTGCCTTTTGCTTATGGCTTACGCTCAGCTCAAGCTATTGGAAAATTCTATAAACTGTTGAAGAAGTAAATTTATTTATGATTTACAATCGAGCTGAAAGCTAAACTATTTAATAGTTGTCAAACAAATCTGAGAACAAATTTAAATAGAATCATTACTATTTTTTTTTTTTGGCAAATTTAAATTTTATTTAATAAATGTAGTGAAATTTAGATTTATTTTTTGTGAAGTCAATTAAATATATAGACTTAATTTGGATCTTATATCATTTTATATTTATTAATTTTTTTTTTTGGCTTTTCTCGATTAACTTTTGATGCGAGAGTTGATCAATTGTATTTAATAAATTTAGTGAAATTTATATTTATTTTTTATGGAGTCCTTGAAACATATATATATTTTAACTATTTAATAAATTTAGTGAAATTTATATGTATTTTTTATGAATAAAACAAATATATATATTTTTAACTATATTTTATATACTTAAAAATATTTAATGATTAATTAATTAATTAATCAAAATAAATTTGTTAACTGCGTAATTTGTAATTATTTTATATATAATTTCAAATTAAATTAAATGTTTAATAATTTGTAAACTTTTTCTTCGGAAATGTGCAGAAACCCAATAAAAGTTTTTGATTGCAGAAGCCAAGAGGCTTCTCTTTAATTGTTTAGTCTTTAAGACTATGATTAAAACAATTTAGTATTTACAGTATTATGTATATTAGTATTTTTAGTACTTTAAGTATTTTCAGTATTTTTAAGTAAATTGAAATTAATCAAATTAAATAAAAAATCATCTTTTGATACATATATTTTTTACGTCAAGAAAATTTAAGTGAAATTTATTTGTACTTTTGTTAAGAAAGAAAAAAGAAGAAGAAGAATAGTTGTAGTAGTATAGAATTATAGTAAAATATATAGAATTTTAAAAATATATATTTATATTTTGATGTATATAAAAAAATTAGTTCCTGCCAGCTAAATTCAAATTAATAAAAATAATTTCTGCAATTTCTTAGTTCCTGGAAAATTGTATGCAAATGAATTTTCTTGCCATGTTAAAGCTTTGATAATTTCGAAGAATTTAACAAATGTGTTAAGCGTGAGTCTATGGTATTACTTTTAAAATTTATAATATTTTTTGCTAGCTAAAAAAAAAAAAAAATAAAAAAATTTATACATGGAATTCGCTTGCTACAAATGGTAAAATAATTTTTTATTGAAATATTTATTAAATAAATTGTTTGTAATTTTTTTTTAGTTTCAATGAAGCAAGAATAAAATTTTCAGTAAATATATATATTAAATATATATATATATATATATATATATATATATATATATATATATATATATATATATATATATATATATTTTTTTTTTTTTTATATTTAATTTCTAAAGCAGCTAAATTCGAATTAATCCAAATAATTTCCCTAACAGCTTAGTTCCCGGAAAACTGAATGTTGACTAATTAATTTCGATTGATTTGCTTTTCACTTTTTTCATTACATTTTCATTTCCAGGAACTCAACTAAATGCCTTAGGCTCAGGTCAATGGCTTCTCTTTAAGTGCTTAAGTTCATTGAATACTATTTTTTCACAAGCGTCTCTTTAAAGTCCACCCAAACACAATCTGTTTGCTTTCATTTATAACATAGAATTTCGTTCGCAAAACTCCATTATTTTTCGATTTATTTGCAACTGTCCGCAGCATACGAGAAACATGTTTGGGGTCTGCTTGGGCTTGGGGGTGCTTCAACTCCATAAGCTGTCATCATTTCGCCCTTAACAACAGCAATAGCCCAGGCGAGCTGGCATTAACATTGGCTACAGCCAATTATAGTTCCACCCGCCAACCAGTTGCAGGCAGGTGGACACCCCCTCAAAAAAAAAAAAAAAAAAAGAGAGGAGAGTCTGTGTGCGACAACTACGCATTTGTAAGTCCACTCCAGCCTCTGGCTCTTGCTCTCTCTTTAGCCACAAGCTCAAGCAACCCTTTACTCCATTGCCCTCGCCCCTCGCCCACTCGCCCTCCTGCCTTACCTACGTTGCCACTAAGCTCACACAGCTAAGCTCAGTTGACGAGCAAATTTTCAGGGTTATTCGAATTCTCCTCTGTTCTTTTTTTTTTTGCTCTGGCTTTTTCTTTTCCCTTTTTTTTTGGTGGCTGCGGGTGTGGCTGGGGCTAGACGTGGAGGCACTGTGTGACTGACGTGCACTTGAAGGGTCGGAGTTGCTCGAGAATCCGGCAGACGCACGTCAAACTCTAACTTATTTTTTTTTTTTTTTGGGTGCAGCTCTTTGGAATATTACGACAATTCTTTTATCAAAAAGAAATAGCATGTAAATCTGGTAAACAAAGTAAACTCTGGTACAAGGGCTGAACAAAGCATATAAATACATATATATCTAGGCTGTATATTCCTTATAGTAGAAGTTAGTGAAAAGTTGTCGGTTGTTGTTGCTTTTTCTGTCTGCCTGCTGGGGATGCGATTCTGTGGCAGAAGAACTTGAAAATTAAATTTAATGCGCCAGTTCTATTTCTATTCTTCTGCAGAAAAATGGAAGAGTGAGAGAGGAAGGCAAACAAATATTTATTTATTTCAACTTTTTTCTTGCATTGTGACCGTGTTTGGGTCTGCCTAATTTATGGCACGCGCCCTTCTAAGCCGATGTGTTCTATAAAAGAAAAGTAAATATTTTATTACACACATTTATGACGCACTTTGGCGCAGCGCTGGCGCAAAACTTTTGGGACGCAAAACTGCCAAGTGGAACTATTAAAGCTGTAAAAAAGTTTACCAACACACACACAGAGAGAGACGCACTAACAACTAGGAATGCCCCACGGCACATAGCGTATCACTGACAAACAGAGAGAGAGGGAGAGAGAGAGAGTGAGGAAGATGCAGCGCGATGTAGGCGAGGGGCACGCAAACATGCGGCTGGCGTTGTCAGCAGTCGCGTCGTCGTCATTTTGACCGGAAATGCGCAGTTTTTAGTGAAGTGCATGCCATTTTGAATTGCCAACACACAGAGAGAGAGAGAGAGAGAGAGAGAGAGAGAGAGAGAGAGAGAGAGAGAGAGAGGGAGTGGGAGAGATAGAGAGAGAGTGGCACACACATACACTAACCATTCGCATTTGTCAACACAGTTCGCGCTCACTTTAGCCAAAAACAAAACGAGTGGGCAGCCCCTCCCATCCCCTCCACAAAAAGCCCGAGTCATCCGGTCGGCCGCTCGCTCGCTCCATCTGCAAATGCTTGTTCACTGCACACTACACTCAGTTGGTCAATATGGCGGTTTTTTCGACTCGAACGCATAAGTTGTCGCTGGAACTTGTTGTGCCCAGAGCTGAGTGCGTGAGTGCCGTGAGTGGAGGTCTGTATGTATTAGTTCTGTTTAGATTGGACTGAATGCAATGCAGAATGCATTTATCTAGATCATTGAGAGAGCGTTGGCATATGAATTAAATGAGCGAATATGCTAGCCTACTCTTCATGCTCATCATGCTCTCCATTTATGTATGTCAACATACTAAGATCACTTTGAATTTGAAACTCGGAGCGAACGAGGATGAAAATTGATAAATCACTTATAAGCAATACCTAACAATTAGCATTGATATGCATTAATAAAAATATTACACGTATATAAATGATAAATCAAATTAGATTAGATATATATGTCGTAGCGTTATACTTATTATTCTCGTCTTATTATCCTTGCCTTACCTGACAACGAATTCTCGGTGTCGCCGACTTCTATTTCCACAACGTCTTCCTTACTCAATGGTCTCTGATTAAGTGTGCTAATTCGACTCTCCTGTCAAACTGCCTCTTGGTTGCATATTCTCGTTCATCAATATCATAGCAACTCTGTGTGAAGGGCATAGCCCACTCACTCTCACTCTGCGACATCCGAGACCACGTTCAGCAAAACCTATGGTTGTCTCTTACCTAATGACACATCCTTTAATTGTGTTCTAAAATGCTAAATCATTCGATTAGCGCTAGTTGTCAGTTTCTCTTTAATACTACTGCAATTGACAATCACAACATAAAAACTAACACAACGTCAAAATTTCACACCGATACGATATATATAAGATAAGATTAGTAAGTTTCTACTCAAAAGATTTCTGGACTTTAAAGTCTGTGAGCTAGTTATAGTTGAAAAATTTTATTCATTTTACAAAAAAAAAAAATAAATAAATAAATAAAATAAATATATATATAAAATAATAAAGAATAATATTTACAAAATTTAAATCTTATCTACATTCAATTATATAAAATAATACTAATAGATTTTTTAGCTATTCCTCAGCTTTCTTCTCGTGTCACGCTGCCATCACTATGCGCGTGGTCAGTGAACCTTTCGGTCATATGTTTAAGCTGTAAACTGGAATATTGTGCGACTGTGTCCTCTGTCCTCTGCCGTTTGCCAATGCTGATGCTGATGCTGCTGCCAGGCTCTGTAGTCGCAATGCTTACTATATATCGACATTTCCGTTTAGGATTCATTCTGTTGGGCCAGCCGTTAGTTGTTGGTATTTTTTACTTATATTTACTTTTGTTTTTCTTTTCAGCATTTCGCAACGCTTTTATGTGTATGTGTGTGTACGTGTGTTTATTGCATTTTGACCCAGGGATAATTTTCAGCAGTCTCTGTGTGTGTGTTTGTGTGTGTGTGCGTGTTGCCCGTTTCACTTTGCTTAACGCGCTTTATTTTGTTTTCATTAGTTTTTCGTTCTCGATTTGGCAACTGCAAATCTTCTGGTTACAGCAATTGTTTTTACTATGCTCAGAAACCAAAACAAATGCAGTTAACAGCTTTTGCCGTTGTTGTCCTTGCCACCGCCGGCCAAATGTGCAGCCATATTAATTGCAATGAATAAAAGAATACGAATAACAAATACAATTAAATTATTTACAGTTGCTGCCGCCACAATAAAAAAAGAAGCAAAATATGTTCGAAAACATAGAAATCTTTTATCGCAGAAAAATGAAAATGCCGTGCATAAAACAATTTATAACGTTGTTAATACAATTTACCCTCGGCTATTTGCATATCGAAGTGAATAACAATTTTTCATTTGGTTTCATTTAATTTCGTTGATGACTTAAAACTAAATGAAAAAAGCATCGAGTAAGAAAAACCACATACAGGTTATTATGAATTCTCAAAGTATGCCAGATATTCAGTTATATATATGTATATATTTTCCCATTTAAAAGTCAAACAAAAAACTCTATAAATATGCATATGAATAAATGATTGCCTATGAAGAGCTAAAAACTATAAAAGAAATGCAATCAAATTCTTTAAATATTTATAAATATAAAAAATAAAAAATAATAATATAGTAATAAATGAAATATAGAAGTATATATGGCTAAGAGATACCTAGCGAGAGATATGTATATTAAGTATACGAGATGAAGATCTAATTAGAATGAGTTTTTTTTGCTGCGTGGTGTAAGTTCTTATTAGATATTTTTAATACATAAACTGCTCCATGTTTAGTAGTATTTTTTATTTATTTTTTATTTCCATTTTACTTATAATAATTTAGTAATATTATTTATTTTTATTTTTTGTACTTTAAAGAATTTATTTCAAAAAATTTCTCATAAATTCTCATCATTTACTACGATTCTCTCTTGCATAACACATATTGCATATTAATATATAAAGCAAACAAAATAAAGTAAAAATCATATATTGAAATTCTATCAGATCTAAAACTCATTTCGTGCAGATATCCAATGCAATAACAGCTAATAATAAAATGAATGAAAAACAAAAGCTCAGATTTAAAAGCGCAGATTTTAATTTGAAATCTTTTTGCGCGCTGTATTTGATAAGAGTATAATAAAAAATAGTAGCATGAAACGAGAATGTAAGCTAAGCTGCAACAAAAACAAATCACAATCCTCTTATTGCATTTCAGTGCATCAATTAGATATTTTTCCAATAAGGTAGCCAAACGGCAGCAGTAAAAATTGGCTAGAAAATCAACAGCTCGTCCGGTGCTACGTAGCACAACTCTTGGCGGCAAGCGGAAAAATCAACAAAAGCCAGCCAGTTGGTCAGAATCAAAGTCAATGCTAACGGATTGGCCATCTAGTCGAAGTTGGTTGCGTGGGGGCAACTCTGAAGCGGTTGCTGCCAGTGGAAGCTTCACTGTGGCCGCTTGACGCTGCTGAGAGGCAGCCAAGCGCCGTTTGGCAGCTTATTAAAAACTACTTGTTAAGTTTGTTGTTTTCGCTGTTTTTCCAATTTTTTCGCTCCCTCTCTACCTCTCTCTCTCTCTCTCTTTGTTTTGCTCGAGTTAGTTAGTTTGTTTGTTTGGCCAAAATGGCGGTAGAAAATAGAAAACGTATAAAGCCAACTGATGAGAAGGGAATCGGTGCATCGAGGAATCGTGGAAGGCGAATTGTAATTGGCTTTGCACAAAATTATAGCATAATTGTTGCAAAAGCAGTTTTCTTTCTCTTTTTTTTTTTTTTGCTAGTTGTTGATTGTTGTCTCTCTCTCTCTCTCTCTCTCTCTCCCTAGCAGTAGAATTGGGCATGGGAACTGAGGTGCGATCTCTGATATGTGTTCAGGTTTCGATTAAGTTTTAATTGAAAATAAATGAAGAGCGCGCACCCTTTGCACTGTTTAAATAATCAAGCATTTTGTAGAAGACTAATAGACCAATACCTATTTTAATTAGCCAGCAATGTTTTTGGATGAAAAGCAGGTAAATAGTAGTAGTAGGTGCTTGCTGACTAGTTGACTGTATGGAAGAGTGAGTTGGCTTATATTATGGGATTGCATGTGTCATTTGTGGGCTTGCATTGAGGGTTAAATTATTAATTTAATATAATATAATAATCAATAATCAATCGGAAACAATTTTACTAGTCAGCTAAAAAACTGTGAGTCTATAAATCTACAAGTCTATGGCTGGCCAGAAGCAATGCTGGTAAGGCAGAAGAGAATTCGCCATAAAATACAAGACAATTATGACTAAAATAAAGAAATGATAGGTATTTGCTTGTTTTAATTTATTAAATATTAAATCATATACTAGTTGTGGCTGGTATAATGCGCTAACCTGTCAAATTTTATCAAATTTATTATTTAAATATTTTTAAAATATTTTATAATAATTAAAAAAAGAAATAATTCCATAGCTCATTTTAAATTAATATAACGTTATTTTAGTATTCTAAATAATATAATTAAAATAGGTATGTGCTAATATTCAATAAATTTAAATTGTAGACTAGCAAAAAATATGTTCAAAAATATTTAGAAAATATTTGGCTTATATTTTATAAATTAAAATATTTAACATACAATTTGTATTTATTATATAATTTTTATTTATTAATTAATTATATATTAATTATATATATTAAATAATTAATTTTGAATTATTATTTTTTATTTTACTTTATTTATTTAACTAAAATAAAATATAATTGTAAAGTTCATTATTAATTAATTATATATTAATTATATATATTAAATAATTAATTTTGAATTATTATTTTTTATTTTACTTTATTTATTTAACTAAAATAAAATATAATTGTAAAGTTTAATCTCTTTCTTTACTTTATCTCCTTTCGCTTAGATTTCATAGCTAGTAGAAATGTTTGTTGAAATAAGCAGAGTACTCTGCTATGTATGATAAGCACATAATACACATTAATTTTAATATATCTTATGAGAATATATGCTAAATAGCTGGTGTTTACATTTCTAAATGTGTTCGTAGCAAACTGATGCTTATGCATAATATTTGCCCAATCATTTGTCTGTTCCCAGACAGCTTCAGAGGCTCGACTCGGATCACTTCAGAAAATGTGTCATAGAGTCTCTGCTTGGGTATTAGATTGTTTTTCCCAGGTGTATTAGCATTAGATGGTGTGTACGACTGCAACACAATAATCATGGTAATTAACATGCAAACGAAATTATGAACGAGAGCAAAAGGTAAACAACTGAAGGTTGAAGCTGAATGAAAAATCATTGTGGAAAACTCGCAAGCCGAGGCAATGCTTAAATAAACAGGGCACACACAACGTGGCCTTAAATGGGATGCCATCGATGTCTGAGAACCAAAATACCAAGACGTGATGCGACAGATACGTTGCGTTGCATTGCGTTGTGATGCGATGCGATGCGGTCTCTATTGGCATTGTCATCTTTGTCGTGGCGGGGGCGAGCAATGATTGGCAAAGAGTCAAAGTCTCGACTAGGCGACCTTTGTGCGTGTCTGTGTGAACGCGTTAATTAAGCAAAGTGAGCGAGACACACGTAGCCAGCCCCAGTGCTGCAGGGAATGGGAAATGCAACTGTATGTGAGGCATTCAAATGAAATGCACAGGACAAGGTTAAGCAGCGCGCACACAAAAGGACGAACCCGAAGACGTCAAGTCGTGGTCCCTTGGCCGCTGCCAGGGGTTGTCTACCTGCAGTCGAGTCAGCCAAGTCAGGCAGGTTAAGAATTAAAAAATAGAAGGAGAAAAATATATAGAACGTAGCAAAGATGCATTGAAGCGTAAGGCAGTGATAATCACGGCAAAGCGACGCCTCAACACGTAACGTCAAATGCCACAGGACGAGAGTGCAAGCAGCAGCAGGAGCAGGAGGCGGCAGCAGCTATTGTCATCATCCAGCGAAATTGCACGATAATCACAGCAACTTGAGCTCTCGAGTGTGGCAAGGGGCACGCAGTTGGGGCACAAGCTTTTGAGTCTCGAGTCTGTTTATGCGTGGTAAGCCAATTTGGATATGGAAGCGTTAACCAACAAAAAATTTGAAAAGGAAAATGAAAAAGAAAAAAAAAAATGAACGAGCCGAGGGCGTTGCCATTGTCAAAGTGCATGCCAAGTCATCTAAGAACGAGGCGACTGCGACTGAGGCAAATGATGTCGCCGACAGTGTAATGACATTCAGAGCTATTGTTGCTCTAGCTAGAGAGTCTGACTGCCTGGCTGTCTGCCTGGCTGTCTGTCTGTCACTCAGGCTGTTGTGAAAGCGAAAATCTTTGCCTTTAATTGTTTTGTTTTTGTTTTACTTAGCTTCCAGTACTAAGCCAGACGAGCCAATTCTGAGGCGACTCCGTCGTCTTAAAGTCCTTAAATTACTTTCATTTGAATGGACGAGAGAATTTCTGTTGCACAAAATATGCCAACTCAACGGAAAAATGTAAAATGTAAAATGTTAAACTCTTTTCCATTTTCCTGTAAGAATTTGCAGAAATTGTATCAAATATATTTTGAGCTGATGCTGCAATTAATTTGCTTGCCTTCCACAGAGAGGAATTCACAATTCCTTGAGTGGCAGAATTTTCACAAGAAAAAAAAAAAAAAAAGAAACAAAAACAAAAATTGTGTAAGAAATGTAAAATAAAATAGATAGATTTGTAATCCCAAAATGCAAAATGTACATTTTATTTAAAATTCGTTGTCAATTTGCCGCTTGGGCGATAAAAACTAAAAATTGCAATCTGTAAAGCTGAAATTGAAAAATGACTTGAACTTAAGCCGCATCCTGTCAGCAGGAATATTGTTGTTATTGTTTGCTGCTGAATGAAATAAACTAATGTGAAATATATGCAAGGACACTCGATTCTAATTACTAATGGATTATTCTTTTGCATCAATAGTTTATCAAATCTACTTTAATCTACAAAACATATTGAGTTCAACTTTTTGATCTAATTGATAGCACGGCAGCAAATCAACTTTCATGCCACAAAATCATGTCCAAGCTGATTTGACCCACATCATCGGCTTAGACGGTCTGGGACCTACCTCAAAATCAGACAAAATTCCCTTGAATATTATAGTAGAAGAGAGGAGGAGCAGGAAGGAGCAGAGAGAGAGAGAGAGAGAGAGAGAGTGAGAGAGAGAGTGAGTTTGAAAGAGAAAGCAACACACACACAGTTGATAGGGCGCGTATCTATGACAAGTTCAATATTATAATTTGTTTACGAACTTTCGGCTGCATTAAAAATAAACGATAACAAGAAATGCCGCGCCTCTTGAGATAAGGAGCCACAGAAAGGACAATACAGCGAGCAGAACAACAAATGAAAGAAAGAGAAAGAGAGAGAGAGAGAGGAAAAAAAAGCCCGCAAACGAAACTCAATTTTCGTGAAATAAAATCAAATTTAAATAATACAATAGGGGAAACCCTAAACGCCAGCGAAACCAGCAAAGAGACAGAGACAAGGACAACAGCAACAACAACAACATAAACAATGCGAATAACAACAACAACAACAACAAGCACTCAATGGCAGCCGTGAGCGCGACAAGAGCAACAAGGACATCATCAAGTATATCGCTGCTTATTTATCTTTATCGCAATTCGTTCCATAACGCAACGCCCCTCGTCCCTTGGCCCTCATCCCCCTCCAGCACTCTCCCCTCCCCCTCCTCGTTCACCTATCCACTCAGCCATAGCCTTTTCACTCGGCGTCTATCGTTTTTATGCTACGGGCATCCTTTTATATTGCAACGCGTAGCAGGAGGCGGTGTGTGTGTGTGTGTGTGGGCGTGGCTGTTGGGCTCTCGTTGAGTCAAAGACGACATCAATATTATTGCCATAAGTTTCATATTTGCAGGCTTTAGATGCCGTTTAAAATTTCGCTGGCAACGTCTTCGTCTTTGCTTTGGTTCTCCTCACTTGATCCTTGCACACTTCAGAGTCCTTACAGCATGAAAGTGGCGGGCAGTTTGTTTTTCATTTCGCTGTGGCTTGGGATTCGTTTACTTTTGCCTTTGCCATAGACTTTGCCCCGCTTTCTATACATTATATAGCATAATTTTTTATTGATTTATTTGGCTTACACTTCTCGCTCTCTCGCTCTCTCACTCTCTCGCTCTGCCCCATCCAAAAAATATAATGGAAAAAATGTTTGCTGAATTATGTGGGAGGTTTGGGCCTGCGCTTGGGCTTGGGCTGAGGCTGTGAGTGCAGGCAAAATCAAACGTAGACAAGTGAAAATTTGAAACGATTTACACGCAATTTACGGAAATTGCAGTGGGGCATATCAAATTGACAACGGAGCAGGAGGCGCGGATGCTATGCTAAACGATCCTCTAGGAGGAGACGGGGCCAAAAAAAAATCATGTTGAAGTAAAACTAATAGCAAACGAATAAATGAATGACTGGGTGAATGAATGTACACAAATGACAGCGAATGACTGGCAGGCCGGAAAGAGAGACAGAGAGACAGTGAGAGAGAGAGAGCATGAGAAGTTGGCAATCGGAATGAAAAATTCTGCAAAAATTGGCATATTGACAATATTCAATATTTACATGTAATTACGTAGCATATTTATGCACTGCCGAATTCATAAATTATAAATAGATGAAATAGTATACGAAATATTCTCGCATTAACATTTAATGAATTGCATAACAAAGATGGCCTCAGGCATTTAGGCCTGGCTCGAATTGCTTGAATGACTAGACGAATTAATTAAAAGTTTTATGAAATATATTGAAATTTGTATTATTTTGTAAGGGCAAATATTCAATAGTAGTTGGGCCATTTGCGTGAATTATCAATGAGATAATTAGAGGGGGAGAGAGAATGACAGAGAGAGAGAGAGGGAGATGGAGAGCGAGAGGCATTTGCATTGAAGTGAATTGGGAATTTGTCGTAATTGATGCTCGAAATAATTACGTTACGTTGTTACGTCAATATGTCGTGTTGTTACGTTATTGCGTTACGTTATTTTACTTTATGTTATTTTTCTTTACGCTACTTTATGTTACCTGCTAACAATCGAAAACATAAGTGAATTATGAATTTGTCGCAGTGGGTCAAATGTTTACGTCATTGTGTTACGTTATTGCGATACGTCAATTTGTTACGTCGTTACGTTACGTTATAACTTTACGACTTTTGTTTATTTTACTTTACGTTACATGCTCCCAACTGAGTCGAAAATCACTCTCAAATCTCATCAGCCTATGAAACGAATAAAATCAGAACACAGAAATTGGAACATGAAACAATCGGTCGAGTTTTACTTGTGCTCTCCTAGAGCAGAGGCTGCCTATTGGTCTATCTCTAGTTGGCTCATTGAACAGCTGAGTTAGGTGAAATTTAAGATTTACCTATGGCGCAGTAAAATTTGAGCATGTCTGCTCTGTCGCTGTCTGTCGATTAATTGCAGTTGCTGAGATAATGAACAAGGGCTAAGCACGGGTCAATCTAAGTTGACCTTTCTTTCTTTTTCTATTTTGAAGCCAGCCTTAAAATCAACAGGTTACATTGTAATTAACTTTGACAACCCCAAAAAAAAAAAATGTTTACCTTCGCTTTTATTTTTATACATTTTTTGTTGGGCCAATTACGAATTTAGCATTTAGCTAAAATTGGCCTCAAATAGGGATATAAATGTAGAAGGCTTGACTGAAAGATATCCTGTATGAAACAATGTGGCATTCACTATATCAATTAAAGTATAACTATTTTTTAGTAAATCTTTAAATGTAGTTGCCATTGGGCTGCATATACATATATATCCATTAGCATATTGCCCATCGGGGCATCGAAAAAGTCAATTAAAAGTCTGCTTGGTGGCAGCTTAAGCAATCTGCCGCTTCACGTAATTGTATTTATTTTGAACAGTTTCGTAATCAAACTCGGCCCGGCAAACAATCAACATTACTTTGACCAAAAGCTGTACCTAGCTGGAAATAATAATAAAAATAAAAGTAGGAAAAACAAATATATATACAGCAGCAGAAAAGTTCGCACGCTGCTAAAGAGAGAGACAGAAAAAAAATAAATAAACAAAAAAGAATGAAAGAAAATGCGCCAAATTAATGAAAAGCACAAATGACAGTGCAAAAAAAAAAAAAAAAAAAAAATTAAAATTGGTCGTGAAATTAAAGCGGCGTAAAAAATGTCCGACAGGAAAACGCTGAAAACGAACAACTCTTTGAAATTTAATTTCGAAATAAGTACAAGAGACAACCAAGGCAAACAAAATGTGAGCGAAACAAACGAAAAAGAAAGTATGCCCTGCACTTTCGCCATACAAATAGCAAAAGCAGCAGAGACAGCAGGAGGCGGCGGAGTCTGCGGCTGAGGCGTCGGCCGAGGCAATGCGTACAAATTCCGGAAAACGCAAATTTATTTCAACATTTTTTGTTTTTTTTTTTTTTTGCTGTGCAGAAAAAGTTGTGGAACAGTGAAAAAAGAGCGAGCGCATTAAATAAGTAATAAAGAAATCAAGAGAGAAGTTAAGTTAAAATATAAAAATCAGTTGGCTCAGTTGTTGGACAACGCTAACAAAGTTGCCACTTGTCAGCCGTCAGTTGTCAGTTGTCAGTAAATGTTTATGAGTTAATCAACTTGTAATGACCAAAGGAGGCCCCAAACCAAAAGGCAGACCGACGTACAGACGGACAGACGAACGGAGGGATGAATGCTCGGATAAACAGACGGACGCAGTTGCTTTAAGTGCGGGCAAAAAGTGTGCGCAGCAGCAAAGAGAATGCGGCGCGTATTCAGAAACACAAACTGTTGAAAAATAAAACTTAATTAGCTTTCATTTAAGAGGCAGCTCGAGCAGCAAACTGCAGATAGTAACAAAGACCCGGGACCAAGCTGCAAATGATGAAAAAACATCAACATCAACTGAAATGAGCGACAAATAAACAAAAGCTAAGTAAAGTTTTATCCAACAGCAGCAGCAGCGGCAGCGGAAATGCGCACTGCGCGTTTGTTAACACAAAATGTGGCAAAGGCAATGGACAAAGGCAAGGGAACAGTGGAGAGTGGGGGACTGGGCGCTGGGGGGCGTAACATGCACCGACTTGTGTCGGCTATGCTATGGGGCACAAATGTCATCTAAAAGTTTTTGGTCTCAGCCATTTATGGAATTTCTAAAATGCCACTCGACAATTTGCACTTGTGCAGATGCAATTGGCTACGAAATTACAAACCAGTTATCTAGAGAGGGCTAATGCAGCAGAACTCTAGCGTCAAGTTTATGTTACACAAAAATATTTACAGTTTCATAATAATATTTAAAGTGCAACAAATGAAATGTAGTTGAATTTTCAGACGAATTGTTATTGAGTCAACTAAGCCGGCTTAGGCTTGAATGACAAGAATAAATTTTTGTAGTTCAATTTAACAATTTTGTGAAGTTGATTTGGATTTTTCTTTATTATTATTATTTATTGCTGATTGATTTATTTATTTCTACATTTTGTATGATTTTTGTTGTTGATTCTGATTTTTTTTTTGCTGATTGATTTTTGTTTTGTTTTTTTTTTTTTTTTATTATTAGTTATTTGAATTTTCTTTTCTTTTATTATTTATTGCTTTGACGTCTTGTGAAAAGATTTCAATAAATTTTTCTTATATTTTGATGCAATAAAATAAAAATTAATTAATTAAAAAAAAAAAAAAAAAAAAATAGTATATAAAAAGAAGAGATTAGAATAAGCTTTATAACTATTTATTTGAATCCTATATCACGTATTTATATCAGTGTTGTCAACTTATGTTGAGCAAAAAAAGCTGTTTTTAGTGGGAACATATTTTTAAAAAAGCTGAAGTTTTGTTAAATAAAATCTGTCAAAAAAGCTGAAGTTTTTGCCTTATACAAATAGTTCAGCCCGTTTCGTGACAATTATTATCCCAAGGTTATACAAATAACTATTTGGTTTTAAATCAATTACAATGAACAACACTTAATTGTACAAACATTCTCTAAAAAAATGATAAATTGTTCAATAAATAATAAAAATGCGAAAAAAAGCCAGAATTTTTCCCGTAATTGGATTTAAAAAAAAGACAAAAATAGATTTGAGGAAAAAAATACTGATTTGACAACACTGATTCATATTGAATCGCCGTAAATGAAATCTAACAATTCACAATTTTTTCCATATCCCTTTCTTAATTTCAAAAGCCACAGTTTGTTAGCCATAAGCTAGCATCTGTTAGCATATAAAGCAATTAGCAGGGGGCTAAGCTAAATGAAGTCAAAGTAAATTTCAATAAGATCAGTGGCGCAACCACAGACCCTTATCCATTAACGGCATTAAAAACTAAATTATATTGTAAGCATATGAAGTAATTTTGCAGGTAAACAGCCCATGCCCACGTCTATGCCCACGTTCCGGTACGGAATTGTTAACAAAATGTCGCTAGTCGGTGCCCAATAAAACGTTGAGAAATTTGCACAAGCGTCGACAATTTGCTCAGGTAACAACATTAAACAGTTAGCATAGTTCGTTGGCAGTTTTACCTGTCCGGGACACCCTCGGGCGGCTGTCTGCCATTTAAAGCGCTCCAAAAGGTTTTTGACAAAAACACAACAATTACTTTTACGATGTTGCGCTGTGCGGGTGGCTCTTGGAGATTTCTAGTATGGAACGAGTGTGGATACTGAATGCTGGTGTCCTGGCACTGCCAGTAGTTGTTGTGAGGGGTTGGAGGGAAAAGGGCGCGTGCACACTAATTTCTACAAAAGATAATCAAGAGTGATAATTATTTTTGTTGGAGTTGGACGATGGGAACCGCAGCTAACTGCGAGCACCTGCTGTGTGAATTACTTGAGCGGCGACAATAAGTTGGCATCCCAGCAGGAGCAGGAGCAGCAACAGCAGCAGCAGGAGGAGCAGAAGTAGGAGCAGCTCGTTTAGCTCAACCCCTAGCAACCGAGCATGATTTGGGTTTGAGGTTTGGCAATGCTGCTGTTGCTGCTACTGCTGCTGCTGCTGCTGCTGCTGCTGCTGCTGCTGCTGTTTCTGTTGATGATGATAACAATTTTGCCATAACGTTGACAACGACCAGCGTTTATATTCAGAGCTGAGCGCCAAAAACTTTCGTAATTACATAAAATTTTTGGGGGTAAATAACTTTGAACTACGGGCAGCGATGGCAACTACGCCGCCCCACACTCCACACACCCCCCCATCGACATCAACTCGCTGCGAATTCAGTCGGCCGGCAGCGTCTACTCTGGGCACCACCTGCCCTGTCCAAAACTCTCTGTATCGGCGGAGCTCAGCTGACCCCGCAAAATGTTCTCTAAGTGCGCCCGCACATTTGAAGTAATTAAAATTTTGTGTTTATGTTTCGTAGGCAATGGACACGCACAGCGACAGCAGTAGAAACAACAACAACAATAACAACAACAGCAGCAGCAGCATCGACCATGAAAAATGTTAAAACAATTCTTGGAAAAAACTTAAATTATTGAAACGAGCGTAAAATGTTTATAGACATACATATTTTTCACGCTATCACAAGTTCTTAAGAACTAAGCGCATAACTTTTTATTTTTGGAAAGGGTATAGCTAGGTAGTTGAAATAGATGAGGTATTTAATATTGATAAGGCATAATTATTGATGTTCAGTTGAAGGTGTATATAAGAGGGTATTGGGAATGAAATTGTTATAGAATATGTTGAATAAAATAAATGCATAATACATTATTTTAATATATAAATATATTTTTATTATTAAATATTTAAATATAAAAAATATGCATGTACATATATATTATTATGTAAACAAAAATATATTTTATATAAATAATATAATTTAAAAAAATTTTAATATTCATATGCAATTTACTATCATTATTTTAAAAATTTTTAATAATATTTGTTTATAAAAGTTGAATAATTTATCTATAAATGTATTTTTTCCCGTTTTTAAATTTTTTATTTAAATTATTATTAAAAAATTTTTAATATATACAATATACAATAAATATATACAAATTTTATTTTTATTTTAAATTTTAATATTATTATTTTTAAAATTGTAATATTTTAAGTTAAGTATTTTGTAATATGATTTAAAAATATATATACTATGCTTTGAGCATTGCAATGAATATTCCTTTCATTTAAAATAAAATCGATTAAAAATAACAATGTTTGCATTTATTTTATATTAAATTGAAAATTTCTCTATATTTAATTTACCTATAACTAAACTTTATTAATATTAATTATCATTTCTTTCTTCTAATTTCTTTAATTTTGTGTTCCCATTTAGTCGCATATAAATTTTCAATAAGTGCATTCGCTGTTCGTCTAGCCATCTTCAATTGTCATATATTTATAATTATTAAATACTCAGCACACATTGAACACATTCAGAGCAGACGCCATTTGATGGCTGTCCGATCGGCGTGCCGGCTGGCAGTGAGACGACGCTGTCAAGAGTTGAGTCAGAGTCAGAGTCAGAGTGAGAGTCACTTGTTTTGTTGTTTTGTGCAGCAAGGAGCACGCGAGGCGCGACAATTAAATTAAAAATAATTAAAAATTATGATAATGGACAAGTCCGATGGCAAGTGCGGGGCCATTGACCCAGCGGGCGCGGTCAGCTCAACTCTGCTCAACTCAACTCGACTCGATTCAGTTCAGTTCTGTTCAGCATATCCCTGAAACTTTACATTGACTGTAGACAGTTGGCTTGGCTGCGCATTTAATGAAAATTTATTCTATGCAATTTGCGACGGCATCGGATGCCAAGTGATAAGTGTTCAGGGTTGAGTAGATGGAGGGGGGTTGAGGGGAAGTGGTCAGCGGGAGCTCTGCTCATGCACAGCCCATCGCTTGTCTCGTGTCAATCCAAATGTCTTTTGCTTTAATTAGAATTGCTGGGACTGCAACTGCAGAGCGGAAATAATTTTATGCATTGACAGTGGAATGAAATGGGTGGGGAGGCAGTGGGCGGAGGGCAGCGGGATTACGTTGGGCAGCAGTTCGGCTGCCCTTTGATGCCAAATGTCGCCAGCAATTGTCGCCTGTCTTCACTCCTGGCACGCTGGACGCTCTCTGCATGTGGCGTTATGTTTTCTGCAATTAAATGGGCGTGCCATTTAATTTTGCGGTTACTCTTTCTCTCACACACACTCTCTCTATCTCTCTCTCTCTTGCCTGTCTGTCTGACTGCTCGTCTGTTGATCTTTATCTAATTGTTGCCGCCAACAATGTCTGTCTCTCGGCAACAGGCTGGGCTCTGCCCTGCCATGCGGCCATCACCTCTGAGGTCTCGCGGGGCGTTTTGATGTGGTGCCAATGCCGACTCTATTGGCCCCTTGCGGTGAGAGGCTCGTGGCGTTTATAGTTACAAACTGGGCTAGCTGGGGGTTGTTGCACCAAGGTGCGGTCTACTCTAGTCGCCAACGCGGCATCATGTCATCGCCGCTAGCCCAACTCATAAATGTCTTAGTTGCGGTAAGGCGCCACAGCTATGTACATAAATAAAAGCAACTAGCTATTTCCTTCGTTGCCCATTGCACCTAAGGTCGCGTAACTGTGAAGTGGGCAAGGGAAACTAGTTTGCAGTAGAAATGCGCTCTATATTTACTGCCAATGACTTCATTGCTCTGATGCAATATTGTGCAAGAAAGTAATTACTATAAATAGATGTAATTGAAATAAAAACGCATAGTCGTATATATGAACAAAATATGTGATTATTTATATATTTCATAGAGTTGATTAGAAATAGAATAATTTAATAACTAACATAATTGATTAAAAATATAAATAAATTTAAAATAATTTAATATCTAAAAATAAATACTAAATAAATAAATTCAAATTAATAATATATATAAAATAACTAGAAATAAGTTGAATTTAAATAAATATAAAATTATTAAAAATTGATTTAAAATAATGAATAATAGAAATAATTCAATAACTAACATATTTAATATTTTAATTTGATAACTAACTTAAATTTAATAAAATAAATAAAATAAATATAAAATAAATGAATAACTTACATATAAATATAAATAGAAAATAAATTAATAACTAACTTTAAATAATAATATAATAATAAAAATAAGTGGATATATAATAATAAATGTAAAATTACTTAATAATTAATTAATAATATAAATAAATATAAAATAATTTAATAACTAACTAAAATATTTAATAATATAAATTAATTGAAAATAATTTAGTAAATAAATTTAAGTTGATGTTAAATAAAATAATTTACACTTTACACACATTTAAATAAATACAAAATAATTTAATGGTGAACTAAAATAATAAAAAATAAATAATAAAAAAATCGTCTAGATATCTGATTTCAAAAGATGTTTATATTTATTTAGCTTATTTATACATTAAGCTTAGCATTTCAAGCAATTTATAATCTCTCTATAATTGATTATTGAATCTCAACATTTCAATCAACATCTCAATATTGACTCAACTTCTGACCTCGGCTAAAGGTCTTTGCCAGATAAACAAACAAATCAAATTTGATGGCTTATTAACAAGAAAAGCAAACTTTTTAGTTTGGCATTTACAAATGAAAATTATAAATAAAGTTTGATTTTATATAAATGTGAAAACGAAACAGTTACAAAAAATAAATTAATTTTTATTAAATTTTATTTATAAATTATATTTTTAAAAAAATATTTATTAATTTGTATTTTTGAATATATATGCATATATTTTTTTATTTATCTAGCTGCAGGCTAGAATTTGCATTGATATGCACAAGCCATCAATCAACTGAAAATTGGATATAAAGAATATTCAACTCGTAGATAATTGATAAAAAAAAACTCTTGTCAATTTAGCAATCAAATTTTTATTTCAGTCAGCAGCAGCAAAATGAAATAAATTGAAGCAAATGAATTTTATTTTTATTTTTTTTTTATTTATTTATTATTTTTTTTTTTTTTTTAAATCTTTTAATAACTTGAATAGACTTAGACTTCACTTAATATGCTGCTTTCAATGGGCAGTCAAAATAGTTTCCTTCTAATTAAGAAATGTCAAACGAAAAGTAATTTTTGGACAGGACCACAACTGTGGCAACCTCAACTTCTGGGCTAAGCTCCACTACTGCTGTCGATGCCAAGGTGCCGTACAATTACAATAATTAAGCTTTAATGCCTCGCTTTTGCTGGGCAATTAGACATGGCAATGGCTGGAGCACAAAACTGCTGCCACATGCACAATTCAAATTAAACAAATGCATCGACATTTGAGTTATGGCCACAGGCATTTGAACATTTTTAATTTGTGCTGCAACAAGCAACAGCAACAGCAGCAGTAATAATAACAACAGCAACAAATATACATAAATCAAACAGCTGACTGCTGTCGACATTGTTGGCTGGGGCCAGGGGTTGTTGGTGTGGTCGTTGCCGTTGCCGTTGCCGTTGCCGTGCTCGGGGTCAGGTGGCAAGGCTAAGTTGCAACTGGCGGCCCTTTGTTTCACCTGCAAAGCTGCTGCAGCTACACCTCAACAATTTTGTGACAACCTGTGGCCATGTGCGCCGGATACGTTTGGTCAAGTGCTCGCATGTTTAGCCCCCTCTCTGCGTGTGTGTGGGGCGTGGCAAATTGAGAGCATGTCCCAAACTAGTTGAGCCGAGGCATAGAGCGCCGCCGCCTTGTTATGCTGTGTTATAAATTTGTTAACCGCAACAGCAGCAGTACTGCAATTATATTGAAAGTCCACGATTGTTGTTGTTGTTGTTGCTGCTGCTGTTATTGGATTGGAGTTTTCATGTCATTCAGCTCGCATGTTGTGTTATTTCATGTTCTGCCATTCGCATATCATTGAAAGTATTCTTATTATTACTATTATTATTATTATTATTATTATTATTATTAATATTATTATTGTTATGGCTGTTGTTGCATTTGTTTAACGTGCTGTTATTTATGTTTGGCATTAATGCGCATCCCAGCATCCTGCTCAGCTCTATCTGCTGATATTCCTGCTGACATTTAATTAACCCACAGCAACAAACAAAAACATTTTTTTTACTGCTTTATTGCCGTCAAATAAAGCTCCATTACGGTCAGACCCCGATATATTAAACCAAACCCAACTGCAACAGCAACGGCAACGGCAACAGAAACTGAAACCGAAACCGAATCGCAACGGCACTCAGGCGAAACATTAAAAACCGCAGCGGAAATTCAACGTTCATATATGAGATTTTTAAGTTGTAAATTAAATGAACTCATAAATGTTGACCGTGTTTTATGAGAAATTTTAAGCGCTAGGGATAGATTTCAACTTGCCACCCCCAATACAGATAGCAGAACTTCAGAGTTGAGAACAGTTGAAGAGCATTTGGAAACAGTCAATTAAAACGAGCCGCCAACTATTAAAACTCGCGTGACTTTAATTAAACAAGTTTCCAAAATGGCTGCAGAGAGAACTTTAAATAGTGAAACTTTAAGTGTAAAATATAAATATATATTACTATAGAAAGTGAACGAATTATGCTGCAAGTCATAGAGAATCTACGTACATTAATACGAGATATGCCTAGAGTCACTCAAATTGAGATCTAAAGTGTGAGCATAAATTCGATTAGGGCAGCTTTGTTATGGCCAATACTCGGAAATCGTTAAAAATAATCGCTTGCTTAGCCAACGTCGCAGGTATAAAAGATAAACACTTGTTATGCTGGTATTGGTAATTGTTTGTTTGTGTTCATATTTTGGTATTTTTCTTGAAATATTGTCTAGGTAACTGGAGGCAGTCGTAGCAATGGCAGCCACTTGTTGAAATCGCTAACCAAAACGAGCAAATTGAATGGAAATAATCGAAATGTTGATGCAAGCGTTCTGCAAAGCAAACAACAAAACAATAAAAAAAAAATAAATATATATATATATATATATATAAATAAAATAAAACGGGAAACGATGAAGCATAAGCGAAATAAAAGACAGTCAGCAGCTGCGGAGCATAAAAAGGGCAGCAGAAAAGTGAAAGAAAAAATGTGAAAGAAAAACAATTTTCCATTTGCCAATAGGCAACGAATTGGGCTAAGCTCCGGGTCACAGCGAATAGCTCAGCTGTCGAAGCATCGAGCCTGCGTCCGAGTTTGCGAGCTGGCTGTGGGCTGAGGCCAGCCCAAAATCTGATTCAATCCGATAAGATATCACCAGGATTTGGCAGGCGCAATCCACAAAGCCAAACTGAACTCGAATAGTATACTTAAGCCGAGACGAGTTTAGTTTTTTATGCGCCGAAGTAAGTGTTTTCTTCAATATTTATATATGTATAGAAATTGCTATTAAATTGATTAAATTTATGTAGCTTTAAGATTGATGAATTGATTTGAATTCATTTTTATATATTATGCATTTTAAATTCATTTTTCGCAAATATTTTTGTATATTTTAAAGACTTGAAATCTATTTTACCTACACAGAAATATGCTAGGATGAAATATTTCTTTGTAGGCATTAAACATTAGTTGCCTGTTGTAGGTATAGCTTGAGTTATACTGAATATTCATATTTATTTATGTTTCTATTGCAAATGCAAATGATTCACAGACTGCTTATCTATGTATCAAAATCCACGTCTGCTGCCTCTAAATCTGTCTCTAAAAATGTATGCTGAATTTATATTTCTTCAAAATCTATACAAATCGATTTTATTTTCAGATTGAATTTAAAATGCATATTTCAAAGCTATTGAGACTCGCTTTGCAAAAAAGTTTCGTCTAAATGAATGAAAATTTAAGAATTTCAAGTATTTACTTTTAAAAATATATATACAAATTTATATATATATTTCTAATTACATATAATGTGTATAATAACAGGAAATGTAAAAAAAAATATAATTTATATATTGATATATTTATAATTATTATTTATTTTAATTAATTTTAATTTATTAAAACTTCAATATATTTTTCTATATTAAATAGACTCAATATATATGCCTAAACAAAAATATGTCATATTTTTATATACTGAGTTATATGAGTTATATGAAATACAGAAATATTTAAAAATTATTTGAATGAATTTAAGCTTCAACCTTTTACAAAATTTTATAAATATATGATGGATATTCAACACACATATATGCATGTTATTTTTTAATAATATACAAATATATTTTCATATTAAATATATATTTTTGCGCCTGAAATGTAATTTTGTTATTTTTCAGCTTTCATTTTAGTTGTAGCTCATGCATTCAGGCGTTCAAGCGGAAATATTTGCTTTACTTAAATCACAAATTGTAGCCAAAAATTGTAATATGAAAATCTCTGTTTAATTTGTGACCAAAATGTAGCGACAAACGTCAAAGAAGCAAATACTATTATTAACAAAAGAAATGTACACAAATGAGTCTAGTTTTTTTGTATTTATTTATTTTTTTGGTTGACAAAGTTTTTATATAAAATTGTTCTTTGTATTTTCCTGGAATCAAAGTGCAAATGATTTATTGATTACATTTTTGCTGTTGTTGAGCTGTAGCAAAATATATCTCAGCTGGCTGCAGCTGCAGTCGATTGTCTGCTGTAGCCTGTAACCTGAACCAATCCAACAAGCAACAATGACAACAACAAGGCAAACAAACTGGCAACTGCGATGCGAGTTATGAGCATCAAGCGACAGTCATCAGGCATCTCATCAGCAACGCTTGACAGCAACAGGAGCTGCCTCAGTGGCTGTTGGATGTCATTGTTGTTGTTGTTGTTGTTGTTGCCATTGTTGTAGCTGCTGTTGCTGCTGGGCTCTTTTAAGTGCCCAACTGTCTGGCCTGCCCATGCCCCAAATGCTCTTTGTGTACGTGCCACGTCGCTAAAAATCATGGCCCGCATTTCTTTTTAAATAAACAGCGGCAGCGGCAGCGGCAGCAGCAACACCAATTCGCATATTTATTTGTTTATTGCATGCAGAGCCGTCCTGCTGCTGCTGCTATTGCTGTTGCTGATGCTACACGTGCGATATGAGTCCCCTTGCTACGAGCTGAGCGCACTCCTTGCTCGACTAAATGGACCGTTCGCTGATGGTGTTGCTGATTTTGCTGTTGCTGTTGCTGATTTCAGTAGCCCAGACTGACGGCTTTTATGCCAGGCTGATTTATTTCAGCAGCTATTTAATGTCAAATGTAAAAGCCTGTGAAAAAAATATCGTTGCCTACATCTCTGCGTCTATGGGCAAGAGAACTGCAAGCGCTGTGTGTGTGTGGGCGTGAGTGCAAACCAATTGAAATGTATACATATATACATCTATATAAATACATATATATTTGTATATACTTTTGTGTTTATGCGGCTGATGGTGCCTTTGAAACAACAGCTGACCATATGAATCACATTTTAGCAACTGATTTCAACCGCCAATCTGGTTTACAACAGTTGAACAACATTTTTGTGGTTTTACAGCTCAACGAAATGTATTAGCTGTGCTTCCAACTACAAAAACACCGCTCTATATATTATATAGCGTGTGATTTTTAATATTGCCCTGTGGTATTTCCCTTTTGTATTAGAATCATTAAATTGCAAAGAACACTCATTTGATTGAAACATTTCAATTTAATTTATGTAAAAGAGATGTTCAAATCTAAACATTTTTTGTTGTATGAATTATGATCCATTCAAATGCACTTTACAGCTTTAGAGAATGATAGTATACTTTATTTATTTAACATTAAACAATTCTAAAATAATAAATAGAAGTAGAGAAAGTTCCGCATTTAGTAGAATTTAAGTGTAGGTCTTCTTAATGACTAAATAATTATTATGAAAAATAAAATAAAAATATAGAATAAATGTAATAAAAAAATAATTAAACAATTTATTCATTTCATTATTAAACAATTCTAAAAAAGCTAGAAGTACATAGACAAAATTCTTAGAGTAATGTTTTATTATTTATTATTTATTAGAGTAATGATTTATTATTTTAATTGAAGACTTTGAATGATTATTCTTTAAGAAAAAATAATAAAATAAACCTAAAAATAAAACAATATAAAACACTTTGAGTTGAAGTCTTTTAGTAACTTAATGATTATTCTAAAAAAAAAATATATAAACATAAATATAATATAACTGATTTATTTCAATATTAAACAATTGTAAACAGAAGCTAGAAGCTAATAATGCATAAATTACTTGGATTAATTGACTGTAACATTTACAAGCTTCTCTTTGTGTTCTTAATCTGTTCTTATAAGAGTATATAAAGCCAACTCTATTTAAGAGGTACCATACAATACTCAATACTCGCCTCAACTATAAAAGGAAGCTCGATAAATCAAAAAATCTTTAAATACATATATTTGCATTGATTAAAGCAAACCCCAGTAATTACAACTCAAATTGAAATGTCTAAAAAGATGCTGATTCAAATTGGAAAATCCAAAAAAAATCTCATATTTTCGATAATTTTAAGCCATATGTTCACAAGGGTATTTAATATTCGCAGCAGCGAATTTTCTTTGTTACACTTTGTTTGCCAGCGAACTTTCAACCCCTGATCAACTGGTTATTATTCAAATTTGAATTTGATACATTTGGCATGAGTGTTGAAAATGTTTGCACAGTGCCAGCCAGGCAAAGGGGCGGTGGGTGGGGCGTTGCTCGTGTGTGGGTGCATTAATGACGGTCATTGCTGGGCATACGGCCAAGCGATCCACTGCTGGTCCGTGGTCCGGCAAACTCTGTGCCCTGAGCCAATCCATAGGGCTGCTGCTGTTGTTGCTGTGGCTGTGGCTGTGGCTGTGGCTGTGGCTGGCTTTGTCAGGCATTGTCTAGACTTTATTCGAGTGCCTGCGTTGATTTATAATTATTGTGTGTATGTGGCTATGGCCGAGTGGAGCGAGGATGACAGCCATCAGGCAACAGTGCTGACAGAGTCGAGCTGACAGTATATGCTGGTGGCACACCTAGCCGGGAGCTATGTCCCTTGTCTTTGACAACGTGCCGCGCTGACTAATAACCAAATTTCATTTCCTCAATTTTTGATTTCCTGCACTATGCGGTTAGGGCAGTCTCAGAGCCACATCAGGACTATGCTGTCTAGTACTCACACACACATACATACACAGCATATTTTATTATTTCAGCACGCGCAGAAGTCAGCCATAGATGGTAAATGGTAAATTTTTGGCACGCACTCGACTCGGCCCGGAGCCGCAGGGTCGTTTGCCAGTGCAAGGGTTAACAGCTGCAGCCACACCCGGCGCCAGAAGGCGGACGGTGGACGATGGACGGCGGTGGACGACGGGTTGAGATTGGTTCTACCATTTGTATGAGTTTGTCAAACCAAAATTTTTGGGATTTTATTATATGGCGAATGCTGGGCGCTATTGTTTGTTGCCAGAAATCATATTCATAAATAAAATTTGCATTTGGCAGTTGGTAACGAGGGAGGCAGCGAGAGGGAGGAGGAGTGGGAAGGAGGTGTGCCTGGTCGCATGTGTTGCCAGGACGAGTGGCCATGGCCTGGCATTTGACACTCACACGATTGCCAGTGGCTTGAACCGAGGACGAGCAAGGATAACCGCTGGTCTCCCTTTCAGACTTTCTTTTCTTTTCTGCCATCTGTGTGCAAGTCTCAGGCGCTGCATGTCTGTGTGTCTGTGTGTGTCTGTGCTAACTGCCTGACATTATGGCACAAAGGAATGTCCTTTTTACTTACGTGCCAGGCTAATATATATAAATTTGGTCGCCGGGCTCTGACCTGACCTTTCATAATGCTGTCAATTTGTGCGCTTGCTTGCACAAATGTTCTTGTAAATAAATATGTATGAATATATATGTTTATATAAATACATATATATTATATATAAATACAAGGCAGGATACTTTGGAAATTATTTGCTTTAATAGACGATTTTAAAATACGCTAAGTACAAATAAAAGTTAATGTTTTATTATATTTATATTTATTATAAAAATCATGAATATAAAGAAAATTTAAAAATAATATTTTAAACTTTTGTAACTATTTACTTTCTCTTATTATCTAATGTTGAAAATTATATATTTATTTTAGAAATTATTGTGTGCATGGATATAAAAAATTTTAAATAATATTTTAAGCTTTTGGAATTATTTATTTTTAATTTATTTATTGTAAAAATTTATATATTTATTTTCAAAGTTACAATATTAAAGAATTTATTTTTAATTTATTTAATATTAAAAGTATTCTTATTTTTTTATAAATAAATTTATATATATTTTATGTTTTTAAATATAATAATAAATAATGTAACTTTTTTATATTTATATAAAAATGAATTTATTTGTATATATTTATATACATACTTATGTTTATATAATTCCATCAATTCGCTGTTTGCCCTTGCCGAGCTTTACCATAAAGCCAAAGAGCCTTTTTATAGCGTATTGAATGCGAATACGATGTCATTTTATACAAATCGTATAATAATAATAGAATTATGAATAATTTACATAAATAATATTCCCTTTTACTGTTGAGGCAATGGCCAATAGGACGGTCGTTAGGCTGGAAAAAATAAATTTCGGATTTTATTTCTTAGAAAAGTAATTGTGCCATTTTGTAGGCAAACTGTATGCTAGCTTTGGACTCTTTAGTTAATATGTGTCAGTGCACAGCAGATTCGTGCACACATGCACACACACACACACACATGCACACTCAGTTACAATGAATGCATTCATGTAGAATGTGCGTATAAGTTGATACGAAAACTTAAACATTCAACAGCAAACTAAACAAAACTGTGCAAGGAAAACTGTCATAGGAAGATTTCAAGCAAGTATGTAAGTTCCTCTGAACCCAAACAGCAAAACTTATTACGATGCACAGTGGAAAAAAAAGAGAGAGAGATAGAGAGAATTAGCATATACTAGCTGAGCAGCTAATATTAATTAATTAGAAGATTAATTCATTAATTAGAAGAGGGAGCCTATTCAATCAAGCCAAAGCATACAATCAAATAACTTTTTTAATAAAGTATTTTAGACAAATATTTTTGTTTCGCATGAAATCCACTGTGCCACAATGTCGGTGCCGTGGTAGCTGTGGTAGCAGCAGCGGAAGCGGATGAGCGCGGCAGGAACAGCTCGGAGAACATATCAAAAGTTGTAGCGCGACTTTAATTAAACTTCGTAGTGAGAATGCAGAGCCCAGAAGTACTTTTGGCAGTTCAAGCGCGCTCACACACATTTATACGAATTTGGATGCAGGGATTGGCAACAATAAGTGGGCGTGGCTGGGCTAGGCTAGGCTAGGCTAGACTATGGCATGCTTAGGCAAACCAAGGCAAGGCACGACTCGTAAGAGCTGCACAATAGATATTTCTAGTGCCGGTTAACAATGAGCTGAAGCCGAAGCCGAAGCTGAGGCAGCTGAAGCAAAAAGGAGAACATGCACACCAGGTGCCAGCGCTTGGGTTTTCTAACCAAAGGGAGAGAATAAGAGGGAGAGAGGGAGCTGACGCCACACAATGTCATCGTCATAGTCGTTGTCTGATTTGAAACAAACTGTTGATGGCTTGTGGCAGGCAGTGTGGCAAGCTGGCAGAACGAGGAGACCTCGTTGTGTATTAGTGTGACACCCAAGACAGTTAAGGATTAAATAGTAAAATACCACAAATTGCTGAAAATGTCGCAAAGTTTGCTGAATATAAAGCCTGTTGTTGTTGCTGCCGCCCACCCCCTCGTCCCTCGTCACCCTCAACTCACTGCGAGTGGCACCCCTGGCGTGGCACATGCTAAACGCTTGCAGTTCTCGCACAACTCGACTTCAGTCGACTCGGCTCTCATGTCGTTGATGTTGATGGCAGTTGAAGTTTGTCTAGGTCTGCATGAATGCTTCATATGTATGTGCATGTGTGTGTGTGTGTGTGTGAGTTGCAACAATGTTGCAAGTGCATAAAACAAACACGAAATTAGTTGCAACGTGTGCTGCTTTTAATTTTTTTTATCATACCCTGTAGCCATTTAGAAGGGGTAAATATATATTTAAAACAATGTTGTTGTAGTACGTGAGAGATAAGGCAAAGCCTGAGCTCTGTGAAATATATATATAATTGTCAGATATGCTAGTGAGCTATTAGCAAATTGCTTGTGCACTGGATAATCTCAAGTAGTAATCTAAATTAATTATAAGATTTGCTGAATGGTATGAATATAAATATTAATTATTAAAATACTTAAAAAAATGATAAATAATATAAATATTTATTTAATATAATATTTAAAAAATAATTTATAAATAATAAATTAAAATAAATATAAATATTTATATTTAAAAATTTCAAATAAGTTCCAAATATTATAAATATATGTAAAGTTATATATGATTATTTATTTAAAAAAAAAAAAAAAAAAAAAAAAACAATTTAAATAATTTTTAATTAATATAAAAGCTTTATAGTATTTTTTAAATAATATATAAATCATATAAATTGCTCTTGCATGAGTTTTATTTACTTATTTATTAAATATGACAACAAATTAAATTTCTTTTTTTTTTTTATTCAACTCCAGGATAATTTCCAGTCGAGCACGTTTGCTTACAATGTCGTTAGTTGCCCTCATTGTTGGTCTCTTTTCTCTCGTTTCAACGTGTTGCTCGAGGCTAAAATGCCGTTCTCTTATGAAAAAGAAGCAGCAGCCAACAGCTGTCCACATTTTCCTTGTTTTTTATATTTTGTTATTTTTTATTTTTACAGTCTTAATCCTTGTGCTCAACACAATGTATATTAGGAGTATATTGTTATTATGCTGCCATTTGCTAATGAAGACAATACGATGTGGATCTGCATTCAACTAAATGCTAAATATATTCTCAGCTATTTGAAGAAGAGTGAAGACCTGATAAAAAGGATTGCATCTATAGTTGGTATTTAAATGAATAGCATTATAATATAATATTTTACAATGTGCAGAAATTTAAATAACCATAAGATATAATATAGAGAACGCAATAAATAAAACCTTTTTTTAATTATTCAAATAACTGTTATTTTTAAACAAATGCTGGGCAATTTTATAATTGAACCACGGGATGTATGTATGGGTATTTAAATTATATTTTAAATTTTACAATTAACAAATTTCTGTATTATAAAACAAACACAAATTGTTCATGTTTCTGTCGCGAATTTAAATTGAATGCCCATGCGAAAATGTATTTATTCTATAAAATAAATTATGTGTTTTATTTTATTATGTGTGTGTGTTTTCCCTTTGTTTTTTATTTTTGATAAATAACTTTCAAAACATATTGCACGGTAAACTGTTATCTAAGCCGCTTTGTGCAACATTCACTTCATTTGGTTTGCGTAATCCTATTATAATGCACACACAACATTGTCGTCGTTGTTCGTAATGGCATACAGCTTCTTTGTTTCTTTTTATTGTCAGCCCAGCACAAAATGAAGCTCTATAAGAATCTCAAAGCATTCTTGAACATTAATGAACATTATTGCATTAAGCAATTTTCTACAAGTTTTTGTCTTTGCGCTTGCCTTAAACCTTTACGCTCTTCAGTTGGAAATGCAGCAGCTGCAAAGTTGGCGAATCGGCCGCACCTCATTGCGTGCCAAATGGTTTCACGCTTTAATATTACGCACACAAATGCACTCACACAGCCAGTGGCATATACACGCACACTATGGGATATTTAGTCAAGTATATAAAAAAAGAAGATTAACGATTGCATTACAAGACTTTTGAGCTTGCCATAAGCAAATATTTACTTAAGAACTGATCCAAGCGTGGCTCAAGTCGAATGCTTTCAAAAAACAGAATTGGTATAGTATGATTTGTTCTCTAAATGTACTCTTATTTAATGAACTAGCTCAGAGGAACTAGCTCAAGAAAATATAATAAATGTATTTTTTGAGTTTACAAATAGTTGAAGTAGTTTGTGAAAGTCCATAGCTCAAAGCTTAGATTATATTAATTACAAATTATAATTGATTAAAGTTTTAACTAGATAATATAGTATATATTTAGTATGCTATTATCATCAAAGTCAATTCTTGTTAGCGCAAAATTTGCAAAACTCTGCCTAACGAGCTCTAACTTACACTGGTCATTGACTTGTATTGTTTCTATCCTAAAATATAATTCAACGAAAAATATTAGATTTCACTTTTACCAGCCCAAGTACGTCTAAGAACTTTATACAAACTTATCGGTTCGTTTATTTTGGGGCAGCCTCAAAACACAATTATTAATACGGCGAGACATGCGATTTGCACTTAAAGTTTTGTGTTTCTTTGATGTAATGTTTCTGAAATTGAAATATCTCTTGGCAAATCAGTTTGATATTTTATATGTATTTAACCCATGCTATATAATTTCATATTTGGATTGCCCTAACTAAATTTTTCTTTGATTCGTGCTTCAAACGCAAACACGACACGGTCTCAACTCTGTTCCGCAAATGATGCAAATGCTTGGTTAGACTCGATTCCAGAGCTGCCATTAAATATGCAGCACGTTACGCACTGTGGGTGACCCAAATGGAACGCACCTTTTTGCTCCATATCAATGGGTTGGTGTTGTTGTCGTTGTTGTTGCCGTATTCCTGGTGGCGCCATCTTCCATCCATTTGCATGCAACATTTAACCGGGGCGTTGAGTGTCGGGACTTTGGCAACCGCAACGGCAATTAATTATGCCATTCTTTTGCAAGATTTGTGTTTCTGTATGTGTGCTGAGAGCATGTGAAACTAGCCGAAGTCGTTAAGATTTTATGCTCGGTTTGGAATTTAGTTTCGCTTCGCTTGTCGCCCTCAAGTAGGCAACAGAACGCTGCTCAAACGTCTGAATTTTGCATACGAGATTCGCACAAAAAAAGAAAAAGAAAGGAAAAAAACAAATGAAAACAAAATGAGAAAAAAAAACAAACTTCATTTTAATTGTTTTCGAGCTGAGCCACTTGACTTGTACGTTACCCTTTTTTAATAAATAAAATTTGCGAGCGCCCCTCCACCGCCCCACCCCTCGACCCTGCTGCATGCAACAAAGTCAACGGCAGAGTTTAATGGAGTGCATGCTGGGAGTTTGTTGCAAAATGGCGGCAAAGGATCAACTTGCACGAGAGAACAGCAGCAACAACAATAACGGTAACGGTAAAAAAAAAAAATACAAATGAAACAGAGACTTTCAGTTGCTACGAAGTTGATATTCCCTATATAGAAAAAACTATGAAACAATTATTAAGCCACAAGTTTCAGTTCACTCAAATGCAAAATGAAATTCTTCAAGAATTGTCAAGAGAATTTTTGTGAAAAAATAAAATTTTAAATAAATTCATAATGAATATAAGAACTTGCACAGAAATAAAACCAATGAGATATATTTTTAAAATTAATATTACCTATTAATTATTAATCCATAAATTCAGTTCACTTATATGCAAAATTAATTTTTAAATAAATTTATAATTAATATGAACACACATACATAAATAAAACCAATAAAAATATATAATATATATACATTTTAATACCTGCTACAGGTGTATTTGCCTAGCTTTATATCCGCATTGCTGTTAGAGTATAACAACTATGTTGCACGCTGCGACTTTGCCCGGCATCGTTATTTTACGCTTAGTGTGGCGCGAGCGCATAAATTTTTGAAATTAAAAGCGGTAAAGAAAACATGAAGCTAGGCAGGCAAACCGACGTCCTTGTTGTTGTCGTTTTTGTCGCGCATTGTTGCTATTGCCATTGGAGTTGGTAGTCGACAGTCAGCAGTCGGCTGTTTGGCCAGAGGAGCAGAGCAGAGCAGAGCAGAGTCAGTAGCAGTTAGGCCAGGCCAGGGCATGGCAGGCAGTCAGCCAGGCACTCCAAGTCGCGCTTCCGGTTGCCATGGCGTATACTTGATACGGCTGCTACTTCTACTGCTACTGCTGTTGCTGTGGGCGGCGTTTTGATGCAACGCCCAACACCCAGAAAGCAAACGCGCTGCGTTCGTTGCACTCAATTTTGAAGCGTTAAGTTGCACATAAATTTAAATGGACGTATGGCTCTGGCACTGCTCCCAATGCCCTCGCCTCTGGCCATGTAAAATAAAATAAATAAAATAAATAAAATGCTGCTCCTTTTCGCTGCTCAGCTGTGATTTCAGTTGCCTGCATGCCCGGTCAGTTTCGAATGCTGCCTTGCACTGGCAATTCTGCTTGCAATTAATACTTTTGATACGGTATACGATTCCTGAGCCTTTGAGTGTTCATGGATCATGCTCAGTATTCGTCTACAAACAATATAAATTGTATATAGAGAAATTGTGTTGGGCTGGCAGTTGAAACTGCCAAGTTAATTTAAGTGCATCTATCGTTAGCTTGTTTATTTCACCAACTACTTTTGTATCTCCTTTCTATCCTACTTTCTAATCAAATTTCTATATTTGAATCACGATTCTGTTCATTGACCAGTCTTATTTAGCCATTCATTTGCTTGTTAATGTTCAATCTACCATCCAGGCTATTTTCTAGCTATTTTTAGCGGTTTTTAGCCGTTTTTAGCTATTTTTCTGGTTTGTCTCTCCAACTACCTTTCTACCTTCTTTCTAGCCTTCCTATCCTACTTATTTTCATATTTCCATCTCTTAATCACGTTCCTGTTCATAGGATGATGACCAGTGTTATTTATCCATCCATATGCCCACCAATGTTTTATCTACCTTTCTGGCTATTTTAAAGCCATTTTTAGCTGTCGTTAGCCTATTTCTTGTTTATCTCACCAACTACCTTTGTACTTTCTTTCTAACCTTTCTATCCTACTTTCTAATCATATTTCTATATCTTAATCACAATTCTGTTCATTGGTTGATGACCAGTCTTATTTAGCCATCCATTTACCTCTTAATGTCCAATCAACCATTCCGTCTATTTTCTAGCTATTTTTAGCGGTTTTTAGCCGTTTTTAGCTATTTTTCTGGTTTGTCTCACCAACTACCTTTCTACCTTCTTTCTAGCCTTCCTATCCTACTTATTTTCATATTTACATCTCTTAATCACATTCTTATTCATAGGATGATGATCAGTGTTACTTATCTATCCATATGCCCACCAATGTTTTATCTACTGTTCTGGCTATTTTTAAGCCATTTGTAGCTGTCGTTAGCTCATTGTCTTGTTTATCTCTACAAATACCTTTGTACCTTCTTTCTAACCTTCTATCCTACTTTCTAATCATATTTCTATATATTAATCACGATTCTGTTCATTGATTGATGACCAGTCTTATTTAGCCAGCCATTTGCCTGTTAATGTTCAATCTACCATTCTGGCTATTTTTAGCGGTTTTTAGCGGTTTTTAGCTATTTTTCTCACCAATTACCTTTCTACCTTCTTTCTAGCCTTCCTATCCTACTTTCTAATCATATTTCTATCTCTTAAGCACGATTCTGTTTATAGGATGATGACCAGTATTATTTATCCATCATAGCCCACCAATGTTTTATCTACCTTTCTGGCTATTTTTAAGCCATTTGTAGCTGTCGCTAGCTCACTTTCAAGTGTAATTTTAACTATAATGTATTTAAGCTAATAATTTATTGTTAAGTTATTTATTTATTCTTTTCATTATTTATTTCTTTATTCATTTACTTATATATTCATTTTAATTTTGAAGAATTCATATTATTAATTATTTATTAATTGCCTGATTAATATATTTATTAATTGATTTATTTATTTCATTATTATAATTATTTAATTCATTTATTTAAGTGTTAATATACATTTTATATCGATCGTTTTGTAATCAATTATTATTCAAGTGTTTATTTATTAATTTAAAGTGTAAACGAAATATTGCAATGCAATGAATGAAAGTGTTAATGAGAAATTAAACACATTAATTTATTTAATATTTATTAGGGTATTTCTCAATTCAAATGTTCAGACAGAAAAACATGATTAAGCTAAGATTTAATAATAAGAAGAAAATTAAAAAAATAAAAATCAAATAATGATAATAACAATAATATTGATCAAATTTAAAAGAAAAAAACTGTTATCAGTTTCAAAAGGTGAGAATTAATAATCATATCTAATGTAAACATATATTTGAAATTAAATTAAATTTAATTTAATTGCATGAAATATATTATCTTTATAATATATAATATCGAAAATTCAAGGTTTATATTCTCCCAATTTAGAAGTAAAACATTAAAAATATACAACTGGCACCTCTGATAACAACTGCTTGAAGATAATCTTCATAAATTATTTTGGCTGACGATTAACAATCAAATAAGTAATTAATTTGCAAATTAATTTGTGTCACACCACAAAGATTTCACAATCAGCACCGATTTCACTCAAACCTAAATTATTGCATGCGAGATTTATTGATTACTCTTCTGCACATTAACCTAAGCTAATTTATGCGTACATCAAACCTAATCAGATTCTTAGCATGAAGTTGGAGCATTAAAGGCGAGCCATTAAATTCGTTTACACGATCTCCACTTTGGGCAGACTTTCTAGTGTGCTGAAGGTCAATCTTGATAGCGTCGTTACCATGATAATAACTCGATTTCATTGTCACTAATCATCTTTTGTCTATATGCCAACATGTTGTAGCCCCCCCTCATCCATTGGCCATCAACTTTAATCAGGCGCAAATAAAATGAGCTAAACATAGGTGTTTGATGGGCCACTAGATAATTTAATTGCCATTCCGAATGCCAGCGACAACAATTAATACAACTTTATTCGAGCATTTAAATGAAATTTAAATTCATTTACACACACACACACACACATGCACACGCACTTAGATATAGTGTGCACAACGTGTGACATCATTAGATATGGATATGGTTGAAAATTTTTGGAAATTTTCTACTTTGTTGTTTTTGTTTTGCTAAAAGTTTTCCGAAAAGCGAAATTATTTTGACTGTATGGTAAAATTTTATGCATTTTATGCAGATTTTCAGAGTTTCAGTTAATTGTGCATAATTTATATGCTGCATGGCACATAATTTATTACTGCAGCTTATTAGCTTTTTGCGAGTTTTGCGACAGGCCGAGCGAGTCATTTAAATGAAATAAAATAAATGATAATAAACATTATTGTTGCTCAGTCGGGCCCGAAAAGTGCCAACGTTTGCACTTCTTGTCTGTCTGTTAAATATTGAATGGATTTATGGGCCACCCCGAAAAAACACTTATACACAAGCACAGGCACAAGCACATTCCCACACACACACACACAGACACGCACACACACACACACCCACTAAATCGCAAAATAACGGCTTGCACTTGAACTAGCCCAGTGAACTTGTGGCAATTTGATTAAAACAGTCTCAAAGCATCAAGAGCCAGCATTGAGCATGGCTTTCTCCATTTGTTGACCATTTTTCCAGCATGCTGCGGTCGTTCGATATTTTGGCAACAGCTTTTGCTTTATATATAGAGTGGCCTAAATCTTGGTCTTAATATTGCAAAAGGTTTTCATAGCAGAATGGATATTCGATTAGGTTGCGACTTGATGAAGCAAAAAGGCAATTGAGTTGGCGTTAACAAATAACCTAAATATTCATTTGTTAACTAAAAAAAGAAATTCAGGCAAGCTGAAAGAAATACTTAACTGATTCCGTTTGTGAATTAAAGAAATCTTTAGAGAACTTCACAGCACTTTTCTCGTAGCCATGATCGACTGTTGATGCTGCTGCTGCTGCTGTTGCTGATGTTGGCCTAGTTCAGTTTTGGTTTATGCCCACGAAGATATGGCACAAACATATGCAGCATAAATATATGGGGTCAGCATTTGTGGGTGCCAGTCGCATCCTGAACTGGACTCTGCTGTCATTTGGCGAATGTGTGTGTGTGTGTGTGTGGCACTAAAACACATGAATGAGCCGAATGTTAGCCTTAGCAATGTCAGTGCCACTGACACTGCCATCGACAATACCAACACCAACAGCAGCAACAGCAACAGCAAAGAGCGACAGCTACCAATATTAGCAATGAGCCAATGACAACAATGGGCCGAGTGGCCACAACGCGCTGCCAACTGACTGCACACATGGAGCGACATTTGCCAACTGAATTCGACTGCGAGTGTATGTGTGCGTGTGTGTGTGTGTGCATGTTATGTGGTCGCTGAATCGACTGGCTGGTTCCTGCATTTGCAGCATATGGTCTAGAGAATGTCGCGAATGTGCTGGCCAAAAAACAGCAAACACAAAACAGAAAATAGAAAACAGAAAAATAAAACACCACAGAAAAAAAAAAAAATGGGGTATAATGAGCTCAGTCAGTGGACAGGACAGTCAGTGGTACTGCCATTTCAATGGGTTTCTCTGTGGTATTCATTTTTTTTTGTTTTCTGCTTTTGGTAGTGGCTAACTGGCATCATTCTGCTAGAGCGAACGAATGCGGGCTGGAGCGTAATGAGCAGTTGGTTTGACAGTTGCTGCAAACTGTAGGGCATAACTTTTGTATGCTCGCAAGTGTGTGATTTATAGCGTGTAGTTTACTGGGTAGCATTATAGATGGGCGCTCGTATAGTTTCGAACTGTTTGTGCAGCATTTCGGCTAATATATAAGTCAAAACAATACTGAAAGCTTGTGCAACTTGTGATTTAGTGTGCATAATTTAAAACATTGTTGAATGCGTACAATAAAATATAATCAGAGTGGGAACTGGTGAGATTTTCTCATAAATATATTACAGCTAATTTATATATTAATGAAGTCAAATACTTATTTGGAATGGCTTTGCGATTGGATGCCATTGGGCATAATCCAAATGTTTATTGCTAATGCCATAATTGTCTTATATTTATTGTGAAGTCTAGGCGAATGTTTAGTTAATATATTTAGAATAAATCTATACACTATTTATTTAATCTTCAATTTAAAATATTTTATTTGCATATTTAATATGAAGAGGCATTTAGGAATAGCTATGAAAAGGGTTTTTGATCATAGCAAAAAAATTATAGAATTATTGGAGCTTAAAAGAATGCTAATGAATTAATAGCTTTCTAAATTTTTAAATTTAAAAATTAATAAAAACAATTGTACCTGCATAAACATTTAATAAATATAAAAAATCCTTGTTCTGCAAACGAATTTGTATACAATTTTAAATGTTTCACAATTGTATTCCTGTTAACAGCATGAATCGCTCAACTCTACGACTTAGCGTGTACAACCAGATAAGCTTTTGTTTAACATTCATATAGATATGGCAGCACTAGGCCAAGTGTTCATCTAACTGACGACGAGTTTAGTTTGTGCAACTTTATGTGCGTCACTCTACGTTTTTAGCTCTCTTTTTGTGGCAATTGCTCGTTGAAGAGCCCCTTAGCAATTAGCGTAATCTATGGCGCATGCATTGAAACTACAACCCGGAATTAGAATAACAATGAAATGCCTGACATGGCATCAGATGAAAGGAGCTGCTGCAAATTCGCGCTACCTACGCAAAAATCAGCCAAAAACTCGACGATAGCCAAGTGAGTGAGGGAGAGAGTGGAAGCAGTTGCCCAGAACCAAACCCCCAACCTCAAACCCAAACCAATTGACGTAGCTATTGTCATTCACATACTTGCGCATTCATTTACCGCACACACACACGCACACGCACACACATGTGTGTCCAGCGTGGTGACCGCCTGGGGCGTTCTAGTGTAGCGCAGCGGCTAAACCAAACGGATGCGCCATGCACCAAATGCAACGGCCAACACCAATGCTAACGCCAACACACACACAGAGACACACATACACAAATGAAAGTTTCGCACAACGCTGCGTATACGTAATTTATTACAAGCGACGCCATTTTGCGTCATTTCGCGCACTGTGCGCGTGGTAAGCTCTCTTTGTGTGTGCGCGTGTGTGTGTGCGTGTGTGTGTGTGGGAGATGATAAAATGCAAAATAGACGTCATGGCAGCTGCTGGTGTTTAGATAGGCGAGCTCTCTCCCTATGGACGCTCAGCTGCCATTTGCTTTCATGGCCAGCTACTTTCCTGAAATATGTCAGCGTTCATGTTTAGCCGCTTTGGTCAGAGTGCCTGTGCCTGTGTGTTCTCGTGTCTGTGTCTGTGTGTGTGTTTGTGTACGTGTCTGTCTAATTCAATTACAAATGTTAAATGCAAAAGCGGCAGCAAAAAAAAAGAAAATGCTATGCGACCTGTTCTGGGAACGAAGCGCACCACACAAACGGTCAACTAATTTGCAGTCAACATCGAAAACTAACTAACAACAAGCCATTTAGGCCAGCTGGCTGCCCTAAATGCTAGCGGGGCCAGTGCCCAGCTTCGAACGGCGGCTACAAAATGGCGGCAATTTTAACAAATTTTCATTATGCAAATCAATTTTACACTTTTTATTGCTGTCTCTGATGGAATTTCATGCATTAATTTTCTCGCTCGTCATTTAAGTGAGTGACTGCCTCGGCTTTGAAAGTTTGTTTAGGTGCTGCGCCACTTAGTTTGTTAGTTAGGGTATGGGCGGTGGCATTATCGCAGCGTTAAAATCATTTCGAGTGCAAATCTTCAATTAGGCAAAACAAGAAAATTGTGGAAAATTCAGCGCCGCTGGCAGACGACTTTCCGCTCCGTTTTATTTCCTTTTTTTTTTTTAAAGCAACCACCGACAGAAGTTTATTTATTTTTTTTTGTCATTCTGCTTTCAATTTCGGTTTTTATTATTTAATTTTTTGCACATAAATTTTGTGCTCTTTCTGGTGCTGGCTTTCTCATACAGCGAGCGAGCGAGCTAATTATGCGCTACAATGCGTCTCGTTGCCCATTGTGTTGGCTTCAAACTTTCAAGCTCATCTGTTCCGTCTATATTTAGTCTGCAAGGCAAATAAATTGTGAAGGTCAATGGCAGAAGGAGCGAGAGTACAGTCTGTATAGAATTTATGTTGAGGGTTCTGCAAGGGCTTAAGAGTGAATGCAGTGAAGGGAGCATTGCCTTTGGTAGCAGTCTTTGCTGACAGTTAGGGGAGATAAGAGCAATTCAATTAAAATGAAACTAAAAATGAAAGTCAATTATCTATTCTATTTTTATAGTATTTATTCACAATATTTATTTAACTAACTGTTTGAGCTACCTCTCTTATAAAACTGCATATACCTTAAAGTCTATATTTCTATTTTCTTTCAATGCATTGTGAGTTTGTGACTTTAAGTTATCTCAAATATTATTTCAAATATTATTATTTGGCTTAAGCTTTGCCCAGCCTATTTGGTTGGCTTCGAGGACTGCGTCGTCTGATCCATTTGTTTCTAAAGAGCCTTGCATTAGGACATTCACATTATGTTGTTGACACTGAACGGGATTTTGACGTTGTAACAAGATAAGTTACTTTTGTGCCATGGCCGTAGCTCATAAAATGCTACATGGGGCTACAAGCCCCCACCATACGCGCCGTACCCGTCGTACCCCAACACCCGCCACACACAGACACAGACAAGCTTCAATTACAGACATTGTGTTCTTTCCGGAACAGAGGGTTGTTTGTTGATAGCTGCCGACTGTTGGCCATAAAAAGTTTGTCTATATTTATATAATTAACACAATGAAAAATTTCAGCAGCATTTGTTTATCTTAAAGGCAAGACGCGTGCTCCCGACTGTGATTAGAAATTGCCAACAAATAAATTAAAGGCATTACATTTGTTGTCTTTCGTGGATGGCCCAATGGACGGACGAACGGAAGGAAGTTGCTTGCCTTTGTCTCACGACCATTTTCGACGGTCGTGGACTGTGTGTGTGTGCCTTTCAGTTTAATGCTGATAGATGATGTTGATTGGAAAGACTGATGCGACGAACCAATAATCAAGTCAGAACCGTGCTTAAGCCCTTCAAGGCAGAGACAGCGCGTGCCGCAGCTCAGTAAACGGCGCTGGAGATTGCGCAAAATGGAAAGCAAAGAAATACGGAAATGTTTGGGTTGAAGAAAAAACGGCAGAATAAATGCGAAGAGTTGCAGAGCCACAGTTTGCGACCTTTTAACAGTGACGCACATTCGCACAAAAACTTCAAAGTTGGGCGAGTCTTAAAAGTGGAATACGAGCGGCAACAGTCGCGCTCAGTTTGGGGGCCCGCCGCAAGCCACGGAGTGTAGAGAGTAGAGCGTAGAGTGTAGAGTGTAGAGAGTAGAGTGTACAGAGTGTGTTCCATGCCATATTTCGTTTTGCTCTCTCAGTTGCTTTTTTATTGAAACTCAGCTCAAGTTCCATTGGTTTGCTTAAAACGTTTGGCTTGAGTGTGAGCAGACAGTTGACTGAAGCTGAAAAGAGAGGTTTCATGTAAAATAATGACTTTACCTTATATGCAATGTTTAATTGTTGATATACTGCTTAATATATCCAAAGAACGATATTTTACGATATACAATATGCAGTATTTTATATACGATATACGATTTACGATGTATTACGATTTACAAAATAAAATATTCGACATACGGCAATATACTACGATATACAATATACGATATACAATATCTGTTATACGACATATTACGTTATATAATATACAGTATTCGATATTAGGTGTACGATATACTTCATTATACGGTATACGATATACGGAATACTACGATATATAAAATATATTATTCTATAAACGATGTACGATATACTACAATTCGTATATTCGAATTCAATTCAAATATCGTATATCTTAGCATATTAAATATGCTAAGCTATACGATATTCTATGTACGATATACAACATACGATATACGATATGCTATGATATATGACATTAAATATGCTACGAAATTCTATATATTCGATATACGATACACGATATACGATATAAAATCAACGACTTACTATTCACGATATTACATCTCACTATTTAATTGATTTCTCTACTATAACTAAGTATACAACTTGAAGCTCTATGCAAGCTCTAAAGAGTATTTGTTATTCGAGTCTTCCACTTCGACTTCCACTGTGTTGGCTTTTTTTCGTTTTCCTGTCTCTATGTCGTTTCGGTTTCTTTTTTTTTTTTTTGTCCTGTTATTCATAGCTTATAAAACAATTCCCCTGGCTATTGCGCTCTAATGTTGGTCGAGCATTTTGTCCGCCTCCCACACTCGTGCCATGCTGGAGCATCTACAAAGCAGAGAGCAGAGAGAGAAAAAAAAAATAAGAAGAAAAAAACAGAATCGGCCGTATGACTACTTAAGGTAAATAGATGGCACTAGCCCGGCCTGAACCTGAACCCTGAAGAAACCTAGCCACATGCACACGATAACCTACGCCTGCCACGCGCCCGTTCCAGCTCCTGATGATGATGTTGCTTATGTTGTAAACATTTTAAGCAAATTGTTTAGGTAAATAGATAAGACGTGACCTTTTTTCACGGGCACAAATGCATTGTCAGAGGCCACAGTGGGCAGCCGCTGGAATTGTCTTTTGCCGTGACAGAGAGCGAGAGAGACACAGAGAGAGAGAGAGAGAGAGAGAGAGAGAGAGAGAGAGAGAGAGAGAGAGAGAGAGAGAGAGAGAGAGAGAGCGCTGTGGGCGTTAGGGGAGGTGGCTGGGCTGGGCTTATGTCTGGCTAATGTATTACTTACCATTATTATGCTTTCTGCTTTTTTCTATACATATCTTTTATGTATTATTGTCAATTATAAAATAGCGGCACAATGCATGTTGGCTGCTGCGGCTTCAGTTGCGACTCCTGCTTCTGTCTTTGCTTCGACTATGTATTGTCATTGTCCTGGATGGGATGGCTTTTGTGTGTGCGGCACAATAGTCCTGGCTCTAGTGCTGCTTCTATTTTACCCTCATTGTCGTCTTTAAGTTGAAAAATATGCAAATAAATAAACATAAAGTAGGTAAAATTGTCTGGCCAACAACCCGAGTGCCGAGACCCTGAGTGGCCTCGTCCTGTTTACTTTGCCATGGATCGCTGAATTGGCCAGAGTTAACTCAGCCCCTGCCTGCCAAGTAGACCCGAGAGGCTTGCACTTAAAGTGTTAATGGTGGGGCTGGTTTCCCATATTCGACTATGACCCTGGGGTGACATGCACAAGACGTGAAGGGGTCGACGGGGGTCAACTGATATCCATATCATCTTACATCTGCTAAAAGCCAAACTTTCTTCGACACTGACATGATAGTTAATGTTTATCATTGATGTGGTTATGAAATTTACATACACATTTCTAAGATGCGGGAATGTAATCTAAGTATTTTTGGCAAAGCTTGAACTTTAAACTTCAAAATATAAAATTTGAAATGTGAGAAATGCGAGAGAAACATTTTTGTAAAAGACATTGAAATCAAAATAATAATAATAATAAATAAATATTTAAAAATTCATTGCATCGATTTTGAGTGAATATAAGAGTTAAAAATAAAATATATAGTTTATATTTATATTTAAATATTTTATTACCTTGCTCAGGTAATTTCCTAGTCGAGCACTTCACTTTATTTTTATTATTTAACTGATTTTATTGTATTTTTAATTCAATCATGTTCACGCATTAAGCGATTAGATTAAAAATAAATTCATTCATAAAAAAAATTATTATCAACAACTTGTTTTCCTATTGCGTATTAAGAAACTTTATCTAGCCGTGACTGTCATATCTTTTATTTCCTTAACTCAGCCATGAACTCAGCACAATTGGCATTAGTCAGTTAGCGACGCGTCGCGTGGCAGTTGCAAAATGTATTTATGTTAATTGAAAACTTGGATAAGTTCCAATGTGGCTTATCAAATGGTCGCTGATTATTGCGTCTTCAATTTGATAGACTGCAAATATCTTAATAATAGAAAGTCTGATATGACATAATCTAAAGCACGTTGAACTAAGATAAACTAATGCACTCCATGTACCGAATTACCTTTAGATACATATTGGGAAATACCAATATTTAGAGTAGAGCACGTAATCATAAAAAAAAGAAACAAGTTTGATTTTAAAAGTTGTCAAGGTAGTAATATAAAAAAAAAAAAATGTATTTTTCATTTATGATTCTTTTATTTTCAAACTAAAAACTTGAATTTTTAATAACGGATACCCTGAATCCTGCAAAAAACTAATACTCTTCTTCTTTACGCGCTTTGCTAACCGCGCAGTTGCTGCCGTGGCTTGGGGGTGGGTTGGTCTAGTTTTTGTGCTGATCAAGAATATATACTTTGTCTCCTTCTGTCTGTTATATCTAACTCAAAAACCATTATACCCTGAATTCCCATTATCAATGGGTTCTGGGTGTACAAATATTTAAATCTTTTATCTATGACCATTCCTTCAGGTTGATTATATTATTTTGCTCATTATATTTTTGTTAGCTCCTTATCAATATTTAAATTCATTATCTATCAATTATTGCTGATTATGAAATAATAAAAAAAAATATATATATTTATTATCTATTTAATATTGTATTGACATAACGATAACTATTAAATAATATAATAAAATTTAATAAAAAATTATGAAAATTGTTTTAATATTTCCTGGCAATAGATTATCAAATCTAGAAAACAGTACAATAAAATTGTATATATATACATATTTTTCAATTTATTTAAAGATATTTTTTTTTTTCATTTATTAATTAACATAAAGTTAACTTTAAAATAAATCAACAAAATATAAAAAATTTTTAAAATTATATAACGAAAAGATGTGAATAAAATAATTAAAACTATGACTCCTGAACGTCCATCAGCGACTCAAATAGTTTTCTGGCCAAGTTTCGGACAACCTTGCCATTACTGTTCATGGGCAAACTATCGACAAACTGAACGCCAGCGTTCAGCTGCTTGTATTCGACAACAACGCGTTTAGCCACATGTTCGATGATCTTCTCTTTGGAGATTTCAGCGCCAGGTTTCTTGATCACCAGTGCACCAGCTGCATCGGTATAGTTTGTATTTCTCACACCGACAACGCAAACATTCTCAATCTCTGGCAGCTCGGTAATAATTTGCTCTATTTCGTTGGGCCAAAAGTCCTTGGATTTGTATTTGAGTACATCCTTCTTGCGATCGACCAAATAAAGATTGTTGTCATTGTCAAAGTAGCCAAGATCGCCCAGGTTAAGCCAGCCGTCCCTGAAGGTGGAGGCCGTATCCTCTGGATTGGCCACATAGCCCTGCCATTGGACGCCAATGTCAATAAGTATTTCGCCGATCTTGTTGTGTCCCAGCGCATTACCCTCCTCGTCTATGATCTTCACCCGAACGCCTGGTGTCAACTTACCCACAGAGCTTTGTAGGCTCTGATCAGAATTAAAGGCAATTGTTCCCGTCTCTGTGGCTCCATAGGCGAACACAAAGTTGGCCTTTTTCATGAGCTCCTGCCCCTTCTGCATGATCTTCGATGACAGCCAGCCACCGACAACAATACTCAGGCGAATAGTTGACAAAGTCTGCTCGTTGGCCAATGGACTTGTGAAGACCTCAAAGCCCTGCCAGGGTGCCATCACAATGAAAGTAACCTTGTACTTTTCGATCATTCTGACGAATTGGTCGCCATTGAATGGCTCATCGAATATGACTTGACTGCTGCCATAGAAGAGGCACAACGTCAATAGGATGAGTCCCGTCATCCAGTCGAGTGTGGCGCTAGTTAAGGCCACATCTGTGCTGTTTACAATTCTAAAAAGAACTTACTACAAATTAATAGGTCGTCGATAATATTTGCATACGATTTGTAAACTTACGGATCTGCCTTGTTTAGATGCCTATGAGAGATGGCTACCGACTTGGGTTTTCCCGAAGTGCCTGATGAGCAGAGAATTGCAGCTATTTGATCACCGTCAGTGGCCAAGGGAAGAGGTCTAAGGACATGAAGGATATGAGGTTGATTAGATAACCTTCCTTGAGGACTTGCCCCTATTGTCTAACTCACTGGTAAAAACGCTCCATTGGATGAGGCGTCAGCAGATCCTCAATGTATGGCACGCCCTCAACGCGTCCTGTTAGAGTAACATATTTGGGATTCCAGGCCTTGGTTACTTCCTTCATGATCTCGTAGTCTGCGCCATCACAGAACATAATCTTGGGCTTTGTTGTCTCATATAACTCTTGAATGACCTGTGGCTCCTTCATGTAGGTGTAGGCCACAGCATGGAACGGAGTCGTGTTAAAGAAGCAGCCCACAACGAGGGAGCTAGTGAACGTGCTGGCCTTGCCAATGATGCCGATGACATCCTTATGGGTAAGTCCCTCACTCTTCAGGTACAAAGCCAGGCGTGTGGCCCAGATATGCATTTCTCCAAAGGTGACCACGCGCTCATCCATACTCGAAATCTATTGAGGAACAGTTGCATCAGCTACATTTCTTTACGATTTGTTCTCATTTAGACTCACTTGTACGACATTTTTTGGATAATTCCTCACGGAATGGTATACTCTTTCGCCCACCGAGCAGTCCTTATCGAACAGCTTACGCCGTGGCAATCCACTCCACACTTTCGTCTTCTCATCGAAATATGTTGGAAATAATGCTTTACCTGCCATATTGTCTGTGCAAAACTTATTGAACTACTGTCCGGTTGCTTGGTAGAACCCAAGGGTTTATATAGCATATTGAGCTGATGTACTCAAAGAATAATCTCATGATGATACTGATTATTTATCGTTTGACATATGATATGAATGGCTTATTGGTGCAAAGTTTCAATTAGAATATGCGTCGAAGCTTATTGTGATATTGAGTGGCCCATATATGTTGGGTCGCACTCTTTCAATTGTTCGCGGCTTATCTTTAATTTCTCTATTCATTTCCTTAACAACCAGTTCATTATTTTCTGTCTATACGTATTATTCAATAGTCTCTATAGATAATACTTACATACCTTTACAGTGGATATACTATAACAAACAGACGATAGTAAAATACTATCTAAAGAGACTCTAGAATAGAATACTACAAAATGACAATAGCTTGTGATTTTTGTTTTTATTGTGTATTATAGTCAATCGCGTCATTAGATAGTATTTACATACTCTTAAAGTGGGGCTTACTATGCTAGATATGGGTTGTGTAACAGAAACAGATAGTAGAGTTTATTAGTGATTTGAATTAAAATTAAATAATATTAAATAAGTTAATGTAGGATAATGTAATGTAGGCTTTAACTAAAAAAAAGAAATTCAATAGATTTTTAGTTTTATAAATTTAATTTTATAAATTTATAATTATTATCTAACCTCTTATATAGCGCAAATTCCAAATATCTTTTAAGGGTATTTTCTATTCTACAAAAATGAATATAATTTATTATACAATGAAAATAAAAAAATGCATATCGATAATCTACTCTGTTTAGCGTTACTATTTAACATGCCACAGCCAAGTGATTGTCGATAAAAAAAAATATATTGAAAAAATATTAATAAAGACCTGGTTCGATCAGTCTATTTGACAGTACGCATACTTTCAGTTGTTCAAGTCGCTTCGGTTCAAAAAGTGAAAAGGGATAAATATGCAAAAAATATGAACACAAAACAAACAATTACCATCATCCGGGCAACAAGGACAACAGCTTTTCGTGCTACTCCTACATCGCCTACTTCGTTCGTCTGCTTCAGACCCAGAACAACTTCACGCTCGACTGGTGGCTTCATCCTCATCTTTTGCAGCTGCCAAAACAGTCAAGTGTTTCGTTTGCCGGTTAATGCCAACCCCCCAAAGGCCGGGCATCTAATCGAATTTGATGGCTTCACACTGATAGGAGCAGCTGCTGCTTCTGCTCCTCCTGCTACTCCTGATACTCCTGCTGCTGCTGCTGCACCTTTTTTACCTCAGCCCACGAAACCGGCCACGATTTTTATTGCCTTTTATATTATTATATTAGCCGTGTTGCATACGCTTTAAATATTGCCTGTCCCTTCGTCGATCTTTTGTTCGAGCTCTGCTTATTTGCAGCAGATTTCAGCGCCGATTTTTATGTGTTCGACGTTTGTTTATTATGTTTTACTTTTTCGCGCCTCTTTTTAACCCCTTGCTTTATGTGACGTTCGCTGCTGCTGATGCTGCTGCTGCGTGTGTCGACCGGAAATGCCTCATTTTTAGAAGTGTTTTGCATTTTGTTGCCGCTCAACTCTTTTTTCGCTCGCTTTTTTTTCGCTCTCTTTCTCTCTTGTGTTTTCAACAATTGTAAACGCGCTTTTCGCTTTTCCATGTATATGTATGTTTGGTTGTTGTTGTTTTTGGTGTTTGGGCTTTTGGTTTCTATTTTGCTTTGCTTTCGGTTATTTGTGAGATATATGCAAATGTGTTGGCAGTTATTTGTGTTGAGGATTTGTTTTAGCTTCGTTCATGTTATGCATATGTATTTGTGTTTTAGTTTAGTTTTGTCAGCCTGACATGGCATATGGATATGGATGTGGATGTGGATGTGGATATGGATATGGGTTTGGGGTTCGTTATTATTTTTAGGGCTAGCTTTTCTTTGATTTATGCTGCCAAATATTTTCACTGCAAATTCTGTGACGTTTACGTACAAATTCGTTTTTCTTTTATCTTTTTAAATATTTGAAAAGAAAATATTTTTATATTTATTTTATTTGATTTTTTTTCCTATAAAATTTAAAGGTATCAAATGGTTCCCATTGACGTATTAATTTAATCAATGAAATACTTTTAATTGTATTAGCCTGATACCGCCACGCGAAATAGTTTTCTCTGATAGTTCTCAGTGGCTTATCATGTGTATTTAACGTTGTTTGGATTAGTACAGTGATTGCATTATTCGGGAAATAACGTTAGCGACGCGTCGCAGACATTCTGAGTTATATATACTACAAACTTTGAGTTTTTTAATTAAATCACGTTGGCAATATGGAAATTTTATTGTGCAAAAATGAAATTCATGATTGAAGACTTATATAAAATTAAATTAAAAAGAACCAAAGAGTTTTCCAATTGAGACAAATATTTGTGAATAATCAATCTATTATTGACATTTATCATTGAGTGTGAATGAAAATAAATAATCATTTTTTAATATAATTAATTAAAAAAAAAAAAAAAATATATATATATATATATATATAATAATAAATAATAATATAAATATTAAATATAAAATATTAAATTTATTAATATATATTAATCTATTTTATATAAATTAAAAATGAGTAATTCATATAAATATTTATTTATTAATATAAATTATATACTTTTATAAATATAAAATTTTATCCAAACATTAATTTATTAATATATATACATTTTTTTTATATAAATATATATTAATATTTTTTTTAAACATAAATAAAAAATATTTCATATTAATTTTAATTATATAAATAGTAATGTATTAATATATTTTTTTTTTATTATTAATATATATTCTATAAATTAATAGTAGATAATTTACTAGAATTTTTTTTACTATTTCAATTAATTCAACTCATTTTTGATGACACTCAAATGGCTGCTGCTATCAGTAGACACGGAACTGTGTTTGGCAAAAATCGTTTAATCTAATCAGCAATACTTCCGGGTGCTCCACTTCAAACATTGTGATGAGTTAGCGAAGCATCTAGAATTTCAGCTGTGACAAACTATTTAATAGACCCATAACCTTAGCTAGCCATTATTACGCTTTACTTTATCTTAAAGTCGGTTCCACTTCTTTTCGCTTTAGAATGTAATAAAAAATTGATATCAATTCAATAAATTTGTTAAAATATCATTTGCTTTAAGGCGAAACAAATGAAAATCACAGTGCGAACTTATTGAAGTTTCGCTTTTTTTTCTTAAGCAGCAGCTCGAACGTTGGCATCATAAATAAAAGAAATGAAATCATTTTAAGCAATTTGTCTACAGTTTTGTGTCACACTTTCTGCGTCATTTCTCACATGCCATAAAAATGCTACACACACACACACACACACGCACACCCGCCGCTCTCATAGTTCGACTGAGGACACATACCACAAGGCAAGCTCCAGATCCAGAGCTGCATCCACCTTTAATACGGCACCAAGTTGCCCGCCCAGCAAAGGTGTCACGCTGATAAATGGCGTTGCCTTACTTACGCCAACTTCTCTATCGGCATGGCTACCATAACCTGGTTCGCCTCACTCGCCCCACTTTATGATTTTTTCCCACTGCCCTTTTGCCATTTTACGTTTATTTTTTACGAAAAACTTTTTTCGTGTGCCAATTTCAAGAAAGATTTCCTTTAAGTGTAATAAAATGCAGTGTCGCTGTCATAAATCTATTCCGCTCGATTGTCGACTGCGGCGGCATTGCCACAAAATTGAAATGCATTGACATTGAATAATGAATTCTAAAGGAGTACAAAACGGATTCAGACAGCCCCAAAATATCGCACAGCTTGTCAGTACTATTGGCATTAGCATTTGATTATAAGCAACAAATTGTGTGACACCGCTAATGCGGAAATTAAATATTTACAAAAAAATAAAAAGCCCCTAAACGAAAATGAGAAAAAAACACAACAACAACAATGGAACGCTTCGAAACAATTTTAAAACATTTTTGTTGACAGCGTACCCGAAGCTGGCACGAACCACACACAAATTGTGTCCCGGTTTTACATATGAGCATATGAAGATGTTTTCGATAACATTTTCGCCAAGCAAGCGTTTAAAAATTGTGGATTTTTCTAATAATGAAGAACATCAACATTAATCACAGAGAAATTGTGGAACATCTGCTGTCCACTTTGTGATTAATTGAAAATTCAAGAGATTTTTAAAAGATTTAATTTATATCATTTCCGAAAATAATTTAACTACATATTTATAAGATGAAATTAATTATAAGAAATAATTATTTAAAAATATTTTATCATGACGAAATCGTCGCGAAAATAAGCTGTAGAATGTCTTCCTGTCACTCTAAAACTATCTAAAAACTTAAAAGACTTAAACAAAATTTAAAAATTAATTTAAAAATACACAAGATGAAATGAATTATAGGAAAAATCATACTTCATCATGGCGAAAACCTTTTCAGAAGGAAAAGGTATATATAATAAACTATATATAATTTATATTTATATATACTATATATAATAAACTAAAAATTCGTAAGATATTCATATTTAATTCCTAGAAAATATCTGGAAAATAAACTGTGGAATATCTGCTTTCCACTATAGTATATTCCCTTATTCAAATTTTCCGAAAACTCCTTCAAATCACTTTTTATCATGGCGAAATTATGTCGTTAATAAATTGTGGAACATCTGCTCGCCACTCTGTCCATATAGTTTTGGCGTAACTGCGAGCTGGCTTAAAAATTCTAATAACACAAATATTTGCAGATGAAAGAGGTACTAAAAGGCATTTGGCCGCACACTCCACTTGACAAATGTGGAGTGAGCGCCGAGATGAACATGAACACTAAAGGACTAGGGGACTAGGGAAGTAGGGAAGTAGGGAATCAGGGACAACCTCAGACAACCTCCATCGACCCCTTGCCCAAGCTAACGCTCTGGATGGCAGTCACTGTCACTCCATCATTTTGGCTCCGGCGTTGGCATACTTTTTGACAACACCAGGACAACAACAAGCCACAGACAAACTAACAAAAACGACTCACACACACACACACACACACTCATACATTTGTACTCATGCATAGAGAGAAAAAATTTGTAATTTTCGTAGCATGTTTGCTGCGTTTTGCACTTTTACTGCACATTTTTCATTTGCTGCGCAAAACTTTTTGACATGTTGCAGAGCAAATTGAATAAGTCCGCAAAAAAAAAAGGAAGAGAAAGAGAAATGAAAAAACATTGCAAAACAATAGAACAAATGTTGCCCGCATGTTGCCTGTGCGTGCATGTATGCATGTGTATGTGTGTGGTTGTTGACGTGCGTGTGAGTGACCCTTAGTAGGAATAATCAAATTTGCATTGTTAGCCTGGCCCAGGCTACTGTTAATCGCTTTCTGATGAACTTTTCAGTCTCGCCCATATGCCAAATCATCTCTTCGATGCCCCAACTCCAAAGAGATATGAGTGGAGCAGAGCTAAAAAGCTTCTGGCCAACAGCCAGAACAATATAGAGCCCACAAGTAAGTAGGCTTATGGTCTCCAATGTGTCTCAAGTATAAATGCTCAGCAAGTTGGCCAGAAGCTGCCCGCATGTGTGCCATACAAATTGCACGATTGCTGCTAACAAAAGTAACTGGCAAAAGCTTGTTGGAAATCTAAGTTTGATTTAACTAAACATGAAGCTTCTATTTGGAATTAATTGAATTACTTGTTCTAGAGGCCGATATCTATAATGAGAATTATTTCAATGTGTGTAGAGTGAATAAATATATTTGTAGGATTGATGTTGGTTCTATAGTTAGATATGTAATGTAAACACCGTTCATAGTTTCAAGTTTGTAATGCGTATACATTATATTAAAATTAATTTTAAGTACTCGTTGTTAATGTCAGATTCCATTAAGAAGAGGTGCTCTTCCCTTACATTGTCATGCTATGCTATTAAGAGTATTGTGCGCTGTTAATAGCATAGCAGTATTATGCGCTGTTAATAGCATAAATCCCATTACAGTTCTCTTATTGGTTCGCAATGGAAGGCCAATGTCTTGGCATAGTTTTGGATAATATTATGCCATATAATCCATCTATAGTTGAGCTGCTGAAATGATGAAATGTTTACAGTATCAACATTTTGAGGTTTCTCATATGCCGAATGAAATTGAATTTGGAAGCTCGCACGTTCGATTCATGGTCAAAAAGTGCAGGGAATAAAGGCACGAGGTAAGTGCTTTTCATTCAGCAAAGCAATACATATCACACACGCACACCCACATACACATACACACGCACACACACACACTTATAAATTGGATAGGAGACCAATGTGCAATTTCAGTTTTGGAACTGGCCGCCGCCGTTCACTTTGTCTTGGCGCTTCGACACGATTTTTCTTCATTTTCTGAAATCAATCAAATGCAGGCTGCCTGGCCTGGCTCTGCTTGGTTTGGCTGTTATATGTGTGTGTATGTATGTATGTATTTGCTGTTGACCAGTTACAGCCAAGTCCAGTGTCCACGTACAGGCGCCTGGCCTGTCAACACAGACGCCCAAACCAAAGAAACGCCCTGGCCATCCTGACTGGATGGCTGACTGGCTGACTGGCTGGGCGTTTGTTGGACATTCATCAAGCCATTTCATCTATTGACTGATTGATAATATTTTTGATAAATGATTGGCGGCGACGTTTTCGTCCTGTGCCAGTGCCACACTGCCTTGTCTGCCTTCCGGCCGGGTTATTTACGGCGTGCAAAAGAGCCAAGCAAAGGATTTATAGGTGCGCTGCCGTATACTGAGCTGAGCTGCTGCAATATGCAAATTGATGGATCCTCGATAGGTCATGTCCATATGCCCGATATATGTATGTGCGTGTGTGTGTGTGGAAGGAGGGGCCACTGCTAAGCTTAAGGCTTAAGCTTGTTAGTTGATTGAGCTGTCCGTTGCGCATTTCATTGATAGGGCAATCTGGGCACTATTTTCAGCACTTGCGACTCATCATTTTTCATGAGTTGGCATTGTAGGGGGGGTGGGTGCTGGAAGCCATGTAGCAGGCATGTGCATAACGAGTTGAACTAATAAAAATTAATTGAAACATCAACATTAACACCGCACTCCAAGCGATTAGAATCAGTTCCAGGCAGGCGCACACATTAAGGTGTTGTATTGTTGCCGGCACGCGCCAATGTTTACACGGCTCATGGCACAAGCGACAGGCCAAGCCAAGCCGGGCCGGGCCGGCACGAGGTGGGTGCCAGGCATATGCGAACCAAGAATCACAACAATCGGCCAAGGTAGTAGTTGCCCAGCAGACAAGCAACACCACAACATCGGGTAACAGCCAACACCAACCAGCCACAGCAATAGCAACAGCAACAGCAACAGTAAAAGCAACAGCAACAACTTAGGGACACGGCCACATAAAACGCCCACATTGGGACGCGCAGATTCGGACGGACGCGCTTATACAATAAGCCACACATTGCAGAGACAACAACGGTCGACGGCCAGCAGACGGGGCAAGACTGACTACAACGTACGTGGCCAACGGACGGACGGATATTGCAGGTTCGCGCTAAAAGGTAGCTAAAACCTTTCGTGCAGAACTTGACGGCGTTGGCTGCTGCTTCACATTTAAGTACCATGGGGCATGATAACTTTGTGAAGAGCGCAGCTGAACGCGTCACTAAAGGTGAACACAGGTGAGATACACTAAATACAATTATAATTTACAGCAGTGATAAACAATTTAAAGTACTTGTAAATTAAATAATATTTAATTTCAAATATAAGAGTCATATGTAATCTGCATAAATATTTTTTATGTAATTGTTGAACATGAATTAAAACATTTAAACAAGTGGAAAATATGTTAATTTAATTATAAGTATATTTTTTAAATAAATAAATATTATAATGAATACCAAAAATTTATTTAATATAATTTTGCCAATATTTGCAAGCTCTGCAAAATAAATACAAATATAAATATTTTAAATAAATTATAAATAAATTAAACAAAAAAAAAAAAAAAAAAGAATTATAAAATGAATGCAATTATTCAATATAATTTTATCAAAGTCTGGAAAAATAATTGAATAATAAAATAAATCACAAAAATATATTTTAAATATTTTTTTTGGCCAGTATTTACAAAATAAATACTAAATAATAATACAAGAACAAATATAAACATATTTAATAAATATAAAATAAATTTAAAAAAAATGTATAATAAAATTAATAATAAATATTTATTTAACAAATTAAATACAGAAATTTAAATAATATATTTTTAAAAAATTATTTGTAATCTATTTAAAATAACTAAATAAAGAAAAATAAGGAATAAAAAACTACTTTTTTTTTAATGTAGAAAAATCAATTACAGAAATTTATTTAAAATATTTTTAAAATTATTAACAATCTTTTTAAATTACAAAATAAATAAATAATATATAAATAAATAAAATAAAAAATTAAATAAAATTCTTTTAACTTATTAATTTATTTAATATATATTTTTTACACATTCAGTAATATTTGTAAACAAAATATATATCTTTCATATTATTTTTTTAAATATGAGCAGCTTGAAATACATGCAATCATAAGATTTGGTAGATGTTCACTTTCGAAAGGGCATTGGAGCGTCGTCAAAGCGAATTTGATTTCCCTTTGATGTTGTGATTCTTGTTGCTGTGGCGCTTCCACCTGAACTGAGTTAAGCGCCGCGTGACTTATTTGATTGTTAAACAACATAATCTGTTGTTGCCTGCGAGTGTGCCGGTGTGCCCGCTGTCGTTGCCAATTGATTTTGGTCAAGTGTGGCAAATAAGTGGGTAAACACGAGCAGGCCAGGTGCCCACCCATGCGGGTGTGTGAGTGAGCAGGTGGCAAGCGCTAGTCGCAGAGCTACTACAGAGACATTGCAAAAGGCATTGCAGATGCAGACGGACGGAATGGTAAGCGGTAAACGATGAGCGGCAAACGGCCAACACCCGTAAGCCAAAAGCAATTCAAGCAATTTGCAATAAGGCGACTGCCGACTTCAATTGCCAACTGGTTGCCTGCCTTTGACAGGCGATTCTTTAAAACAATAAACAAAAAAAAAATAAAAAAAAGTTTGCAGCTTTCTTTGTCTTTGCCTTTGGCCCTGTCTCTGTTCAAGGTGTCTGTCCCGCTCTCGCCCACGTGTAATGAAAGTGCAGCGTAGCGGAAAATCGCACCAAAGACACAGTGCAAAAAAAGTTTGCGCCATGTATATGTATGTGTATATGTAAGTGGAAATTGAAAAGTAACGGACTGAAGTGGAAAACGGCTCTCACTAAAAAGAAAGAGAGAGAGAGAAAAAAAGAATTTGCGAGTAAAATGAAAGAATATTGCGAAAAAGGTATGAAAATTTCGTTCAAAATTCATGCATGAATACAGCGACCGAAGTCAGCAAGCGTTTCAGACGGAAGCGGATTGCCGACTCACTGGGAGCAAGCTCTCACTCTGTATATATATATGTGTGTGAGTGTGTGTATGAGTGTGATTTGGGTGAGTTTTGGGGTTTGGCTTTGGGGCAAAAGTAGCGGCTGCTCTGTAAGTGGGTTTGGGGTCTGCTGTCGTGCGCACTTTCTGGCAGTCAATATTGCCGGGTGGACAAAGCCACTTTAGGTGTTATTGTGTCAATGTCTCGTAGCTAACGTAAAACCCCCTGAAGTGCCTGACCAAACTGCCAGAGTGGATTTTTTTCTCTAATACCCTGGAAGCTCAAGAAAAATAGAAAGTGTATTTAGTTTGAATATTGAACAATGGAAATTGATCAGCATTGAGGTAGACAAACTAAATTGAATTTTGTAACTAAGCTAATCACATATAAAATATATATAAAGTACTTTAATTTGTTTTGTTTGTCAAGGGAGTTTATAAAATAAGTTTAATTAAAAATGTTGTCAAGTAAATTTATTTTTCTAAAATTTGGCAAACTGAGAAGCCAAATATTTAATAAAGAAATAAACAATTTAATAAAGAAATTTATTATTTTAAATCATTTATATTTATTTTATGTATTTTGTATATGAATAAATGAGTTCCTTAATTTGTGTTTAAGAAACCTAAATGAGATATTATATGAGCTATTTAATTTAAGTCTCATGTAATATCCTGTAATGTAATGCATGTAATGAAAATAAAATTATTAACAAACTAAATAAATAAACTATTACTATTAATCTATATACAATTTTCCAATTTAATTTATTAATTTGATGCAATGTAACTTAAAAAATATTATTATTATTTTATTTAAAATATTTCTAATTTAATTTTCAATGAAATGTAATTGAAAATTAAATTAAAAAAATATATATTTTTATAAGTTTTTATTAATTATTTCATTAAATGTATTTAATGTAATTGAAATTTTAAAAAATATATACATTTCTATATATACATTTTTCTTATTATTTTTATTTTTTTATTTAAAAATTTCATTTTCAGTTTATGCAATGAAAATTATTAAAAAATTTATAAAATTATTATGATTATTTTATTAAAATTTTTCCCATATATGTTTCAATGCATTTAATAGAAAATTAAAATAATATATCAATAAATTATTATTATTAATTTATTTAAGTCTTTCCAATAAATTATTAAATGCATTTGATTACTCGTCAAATTTGCTTCATATAAAAATTTTAAATTTACAAGTAGCAAATATTTCTATATTAGTTTCTCTCATTAAACTTTGGAAATGTAAAAACTAACAAAGATTGATTTAACTTCGTAGATGCAAATGACAGAAGTTGATTTCAAAGGTAAGAAGTTGCATCAGTCATATTTTGGCTATTGATTTTTCGGATATTTAATTTACTTCAAAAATGGTAAAAGGTAATTTTGAATTTCGTTTCGTTGAAGTTTCTATGTAAATGACAGAAAAATATGATTGACATACAGGATATCTGGCAAACTGTTATCTCTTGGCCAAAAGTTGAATATTTGCTTTCTTTTTAGCGCTATTGCTGCTGCAACAGTTCCAAACAGAAATTGGTAGTTCATATTTTACAGCAATTTCCATTTGGCCATATTGCCAGGCTTCAGTTCACTTAGCTTCGACAGTTCCACCCCCCGTCCAATACACTCTGAGCTTCATCCTGCCCTCCACCTCCACCTCCCCCAACCCCAACTGCTTTGCTTTCTACACTTTCTTTGCTGCGTTTCTGCATGCAATTGAAATGCATTTTTATTTGCACACTCTGACCCTGATGCCTGACTTTAGTTTTTGGCTACGATGCTCGCATATGCTTTGAGTGTATTTCTTTTTTTTCTCTTTCTTTAATTTGCCGATGCAGCTGAACAACAAACAAATCAAAGTTAATTTCAATAATCAGAACTTTTGTCGCATGTCATACCCCAACCACGACGCTCAATTTGCGCTGCTTCCTGCAAGTCATAAAAATGGGAAAAACTGGAACAGAGCCCGAGTAACGCTTGTTAATGCTTCACGCAGGGCGCTGCAGCTGTATGCTCTTGGCTAGCTGGAAATAAAGAGTGCGCTACAGTCAAGTACAGTACAGTAAAGCAAATGAGTAATAGAGAAGAGTATAATTTGTATACTGCTGTGTTTGCTTTCAGCCAATAGCCAATATGCTTCACTTTGTGTCGTTGAGTGACCACAGAGCTGTGGCCACATGCCACATTATGGCCAAGATGCAGTTTGTGCCACACTCTGGCCCCCAGCTTGCGACTTCCTCTAAGCAAATTAAGGCACAGCACCATGTCCAGTGTCTACCCCCCCTCCGCACAGGCAATTGCCTTAAACTATAATCAAGCGCCCAACTAACTGGCTAAAAATAAAAGTGGCCAGTCAAGTCACAGGCAAAGGCAAAGGCAAAGGCAAGGCAAAAGCATTGGGCATAGAGTCAGAGAGCTAGTAACTAGTTGTGCAAAGTAAATCAGTTGCAGGCTGCATTGGCGCAGCGAACCGGATGCTGGTAATAATATTTAGATTTTTAGCCCTTGATGCAAAACTTTATGCTTGTTTAGATAACATTATCGCGTTGGCCGTGGCCCCGTGGTTGGCCAGCTGCGAGACGAGTGGTAAAAAAGTTTTGCTAGCACGCATAAACTTGGCTAATTTACGATTGCACTGTGGGCATTGGACGGGCCTTATAATTAGGGAAATTAATTTGTGTGCTTTAAGGAGGCAACAATAAAAGCAACAATAATAACAACGTTGGCCAACTGCAGCTGTACAAAGTTTTTAATTTTCATGATGCAGATAATGCCCATTAAAATACGAAGCTAACGGTGACCAACACCTGCGGCAGATCCTGGCCGGCTACAGTTCCTGAGTTGCGGCTCAGTTCAGCCGTGAACTAAGTGCATTAAAACTGGCAAAAGGAAAATGCACAACGACGGCGTCGGCAATGGGCAAAAAAAAAAAAAAAAAAATTATGATTATTATTTTTTATTATGCAACTGAAAGAAAAGTCGTCCTTTGGGCCAGTCGTTCTGTGTCCTGCTCTCGTCTTGCGTCTCTCGTCCAGCTGTTGTTGGCCACGGCACAGGATGCGCCGGCCTTTTGAACTTGCCGGAGTCAATGCACGTTGTAAAAGCGGCGCAGAGTTGTTTCTGCCGACATTGCCGCCGGCGGTAGCCATTATGCATTATTATTATCCTGGCACGCCCCTCGCCCCTCGCCTCCGCGTCCCAATGCCGACACAATGCTCGCAATGCGCTGCGCATTTATATATTTTTTCCTTGTCGGCGCTCATGCTGAAAATTATTACTCGAAATCAATTTCGTACAATTGAAGCACTTAATTTTTACCAATTCATTAATTGATTTCACTGCCGCTGCTGTTGGCAAAATTATTTTTAAAAAATAAATAAATAAATAAAAATAAAAAATAATATATTTATATAAATAAAGTAATCTCCTAATGGTATGACATGTTTACGAACTGAGCCCACTTAAATTCTCTTTAGCTATAAAATGCACTTATCTATAAAAACAAAATTATTATTATATTAAATAAATTTAAAAAAAAATAATTTTAGTGAATTATATTTTAATAAAACTTAATATAATATTATATATTTTTAACTATAATATATATTTAATTTTATATATTAATGTTAAAAAAAATAAATATATAAAAATATATATACAAATAATTAAAGTAAATACTTAATGTTATGAAATATTTATGAACTGGGCCTACTTGAATTATCTTTAATAATAAAATATATTTATTTATTTAAAATAAATAAATAAGTAATATTTTTATTATTTTGTTTTAAAAGAATATTTTTAATAAATTTACTAATATATTATATTATAATTTTCAATATATATTAAACAATATATTATTCCATTCATTCTCATATCATATATACCCCGAAACTTCTCTAGGAAGTTCACAGCTCGCAGTAGGCTGTCCGCAGTCCGCAGTCCATTGCAAGTCAGTGAGAATAAAAAAGTTTATAGTAGATGCATATATATGTATGTGTGTATTTATATATGCCTGCAATAAAACTCATTCGGTGCAGAGTTGGCATTTAAGCCACTTTTATCCCTTTTGCTGACGTGTTTTAATGAGCGTCGATCGTTGGGGACTTTTGCCAGGGGGAGGCGCCACGGTTCGCACGGTTCACCGAACGCCACTTGACCAATTTACGAATTCCTGGATAGCATTGGAGATGCCAAGCAAATAAATTAAACAACTTGCTGCCAGTCGTCGAGCAAATTGAAATAATTATTTTGCGACCACATGAAAACATAAACAACGAAATTCAGTGCAATTTTAATAAATGCACAATTTGTGTAGTTCAAATGATTTGTTTACTTTGTCTAGAGCTGATTAATAAATAAATAAATGATAAATGTGTAGAGGTAATATAAATATATAAAGGATATACATAATGGTACAATTAATGACAAAAATAATATACTCTTGTGAATATATTAAAGTAAGAAATATTAAAAAAATAAAATAAATAAAATGATGATAAATTAAGATAAATTTAAATGGAGTTAATAATTTAGTTGGAGTGAAAACTTTTATAATAAAATAGTTAAAGAGAGCTTATTATTAATTCTTTATAAATAATTACTTTTAATTATTTTTTATATATTTTTTTTAAATTTTATTTAAATTTTTTTGTAGTTAAAGAGATCTTACTAATAATTCAATTATATATAATTACTTTTAAATATTTTATTTATTTTTATTTTTATTTATTATTAATATTTTATTGTAGTTAAAAAGATCTTACTAATGATTCAATTCTAAATAATTATTTTTAAATATTTATTTATTTATTTTATTTTAATTTATTAGCAAACTTTTAGCTGAGCTCGGTTGCATCAGTTATTTATTATATATATATATATTTGCCTCCGAGAAGGTATTTAAATGTATTCAATGCAAACACGTTTAAGGAATTCTTTTTATTTCAATTTAATACCCTGCAGATATTTAATTAGTATATGGAGTAGCTTAGGCAAAGAAAGTGTGCATGCTAATCATAGGCACTGTATACACAAATATCTAGCAACAACTGTAAGTTAAGCAATTCACATTAGGTATATATTTGAATAGTAATGTTAATCATATGCATCATATGATTTCAGTACATAGGTAAACATTTGCAATTGCTGCAACATTAAATTTCCACTTAGTCTTAATTTGTTATTAAATTTTTGCAGCATTTGTATTGGTCCATTATTCCCACGCATACACGGTGTACATTTTTTTGTTATTCAAGGATCGCAATGCGAATGCCACAATCCGCAATTCGATTGCGACATAACCACAGCAAACAATTGCGGAATATTTATTTAAGTTTGTTAAAAATCCGCAGTGCTTGCTTTATTTTTAATTTTATTAAATATTCAATGGGGCTTGAACATTGCGCTAGCAACCGTAAGCATCCATAATATACGAAAATGCAATTGTGATAATAATAATAATAATAATTAATGAGTCTGCTTACATTAAATTTGATTATATTTATTAACATTAAATACCTGCTCATTGCAGCGCCATTGAGCTTGAAAATCAAGAAGCATTCGGCGTTAATAAATATTCATAGAAATTATTTTTGGATTTCACGTTGACATATTTACAAAGTGATTGTATGCATGTATGTATGTAATGAATGCTTCGAAAAGCGCAATTATCCACTTCCGAGTATTTATAAATAATTAATAATTAACAACAACTTTTAATTAGGTCACATATATTCACAGCTTCAAAAAGATGTTATATTATACCGACGACAACTTATCAAAGTGATTTATTCATGAGCAGGTAAAAGGTACAAAAGGAAATTTAAGCTTGAACTTTACTTTAACTTTGAGTAAACTTCATTGGTACAAATTGTAATTGTGTAAATTAAGTGAATTAAATTTATGTCTGGTATATTGACTGTTTATATGAAATGGAATGAATATCTTAATGTGAAATATTATAATAAAAAAAAAAATAACTAAAAAATTAAATAAATAATAAATTTTTATTTGCGCATATTTATTTAAAATTTTGTTTTTATTTAGTAAAAAAAAAATAAATATAAAATAAATAATAGATATTTATTTGCGCATATTTATTAAAAATTTTGTCTTTTTATTTAAATTTTTTAAAAATTTATTATTTATTATTTTTATTTAAAAATGTATTATATGATTTACAACATATTTTTTGTTTATTTATTTTATTTTTTTTTTAATCAAGTAAGCATTTGTATTATGCTATACTACAAAAATAAAAAAAACTTTATCAATGATTTATTCACTTTCTTTTTTACATATCTCTCTCATATAATTATCTCCTTAGATTACAATTATTTTCTGCTTTCTTGTTCGTTCATTTCCCTTGCATTCGCTTTACTTTCACAATATTTCTTTTCTTCTTTTAAATTGATATCAATTTTATCTACTGCTTCTATTTCGCCTTAACTGCTTTGCTTTATTTTTATTTTTATTTATTTATTATTTTTTTATTTATTTATTTTTTTTTTTATTAATTAACCAACAGCCATTTAGCGCGAAATTCTAACAGATTAGCATTCTATTATTTCAATATATATTTTTTGTTTTTATTTTTATTGACAGCCTCTGTTTCCTCAACTCTTTATACAAAAAATTGCACTTTAAATTAGCCTAATTAATGTTATTAATTTCAATATTAAATTACATTAAAAAAAAGTCATTAATTAAAGCAGACATTTATTATTTTCTTGCCGTTTAAATTTCAGTTCAATTAAGTCCGAATTATCGTCATTGTTATGATATATATATTTTTTTGCTGTATTTATTTTACGTTTGGAATTTTAATTAAATTATTTAATATTGATTTAATGCATTTGAATGAAATACTTTCATTTACTGTCATTTATCACTATTTATCATTATCCCATTGTGTGTGCATCCTTTAGAATGCAGCGAGCTCAATACAAAAGCTGCAGCTACACCATTTGCCTTGCTTTAGCTCCATGGAGCCACGCCCACTTTACACCATTATGCGCCGTTATGTGCGCTGCCCTTTCGCAAGGCTGCAATTGCTATTGTTGTTGTTGTTGTTGGGGCTGATTTTTTAATGAAACGCTGAAGTATAATTTATGAATTTTAATGAGTTGCCAAATGATGCCGAAGCGTTGATTTTCCATAATTATTAACACAACGCTGCCACCATCATCAGTAGCATCAGCCGCATCAACAGCAGCATCAGTGACAGTCGCATCATCAACAACAACAATCCTGGTCTGGTCTGGCTGACCGTCCATCCGTCCGCCTGGCCGTCTGTCCCAGCTGAATGCAAAATTAACGGGCCGAAGATACGGCTGTTACTGTGAGGAACCTCGAGGGGCGTCGTTGCCAGGCTATTTGTCTGTCTGTCTGTCTGTCAGACAAACCGATCTGCATAAAGTGCAAACTCTCGTTATACACTCACTGTAATTCCCTTGAAGAGCTGTAGCTGTGGCTAGCTTAGCTATTGCATACGATTAGTAGATTATCTAAGAACTTATAGCTTAGCAGACATTTCCTCTTATATTATCTCTCTAGCTCACACCTTAGCTAAGCCGAAAACATTGCCGCACAGCTACATCGCATACCCTACACAAGGGTATACAGTCTTCGAGGTAACAAAGTTCTGGCATTTCTTTCTGGACACTTTTATTTGTTTGTTGACAGTTGTGCTTTTAGCCTTCGCTATGCGCTGGGACCGTAAATTGTTTTTCGCTTTAATTATATTTATATATTTTCTTATTTTGTATTTTTAATTATCAGATTAAGGTTATTTCGCATAATTTAATGCATTTCATGCCTTAAAGGCATTTTAAATATTTTTCACATATTTTCCTTCTCTTTTTTTTCAATTGTTCGCTCATTTTGTCACAAATCCCCAGATCATTAATTTAAATTAACACATAATTCCCGTATTAGTCCCATGATGGTCGGCTAATATGTGAATGCTGCCAATAATACTTAATTAAAGCCAATAATGATAACAAAATGTCAGCAAAGGGTATTACATAATGAAATTAACTAACTGATATAACCATAACGTTTACTTAATTAAAATCTGCCAATACCAGAAGCTCCACGATGCATTTGCAGCTTAAGCGTGTGAATAACTACCCCAACTCCAACTCCAACACCAAACCCACACCAACCCTAATCGCATACCCAAACAGAATCACATTTCTACACACACACAAAATTACATGCACAAAGGGCGCATATTTGATTTTAATATGCTGGGACTAAGCCGGCTTACCGGTCGTATGATTAATTTTAATGTGCAGCATTACATTCGCATACGCGTCAAGCATTCCATTGAAATGCTGCAGCTGGTCAGGCCACATAACATCGATAGCAATCGCATTTAGAGTTTTTTTTATTTTTGTCAAGTTTAATTATGTGTAGACTGATAATTGAATGTCTGAGTGTGTGTTTCCTAATTTACAATTTAAATTTTAGTAATCGTTCGCATATTATGCGCAAGGCAATGCGATAAGCAGAAAGTCAAATTTTGCTAGAGCCCAACAATGAAGAACGTTAATCTGATTACAGCGCAACGAGAAACTATTATAATCAACTATTAAACGTAACAAGTTCATAAGCCCCTTTCGATTAAGCAACTTTGTTAAGCTCAAGTCTTAGCTGCAAGTGAGTGAAGCTTCCATTTCTAAACCACAAGATGAATTATGCAACTTGAAGCATCAAAGTCAAATATTATTTACACTTATAGTAAGTAATTTCTGAGTTAGTGGAGGTAAATTGTTGTTGCATAGAATTTAAATACTTGAATTAGTTAGTGTTTACTTTGAATAAAGCTAGAGATAAATTAGCTATAGATAAATTTAGTTGAAAAGCGAAAGTAACATAAGCTGCTCAATCATGACAAACAATTTAGTTATTAAATATTTAATTAAAATTCTTAACATTTATATAATTTTAGTAAATTATATGATATTAAATATTTAATTAAAATTCTTATGCATTGTTCTAAATATCTAATATAATTAAAGTAAATATTATGAATTAAAACAAAGCACAGCAATTGCTTAAAGCAGATTCAGTAGAAAATTGAGTTCTCAGATTCCTCAACATCAAATTTCTATTATTTCTCTTTCTAGAGATATTCAAATTGAAATGTTGTTATTAGGACTGTCCCCTTTGCCAAATTTAAGCCAATTGATAGTACTATTAACTATTTCAGCAACATTTCATAAATTGAGCTATTAATTTGCGCGAACCACTCGAAATTGTTCAATGGCTAAGAATGAGTGTGATGCCAAACAACATAATTTAATTGTCAAACATTTTCGTCAATTGCTAAACCAATATTGATTGCAATTGTTGTTGGCAGCAGCAGCAGCTGCTGCTGCAGCTGTTGTCGTTGTTGTTGTTGCTGCTGTGGCAAGGTGGGCATAGCGTGGCTGAAACCGAGACAAGGCATTACAACTTAAAGTTGCCTAATGCTAATGATAATGCCTACCAAAGTCAACACACACGCATGGCCAGGGCTCGAGCAGCAGGCAAATGCGGTATTAGATGCAAATGCGACTAGATGTTGAGATTGGCAGAGAGACAAACAGAGTGAGAGAAAGAGAGAACGAGCAGAGTCTGTGGGTGGCTGAGTGAGCTGATGGCATAGCTGAAGCAAGCTAACTCTCTATCTCTCTCTCTCTCTCTCTCTGACTCACTCACTCACTGTCTAGCTCGATGGGCAGTGCGTAGTAAATGAACTCGTAATACACTGACACGTTTATGCACTTAGAGAGAGAGAGAGAGAGAGAGAGATAGAGAGAGGAGATAATAGTTGCAGCGCCAAGGCGTATAGCACTTGGCACATTTAGCTGGCCCTAACGGCTGCCTGCCTAACAGTAAACAGCAATCACTGCTAATGAGTTTTATTGTAAATTAAAATTGCAATCAGTGTCAGGCAGTTGGCAGACAACGCAGACATCGCATTGTTGCCCCACACACACACACACACACATGTAACGGTTGGTTCGGTTGGGCGGAGCAGCATGATAAATGCAATAAATGACACTGTCGTACCGTTGGGGGCAACTCAAATCCTTGCATAATAAATTTGCCAAATTGCAAACATTAAATAAAGACAATACGTAATGTGCAATGACAAGCCAGATGCCAACAACAATAACAACAACAATAACAACAAGATCAACAACAATAGCAGCGACAACAGCAGCTGGAGGGAGTTAAGCCTTGTTTAAAGACATCCCGTTGCAGCCACATGTTGCCAGCAGGGTCAACAGCATTTAACACACACATACACACACACACACACACACACACACACACACATACAGAGCATAGCAGAGCTGCTCAAGCAAGCTTTTAGCCAGAAATTTTTTAACTTAAGATTGAACTACTTTTGAAATGAAATTGTTATATATAAATAAATAAAATAAATAAATTTATTAAAATGAAATTAATAAAAATTTAAAAAAAATAATAATAATAATAAATAAGTATGAAAAATAATTAAATTAAATTAAAATAATTTAAAATATTGAAAATTAAAAAAATAATTTTAACAGAATTACAATATTATTATTTTAATTTCAGACCATATATTTAAAAAGTTAAATAAAATTTTGATAAGAAAAAGAAAAATAATATTTTTTTATTCCTTTTAAAATATAGTTTCAGACTACATATGAAAATAATTTTTTATATTACTGTCAAGCCACATATAGTATAAGGTTTAAATCTACATTTTTAAAATAATACATTTAAAAAAATTATGATGTATTATTTTTATTAGTTTAAAATCAGATTTTAATAGAATAGAAGATAATAATATTCAAAAAAAAAAGGTTCTTCTATATTTAAAAAATATTTTTTTAATACTTCAAATTTAGATATTAAACGAAACGTAAATAATAAATAAAAACAAAATAAACAAGCATTTTAATACTATATTATATTTTTAACTTATTTTTAAAATAATATTCCACACATAATAAGGAAGCTAAAATGTAATTCAATTTATTTTAGGTGTATTTATTTAGTTTAAAAATTTATTTAGTTGCAAAATTAAAATGTTTGCTTTGTTATGTGGTTAAACTATTATGACAAGCGAAATAATTAATAATGGGTTTATTTCTTGTAATTTTCTTAGCTAAAAAGTCAGTTGAATATATCAACTAAAATTATTTATATTTATATATTTATATATTGAAATAAAATGAAATTTTATATACAAAAATTTGCTACATATTCAGATTGCACAGCACTGATGTCAAACACACACACACACACACACACAAACATACAAAACAGACATACGCATATGTTGAAGTCATTAAAAAGGCATTTATCATGCAACTGAGAGCAAAAGAGAGATAGACCAAGAAAAAGTGAGCAAGAGAGTGAGAGAGATGGAAGATAGTGAAAGGAATGGGATACATATAGCATGCTGGCTTATCGATATGCCAAGTTAATAATTAAAATCGCAAAATGCGTTAAAAGTCTATCGTTTAATTGCCATTCGTGGCTACAACTATCAGCAGACGGCAACCACCGACGCCGACGTCGACAGCGACGGCGACAGCGACGCTGGCAGTGACGCAGCTGCTGTCCATGACACTCTGATGAACTGCAATCGACAGTCGGCAGTTGGCAGTTGGCAGTTGCCTGTTGGTTGCTCATCCTGCCAGCCCAGTGGGCTGTCCTGCTGCCGATCCTGGCCCTGCTGATGCTGCATTGATATGCAATTAACAGAGCCAAGAGACGGATTCGGGCCGGCAACGAGACAATTGACGCATCGGGATTTATTCTACAGGCGCATGCATTTTTTATGATTAAATGCTAGTTGGAGTCTATTTTCTTTTTTTAAATGCTGCGACAGCAGTCAACCAGCGAGCCACTGAGCCACTGTGCAATAATTGAACAATTGGCAGCTGTCAGTAGGGAAATGCCATGCCCACCCCACAGCCCACCGAAAAAAAAGGACAACGCAAAATGGATTGCCAACCAAAATCTATCCACACAGAACACTTTAAAAGATTGAAACGCATGGCCATGGTATTTAATTGCATCATGCACTCAGCACAACGGCTTTGCTTTCCTTTTTTCCTCTCTCTTATTTATATATATATATTTTTTTTTAATGCAGCTTAATTTCCAACAAATACTGATTGAGTTATTGGACTTTTATTCTGTGGCTGCGGATTTGTGTTTTTAATAAACAATTTTTTTCCCCAACATTTTATTAGTTTTGAAAAAGTCAAACACATATTTTAAAGCGAGTATTTTTATTTGTAATTTATTTATATGATTGTTTTTTTGTTAAGAGCTACTAAGTGTTGCCAATTTATTAGTAATACAAATATTTTCTTCAGAATATTTATAAATATTTCACACTACAAAATACTCTGAGAGCGAGACGAAAATTCTATTGCATGTGCATATATTAAAATTCATTGAATTCGTTTAAACCTCAAAGCTTTGAAAGCTAATTCAATAGAGTTTTACTAGCTTCCTTTTCAACTGATTAAACGAAGTTAACATCATAGTCAAGAAGAGCGTAATTCAAATGCCCAGCGGTCAGCTGCCTTAGCTAGAGCAGAGCCAAAAAAAAAAATTATGTTGATTTGGTTTCTTTTTGTTGCTGGACGAACGCAGCTTATGAAGCTCGCACAAAGCTGAGAATAGTATAATGAGGTAGCACACATACATAGAGAGCATATACAAAAGAGCCATGCTAAGCTATATCGAATTTGGTAACTCCTCCTCCTCCTCCTCCTCCTGCTGCTGCTGTTCCACACTCAATTCCCAACACGCGTGGCCATTTCCGATAGTTGACGCGAAGCCAGAGCATTTATGCTAAATGAGCAACATGTCTTAATCGGCTATTCATATGGAAATGCATGGGGATTATTATTCAATTAGTTACGTTTTGATGAAAAATAATTAAAAAAAAAAAAAGAATATAGGATACTCCAACTACAGCAAGCCAAATAAAACTCTATTCGTAGCCATAAGATACATACACAGATAGAAAGAGAGAGAGAGAGGGAGTTATAGCATGAGATACAGATGGAAATAAATGGGCAGCTAAGCAAAGTTGCTTCGCTTCAGTGAATTTTATTAATGAACTGTGGCAAACGCCGGGAGTAACTCGAGCTACGTTACGGCCACGGGAAAAGAGCTAGAAATACACCTGCGACCAGAGAGTTTCACATTCAGGCAAACGCCCCACATGTGCTCGTATCTTGTATCTTGTATCTTGGCCAAAAGCAGATTGCAAAAGCCACAACAGTCAGCAGCAGCAGCCCCGTAGTAAACGCAAATGGCCATGAAGAGCTTGAAACTGGAAATGGAACTGGAACTGTTGCTGTTGCTGTTGCTCGTGTTGTTGTTGTTGTTGTTGTTGTTGTTGTTATTGTAGTTGCAGATACGCTTGTTGCTGTTGCTGTTGTTAGTGCCACTCGCGTTCATTCATAAAAATCCCAAGCGCCAAATCCAGTTTGGGACATGGCTTCAAACCAGAATTCACACACAAGTCTCAAATCAAGTTCAGGCCAAGTCTGAACCGTGGTGCAAAATGTTAATACAAATTAAATTAGCATGAACATTTTGTAAAAAAAAATAATAATAATAATAATTTAGCATTGTTTATTAATGAACTGTTACGAAATACAATAATATGCTCAAGCCAGATATATATAGCTATATTTACAGTTTGATTACAAAGCTAACAAGAGACAACTGTGCGTTGACAGTGACGCCGACGCTTACGTGGGACGCCCCCGTTGCTGCTGCTTCTGTGGGGACTGGCAGCGGATGTTGCTGCAACAACAACAACAATAGCTACAACAACTGCTAAAACATAGTGCCATCAAAAGCTGCCGTTGCTGATGAGTCTTTTGATCTTGGTCTGGCAAAGCGAACCTGTTTACGCCATAAAGTATCTATATATCCCTAAGTATTGCTTGGCTAGCTTAATTTTGTTTTTTTATCCATTTTTTTCTAACTTTATCGCTTCACGCTGGCCGCGTGGGTTGTTGTCAGTTAGTGCGGTGCGAGCAGCATAGTAATTGGATGCCAAATATCGAGCAGACAATTAATTAAAACTGTTTGTGTGTCGTAGTTGAAGCCGATGCTGTGTGGGTGTCAAAAATAGATGTCCCCTACCCCCCATATATTTATCTATATATATTTGGCATTTCTAATTTGCATAACAAAAGCAAAGAGACTGGCAACAGTTGAGGCAGCCGCAGGGGCGTGTCAGCTAATCAGTGCGTTCATTGTTTTAGACGCAGCTGTGATTAGTCGAACTTGCGCATTGTGGCAGCAGCAGCAGCAGCAGCTTAATGCACGCAACAGCTTCAATTGCAGCTTTGCTTTTAATAACTTTAATAAATGCTTGTTTGACTTTTAGCGGTCGCAAGTTTCTCAAGTACAAAACAATTAGCGGCATGCAGCAAGCAGCAAGCAGCGCTGCGCTTTGGGAACGGAAGCTTGCCACACGCAACACACGACGCCACAAGTTGATAAGCAAACGGCTGAAGTTGCAATGGAAGTTGTAGTCGCAGTTGTAGTCATAGTCGATTCGTAGCTCCAACTCTGACAATGTGCAAAGATCATTTCGCAACGGGCAACGGGGCTGGCCAAGACGCGATCTGCATTTGTGGGCTTTCATTATGAACTCCCCCCTCTACTCCGGGTCGACGACTTGTTCATTGTAAGGGTATTGAGGGTATATAACGCTACGTTGGGAATATTGTTTCAAACTTGTAATTATGCTTGGGAATTGACTGCTGCAGAACATGCCCAAAGACTTGAGCATAAATATAGCTGTGTGCCTTAGTTATAGTGGGAGTTGAGTGGAAATCATTTCTATAAACCAAAACTATTTCACAGTGCTTAAAATTGCATTAGCTGTCGAAACAAATACTAAAGTTTGAGTTGTTTAAAGTATGATAAATAATTAGGAAATAAAATCAAATATAATATGACTGGCAGAGGAATTCAAGTGCAAGTCTGTAAGCTTAACGCCTATTATACATAAATTAATTTTATCAACTATTTATGAAAGTTTTATAAGGAAGACTAAAATCCAGATTTTGTATTTTATTTTTATTTTATTTATATATTTTATTTTATTTTATTTTATTTATTTTATTTATTTATTTATTTTTTTTTTGTAATTTTCCTTTTTTTTCTTTTTTTTATCATACTCAACTAACCAATTATGATATGATGAAATCTATAGAGCTGTCTAAATATATTTTAAGTATATTTCTGCTTTAAAATTATGAAGTTTATTTATTTTATTACAAATATTTTTTGATTAAAGTTGAAAACTAATAAAGCATGAGGATGATGACAGACAGAAGAGAAAAAGAGAGAGAGAGAGAGAGAGAGAGAGAGAGAGAGAGAGAGTATATATTGATATTTATTATTAAAAATCCTAAAAAAAAAATCTGTTATATATATATAAAGATATATTTAATATTATATTAAGTTGGCTACCCACTCTACCAAAAATTATAAGTGTATTAACACATCGCCTTAGCCGCATTCTACATAAATCGCATATGTTTTAATTTAGTTCACACAATTCATTTGAGCTTGGCCTAGGTGACCGTCGCTCAGTCTCGGTTTCAGTCTGTGCATCCGAATTGCCTGACTGAGCTGAGTGATGGCGATGGTAATGAGCTGCTCAGAATTCCCACATAAATTATGGGCGAGCCCAAGTGTGACCAATAAACCAACTGTCCAGACGACTAACCTCAAGAGCCAGAACCAGAGACAGACCCAATTGCCAGCTCCCATTGCAATATTTGCTTTCGGTTCTTTGGGCTCTTTTGCAATAAAATATGCCTGGTAAAATCTTCAAGTTGGCTCCTCAAGTGACGCTGTTTGCCAGCATCGGCTAGCTTAAATGGAGCTTCACTTTGCACTGTGTCCGACCGACCGACCGACCGACCGCAGACGTGCCTGAAACCCATCGTATGGGGCGCAACCTCTTTTTAACTTAATTTAGAGTTAAATATTAGAAATTACCTCACGTGCGCAGCATCAGCAAAGCAAAAAGCAAAGAAGAAGAAGAAGCAGAAAAAACCCCAACTGGAGACATAACTTTTAAGTCATGCAAAAGTTTGCCTCGTCGAGTCGTCAGGGCAAATGTGCCTGCAAATGTCTTTTCAATTGGCCATCGATGAAGGCGCAAAAAAGTTGCGGTAATAACGTTTTCAGTGTGAGTGCTGCTACCTTTATGCTTTGATGCGGTCCTTAGGCAGGCGTAATCCTGTCAAAGTGTTATCGCTAAGCACACACACAGACACACACACACTCGCACACCCACATATCTCTACACTCAGCACTCAGCAACCACACACACACACACGCATCCGCATTTACATCTTGGTTTTTGGTCTTGACTTGCATGCAAATTTTTGCACGGCTGATTTTCAGCTTTATATTTTGTCGATAAGTTTGGCTGTTACTCGTTTTCCTTTTGCTGATTTTTCTTATATTTTTTTTTTTTTCCTTTTTTCTCAGATTTTCTTTACGCTTAAATAAAAAATATCCACACTTAACACTTTTTGTTGCGCCACCTTCCGCAAAATCCGTGCAATATTTCCACTCGACTCGACTTGCGAGTTTTCATGACTTTTGTATCGTGCCCAGTCATCAGCTGTCGCAGGCAAATGGCATTGCTTGTCGCCATAAACTTGTACAAATATGTAGCCCGGGACGTGCCACTTTGCCGTTTCACTCTCACCCACTCCCACCCGCCTCCTTTTAGCTGTCTACGACAACATTTGCGCAAGGTGCGACGATTGCCGTTTACCGTTTGCTTTGACACGTGTGGTCGGAATCGGGCTGAAGGTGACTGGGGACAGCCAGCGGAAGTGTATCTGGTTATGGTTAGAGTGCCATAGGAATACATATTCGTATACACAGCTTGTCCCTCTCCCCTCTCCCTCTCCCTCACCCTTTCTCTGTCTCTCCCTCTCTGGTCTGCGCTTTTTGTTTGAGCTGCGGCCACCCACTCGGCTTGGCATTGTCGTGGTCTGATTGAAAGATTGTCTTGGCCCTATGGCCCGCCAACCAATGTGGTCACATTGAGATACAATCCGTACATTCGCTATATCTGAATGAATTATGAATGTTTGAACAGCAATTCCAATTTAATGATTTATGCATACATGTTTGCAAATGGTATAAAGTACTTTGAATACATATGGGCATCAAATTAGGATCAAATGCTCTGCACACAAATATTCAGCAATGAATAATCAAGCGAAATAAATCCCTCCTGGTATTGCTGACTTCTTTTTTTTGATAAATACACTCGTTAATTTTAATAACTGAGTGAATGGCAGGTATAAAAAAGTTTATATACGATAAAGGATGAGATGGAAAGAAATTCAAAAGAAAAAGGAAAGTAGCTTAGCTAGATGAAGATATGTTGGGAGAGGGGAATAAATATAGAATATGAATAATAAATTGGGAGAGTAGCTTAGATAGATGAAGATATGTTTAAATAGGGGAATAAATGTAGAAAGTAAATACTTTAAATAATAAAATTGAGCTGAGCAGCTGATACATAGAAATATTTCAAGTAAACCGAGATATTAGAGTTGCCCAAGCGAGTATTCTGAGGCGAATATCGGATGCTACGAATAAAATATTTATGAATATTGAGAAAAAATATATGAAAATATGATAAAAATATTTAAAAATGTAAGAATAATAACAAAATATATATATACGAGGATCCAACCTCGCTTAACGAACACAATTCGTTCCAGCAGCTTGATCGTTAAGCGAAGCAATCGTTAACCGAAACCACCAGATCTTAAAACAGTTTCTTAAATTGTTATAGTTAAATGTTAAATTATTGTTAATTTTATGTAATCGGTCACTAAACTGGTTAATAAAATTTATTAATTAAAAAAAAAAATAAATAAAAAATTAAATAAAGAAAAATAAAAAATAAATTAATAAAAATTGTAAATAAATAAACATAATAATTAATAACATTTAGTAATTAAAAAATAAATAAAAAATGAAATAAATAAAAATAAAAAATAAATAAATAAAAATTGTAAATAAATAAAAATAATAATTAATAAACTTTAGTAATTAAAAAAATAAATAAAAAATTAAATAAATAAAAATAAAAAATAAATAAATAAAAAAATTTTTGAATAAATAAAAATAATAATTAAAAAAAAATAATAATTAATTAATAAATAATAATTGTGTGTATCTCGATAAACTCAAAACAAAATGAACAATTCGACATGCTTAACGCCAAGAATCACTTAATTTGATATACACATATATGCACACATATATATGTGATATACATATATATTACCTGTAAACGTGTACGCCCTAAAAATTTAATTATGTTGCCCACGATTTGCTGAATGAACCTGATCACAACTTGAGTTCTATATAACATCCGGCAGCTGCTGCTGCTGCTGCTGATGTGCATTGCCGAGCTAACCAATTGCTCATTAGCTGTTGTATGCGAGGCAGAGTCTGAGGTGGAGGTGAAGTAGATTGAAGGTCTATTATAACACTGTCAGCAACTGATGCTGCTGCTGTTGCTGTCTAGCCACAATGTATTAGAGCTGCCAGCAGAGCTCCCTCAACAGCACAGCCAACAGGCTGTTCCCCTTTGTTGTTGTTGTTGCTGTTGCTGTTGTTATTGTTGCTGCATGCAAATGTAACTTGGCTTGCTTTCTCTCTAACTACCTACTAAATGGGCTCATTTTTTAAATTTTATAGCTACTTAACAGAACATCAAACAATTTTCGTTTTATTAACACATAGATAGACGCACACGCGCAAACAAACACACACACACATACATTTATATATAAATATATAATATATTTTTGTAAGGCATTGGCCCCCGCCACGCGCTGCTCTCATCTAGCTGCTCAATTTTTTTTTAGGGAGCGGGAGGGGGCCGTCTCCTTGTATCTGCTAGATACATTTGTATATCTATCCCTAATAAGCCAGCAAGGCAATGCGGCATTTCTTGTTCTGTTTGCAGTACGCTTCAATAGCTACAGACATGGCCTCGACTCGACAAGGAGAGATAGAGAGAGAGAGAGAGTGAGAGAGAGTCTGTATGCTGGAAGGAAATATTTTTGAGAAATATATTAAAATAATTGTGTGTTATGCTATGCATGAAGAAGCAAACACACACAAAAACGCTAATTGAATGTGTGTGTGTGTGTATGTGTGCCCGTAGAGAAAACACGATATGAAATACGAAAGAAGAAATCATATGCATGTATTTTTATACGAAACATGCCCCAAAGGGACTACAAAGCCAAAGTCAAGTCGAGCCGAAGCAAATGCGAGCGCATCAATAAATGATTGAACAAAGCAACGAGTGAAGTGAAAACCCCCGCAAAGGTCATGAAAATATCCAAAGATAACAACAACAACAACAACAACAACAACAACAACAACAACAACAACAACAACAACAACAACAACAACAACTACAACAGATACTCTAGCTCTGGCTCAGGCAGGGGATGCATGAATGAAGAAATGAGCAGCAAACGCACCCAGCGGGCATCTTGAGGAATGTGCGGTTTAAAAATAAAACCAAGACATATTGACAGAGCCAAAGGCATTCAAAATGTGCCACATGGGCGCCCCAGGTTCAGCTCAGTTGTGGCTGAGCGAGCCGAGCTAATTATTGCCTCTGAGGTGTTGCTGCTGGTCGGGCAACAGGCAACTGGCAAGGATATATAGAAACTCTGGCCTATTGGCATTATTTATGAGTATTATGTCAACGTTTGAGGCATTTGTTTGAATTCAAATATCAACACATCAGCTAAAGGCATCGTTTCAAGTATATTTTCCAAGCAAGCCGCATCGGATTTCACAGCCAGGCAAAGGTCTCTAACTGCCACATTAATTTGTCAACGATCAGGTAACAGACCTGAGATCCTGGATCCTGATTCAAGCATATTTCTGCTCTGTGTGTGTGCGTGTGTGGCGTGACCAAAGGCCAAGGCGGAAGTCAGATTTTGTATACGATTTTTTCTCCTCTTTTGTTTTCGGCTTTCGTTTTTTTTTCGGCTGAGATTTTTTTGGTGACATCAGGGCGAGGATGTGGCCAGGCCACTTGAAAGAGATATTGTTGAGAGATTTACAGTAACAGTAGTTGCCTTTGACTTTGATGCGACAGTTTCAATGAGGATTTGTCTATTAGGCCAAGCTATTGTATTTCAGCAATTATTTATTGTCTTTGTGGTTGGGGCTCAAGTAAATTAATCTGTGCACAGCAAACCCCAGAGCAACAACATTATCGATGATTATCGCCAGCAAGCCGAAACGATTTAAGGTATTAGGAAAAATAAAAAAATATATAGGAGAAAAGAAATGAAAAATTCATTAGCGCAGATTATTTTGTTTCGTCGTATATGCTTAGAAGACGAGCGCAGCTCTCTCGCTGCTCATTTGCCATAAGCCTGTATTTGTAAGCATCTCAGTCGCAGTCGATTCTAATTCTAATTATATGCATACAGACTTCAGATTTTGCGTATTACCACCAAGGCGTACCCCAAAAAAAAAAAAAAGCACTCATCAACGCCTAGCCAGCAAAGTTTTTCACTTTGTAATCCCGACGTTCGCCTCAGGGCTCATTGCCGTTCCCATTCCCAGTAGGCCCCGCAAGCACTTGTTGTTGTTGTTGCTGTTGTTATTGTTGTTTTTGGCTTTTCTCTTACTTTGTGTATAGGAAAAACAGCGCGCGCGCGCGCTTTTCATCATCTTCATAATCTCAACAGCAACATCAACAACTTGAAGTGATTTGTGTTTTTTCATCCGCCTGCGACGACTAAGGCTTACCTGCTGTTGCCGTTGCTGCCGTTGCTGCTGTTGCAAATTCTATAGCTCCTTGCAGCTCCTTGCTCCTGCTTCTCCATCCAGTTGTGGCAACAGCATCAACAGACTCCTGATGCCAGTGTCGCTCCTGAGGCTCCTGGCTGTCTGCCTTTTTTACTTAATCACCTCACAAGGCGCTCAAGCACACAACACGGCTTTAATCTATTTTAATTAAAATTATAATTATTTAATATAGCCCAAGAAAAAGGCTCCACGATGCCACCAAACAGTGACTGCATGAAGAAAGTCTCAGGTATGCCTAAACGAGGCGCAAACTCAAAGAGGCAGTCAAGCAATGTTTATAGTGGGACAAAAACCAGAAAAACGAGAGCTATATAAAATATACATATTTTTTTTATTTTTAATTTACATATGAGACAATTAATTAAGGAACTTGACAAAGATTTGGGATATATAAAGAACATTTTTCTATTCACACAATTTTCAGCATTTCGATTGCCTTTCCTTTTCATCATGCATAACTTCTGTACTCATCAGACCGAAAGGAAAAGGTACAATTAAGAAAGCTCTAGAAGAGGCTGCACGACGAAGAGATCCCCTGAGCCCTACAAAGAACTGATATTCCACGAATTCCAACCAGACCGTTTGTGTCTTGTAATTGAAATAAATTTCTTAAGCATTTCGTGGATATAGGGTGAATTGACGACCGGCATCCAAAATCTGTCAAAAATCAAAATTGGATTAAATTAGTATCTATATATATGCAAAAGACTTGGACACTCTAGCTCTAAAGATGATCGAGATATAATTTTATAACTGATTCTCAATATATATATGATATGATTATATCGATAACCCCCAAACGCAAAATGTTATCGATGTTGTGAAACAAATTCCTATACCAATAACAATACATGGACCCAATATATAAAGATTGAAGTCTCTAGCTCTTATACATACGGATGGGCAGAGGGACAGGGCTAAATCGACTCAGTTCGTAGCAATGAGCAAGAATATAAATGCGTTATAGGGTCTGTCATGCCTCCTGTTACATACATTCAATTCAACAAAACCATTATACCCAGATTTTCCATTATCAATGTGTGTTAGGGTATATAAAGAAAAACAGGGAGGAAAAAAAGTAATGCTAAACACATGACGTTGACAACGTTTCGCATAAAATTATAAAGTATCTGTAACTAGGCCGGGGAAATGTTAAAATTGTGAACAGAGCATGTTGATTGCGTTAAGGGCTCTATGCGCTACCTGTGGAAACTTTGATAGCTCTGCTGTCTGCTCGGCTTGGTAAATCTGTGCAGGCTTTTGTCGCAAATTCCCAGTACATCATGTGTAGAATTCATTAAGGTGACTAAATACATTCAAGTGATTTACAAAACGAGCAGCAGCTGGAGAGGCGGACGATAGGGGACGGTAGGAGGGCAGCCAGTTTGGCAGTTTCTCAAGCTGCGTGTAATTTGTAGCAACTGTGGCAGGTAAAGCGATGCCAAAAGCAGGCGACGCGTCGCTGCTGCTGCTGCTGTTGCTGTTGCTGCAACACAGATATTAATTTCTTCGTGCTGGCAAACGCAAAGTAACTTAAGCTTCAACTTGTAGCAGCAGCACGGCAAAGAGATTGAGATACAGCCGCTGCTACACTTGTGCCACGGCTGAGCCGTCAGCTTCCTTAAAGATACCTCACTAAGGCAAAGTACTTGTTGTTGTTGTTTTTTTTTCTGCTGCTGTTGCTGTTGCTGTTGCTGGTGCCGTGCACATTAATTCGTGGGAATTAATTATTCTCAGGCCTGTGACGATTCCCAAGATACTCGCTCACTCATTCGTTCGTTGATACCCAGCGCCCTCTCTCCTCTCCACCGTTAGCGTCTGTTGGCAACCCTTATCCAGCGGCTCCTATCTTGCCCCCACTCCACCCCACCCCTCAAGCCAGCTGCAGTCAGTTCGTCACTTGGCGTCGGTGTCTGCGGTAAGGCGCAACATTTTTCGTACTGCTCGCCTCGCGCCATGATTATATATCTGCATGTTTATACAGTCGGTGGCAAAAGTTTATGTACTCGCGCTCTTGTAGCTGTTGCCGCTTTCTTCTTTTGGCTCTGCGGACGACGTCGACTGCGACGTTTGGCTAAGCGGCGCAATTACAACAGTGGCTGCAAATCGCTTCATCTTTTTTTATGGCTGCGCACTGCAATGGCCATTTTGGGACGGTCTTACGGATGGCCAGGCGCTGTTTGTGCCGGGCCATAACAAATCATTTGCCTTGTTAAAATGGATGAGCAGCGCTTTGTGTCTGCCTACAGCTCCAACTTCAACAGCAACAGCAACAACGTCAAGCTCATTAAATTTGATAAAAGTTCAGAGGTCGTTTGGCAGTAAATTTGCACACAAATTTTCCAGCCCCAAACAAACAATTTATTTTAATAAAAGCTAAATACTATCTACCTAATTATGGCATGTACACTATATCTATATACATACGTATCTAACTACACAGTTTCGCTGACAATTAATAGCTAAAACTACTTTTTTGTTTGCCTGCATAAATAGATGCATATGTTTATTCAGCATTCGCAACAGAGTTCAAACAGTTATGCAAGTGCAAACAAATGTTTAATAATCGAATTTTGCATAATGACATTCGATTTGTGAAAACCATGAATAATTGCGCTAATTCAAACCAAATATTGATTGGCTTCCCGTTTAGCCAGAAATTGATATCGATGGCAGCTAAAATGTCAACACAAAAACTGCAGCTGCAGTAGTTTATTAATCATAATTCATAATTATTTAAATAGCTAAATAACTGCATTTAGTCAGTTAATAAAATTAGATTTTCTGTCGCACCTGCTACAGCATAATGGAAAATAATTAATTGGATTTTTTTAGATTTAATATGTGCTTAGAAATTGTTTTATGTAAATATTCATAATTGCAATCTGCAAAGTATATGTATGTATATATTTTTAACAATTGTAAACATAATGTATATATAAAATAAAGATATAAATACTTGCGGATTTATTTTAAAATATTTGCTGAAAATAAATAAATAAAACGTATAATATTTTAAATGATTTCATATTAAAAATTAATTAATTAATTAATTAATTAATTTTTGTATACAAAAATGCACACATAAGCAAATATATCTTTTAATATTATAAAAATATATAATATTGAAAGTATAAAAGTTAAATAAAATTTAGCTCTTGGATGTTGATGATGAAAAAAATTAAAATTAAATCCAAATCTAATGAATCAATGAAAAATTGTTAATAAATAAATAATAAATACGTTTTTTTTATCTACAAATTAATTAAATTTAATCAGAAATAAATTAAATATTAAAAATAGCAAAAATATTTAATAAATAATGTTAATGAATAATTAAATATAAATTTAATTAGTATTTATGCAAATAAATCAAATTTTATTATAAAATGTTAAACAAATTAAATATAGAAAACAATATTATATGAATCTATGTAAATAAATTAAGTAAATAAATAAAATTAAATCTAAATTTATGTTGTATATAAAATTTGTGGCATATATCAAAATAATTTACATCTAGTTCTTATATTAGAAGAAAGTAAAGAATATCATTTAATATATAAAAAAAAAGAAACCAATTAATTAAATCTAGTTCTCACAAATTAGAAAAATCTTAATTACAAAAAAAAAAAAAATATATATATATAAGATTTACCGTGAATTAAAAAATTAATATTCCGCATTATTATTGCCGCCATACATATATGCTTATCATTCCGCTTACATCAAAGCTTATTATTTTCTCAGCTCCCATCCCAGTTGACTCCGTAGCGCACTTGTTGTAGTCGTCGAGGCATAGCCTTAATCTGCTATACACGACACGTACTCGGCTCAGCCCTTCTGTTTTTAGCATAAGGTCTCACACATTGCTTTGTTTGTTTCTCTTCTTCTGTTCTCTTCTTTGTTGTTTTTTTTTCTTGTTCGCTCTGCATCTTGAGGCACTCCGCAATGCATTATTTATGTACATACGAAAAAGTTGTCTAGAATTTTTGTTAATAATTCTTTGCTGGCAGCTTGTAAAAAATATTCATATATATATGTATAAAATTTCGTTTTTTTTTTTTCTCTGCTGCCGCGCCAGCTATTAAGCTGATGATTTTAATGAGTGAATAATGTGCTCAGCCCCTCCTGAGCCACGAATGAATGAAACGGCAGCTACAGTTTTTCTGCTTTAATTTTTTAATAACTTTAAACTCGCCACTTGAAATGGGGGCCACATGGTCGAACAGCAGACTCCAACTCCAACTCGCACAGCGACCCCAAGCTCAGGCATCGAGTGCGACTCCAACTGCACTTAAAGGTCACACAGACAGAGAGCAAGAGCGAGCGAGAGAGAGAGAGAGAGAGAGAGACATACGCACCCCAGAGGCATCTCAATGTTCTGTTTGTTTGTTCGTCTCTCTGTCGACATGTGTCTGGCTGTGGCTGCCCCCCCTCAGAGGCTTGCCCAAAACGAGTGGCGCATTAAATTTGTCATTAGGTTTTGTGGCGCATCTAGAAAATTATATAACTGCCGCAACAAACACGCATCAACTTTTTAAATATTTAAACGTTCTAATTGCCCAAAGACAATTTTACTGGACGTTGACCACTTGAGGCTGAGTTGAATCTGATGTCTGATGTCTGCTGGTTGCTTGTTGTTGTTTGGATTGCCTGAGAAACAATTTTTCGTTGACATAGATAATTATGCTGCTTACGATTGTGTCACAGATTATGCACACATACACTCAAATGTCATGCTGGCCGAAAAGCAGCTTTTGTTCTACTATATTTTCGGTTGGTGTCACCCGTGACGAGCTGCTCTTCAAGTTGACTTTTCGTTTCTTGAGGCTGACAGAACACATTTCACAGTGCTCGCTACCACATTTTTAAATGTCTTTGCTGTCTAACTCTAACTATATCTTAATTTCCCATCTCTCTCTCTCTCGCTCTCTCTCTCACTCCCTGTCTCTTTTTGGACAAGTGCATTTCTCCTCTAAGCTGTGACATTTTTTATGGCCTGTGCTGATGTTTTGACCTACTAATTTAATGATGCTAAATGGTGTGGCAGTTGATTGCTAAAGCATGCGGGCATTGCAGGCGCCACACTCGCTCTGCCTCGGCCTCTGTCTCTAGTGGTGGGAGGTGTGAGAAAAAAAGCTCAAGTTGTGCATCAAGTGCTGCAACTGAAAGAAATTATATTTATTACTTGGGCCTACGAATTATATAGGCTATAAATTACAAGATTTTACTCTTTCTTAGTACAATTTCGCTAATACATTTAAATTTAAAGTTAGCATATATAATAAAATAATAATACTAACTACATTTTTCTTTTAAGCACTTTGAAGCTTTACCTTTTTTATCATTTCATTTCGCCTCTTGCAGCGCAATCCGCTTATAGAATTCATGTTGTCTTTAAGTTAAAGTGCATTTCAGTGATCTTCATCGTTAGCAGCCTTCCCCAGGTGCTGTGCTGCGCTGCTGCTGCTGCTTGGCCATGGCCAAAAGGAAGTAATCCATTCTGCGCGCAGTTTTCAATATCACTTTCAGCGACAACTTCCTGCGCGTCGCATCATCAAAAACTGTTGGCACTTTGCATACAAATGTGCCCCGAGCAGAACTTATCGCAACATTTTAATAACTGCCGGCAACAGTAGCCAACTGCATTTGTTGACTCTGCCAGCAGAGTTTCAGCCTCAGCTTGAGCCGTGACAGCTTTCATTAATTACCAAGAAAAGCGAGTTTTTTTTTCTGTTTTTTTTCCCCTGATGCCGCTGCACTTTTCCTGCCAGTCAGCTTCGCTCAAATCTAAGTAGTCTATATATAAGTATTTTCCGCAACCGGCCAGCCAGCCGTCAACAGGTTGACTCTGGCTGGCCCTAACTGGGCAGGGCTATTGGCTACTGCTCCAGCTGGCTGGTTGCCGTAGATGAGGTTCGGGTTCTTATCTAGCGTCAACATCACGCAACATGCGCGTAATTTTATGAATGAAGTGCCTCGCTGCCGGCACAGGATTCGACTCGTATATACGTACTCGGAACTGGTCAGGCAGCCTCTTAATTGCAATCGCACCTATTTTTTTTTTTTTTACAGCATTAGGGACGGGGGCAGGGAAAGCAGTATCAACAGGCAGCAGCAGGCAACAGTTTGTCAGCCAGGTTAACAAATTGCGTTAAAGCGTTGCAGCTAACGTAAACTGGTTTTTCTGCACATCTGTGCCTTGTGTTCTGGCGCACTTGTTGCAACAGCTACAACAGCAGCAGCAGCAACCGACAGCAGCAACAGCAACAACATCAGCATCAACATCAACATCAGCCATCACCTAAAACTGGTCAAGATGCAGCAGCACTGAACGTTGCCTTTTCACTTGCTGACTGCGACGCGCTTATTAAATATGATTATGCGTTCGATTGCAGGCATCTTGTAGTTTGGGCCTGGCGACTGGCGACTGAAGAGTGCGGCCCCAGCACAGGAAGTGAAGCCGCGCCAGGCGTCGTCACATTGGCAGTCAGGCTTAGAACGATGCCTAGAACCAAAACGTATATGCAGCCTAGCAATTCCCTGCTGGCTCGCCCGCCTTACACCAAGCCAACCAGCCTCCTGCCAGCTGCCCCCCCCGCCTCCTGCCAGGCTGGCAACGGCTGCTGCCAACTGCTGCCCACTTTTAATGAAGTTTTCCGTTTCGTGCCGCCGCTGGCTCACGGCTGAAACGTAGCTTCTATTATACACTATATAACGATGGCATGAGTTGGACGACTGTTAGGCGAGCATGTTGCTTTTGTTATATACAAACAAATATAAATTAGTAATTACGAGCTAGTTAAGTCTACCAGATAATAGACAGCCCAAGCTTATTGTTTTAATGCTCCAAAGCAAACACATAAATAAACATATATAAACTTATGTGAATCATTTCAATTAAAGTAATTGCATAATTTAATATTACCAACAATAGTAATAATAGTAATAATAATATTTAAATCAAGGCTGCCACTAAAAACTCATTTCAAACGAAAAATCTAATTTAATAATGCCCAAAGAAACGACTAAACCCAAACCGAAAGCAAACAACATTTTTCTTAGAATTTAGCTTGATATAATAAACAAATCTTTCAAGAGTGGACCACTAGCCAATCAAACGAAATGTATACAAATTTATTAAACTAATAAAATATGTGGATAAATTTGAAAATGTTTGTTAAGCTAAATAAGGGTTCAAGGATAACAGAAATGCTCTATGAGAAGATACGTAAATATATATTTATTTTTTTTTTAATATTTTATAAAACTTATGAAAAGCGTCTACAGCGAGAGGCTCGTAAGAGTATTGACTTTTTTCACTATACTCTTCAGTTCGTTTTATTTTTTCTTTTTATTTTGTAATTGTAAGGTCGAGGGGAATAAAACTCCATTGCGCGTTGAAATGTTTTAATTAAAATTTAATGAATTCACTGTATTTAATTATGCATTGTTTCTGTTTCTGTTTCAGTTGCCTTTGCTCTTGACACTCGCACGAAGCAACTAAACCATGTTGGAAAATTAATTTTAATTATTTAGTTATTGCCAGCCTTTGAATTGGGCAAGTGACAAACTGAACGATTAAAGGTTCACATATCCCAATAGGCCAGGGCATTGCAATTGCAGACGGTAATTAAAATAACATTTATTTCATTCTATTTGCATTGAAAACATTTTCTATTGTGCTCACATATCAAATTTCTGTGAAATTGCAACTGCAACGTTTTGAAATTGCAACTTTAATTAATTGACATTTTATGGCAGTCACACACATAAACAAATAATGTATACAAAAAAAGGAAAAAAATCATCAACAACAACAAGCAAATCAAATAAAAGAAAACAAAATGAATTGCTTTTCAACAATTTGCAGCAAAATTGAAAGCGTAAACAATTTACAAACCACACAACAAATTGAAAAGTAAAATAATATTTATGAAATTTATTAATATTTCATACAGAGTCAAACGCATATTTTGCAGCAAATTCATTTGTTATTTATATGTTAAAATAGCAAATACGAAATTATTGATTATTTTAGTTTTAATTGAATTTTTCTAATATGTAATAAAGAATTTTTATGTGATTTAAAAAAACAATTCAGTTATATATATTTTAATATATAACAATTTATATTGCTTTTCATTTATTAAACATATAAATATGTTTGTGTTTATAAAAAATATAAAGAAATTTTCAGAATTTTTCTTTTACTTAAAATTAAAATAAAAATTTTATTAAGAATTTTTATTGATAATAAAAACTTGTAGATGAAGTCTTAAAAAATATATATAAATTATATGAACATATAACAGAAATTTTCTTCTACTTTATATTAAATTAAGAATTTTACTAAGAATTTTTATTAATAAGAAAAACTTGGAAATGAAGCATACAAAATTAACTTAACTGAATTTCAGCAGAAACACATACTTAATATATATTATTCTATTTTAAGGCACATTTCTGTTAGTTCTTAGGAGCGACTTTGATATTATTAAAGTAAAGTCTGCGTTTGGCATTAGCAAACATATACTTACAGCAAAATATATAAGAAAAATTGAAGTCTGTGTGCACACATGCCATTTCGCATGAACACATACTTATCTAACAGAAAGTAAGTAAAGAAATAAAGCTATACATAAACAACAAAAAAAAGTTTCGTAGAATCGTTTAATACATTTTTGTGGCAACTTTTCCAAGGGGCATATATTAGATAAATACATACATACATACATAAGTTCACATACATATATATGTACAGAGCTAAAGATAAATTCTAAGCTGGCAAATGATTTCATTCTTGGGGGCAGTGAAAGCTAGCTAAGCACAGACTAATTCTATGATCCGCTAATGCTGGCTCCATAAATTAAGAAATAAATATTATTAAATGTGTCATTAATTAAGCGAACCAGCGACGCTATTAATTAATAAAATTTCTAAACAAAAAGCCGACGCCGTTAAGTCTGGCCCCGAAAACAATTAGCCAGGCATTTAAGGTGTAAGCCAGCACGCCCACCAAAGGCGCGCGGGGAGATCCACAGCAAAATGATGAACAAAGCCAAGCGCTGATTGATGGCAATAGACAAATTTGAGCTCTGCGGCAAAGTCATGTGGCATAATGAAGCAGGTGTCTGCCTGCCTGCCTCTGCTCGTAGGCGTTAAGTATCCAGCGGGCATCCAAAGAAAAGAAAAATTAGTTATCAGCCCAAGAAAATGTAAAATTTTTAGTGATTTGAATTTTTGAAAATTTGTAAGTTATTTTTATTCAAATACTTTTGTTTGAAGTTACAAAAATTTGTTGTGGGTGTTTTTTTTTTTTTTTTGTTTTGTAATTTTTTTGATTTGAAATATTTTAAATATTATTTTAATTAATTATATATATATAATTTATTTAAATTTGATTTTATATAGTACACATGCTTATCTTGTTTAAATGCAAAGATCAGAAATCGAAGTTTAAGATTAACATTTTCTTTTTCTTTTCTTTCTTTCTTTGTTTTTTTTTTTTTTTCATTTTAATTTTCACTTTTCTCTGTATTTTTTTTTTCGATTTGTTTAACATAATTTTTGGCGCTTGCGCGTGCACGCATATGTTTATCATGTATATATTTTATTGTCATGCATGATAAAAAGTCATTGAATTCGTGTAAATATGGTATATCATTTATATATATATATATATATATATATATATATATATATATATATTTATGTATGTGTAGATGTATATATGTTTGCATTTGTGTATAATATACCTTAAGCTAACTTAAATTGGCGCTTAAATCTAAATGAAAGTCACGCTTAAAATTATTTTTTTTATTATTTATTTTTTTTTTATAATTGATAAGGAATAAATCCTGCTTATGATTTCAAATCGTTTTGTTTTTGTTTTTCTGTTGAAAATCGTTACGTTTATCGGGCTTATATGATGTATATAGAGAGATATTGGTATGTCTAGAGCTTAAACTTGAACAACTGCTAATGAGAATGAGTCACGACTCAACAGACTCGTTAATATTTACGCTAATTGCTAAAAATCGTAATTGCTACTACTTAATATCGAGAAAAATGCCTACAAATTAATATTTGAGTGTTTTGTTGTTTCTACTAATGCTGCAGCTTCTTCATCTTCTTCTTCTCCATCTCTTTCTTCATCATCATCTTCGTTTCATACGACTTCTTTATCGTCTCGTTCCCTTCATTAATGTTGTATTTGCGGTTGTTGCTGAGAGTGTATGTGTGTGTGTGTGTGTGTGTGTGTTGGGGAGGGGGGGCAAGCATTTGTAGAGTGGGTTGCGCACCTGCCCCAAAGGCTAATCCATTGCCATCAGCTGCGGCATCCACATGGGCAACGACATGGTCATCGGCATGGGCAACGCGCCATTGATTGATGTGAATTGAACTTTTGATGTGCGTGCTGGGTATCGTGATGCGGTTAGCCGAACCGAGCCAGTTGGTAGTTGGAGAGCCTTGGATACAGGTACTTATCACAGCCTTCGAGCGCCGCATGCAAATGTCTTTTCTCAAAATACATTCAACATGTTTCCTCCATTTGCGCTCCATAATAATCAACGTCATTTAGTAATAATTATAAACAGAAAACAAAAACTTGCAACAGCAGCCGAGCAGCCAAGCCCCAGTCGAAATAAATAAAAACACAAAAAACTCCTATTGACTGATTCGGTTCAATTTCAATTTCATGATATATGCGATGTTGGAGTTGTTTCAGCTTTTTTTTTCGTCTTTTTTTCTTTTCTGTTTTATTTTGTTGTGATGTGTGTGATGTCAATCAGTCCAGCTGGGCTTGGCCGCTGTTTGTTGTTGGCTTTCGTCATGCGGCTTAGTAGGTCTGTCGATTAAATAATAGAAAAGAGGGGAAAAGGGCACAAGAGTGGGTATTAAATTTAATAAGCCATTATCAATAACAATGCATAAAGTAGGGCAGCCCTACAATGTGTGAAGAGTTGGGTTTCATATACATTTTAATTAGCATTAACTAGCGACACAGATAAATTAAATGAGTAATTGATATAGGCAATAAGAGATGGATAAATATATGAATGAATTAAATTAATAAACAAAAAAGTAAATAAAATAAAAGAAATAAATAAGTAAGCTAAATAAAATTTAAAAATTATAATTATAAAAATAAATAAAGGAAATAAAAAAATTAAATAAATAAAAAAGTTAAAATTAAATAAATGAAAAAAAAAATAAATAAACAAGAAAATACATAAATAAATAAAATAAATAATAAATAAAATAATAAAAAATAAATAAATAATAAATAAAATAAATTAAAACAACAATTAATAAACAAATAAATACATAAATAAATAGTATACAGTAAATAAATTAATTAATAAAATAAATAAAAGAGAATACCAAAATTTAAATGCATAAATAAATGAAATAAATAAAATTCATAAGTAAATAAATTAAATAAAATGACTATAATAAATCAAATAAAAATAAGCATTGGATAGAAATACAAAAAATTTAATATACATAAATAAATAAGAAGAAATAAAAGAAAATAAATAAATAAACATAAATTCATTTTCAAATTAAATTAAAGTTTAAACTAATATAAATAAATCTAAAAATCAATAATAAGGAAGAAGAAGAAAAATATATAGATAAAACATATGAAATAAAAAATAATATGAAATAATTTTTTTTAATTTAATGAAATAAACAAAATTAATAAGGTAATGCAGATGAGGTAAGGAAGAAGAAGAAGAAGAAGAATTAAATAAAAATAAAACAAATAAATAATTAATAAAATAAATAAATAAATAAAATAAATAATTAAAATAAAATAAAATAAATAAAATAAATAAGATAAATAAAATTAAATAAATAAAATAAATAAGATAAATAAAATAAAAAATAATTAAATTAAATATAAACTCGCTCCCAAATGCTTTTAAGCCAACTCCTTTATTTATATTTTCTAAAATAAAATACTCTCAATGACTTCTTCAACTTACCACTGGCGGATAGGACATGTACTTGTCGCTCATGTTAAAATAGGATCCATCGGCTGGCGGCGCTGGCGATGGCGATGATATGTAGCTGCCCTTGATGACCAGCGAGGAGGCGGGCGAGGGCGATGGTATGTACAGGCCATTGGAGATCAGCATATGGTCATCCTTGGCGCGCATGGGCATGCCCTCAATCAAGCCCGTGGCGCTGTTGCGTTGACTGTGCCGCTTCGGGTTGGGCAGGGTGCGCGTGAAGTCCGGATTGCACAGCGGATAGGGGGGCGTGCACATGGAGCTCTCCTGATATTTGGGCGGATAGGCCGTCGACTGTATGATGTCAACGTTCTCCACCAGATATGTGGATGCCGCAGCCTTCTTCTGCACATCCGCCTGCAATGCAGTGATGGGCAGCTGGTTAGGATAAGGCCAATCAGTCTGCAGTTCAATATTCGCTATAAACTGATGCCCATTTACCTTATAGACCGACTGATTATCATCCTTGGAGTAGGCATCATCGTTGCTCGGCTCCGTTTCGCCCTGCGATTTATTCTGACGACGTATGACGAACCAGGCCACAAGCGCTGCATTCAGCACCAACAGCACCATGGCTGCCGAGGTAATGCCAATTGATCATGTCAACGTTTGTATCTCACATCCTTTTCGGTATATTCCCAGCCTAGGGGGCTGTCGAGCCTTTGCTCAGGATAGCTTGATGGGCATGAATTAGGGGGGAGAGTGGGGGGAGTGCGGGGAGAGGGGGGAGGGGGGGCGGGGGATGGAAGGGGGGGAGGGAAGGAGTGCGGGGAAGGAGGGTGGGTGGGAGGGGAGGGGTGTGGGGAGAGGGGAAGGGGAGAGTGGAGGGAGGGGGGGGGAGGGCGGGGGGGGGGGGGTAGGGGGGGGGGGGGGGGGGGGGGGAGAGGGAGGGGGGGGGAGGAGAGGGGGTGGGAGGGGGGAGAGGGCTGGGGGTGGGGGGGGGGGGGGGGGGGAAGGGGAGGGGGGGAGAGTGGGAGGGGGGGAGCGGGGGGGGGGGGGGGAAGGTAGGGGAGGGTGTGGGGTGAGGGGAGGGGGGGGGGAGGGAGGGGGGGGGGGGGGAGTGGGGGGGGGGGGGGGAGTAGAGGGGGAGGGGAGGGGGGGGGGGTGGGAGGGCGGGGGGGGGGTGGTGTGGGGGGGGATTCGGGGAATGTTGGGATGGGGGGGGGGGGGATGGGGGTGGGGGGGGTGCGGTGGGGGAGGGGGGGGGGGGAGGGGGCGGGGGGAGGGAGGGGGAGGGGTGGTTGAGGGCGGGAGGAAGGGGGGGAGGGAAGGGGGGGGGAGGGGGGTGGGGGGGGGGGGGGGGGGGAGGAGGCGTGGGAAGAGGGGGTGGTGCGGGGGATAGGGGGGGGAGCGGGGGGGGGCGGGTGGGGGGGTAGGGGGGGGGGGAGGGGGGGGGAGGGTTGGGGGGGGGCGTGGGGGGCGTTGGGAGGAAAGAAGTGGAGGGGGTGGAGGGGGGGGGGGGGGGGGGTGTGATAGGGGAGAGGGGGTGGGGGGGGGGGGTTGGAGGGGATTGGGGGGGTGTCTGGGGGGCGGGGGGGAGGGGGAGGGGAGGGGGGGGGGAGAGTGGGGGGGCGGGGGTGGGGTTTTTTTTTTTTTGTTTGATTTTTTTTTCTTTTATTTTTGTCTGTTTTATTTTTGCCTTCTTTGCTTTACCAGGGCTTTTTTTTTTTTTTATTGCGTCTTTTTTTTGCTTGTGCGCCATCACGGAGAAGAGGTATGTGCCGCCGGGTTTCAGGCTCTCCAGCGTAATATTCTGTTGTCCTACCTTGGCGTCAACATATTTGTATTTATCCTCGCCCTGCTGCTTGAAGCGCACACGATAGTAGACCTGCATGCCGCCATCGAAGCCAGGTGTCCACATCAGCTCCGCGCTCGTATCACTCACATTGCCCACCCGCAGCTGCAGAGGCGTGTCCGGGCGTGTTGGCTTACTGAACTCCAGTGTGGTGCTGGCCTGACCCATTGAGTTGCGCACCACGCACTCGTACTGCCCATAGTCATCCGCCGAGGTACTCTCCACAAGCAAGGCGGACTCAAAATGAAGCGGATCCACTTGACGCTCGACGGTGGTGAACTTGTTGCGTCGCTGCATCTTCAGGTCTTTGCCATGGCGACGCCAAATGAAACTGGGCTGTGGTGAGGCCAAGGCACGGCAAATGAGCTGAGCCCGTACACCCAGACGAGCCGCAAAGCGCGTATATGCCGGCGAGTGATCAATCTCCGGCGATGCTGTAATCAATCAAAGTTGATAGGAAAAAGGAAAAGGGAAAGAAAATTAAGAATTAGCTTCTATTGCCACCAAATGCTGCTGTGCTGTTTACTCACTCTGCACAACTAGCACCACATTCTCAACGGCCGGAGGTCCACGCTGATTGTCCACCGTACAGGTGAAATTGCCAATATCTCCACGCTGTACATTATCGATGTGCAGCAGCGCCGTGTTGTTCTCAAAGGTGGTGCTGGTGCGTGTGGCGAAATCGTAACCGGGTCGTGACCAACGCACATGGGCAGCCTCCAAGGGGCGGGCCTGCACTTGGCAGGAGAGCACAGCCTGTTCGCCCGGCGCAAAACTCTGACCCTCGGTGACGGAGCTAATAACGGGTGCATCTAGTAGAAGAACGAAATCAATAACTGGTCAACTGGTCAACGGGGCAACCCGAGAACTGACTACTTACATTCCACAATCACTTGAATCTCCAGCAGTGCTGTGCCCTGTGTGTTGAGTGCCTCGCACACATAGAGCCCAGCATCGTTGCGACTGAGACGACTTATATTGAGTCTGGGTCCATCCGATACCAAACGCTGGCCGCTCAACGGGTTGCTGCTAATGGGTAGACCGTCCTTGGTCCATGTATAGCTAATCGACATGGGATTGCCACTGGCATGCAGTTCGACCTGCAGCGGTGAGCCCTCGACGCCCACAAAGCTGGTTATCTGAGCCACATCGAACTTGGGCGGAACTACGCACAATGGAAATAGCAAAGTCAGTCAAAGAAAAAAAAAATCAGCAAAGTGAAGGAGCTCAATGCACTTACACAGTATGTCCAGGTTGATGGTCTCGTGCACGCTGCGCTGCAGCACTTCATTGTGACTCTGGCAGGTGTAGATGGAGCCATCGAGATCCTGGGTAATGTTCACATGCATCTCCAGCGTTGAGACCGAACCACCCCAGAGGCCGGGCCTGTTGGCCAGGTTGAGGCCCTCCACAGGTATGCCATCCTTCCACCAGCTGATTTTGGCTGGGGGATTGCTGGAGCTGGAGTCACAGATGAGCTTGGCCCTTATGCCAGGCACCAGATTCTTGGGCGAAACACTAATTTTAACCGTCTCCGGCGGAACTAAACCAAGAAACCAATCAAATGACAATGTATGAGAAATTGAAATCAATTAGGCTAGAGCCAAAACCAATCACTACTCACAATGCACGCCCAGGGTCTTTGTGGCGAACAATGGGATCTCGATGGCAGCATTCTGAACTTCACACTTGTAGATGGCATTGTTGTCGGAGGCATTCACCAGGAGCGACAGCTCCGAGCTGATTTTATTGTCGCTTACCTTCGAGGCGGCATTCAGACGTTTATCGTTCTTATACCACTGCAGAGTTGGAGCCGGATTGCCGCCAGCGGAACTGCATTGCAATTTCAGGATCGAGCCGGAGATGAGAATATCGCCATCATTGTAGCCAGTTAGCAATGGTGGCGAAGGAGGATCTAAAGAGCAGATAGAGCTAAAGCAAACTGAGCCGAGTCTGGGAATTCTCCTCCACTTACACAAAACATTTACGGTGTGAGAGCCGACAACATTCTGGGAGAGCTCCGCGTTGAGTGCATGGCAAACGGCGATGAATGTACGGCTCTGAGAATCAATGTTCAAGGTGATGTTTGAGCTGCTCACCCAGCCGCCATCGGCGCTGCTCGTCGTCTTGAAGGTGCTATTGACCAAGGGTCGTCCATTCATGGACCAGCTGATGCGTGCTGCGGGATTCGAGGGAGCCGTAACACAGCTCAGCTGCACTGCATCGCCCACCTTAGCTTGGGTTGCGCCGCTCAGGTAGACATCCTTTGGTGCATCTATATGCGGAACAAGCTTTACCTTTATAGGCAACCGTTTAGGTATTAGTTTCGCTAGCTAACTTACAGAGAACCGTCAGATTGAGCTCCGCACGCAGCGGCGTATTCGATAATAGATTCTTGGCTTCGCAGACCAAATTGGCGCCATTGTCCGAAGCATTTGCCGTAAACTTGTAAACGTTCTCCGAGAGGCGACCTGAGGTGCGTTGAGGTGAATTGATGACCTCGCCATTGCGATACCAAACGAGCTGAGCTGGAGGATTGCCGCCACGACTGCGACACGCGATTTGTAGCTCCTGGCCACGACGCAGCGTCTCGCCCTGGCTGTAGCCCTCAAAGAACGGTGGTCCGGGTGGATCTAATTGTTAAGGGGTTTTCGTAATAATATATATAAATATATGTTGTTGCTTGGGAAGAGAGAGAGGGAGAGAGAGAGGGAGAGAGGGGGCAGCAGTTGCTCTTCACTTACATAGCACAGAGAGCTGAACCTGAGCACGCATAGGCACATCCGGGGGCAATGCCTTGTGGCGCGCCTCGCAGGAATATTCCTTGTAATCGTCTTCGGAGCGTGGCTGCAGCTGCAGTGTGGAGGTGGTGCGATAACGCTTCGGCGCTGTTTGATTCACTGAGACAATGGGCTCTGCACGAGGTTGCCAAGTTAGACTAGACTATTGCAGTTGAGCTGGAATTAATGTGAGCCTTACCCAATGTCAACGGCGTCTCGCCCTGATACCAGACAATCTCTGCGGCAGGATTAGCATTCTCGGTGATGCACTGCAGCGTTAGATTCTGACGTTCAATGACCTCCACTTTGGCATTGCGTGCATAGCCATCGATGGAAATGCTGCTGGGCGCTGCCACAATGCTGAGCTTGGCATTGGCGCGTATGGCCGGATTACCAGCGGCCGGACCCACCTGACACTGGTACTCGGCATCATCTTCGAGCGTGGCATTCTTAATTTGCAAATTGTATGTGCCATGAGCCGCATCCACCAGCACCGAGTAGCGCGGAAAGCCGGGTATTACGGCCGAGAAACCCAATGCAAAACCGTCCTTTGTCCATTGAACCTTGCCGGCGCGCGAGGATACCTCACAGCGCATCAGCGTATCGGTGCCCTCCAGTATCTGCAGATCGTGCGGAGTAACGCGAAATTTTTGCACAGCAGGCGTCGTACCAACAACCTGGGCGGTGCCAGCTAAAGAGAGAGAGAGGGAGAGAGAGAGTGAGTGAGTGAGAGAGAAATTATTGTTAATCGGCACGTTCGACAATTGCGCACGTAGTTGGTAACTGGTACAGAGCAGCCAGCAGCTAGCTCAATTGGCAGCACAATCGACCAATCGACCAATCGACCTGTCACCCAGTCACAGTCACAGTCACAGTCACAGTCACAGTCACAGTCGCAGTCACAGTTATATTTACCTACATTTCGCAGCCCACACATAAAATACACATTACTTAAGGCATAAGACCCAACGAGGCAGCCCAGTCACATCTCACTAATTTGGAACAACTTTTATTTTGTTGTGTGCATGTATGTTTTTTTTTTTGTATTTCGCATGACTAACATGTGTGTAGGTGCGTGTGTGTGTGTGTGTGTGTGTGTCAGGGCACTTTGAGGCTGTCATTGAGACATGGACATGTCCGCCTCGCCGCACCGCACCTCACCTCACCACGCTTCGTTGTCCGCTGCCAGTCAGTGTGTCGCTATATCAGCCCACACTGAACTGTAACGAAGTAGGTCTACAGCTTGCGGCTCATTAGCATTAAAATGTCTTAAAGAAAAGAGCAGGCCACGTTCGATACCAAATTGAACCGACTACTTAGCTGTCTATATGTGCTCGAGTATGTGACGCTGGCTCTCTCGCATGTGTGTGTGTGTGTTGTCGTCGACCTAATCAGCATTAGAGCAATCTACATAGGTAATACACATAAAAGCACGCACAGTGTCACTGGGTCATAGAAAACTGTGTGGAAAACAAAAAAAAAAAAAAAAAAAAAAAAGCTGAGCAAGTCTAAACTGTAGGGAAATTATGTGTGAATTTTCACAGCGAAAACTCGAGCACAAAAAGACCATTAAAAACATCAATCAGCGAGAAAGAACAATGAAGACAGAGTGAGAAAGAGCGAGAGAGAGATGAAGCTACTCAATGGGAAATATTTGTTTGCTAATCAGGCCAAGCTTCAGTTGGACAACTCTCTGGCAATATGCAAATTTAAACGAGTTTCATATATATATATTTCTCTTCTATTTTATTATGAAATCAATTCATTTTTCCAATTAGAACTGCAATCAATTATCATTTATTATAATGCTTAGCTCATTTTTTTTTTGTTAGTTAAAGCTGCCAATCAAAACGAGTTCAATTGGTTTCAACTCGCAGCCAAATGAAACTGGTTGAAATCGAATTCGCTTATGTGTAAGCGTATATAATTGATGGCATTTGTTTTTGTGCCACTGTGCGAGTCACACTGAGGCAAACACTGCGTGAGACGTGCCTACAAATGGCTCAACAAATAAACGTCGCTGTCGTGGACTTCATCAATGGATTAATTGATTATTTGTCCAGCAAGGCTGCACGGTCATGAAACGAGCTCGATTTCCGTTGGACTTGAGCACGAAATCAACTACAAATACAAACGTATATATATAGAGCTGTAGAGAAACAAATTTACATAGAGAGATACAGATACAGATACAGATGTATATGTATATATGACTGCATTTAGATAGAGCCATCCATTTGAACGTCGACGACCACACGCAGCTGCTGAGTTAGTCACTTGAGTTTTTTTTTTATTTTCTTGGTGCGCTTCAATTTGCATAGGGCCGCATTAACTTGGCCCAAAGTTCATGCAATTAAGACCAAAGAGCAAGCGAAACAGTTGACCAAACTGCACAGCCAGAACATTTCCTGCGGCAATTAACCAACAACAGCAACAACAGAATAAGAAAGAAAAAAACTGCACAACTTGACAGGTTTTGCGTCGTCGACGACAAATGCCGGGAAAAACAGAGACCAAGCCCAGGCCCAGGCCCCGTCTCCGCTTGGCTACAACTCATTTAGTGTCATTACGAAGTAAAGCCCTCCATCTGCCTCTCGCCCTCTCTCTCTATATATACAACATATATATGTAAGACTATGGGCAATGGGTAATTGTCACACATATGCAGTGCAGGATGGCCAACAAAGAAATCCTTGAAGTGTGACAGTAGGAAGCACTGGCTGAGCTGAGGCCCAGAGCGGGGCAAGAACAACGTAAAGTGAAGTAAAGTGCAAAGTAAATGAAAAGACGTCGAAACAGAAGGCGGCTAAAGTAAACCGGTTTAGCATTTCATTCATGCCGCTTGGCCAGTGGTCAGGGCGCAAGGAGTCAGCACTCTCCCTCTCTCTCTCTCACTCTCTGTGTCTTCCAAGGGCCTGTAATTGTCAACTGTGCCCACAAATTGTACGCAAAACTAAACTAACAGCTTAACCACAAAAACCGTTCCATGCCAGTCAAAGCTGATGTTGTTGATGATGTTGCCTGATGTCGATCCTATGCCACTTGGCCACAAGCTAAGTAAGTGAGCGAGTGAGCGATAGAGCGAGCTGTGCCCAGACTCAAAGCTACTAATAGTTGTTTTGAGCATGGCCAACGTTGGCAAGCGATGCGCAACACCGGATGTCGCACTAATGGTCAATGCAGCAACCCCTTTTATGAGTCGAAACTCCCCTGTTTGGGGCGCCAAGCAAACTTACTCTCGCTCTGTCTCTTTCGCACTCTCGCTGCCGCTCTGCCTGTGGCTCTGCTTTGCAAGTTAAACTATCTACAAGTCATTAACTCATATAAAGCCAGCGACTGTCGCACAGCAGGCAGGCTACGAGCCTACACAGCGCTTGTCCACAGACAATCCATGCTGAAGTGGCCTGGACCTAAGCATGAACCTGCCCCGGGAAACTGCTGCTGCGCTGCCACGTCGCTGCCGCTGTGCTGCTCTGCTGCTGCTCGCTCGCACTCTTGGACCAACGCACATTTTGCTCAGTGTTTTTTTTTTTCTCGTCTGTTGTTTTTATTTTTCTTTTCTACTTTTTTTTCAAACTGATGCTGCTGCTGCTGTTGTTGCTCCTCCTGCTGCTGCTGCTGTCTTATCAAGACCAGTTTCTGTTTTCAGTTTGCTCTGTTTGCCTGCAACTTCAGTGCGTTAATGGAAAATATTGTGGCATATCACAGGAAATCCGGTGAGGTTTTTTTTTTCTTCCTCGCACTCCTTTTAGCGTCAGGACACTTAGCGTGCACACAGCAGCAACAACAACAACAACAAGAATAACAACAGCCATACGAATGACTTTGACAAAATTAACGGTCACATAAATCTTTGCCATAGAGCTTCTAGGCGCTCTTTGCGGCTTTGCGTTATAAATTTAATTAAAATTTCTTCCATTTCTTTTTTTTTATTCAATGTTCTTTTTCTCTCCTCTCACATGTTGTTGTTGTTGTTGTTGCGTTGTTGCGGTGCTTTGTTAATTTAACAAATGTCTTTTATTATATTGATTAAAGCGGCTTTGGTGTCAAATTTGTTGTCAGCTATGCTAAGCGCCCACAAAGTGTTTGGAATTGTTTTAAACGGCGCGGCGCAAAGGATTTCTGTGTAGCCATGACAATTATTTTCAACATGTGGCTTAGAGCTCACCACACAGCCACGGCAGCAACGACAACCCGCGCCCCGCTTGGATATGTGCAAAAGGCTTATAATTTGAAAAACCAGCCAAGTAAATGGTGTGTGTGTGTGTGTGTGTGTGTGTGTGTGTGTGTGTGTGCACTCGATGCTGAGCCGCTTTGGCCAACAAGATTGTTGGATCATTTAGCCCTCGCACAATGGAGCCTCTGCCGTCGTCACGTGGCAAAAATCAGAAAAGTGCTGAAAAGCGAATTTAATGCTGATGTCATATGACTGGAAATTGTCTAAAGGAAAGGAAAGATTTTTGGAATTCAATAAATTTTAAGGTCAGTTATGATCCTTGAAAATTGTGTAAACTAGCAAAGTTATAAAAAAAAAACAGCGAAAAAAGGTTTAACTTATCAATTAAATTAAAAGACATAATAATATGCGAATTGTTGAAGTGTCTATTGCATTTTAAAGACTGCTATCTGACTTGGCTCAAAAATGATGATTTTTGCAATGCAAAACGAGCAAAGGCCCCACTGTGCGTCGCTCAAGTATAAGGACATGCAAACAAGGTGGAAAATCTGTAGAGTTTAAGTAAGCAAATGCTTTGGCTAATGCTTAAGCATAATACAGCATATTGTTCTATATTAAAAATATAATAAGAGTTTCATAAATTGCACAGCCCGCATAGCGTTCGTCTATCAATCTTCGTCAAGCAAAGTTTAGCATTCAAGTTAAACTAGTTTTGCATAGTTCGTTCGTCGGCGTCTTAAAAACAAATTTATGAAAACTCTTTTTATATGCTCCAATACGTGGCAAATACTTAAGATTAAAAAAAAAAAAGTAGCTCTAACCAGTTTGCAGTAAATTAAAATATTGCTAATCTGTAAACTAATTAATGCTTGCAAAAGGAAAAACAATTTCCTCTCAATTGATTACATAATGTATAAATTGTTGCCAGCATTAAATCAATTGAAGCATTGTCAAAGGGAATAAATATATGTATATATATATATATATATATATAATATATATATATATAATATATATATATATATATATATATATATATATGTATATATATTTACATGTATATATTTACTGTCTGCCCTTTGCAATATTTATTGTCATATGCATATATAAACACTTTGTCGTCTATTGATTGCGCTTTGAGCTTGTTTTCATATTTTCAATAACAAAATTGCCAGCATCCTTTATCGCATCGACATCATCTTTCATCTTTCAATATTCAGCTCTTTATTGTTGGCTGGCTCTTGGCTGGCTATCTTTATGGCTTGTGGGCTCGGTTTGTCCTGGCAAAAGCATTTAATGTTCGCCTTGGGCACGCTTAATAAATTCACAATAAAACGCATTTGACTCACGCGAATCGCACAGTCCACAATAACATTCGCTCTCAATGGCAATGGAGCTTACAAAATGGCTCTCGTCTGCTCTTCTCACACACTCAGTCTCTCTCTCTCTCTCTCTCTGTCTGTCTGTCTGTCTGTGTCTTACGCAGGGAAAGCCTTGGTAAATTTCACACAAATTGCCGCATTACCAAGTCTGTCTCTGTCTCAGACTCTGTCTCTGTGGATGTGTTGTGCACTGATTGAATTATAAAATTTGCAGCTGAACAAATGTGACCAGCCATATCAAATGCTTCTACACACACACACACAGAGAGAGAGGGAGGGGGTGAGTGAGTGAGAGAGAGAGAGACACCCACTACTCACACCCGTTTCAGGCTGGCTGTCAAAAACGGACAGGCTCTTTGGCAGCGACGTTAAACTAATCAACTAATTTGCTATGAACTTTGCGGTCTGTACAAATTAGAGCACCATTCTCGGGCACAGGCCATTGGCCAGAGAGCAGGGAGTGGAGAGTGAAGAGTGAAGATTGGAGAGAGAGAGAGACAGAGTGTGGCGGGGCAGAGCGCGCCAAGTAGCCCAGCCAGCCATAGCATTAACATTAATTATTTTCTGCTTCATGAGCATTTTAGATGAATGTGAACGTGAACGGGGAGCACTGAAACGAAGATGGGGCTTCAGTTGCTGCTCCATTCAATGCTAACCGACGCTTTCATCTTTAATTAATTAATAAAAAATTATTGCCCCTTTTGAACTCTGCGGCTGTCAACTATTTTTTTTTTTTTTGTATTATAAGTTCTTTCTGCAGTTTTAAATATGAAAAAAAAAAGAAAAAATAATAATAATAATAATAATAATAATTTATATTTTCTTAATATATATTTACTTGTTTATTTTTTATTATTTTTATTTTCAGTTTTAAATATGCAAGCAAATACATTGTATTAATTATATATATTTATTTTATTTATTATTTATTTTTTTATATTTATATATCATATTTTTTTATATTTATATATTATATATATATTATTTTATATTTATTTATTCTTTATACGCTAATTTACTTGTATACATTTATTTTATTTTATTTTTAATTTGATAATTATTTATTTTTCTATACGCTGTTTTACTTGTATATATTTATTTTTTATATTTTTTATTTTTTTTTTCAATGTTATCTTTATTTATTTTTCTTTTTTCCAAATTTTAGAATGTAAGCAAATACTTCCTGTTTTATTTATATTTATTAATTTTTGATTATAATTTTTTCTTATTTTAGTTTATTTATTTTTTTTTATTTTTTTTTTCAATCCTTTTGTTCAATTGTAAATATGCAAGCAATTACTTTCTGTTTTATTTATATAAATAGTATATACATATCTATAATATATATTCTTTTTTTTTATTCTGAGTTTGACCGCAGCACAACAAAAACAAAAAAATGTATTTTGAAAATTGAAAGTATTTTGCGGCTAGCCCATGCGGGCCAGGCAATTAGTTAAATTAAGTCTGACATTCTTTTCATCTTCAACAATTTAAATGCCAACATATTTAGCTAAGCGCACAAATTTGCAAAATATAAATAAAAAAGCATAAATAAACCAAAATTGAGCTCTTAAATATATATGTATATATGCATATATTTTTTATGAATAAAATCAAATACTATGATGAGATGACTCCGCTTTAAGCTCGGATTTAACACAGCATGCGGAAGAGTCGAAAAAGAAAATAACAAAAATACAAAACAGTTTGCGTTGCCCTTATTGTTGTTGTTTATCTCTATAAACATTTTTTTTTTTAATAAAATCATAGAGAACTGTAATAGAGTTGATGATTTTATGACTGTAAGCCACTCAGCAAAACATTCGTTGGCTTATACGTTCGTCCGGTTGTCAACGTTGCGTGGGTTAAAGATTTCCAACACCCACATACATATACGAAAAATATGTAATTTTGTTAAAAATGAAATGGGAAAAAGAAGAAAACGAAAAATTGACAAATTTTATTAGTCATAAATTTTTGGGCGAGCATAAAAATCATGGACAACACCTAGGCCAGAACAGAGAAAAAAAAAATAAAAACAAAAATTAACTACAAGAAGAAGAAGCTGGCAGTATATGAAAATGAATCATATATATATGTATTTGATACATATATGTATATTTATATATACTTTTTTTTTTTTTGTTTATTTAGGAAAAAGTTTGAATATAGCAATGAGGACGAGCTGGAAGCGCCTTAAAATATGCAACAAAATATTATTTAGTGCGCTCGTAAAACTTCGCTGGGTGTTTGCCTGCAAATGGACAAAGTTTGTGGGACTTTTTGTTCATCTTCTTCTTATATTTTTTTATACACTGTGGCAGGCAAATTAATTTTTTTTTTTTTTTTTTTCGAATATTTGTTTCGTTGTACTTTTTGTGTTAGGCCTCGTCTCTAACAGGCCGCTTTTAACGCGCTATTTTTAGGTCTTAACGGCACCAACTACCGGTCTTTAAGCTAAGCCCATACGCCCACACAAATGGCCAGCGGCTGCCATGGCAGCTGCTCCATTGACACAACCCACCGCCGGCCTGCCGGCCATTTGAATAAGAAATGTAGCCAAACCGATCTCTGTGGAAAGGGTAGAGCAATCCGTTTGCCCATATGCTCATAAAGAAATCAAACTGAACATTTAACGCTGGCTTAGAAAACCAGTTCGAGTGCCACTAACTAAGTGAGCCAACGCCACAGCCTACGTATCTGAAATACGGGTTTTATGAATGGCAACGGCCATATGAATGGCCTCAGCTTGACTCAACGCGACAGCAACGTGGGCCGCAACAACAGACGGACGGACAATGCCCCCTCCGCTCCCCAACCCGTGCCTAAGCGAAGCGTCGAGGCTTTGAGTTGTGGCGCATATGAAACTGAATTTCAATGCGAGGGGAGCTCTAGCTATAGGTTTCTCTATATGTATATTCAGTAAACTGGTCTCACACTCGCCGCCTCCTGCTGCTGCTGCTGCTCCTCCTCGGCCTTTGTCTTGGGCACCCAGAGCACGCACCTGGCTTGGACGTTTTTATTATTATTTTTTTTTTGCTCGGCTTAGTTTAATGCGCTGCGCGAATTGGCGAATCGACAGATCGCCCAAACGCCGGATCGACAGCAATCGACGGCTGCACTTGTCGTTTGCCAAATGCCAAGACACGAAGCCAGAGCCAGAGCCATTGCATGCCACACTTGGCTGTTGCAGTTGCTGTTGCCGTTGCCGTTGCCGTTACTGTTGTTGGCTGCTTGGCTGGTGTATGTGGCAGCTGCATAATTATAATGTCTGGGCTCAATTGGCCCGCTGGCTTGGTATTATGTTTTTTTTTTATTATTCCCCTCACTAAGCCGCTTGTCCGTCTGTCTAGCCAAAAGGTCAAACTACATATTTTTGCTGTTGTTTTGTTTTTTTATTGACGTGCTGAACTTTAAGTGTGCGACTTAGAAATGAGTTTGGCCCGCAACTGGATAGAAAAACTACAAGCTTCAAACTAATATATTAATTATAAATTAAATTCAAAAGTCATTTAAATCAACGCAGCTGTAGTTAATACACTTCAAGCAAGTCGTAAATTATAAATGAGGCCAAGTCTCAGATGCCATAAATAAACGCAGCACACAAAATAAATTTCAAGCAACATTTTTTTTTTAACTACTTCAGGAAATAGCGAGCTAAGAAATATATGCATAAAATTGGTGAAATTTGCAAATAAAATTTATAAAAATATGAGCAACATTAATTCAATATAAAATTCAAAGCGATTTCGATTCGTTTCCCTTTATCGCCTTTTTCAAATCAATTTCGGTAATTAAACCATATTCTGCGCGGCTTCAGCTAATAGTCGCAAATTATTCAATTTTTTCTTTTTGGATGTGAATAAAAAATTGTTAAATTAATATAAGTTAAAGCGATATATTTAAATTTATTGAGCTCGCAAATATTTTATGCCAATGCAGTATTTTTTTTTTTTATTTTGCTCATCCTGCGAGTCGTAAAAACAATAGGTTTTTTTTTTTTTTTTTTTTTTTGCTCATTAAGTCAACTATAAATAAGTATATGTAAATGTTATGTATGCAATTCCATTTGATTTTTATTTTGTTTTATTTATGTTTTTTTTTTTATTCTTTATTATTTTTATTGCCTTGTACCCGCACACTCACTTCGGATTCATCCATGAATGGGTTTTGCGGGCCTGTTGAAAAGTTGTTGCTTTTTTTTTTTTAGTTTATTTTCAAGTATTGTGTTTGCCTTTTTTTGTTTCATATTATTTATGTATGCAGATTTAAACTTTTTTTTTAACTGTGGGATTGTTTGTTTTCAGCTCAGCTCAGCTCATTTGCGTTTTTTGTTAAAAAAAAATGAAAAAGTTTAATGGCCGCCTGATTGCGGAGCAAAATGTTCGTATTACCTATTTATGTTTTCAAGGATGCGTTCATTAAGTTGTAAGATTTATGCAATGCATTGAGAGATGAGCAATGCTCAAAGGTTTTTGTTTCATTTAAATTTAAGGCGCAATATATACTCAGATATACATGCATATGTCTCAGTCTCAGTCTTCGAGAGTAAGAACTGAAAAGCCAGTCAGTCAAGCGCGTCGGGCCTGAAATTCAAGTTATCTGAAGGCGTTTGAAAAAATGCTCGAGCATAACAACTGTCTGCGGGCCCCCAGCCAAATGTTAGATAATCAAGCGACACCAAAAAGCCAAAAGATACACGCTAGCAGTGCAATACGAAACACGGCCACACTGGTCAGATTAATGGCTACAATCTGATTACTTTGAGGCCAACAACAAGAGACAACAACCGACAACAGACAATGGACAGCGGACATGAGACAAGAGCCAAGAGCCAAGAGCCAAGACAAAGGCCACAGCCAACGATGGGAGCCATAATTAAGCAAAAGCCGTCGCAACTCACAGTTTGCTGTTTAGTCTGAATTTGTAAATTATAGACAAGCCGGGTGGGAATAATGCTCCACATGCCCAGCAACCAAATTGTTCATTTGTCAAAATTAACACGCGGTCAGCAGACAAGAGCTCACTCTCAATTGTTGTTGTTGTTGTTGTTGTTGATAATCTGCATGTTGCTAATGCTAAGCAGTTGTTGAAGTTAAAAAAAAAATATATATATATTTTTAGTCATGATGCGTAGGAGCAGTCAGTTATTAATTATGTAAATGCGCCAACTAAAGGTATAGCAACAAGCAGATTGACTAACTAATTGATTGGCGTCAGATCAAAGCTAAAGTCAAAAACAAAAAAAAAAATCCAAAAAAAAAGAAGAGATAAACTCGACAACTGACTGATTGCCAAAGTCTCTTGCTTGTCTTCATTTTCATTTTTGTAAGCTTTTGTTTATTTAAATTGTTAAAGAATATCTAATCAAAATGAAATTAATCAAAAAACAGCAGAGGGTTTGAATTGGTGTTTGCGCTGTCTTGTGATGTAGATATTTTTGTTATAATACAAATAAGAGCTTGCTCTATGTCGAGCCCTTGCTTAAGGCATTTGAGTGATCCATAAGAGAGTTATTTATATATGAGTGTGCTATGAATTTGTCAGAGCATGCATATTAGCATACTCTCTACTCTAATCAGACTAAAAAAAAAAACGAACAGAATCAGAACACTTTGAAATTGAAACATGAGCCGATCACTCTCTGCTCTGCTCTCGGGAAAAAAACGAAGCAGGAAGTAAAGAATACAACGACAAGCAATAGGGTTGCTCTCTGATTTTTGGTTGCTCTATATTAAAATGAAATTTTTTATAAGAACAACATTATTTTATATGTATTGCTTAATTTAGTATTATTTATTTTATTTTATTTTTTTTTTATTTTATTCTATTATTTTTACAATTAAGATTTACTTTTTGTATATTGATTATTTATAATTTGAATAACATTTATTTTATTTTTAATAATTTATTATTTGTATAAAAAATGATTTATTATTTATTTAAAAAATTGACAATACTTGAGATTTTAAATATTTATTTTATATTTTTATAAAGATTATTTGATTATTATTCATTAATTATGTATTTCATTTTATTTTCTAATTATTTATTATTATTTGAAAAATATATTAACAATTTATTTATTTAATATATTGATTATTTAATATTTTATAATTATTAATTATTACATTATTTTTTCTTTTTTATTAATTTCATAAAATTATTTCATGTTATTTTCTAATTATTTATTATTATTTGAAAAAGAGATTAACTATTTATTTATTTATTTAATATATTGATTATTTAATATTTTATTATTATTATATTATTATTATTATTTCTTATTTATTTATTTCTTTAAAGTATTTATTATAATTTAAAAAAATAGCTATTTATCATTTATTTCTTATTTATAATTTCTATGAAAATTTCTCCCATCAAAATTTATATTCTAAATTCAAAACTCATGTCCCAAATAATCTAAATTATTATGCTCTGTCGTTGCCAATTGAGTTTTTCCAAAAATTAATGTAAATGATAATCCATTTCGTTAACAAAATTTCGATGCATATCTCAAGTGAGTAATATATGACGAACTGTTCCCACACCATATAATTAATGTATGTATATAAATATATATAAAATTTTAAAGATAATTTCCAATAGCAATTGAGGCTTGTTGGCTCTTGTCGCTTGTTGTTCTTGGAAATTGCGAAGGCAAATTGAATAAACGAAACAGCTTTAAACAATTTTCACAGTGTCGCGTCTTGTTATTAATTCAATTTTTGTTGCTTATTTTTTTTTCGTCTTTTTGTTGTTGTTGTTTTTTTACCGTACACTTTTGTGGGTTTTCGACCACGTTTCTGGCAGTTTAATTGAGGCAGCCGAGGGGAAACAGATACTGACAACTGCTGCCGCTGTCCAAAAAATAAAAAATAAAAAAAAAAACCGGCTTAGGCGCGTCGCACACAGAAACAACAACTCATAGCCATCCATCATTATGAAATGTGTGAGAGTGTGCGTGCCCGTGTATATGTGTGTGTGTGTGTGTGTGTGTGTGTGTGAGCTGCACCTGCTCGCATTTAGCTGGCCTGGGAAGCAGCAGTTAAACTCACAAGAGGCCTCCTTCATTGATAGTTTCATGCACTCATGGAGCTCAACTTTCGCATGCGCAAACTTGTCGAACAACATATGCTGACCATCGAGCCAGAGTTCCAGCTCCCAGCTCCCAACTCCCAACTCACAGCAACTGCGCTCCAGTTTAAGCGGCGATCTGTGTACTTAGCTGGAACCGGCCCAGCTGGCTCGCTTCAGCTTCTGTTTTTTTTTTTTTGTTTTTTCTCCTTTTGCTGTGATTCTGCGTAGCATGGTCTCAGCTCGGAGTTCTCTGTGTTCTTTCTGTTCAGGTTTTTATTTTGTTTTTTTTTTTTTTCCTTCAACAATATATATTTTTTTTTTTTTGCTTTTTGTTTTTGTGCAGCGAACGTAAGTTAATATGACTTGTAGCACGATGATTGCTTCCTGTGGCAGCGAATGACTTGAAAGCTCGCACGACGCTTAGGCGCTGACAGCGACGCTGACGCAAACGCAGACGCTGACGACGTTTCATCAGCTTTTGTTGGCCAACTTTTGTGAGTTGAGCTGACTGTTTTTTTTTTATGAATGAAAAATCGCTGCTGCTGCTGCTGTCGCTGTCCCTGCTGCTGGCGGAAGTAATAAATTAATTGAGTAAATATCGATTCGCACTGCTGCTGCCAGGGTTGCCTTGTTAATTGGCAGCACTTGAACAACACACACACACACACACACACCAATCGAGCAGTCAACTGAAAGCTTGGCAATTGAACTACAAAGATTTTTCTCTATTTTGCATAGCCAATTTGGCTTGTAGCAGAGTTAAGGGCGGGCCAATGGCAAAGCTGTTTGGCCAAATTGTGTTAGCTTCAACAAATTCAGGCAACAAACTCAGCTCGTCAACGTTGTTGTCGCTAGATCCTGGCAGCACGACGAGATTAATGACCATTGATAGCGCATATTCGAGTGCGCATCGAGCGTATTAATGCAGCTTGATAATTTATTGAAAGCGCTTCTAATGAATTTTTATGTTTTGGCTTAAAGTACATAGCGATGGCAGCAGCAGCAATAGATTGAGTGTGTGTGTGTGTGTGTTAGTGTGTGTGTGTGAAGCGCTACTAAGTGCCTTTTAACGGCTGCTTCCGCTAACGTTTGACTTGTAATTTGGTACGTAAAGCGTTTTTTATGGCAGCTTTTATGGCAGCATATGCCAAGAAGCTGCCGCTGCCTCATCGTGCGTACTAAATTTAATTAATTGGCCAACGGCGCTGTTTTACCAATTATTTCTAGTTCTATTTCAGCGCTTAACCCTGGACTAGCTTTCATTTCAAATTGCTTGAGCAAAATTGCATTTAATTGAAATTTAAATTTCATGTCGCAGTCACATTAAATATGCGAATGTCCAGCTGAAAGAAAGGGCTTTATTTCTATTTATTGATTTATTTTTTGTATAATTATTTACAGCTTAACTTATGAATATGGATAGAGGGAGATTTGTTTATTTATATATTTTTTTATTTATTTATTATTTTTTTATATTTATTTACAGTTTCACATATGAATATGGATAGAAAAATATTGTTTTTATCTATTTTTTGTTGTTTTTTTTTTTTTTTTTTTTTATTTATATTTATAGAAAAATAATAAATATTAAAAAAAAATATTTATATATATTTATAGAAAAAGTTTTTTTTTAATTTAGTTTTTTTGTTTTTCTTATTTATTTATTTATTTTTATTTATTTATTTATTTTTTTTTTTTGTATGTATTTTTTTATTTATTTTTTAATATTTGATTACAGCTTGAAACAGTTTTTTTTTTTTTTTTTAATTTTTTTTTATATTATTAATTTATTATTTTTTATACATTTATTAACAGCTTAACATGCCGCTAGCTCTTAGGCAACTTAGTCTAAACGAAAGAGCTAACTGGCAAGCATATAGACTGCAGTTAGCTTCAATTATTTGCAGATCAGCGAGTGAGAGACAGAGAGAGAGAGAAGGACTGAGGCAGCCTCTCAACTGTCTGCCTCTGCTCTGCATTATATTATTCAATTCGCATTGACAAACTTTTGCGTTAATGAACTTAAGCTCTATTTGTTGAGATTAATGTTATTTATGCATGCGCGTATGTGTATTAAGGCCATAAATTGTTGCAGCAATAACAGCAGCAAAGCCCACGCCTTTAATTACAGTTGCAGTTGCAGAATTGCAGTTGATGTGGCTATAACCGTTATAAGCTGCTAGAGCATTCGCACGTTACATATGTGTGTATATATTTAACCCAATATTTTTGCAGACATTTTATTATTTCGTGTCTTTTCTTTTTGGTCTCTCTGTATATCTGCCTCTCCCTCCTCCCCCTCTCACTCTCTCTGTCTGTTGTGTGTTGCTGCAGCAGCTTTATCGGATTGATCTGAACGTCATGCATAATTGCATATATCAGATGCAAACACCTAACTGTAGATACATATATATATATATATATATATATGTATATATATACCCATATGCTCGTTACAAGCTGCCCGTCATAAGCAGCAACAGCAGCAGCAGCAGCCGCCACTGTTGCAACTTGTTTGCTCTTGCTGCGGCTGCCGTTGACGCCACCTAACTGTCAACTTTCTTTTTTCGCCGGCTCACATAATTACAGCCATAGCTGTATATCTCTCTGTGTGTGTGTGTGTGTATATACATTGTATTAAGTTTTACTTGCATGCAATTAGCATAAAAAATATCAACAGAGCTTGCATTTATATAACGCTACAAATTATGCATCATTGGAGCTGCCACAGCAGCAACAGCAGCAGCAACAGCAGCAGCAGCAACGCCAAATTGCAACGACGTTGAATAATGACCGAAAATGCAATGGCAACCAGCCGCCAACTGCCACCCCGACTGGGAGCTACCAAGTGGCAGTGGCAGCCAACAGCCGCCAGTTGCCACCGCAGTTGCCACAGCCTCAACTTCAGCTTCAGCTGACGACAGACAGCTGCCGACGATGATGGAAATGAAGATGGAGATGGCGATGGAGACGAAGACGGAGATGGAGCTGCAGCTGGAGACGTCGAGCATATGTAGGAGTCGTCGACAGTGTCGTGGTAGGTGCCATGCCACTGACACCACACGCACGCCTTCTCTCTTCCACTCACACGCTCACTCACACGCCCATTCCCATTCCCACCCGCAGTCACGCTCTCACGGCCACGCCCACTTTTGGCGGAAATCTAGGCGCATTGGCTGTAAATCTGCAATTGCAAACATGCTCAAACACCAAACAAACGCAGCAAACTTTCAACTTGAGATGGAACAAATTGGCGAAATTTAATTCGATATTTAGAGCTTGAGTTGCGGGCAGCAAATAGAAACATTTGACAAATAAAACATATATAAAAAAAAAAAGCAAAAATATTAAAAATAAATATGAAAAACAAAAAGAGTTTAAAAAAAAAGGCAAAATTCTTTAGTTGATTTTTGAAATATATTTTTCCCAACAATTAAATAAAATAATTTAATTAAATTGAGGAAAACAATAAAATGAAATATTTGTAAAAAATTATTATTATATAAAAATTCAAGAAATATTAATCTTGCATTTATTAAAGTTTAAAAAAGCCATTTTAAATATTGCAAAATATTTATAATATTTACAAAAAATAAAGACAGTTTGAAGATCAAATGAACTATTTCATTTTATAAGGTATACAATAATGTATATATTTTTATTATTTTTATTTATAAATATTTATTTTTAATTATAAAATATTAAATCATTTTTAAATTTAATATTATGTTTTAAATATTTAATCATTTTTAACTTTAATTTTATTATAATTAATTAACCATTTTTAAATAAATGTTTTCATTATTAATTATTTATTTTTTATTTATTAATTTATTCATTTATTTATTTATATATTTATTTATTTATTCATTCATTTATTTATTTGTTTATTTATTTATTTATTTATTTATTTATTTATTTATTTACTTATTTATTTATTTATTTATTTATTCATTTATTTATTCATTTATTTATTTATCTATTTGTTTATTTATTTATTTATTTTTATTTGTTTTTTTTATTTTTATATATTTTTGTATATTATATTTTTATTTTTATTAATTAATTTTTTTGAATAAATATTTAGTTACTTCGTATGATTATTCAACTAAAAATATTAATTCCATTTTTCTAAAAATTGAAAGCAAACTACAATTAAACCTAAACAATATATTGCATTCATTAAATTCTCAAAAACAAATTATTTAAAATAGTTGTGATATGAGCTCAGCACATGTATAAAAAAACTCAAACTCAAATTGCATATAGCCAGATAAAAAATGTGAATATGATATACAACAAATATGCATGTGATAACAAACTAAAATCTAATAAAACCAATTTATAAAAATTCGAGTATTATGAAAAAAAAATATACAAAATATCGAAAAAAAAAAATGTCAATGGCCCATTGTTTGGAAGCATGACGCTCTTTTGGCCTTTTTTTTTTATTTTTTTTTTTGTGAGCGTGTGAAAAAGTCAACAAAATAAGGTCGCATAATAACAAATATCGACGAGACGAACGTGCACATCTCTAATGCTCAGCATATGTGAGCAAATACACACACACACACACAGTTACATATATATGTGTGTGTGTGTGTGTGTGTGTGTGTATTTGGTGCATTGAAAATAGGCGCTGTGTGGCGGGGGCGTGGCTGGTGCAGGCTGGTTTGTAGGCAACGGCACGCATGAATAGAGACATAGACAGCTCGACGCTTTCAAAGGCACGCTGCCATGCTGCACGGTGGGTTTTCACCCACTTGACGCGCAAAGTGGTGCAAAATAAGCGCAGTGCCTGGGCGCACATAAAGCACAAATATGCAAACGTCTGTGTGTGTGTGTGAGAGTTTGTAAAAAGACAAACAAAATGAAAGCGTATAGCAGTTAAAACACACATGAGCGAAAATAAGAAGAAGAAAACAGATGAGAAAAAAGTGATATAAAAAAAAACTCTAACACACACACACACACACACACACATGCTTAGACTTATACAAAAAAAAATTGGTTCAATTTAGCACAGAGACAACGCCAAGGAGATGGAAGAGCAAGAACAACACACATTGGCAGCATCGGTTCACGTTGATGGGCTTGAGCCTATTTGTAGCTCCAATTCAGCTTGCTTTTCTTTATTTTCCGTTGTTGTTTTTCTCTTATTTTTTTATTATCTTTTTTTTTTTTTGTTATTTTTTTTACAATTTTTGCAGTCGAAACGAGCGACGACAACTCGTTAGCACAAATTTGCTTTGAGGGGTGTTTAATGGGCGGGTGGCAGTTGCTAAGAGCATAGAGCAGGCAGAGCTGTACTCCACTTCACTCTACACCACTCTCTACACCACTCTGCTCCTCAGCACGCTTCACTCTGTTCTCATTGCTGTCAACGCCTCTTAAATGGGCAGCAACGAACAATCTTTTTTCTACAATAGAATGGGAAAAGCCAAAGCGAAACGCGTACCCAAAGTCGCCGCCAAAAACAGGAAAAGTCACTTCACTTGCTGTTGTTGTTGATATTTTGGCAAATTTTCATAAACTGTTATTTATTTTTATTGCACAAAGCAAATGTTAGCTCAAAGAAGCAGAGAGCAGCAGCAGCAAAAGACGCTGCAAAAGTTGCAAAGCAATTTTCTGCTGCTTGTTGTTATTATTATTTTGCTCTCTCTCACACACACACTCCCTCTCTGTCTCTTTTCGTGTTAATTTTTTTGTATATTTGGCTGGCAAACGTCTGTGGCGGAAGTGAATTTGCAAAAAACACAACAACAACAACAGCAAGTAACATGGCTAAAAAGGAAACTGTTGTGCGCTTTTGACCAGGCCCCAGCAAGGCAAAAAATAAATAACTATAAACATATATAAATTTTATATATATATTCTGCAAAAAAAGAGTGTCAGACTGAGCGACTCGTTGAGTACAAGCAAATATGCATAAGCTAACAACAACAGCAACTGAAACAACTTGGAAGCGCATTTTATTTACATAAAAACAAATGACCAGCATTTTGTGCGGGTCTCCAAGCTGCTGGCTGGCTGGGGGTAGTCAAAGTCAAAGCCAGGAGTGAGTTGTACAAATGTTAAGCAACAACAAGAGATGAGAAAAAAAAACACAGTAGAAGTAGCTGTAGAAGGTACCATAAGACAGGGGTTGTAATTATACACAATATGAGAAAGAGATAGAGAGAGGGAGAGAGAAGAGGGACAGAGGAGAGGTAGTGTAAGAGGTAGCTGGGGGGGGAACAGCAGTTGGAACCCTCAACAAAGTTGCACACGTTGGTAGGTCTATTAGGTAAATGCCTCAGCATTTGGGTAGCCTGGTACACAGGAATGTGCTTGGGAAAGTTGCAATCGTCAGTCCCCAAGCATGAGCTGGCAAATATTACACAGAAACATGAATGTGAAAGGATGCCAACTGAATAATCCGCAGATGGCTTTTGGTTGGGCAACTAGCACAATGGCATGGAACACCAGCTCCTGTAGATGATAGTATTTATGCTTAGATAAAAGTACTACTTAGCAATAGCAGCAACACAAAGCTGAAATTTAAATTTGAATTTGTGCTGACACAGCAGACAGCAGGCCTACGAGCATGGAAATGTTAAGAGATTTTAGGAGTTTTTAAGAAATAGAAAAGTTTTGAAATTTATATTTCTGAATCAATTAAATACTAAGCAATATTTAGCTTGAAGTTATAAATGAATGAAATTCTATTAAAATATATTTTTAATTTAATTTCAATTTAGTTTTAAATAATAATGGAGTTTAGCGAGGTTAATTTTTTTATATTTATATATTTTTAAAATTATGTTATTGCAATATTTAAAAAAAAAAAAAGTTTTATTTTTGTAAAATTAAATTTGAAGAGCTTTAAAAACTATGCGTGAAAAATATTTAAAAATTAATGTTTTATATTTTTAACATTTTTTTTAATTCATTTGATTTTTATATAATTTTAAGAGTAGATTATTAGCTAAATTTAATTTGATTGAAATATATATATTATTTATATTTTACAATTTATAATTTTTATTTTTTTTTTATATTTAAAAATTTATAATTTAATTTACATTTAATAATAATATGTATTTATATTTTAAAATTTATAATTTTATTTTTATTTTATATATTTATATTTTAGGATTAAAAAAACTTAGCTTATAAAAGAAAAATAAATAAATTGAGACATAAATAAAATGAAATTAAATTATATGCAAATTATAAGAATTGTGAAAACAATTTAAAATGTATTAATACAAATTTATAAAATGTATTAATACATGTTTATCTATAATAGAAGGAAATAAAATTAATAAATGAATGCAATTAATTTGTAATTGTTTTACAATTTCTTACTAATTAGTTTTTTTTATTGTTGTACTACAATTTCCTAAACTATTTATTTATATAAGAAAATAGTGTTATTGAGTTTAAAATTTAAGAAAAAAAAATATAGTTTTGATTGTATTATTTGTTTAGATTTTTTTTTTTTAAGTAAAACTTAAAAGTCGTTTAAGAACTTTGCAATTTCATAATTTGAAATGCCTTAAGAATAATTAAAAACAACAAACGCTAAATGCTCTCAGTGAGATGCTAAACAGCTTTGAAGCGCTGTTTAAGAATATTACGCAAAAATGATTTTTTTTTTCGAGCCAATTCCAAATGGGGCCGAGCAACATTTGCTCTGGCTATTGCGGTCAGTCTGCCCCCTTTTGCATTTTTTTAAACATTTTTTATGCTGCTTCAGTATATGTGGGCCGCCTCCCTTGCCCAACGGCTGCCCACAACCTGTTCCAACATAATTTGCAGCAGTTCTTTTTAATCAGAGCAAGTGGCTCGCTGGACAAGTACTTTGTAAGTAGTTCTCTTAGCAGCAGCTGCTGCTGGCGTTGCTGCTGCCCACCGATTAGCCGTTGAGCTTAGCCGAGGTTCAATGCACTGCGTATTAACCCACACACACAGAGTGAGAGAGAGAGAGACGGAGAGGGGGCTAGAGGCGTGTTTTGGACAAGTGCGTCAAAAGTTTAGCACGTTTTGAGGCATGACTCTAAGCCAAATCGGTGCTAAGTCCGGCTATGAGCCAAAAGCTGTCCGTTTGCCGAGGTTTAAAGCTTTAATTCAATTTGCCTAGGCTAAAGCGCTGGGATTATATAGTCAAGTTAGAGCCATACACACAGCGAAAGAGAGAGGGGGAGAGGTGCGTGTAGGTATATCTATAAACCTACATATTCACAGGTTTACATAGCCTGTATTCCCTGCTTTTGGGCCATCAACGTTTACGAGCTTGTAGGCAAAAGAGATTTGAACATTTTACACTTTTTTTTGTAATACAACGGGTCTCTCACTCTCTCTCTCTCTCTCTCTCTCTTTCTCTCTCTCTCTCTCTCTCTCTCTCTTTCATTCTCTCAGAGCTTAACCACATCCTCAATTTTTCTAGTTGTGCGAATAAAAAAATAAATGAAAAAAAAAAATGTAATCATAATTTTTGTGCCGCCTTTTGTTGCTTTTGTACTATGTTTGGCCTCTTGCTACACATGTTGAAAATTTGACTGGCTCAAAACTGTGTGTGTGTGTGTGTGTGTGTGTGTGTGTGTGTGTGTGGGCAGGTGTATTTCTTTTGAACTGGCCTGACTCGCCTAAGCGTCAGCCCGTCTCTACTTTTATTTCATGTTATTTTGTTTTTTGCCTGGTTTGCCTTTTGCAGCTTGACTCGTATTAATTTTGAACGCGTGCAAATGGAGCTGCGACCACGAGCTCGACCACATGCCGAGGCAGCTGGCTCACCAGTTCACCTGCTCAGCAGCTCAGCAGCTCAGTGGTTCAGTGGTTCAGCTTCATGCATGTCCCTGGGCGTGCGCCAACTGAAACTGCCATCATAATGATGCCAACTGCAACGGCTGTGGAGCTCCCTTTTGGCAACGATGTGCCACAAAATATTTCAGTAATTTTTGCTTTTAACTACATAAATTACGCATAATAAACAAGCACGAAAATCGATTGCTGCACAATCTTTCGTACATTTTGAAATTACTCTTAAACGCTTCTCTCTGGCTACGAAGTCATTTCGTAATAATATACAATTCAATTCTGAAATGGCAATTAAATCATTTTTGGGGCACAAAAGAATGTTTTTGCCTCATTGATTTTATGCTTGAATACCTTTCAGAAATTTCAGCAATCTATGAGATAGATTTAAATGTAATAAATATTTACAAGATGTATTTATATTTATATCTTACAATTTGATATACATTTTATTTGTATTTAATTAAAATAGACTTGAAATTATCTTTTCTATGAGCAGAACTATTGAAGCTACATTTATTTAAGTATTTTAATTTATCGAATATTTAATTTATTTTATTTACTCAGCAGCATACTTAAAATTAAAAAATATCACACTTGATTTTCTATATTTATATTTAAGCAAAAGGTTTTTAAATATGTATGTATGCTGCAATGTATAATTAATTAGTAATAATAATAATAATATCTATATAAAATATTTAGTTCGAGCTATTTTTTAAAGTTCTATTTTTAAAGCAGTTTCACTTAGCTAAAAATAAAGTTTATATTTGTATATATTTCTTAGTTTTAATTTTGTTTAATATATTTTAGTTTTTAATGAATTAATTTTTTTATGGTTATATTTAATATTCAGATATATCTATTTAATTTTTTTAATAATTAAATAATCTTATTATTTTAATTAATATTTGTTATTTATTGTAATACTCTTTATTATTATATTATTTATTTTTTATTTGCACATATTTGTATTATTTTAATTTATATTTTTTATTTTGTATGATTAAATATTTTTATTATTTTTATTATTTTAATTGATTTTATTTTTTATTATACGTTACTTTTTTATATATATATATATATATTTTTTTTTTATATATGATTAAATATTTTTCTTATTTAAATTCATATATTTTATGAACTGTAATATTTTATATTGTTTCATTATTTATTTTGCTATTTTGTCATTTTCAAAAAATTTAATTTTGAAAATGTTTAATTATTAATAATATTTTATTATTATAATTTATATTATTGTTTATCATATATCTACTGTTTAATTAAGTTTCAATTCTCTATATATATTTTAAAATTTTATAGTTTTTCAGTTCATTCTTCAATCATCTCTATATTTGTTTATATTTTTTTGTATATGTCTCACAACTATTTCAAGGTTTATAACAACCAGAGCAGCTCATCGCCTTATCATTATGTGTTCCGTTATTTCCCCCATCATAAATCTATTGCTATATTTAACAAAAAAAATTCTTTTGTCTTTGCCGTCTCAACTCATAAATGCAAATGCACGTTCGACTCCTCATTTCATTTGCAATTAGCATCGTGTTAATTAATGATTTTCAATGCTCACTAATAGATTCGTCATGTGTTGTAAGAAATGATTAAAGTGCGACAAAATGCAATGGATTAAAACTAAAATTCTTAATTCGTTTTTCAAACATTTTCATCGCAACGATTTTCATCGGCTTCGACACATTCATTAGCATTGAATCAAAAGCGGAATAGAAACCATTTCGCTCTCTCTCTCTCTGTCTCTGTCTCTCTCTCTCTCTGTGTCTCTGTCTCTGCGTGTTAAGTTGTTAAAACTTTAACATTTTTTATGCAAACAAAATTGTAATGCTCGTTTCAATTAGCAGCCAAACCAACTGTGGCAACAAAAGGCGCCCAAAAACTTTACAATGAAAAAAAAAAAAAAAACTATGCAAATTTGCTAAAATTGAAAATAATTAAAAACAGCAACGGACTGCAGGCTGCAACAACAACAAAGTGTGATGGCAAAAATTAAATTATGTGTGCCACAAAGTTCGCCTCGAATTATGTCGCATAAATCAAATAAACAGCAGCAGCAGAAAAAAAAAGGAAAAATTGAGAGGAAGAAGCAGCCAAAGTTGAGGCACAGCAAAAATGTTGAGCAAAATAACTGAGAAAAAAATTTATACGAACAACTTTTGCATTTAAAGCGAGAGCCAGAGGCTGACTGGCTACGGCGGCTGTGTGCTGCACGGTGGCAAGTGCCCCGTGTGTTGGCGCAACACTTGGCCAAAAGAAAAACAACAATAACAGCAACAACAGCAAATTTTTATACGTATTCGCATTGTGTAGTAGAAACCGCAGCGCGCAAAAAAAAAAAACAAGTGTTTAAATGTCAACAGCAAACACAAGAAAAACCAGCAGCAGCAGCAGTCAGCAGACAGCAGACAAAAGGAGTTGTGCATGTGTGTGTGTGTGTGTGTGTGTGTGTGAGGTCTGCGGAGAGCCGCGCAATGCATATGGCATAAGATAAAAGTCGCGTCGCGGCGACTGCGTCTGCGACTCAGCTGCTATTTGTTGTTGTTCAAAAGTTGTAGTTTTTATATTTTTTTATAACATATTTCACATCTTCTTCTTTTTTTCTTAAGTCAAATGTCATGAACTTTTTGGTGCGGTCAACGTAGCATCTGCAACTGTGAGATACATTTTTGGCGCACATGATGCTTAATAACTTACCCGCGAGCAATGCAAATGTCAAAGTTATCCAAAACTGCATCTTGTTGGCTTTTGATGAAATATGTATATATATATATTTAAATATATATAGCTTTATATCTTTTTATATTTGTTTAACAAATTCGCTTTCTTGTTAGGCTGTTTAGAGTCGCAGCTACTTTTGTATCTATTTCGCTTGTGTTTAATTGCAAGCCGCTGGGCTTGGCCATGCATTTGAGCCAGGCATTTTACACAAAGATTTCAAACACACTCTCGCACACACACAGACACTCAAACACTGTTTAGTTAATATCAACTGTTAAATGTATAACGACTTTCAGTTGTTTTGCTCTCGTCTCGTCTCGTCTCAGACTTTTGTTTTGATCGTAAAACACACGCTTAACACGCGCTTCTTCACACACAGAGCGAGGCGCTTGACAGGCACACGACGTACATAGACAACGCGCAGACCGTTCAAAACTGAACGCAGCCAGAGATGCCGACTTGCTCTGAAGCTATGTACCGGTCGTTTGCAACTTGAAGCGGCGCTCAAGCGAACTCAAACCCGAGCAGGCAGCTCGAACTCAAACACGAACTTATACGAGTCAAATAACGGTTTGGATCATTGCTAAGCCAGCCATGCGACGAACAAGTTGTTGCAACACAATTTGCTCGAATTTTAATTCATATTTATTTGAACATTACAAATTAAAATTAAATAAAAACAACTGTAAATATCTTATTATTTATTTAAATATAATTTATTTACTTTGTATTCCCATTTATTGTTAATACCACTGCCATCTACTCTCTCTCTCTCTTTCTCTCTTTCTCTCAGTTTATCTAAAAACGATTGCAGCTTCGTTTTTATGTTTTAGTACAGCGACTTCGTGTCCAACTTCGTTTAGCAAAGGCACGACTCTCACACAGCAGCCATGGCACTTGCGCACCGACGCTGTCGAAGAGGTGCTCTTCTCTGCTAAACGTTTCGTAGTGTGCAGACGCAACTCTTATACGAAACTCTGCTACGCCAGCAGCGCCAATAGCTGAATATAATTTCGAACTAAATTAGCAGAGTGTACACAAAATGAGCAGGCAATTCGAATGCGTATAAGAGTTGCAGTAGAAGAGTTGCCAGTAGCAGAGCGGCAGCGGCAACATGTCTGAGCGCTGTTATTATAATTATTTTTTTTTTTTTTTATGAAAGTAAGAGTATTTGTGTCCGTCCGTTCGCTGGCAATGTTAGTGGAAAAACATGGGAAAAACTTCAGCGAAAATGCAGGCGGGGCCAAACAACAAGTTTAGCCCAAAAGATTCTAAAAAGTTTGCCATAGAAGCGAAAGTGCCAGCCATGAGAAGTCAATTTGTCTGCTTAGTGCACCACTACAGCTCTAACCATAACAAAGCACTCACACACACACACACATACACATACATATATGTTGATATATATATTGAAAGATGGATTATGCTTGGATTTATTCAAGTTTACTTTGGCCTAACTTTGAGACCTTGAGCATATTCCACTCGAGAGCCACAAATAATTCATAGCAAATTCTAATCAAAAGATTTTTAATCTTTTGAGCTAAAGATTTTATGCTGTTTTTCATATTTTTATGAAACTTGCTTAGAAAGTCTTGGAATTAAAATCGAGTTTATTTTAATATTGCAGCAAAGATTTTTATTTGAATTTATTAGTCTGTCGTTGATTATTTAAAATAATTTATATTTTTACAAAAATTAAAAATAATATTTAAGCAAAAGTGCATTTAAGTTAATATAATTTCATACATTTATTTATTTATTTTTATGTAATAAATTATACATAAAATAAATGAGTATTTAAGAAATTTATAAAAATATAAGTATATAAAAATATTTTTTTTTGTAAGAAATTAAACATAAAATAAATAAATATTTAAAAAAAAATATATAAAAAATATAAATATATATAATTATTTTTTATGTAATAAAATAAATAAATATTTAAGAAATATATAAAAATAATAAATATATAAAAAATTTTGCATGTAAGAAATTATAGATAAAATAAATAAATATTAAAAAAAAAATATATATAAAAAATATAAATATATAAATTTATTTTTTATGTAATAATATAAATAAATATTTATGAAGTATATATTAAAAAAAAAAAAACGGTATATAAAATTCTTTATGTTAAAAAAATATAAATATATAAAATAAACAGTTTTATGTTCAGTTATATATTCTTAAATAAAAAAAAAACACATTTATTTAAATAACTTTTTACTTACTTTTTATGCATTTCATAACATATACAACAAATAAATTTATTTATTTTATAAACATATATTTTTAAAGACTTAAAACCATAAATTCCAATAAAATATATAAAAAAAAATATACAAATTAAAAAAATTATAATTATAAATAATTAGAAAACAGTTTTACCAATTATTTGTATATATATCTATACAGCTTTCACATATTTTGCTTTAATTAAATTCATTATCAACAGTTTGCACACTTTTAGCATTCACTGTGGCTTAGTTTGTCGCCTGCACCTGTCCAAACCACATGCCTCACTTTCTTCCTGGACAAAGGTATTTGGTATTTGTTGTCGTAGGCAGTATAGCCTCTTTAGAAGTCCTCGAACTGTTTGTAGAGCTCGTGTAGCTTTCACTGTTTTTTTTTCTCTATTGCAGTTTTTTTTTTTTCAGACAGAGAAATTCCAACCCATGCAGATCACCTAGACCCAGTGCTGCTTGAGAAAAGTTTGTGAACCACAAACCCCAAAACAGATTTTATGCATTAAATATACAGTTAATATAGTGCCTAAAGAGTTTGCTAAGGAATTTTAGTAAGTTTACAAACAAAATGAGACTGGAGTAGAGAAAATTAAATAGAGTAAACTAATTTGTAATTTTGGTAAAACTAATTTGTAATTTTGGTAAAATAAATTATAAAACCAATTTTAAATATTATATTTTATATTTTATTTTATATCATTCAGCTTAAAAATTTTGTTTGCTATTTTATATATAATTTATTTGTTTTTAATTTTCGTTTTCTTTTTTCAATTACTTTTACATCTTTTTATCAAAATTTGTATATAATTTAATATAATATTTTATATAAACTCTTTTTACATCTTTATATATTTTATTTACATTTTGTAAATGTAATTTGTGCATATAAATAAATTTTTTTTTTTTTCACATCATTCATGTTTTTATATACGTTATTTAAATTTTATTTTATATTGTTTTGCTATTTTATATATAATTTACTTGTATTTTAATTTTTTTTTTTTTTTTTTTTTTGTAAATTCTGTTTAATTTTTTCTATATTTTATTTACATTTTCCAATTGTAATTTGTGTAAAATACATTTAATTAATTATTTATTTATTTTATATCATACATATTTTATATAAATTTTAAATTTTATCTTTATTTTTCCACATACTTTAAAATATTTTGATTATATTTTATATAAAATTCTAATTTAATTTTTTTCCATATGTCATATTTTATATATAATTATATACATATTTCTTTCTTTCACATTTTTGTCTATTTTATTTTTATTTTATATTTACTTTAATTTTTTTCAATATATATCATATACATATATGTCTTCCTATCATAGCTCCTTCCTCTAACTCAATATATCTCATATAACCCATATATTTACTTTATCTCATCTATTTCATGTCTCTCCTATATACCATATATCACTCAAACCATTAATCTTTGCCATTTCTATACGCCCCATTTTTTATTTAATTCCCTCTATATCAACATTTTTTCTTCACATTATCTTCCGTTTGTTCTCGCCACATCTCAATCGAGTTCTCTCTAACATTAGAACTCGCTGCTCGCTGACAATTCAACACATAATAAAATTATAAATTCAAGCTATCTTATCTGCCCTGCCATCGATAGAGAGGGTGTGTTCTTAGCATAAGTTGAATTTTAATCGTGTCTGTTGACTTTGTTAATGAATTCTAATACACACACACAGATGAACAAGCAACCCCCTCGCATAGGAACTAACAAGAGCCAACACGCATTCGTGTGAATTTATGATCAAGATGAAGATTAGTCCTAAAACCCGCTTCAAGTGAAACAGATGTAAATTAAATTATATTATTTAAATTACAAGTTTAGCAAATCTTTTATAAAACAAAATAGAATATATTTTATTTAAAAAATAATGTTATATATTTGTTTCCTATTCTAATAAGAAAAAAATACATACAAAAAATATTTATTAATAAATGTAAGAAAAGAAAATGTTGAAAAAGAAATAATTATAATTTTAGTGTTTTATAAATTATATAAAAAATATTTTTTAATGAGTTTATGAAGAGAAATTGATTAAATTGAATAAAAAATCATAGCATTTATTATAAAGTATATAAAAAATATTTATTAATAAATTGATGAAGAGCAAATGATTAAAATAAATCAATTAAAATCTTACCATTTTTTTTTTTTTTTAATACAAAATATATATATAATAGGCAAATCATTTGGAATTAATGTTAAAAAAATATATATATATATTACATATATAATATATTAAATATATTTTTTAACATTAATCCCAATTAATTTTGCCTTAAGAAATTGTTCAATACATAATTTTTAAGATCACAGCCAAATAAAAAATAAATCAAAATGCGTAATAAATATTTTAAGCGCATTTCATTCAATGACAAATTGATGTTATATAAAAATAATTATGCTTGCGCTCATAAAATTGTATTTTTATTTTGCATTTTGCAAATTAATTGAAATGCTTTAAAAACAAACAAAAAATTGCGAAAGAAACACATAAAAATTGCGAAATGCGAAAACGACTTTGCATTTGCCGCTAATAAACTGCAATAAAAATGTTTTTTCAATTGCACAAAAAATAAAGCCAGCAGATGTAGATATATATATATTTTTCTATATATGTATCTGTTAACCCAAAAATAAAATGAGAAACGAAATAAATAGTTAAAGGCAACAACACTCAACATAACTGAGTCGAATCGCCAGCTGTAGCAGACATTTGGGCGCATCATCCACGTGGTTGACTTTCGATGGGTAACGTATGAGCGGGATGAAGTAAGAGCAGCCAGGGCACAGAGTAGAGGAGCAGCAGACAGACAGACAGGCAGACAAGGCAGACAAGGCGGGCAGACATGTGCACAGTTATACCTATGTAAGCTAGCAAATGCAGGGGCAGCAGCAGACAGCAGCAGAGGCTCAGGCAGAGACCCGAGCAGCGGCAGAGTCAGTGGCCAGTAGTCCACAGCGGGCTTTATTAATGGCTCATAATGACTTAAGTGAAATTACTGAAGCATAGCGAACCCCTCCTTACACTCACCTCTCTCTGTCTCTTTCTCTCTCTCTCTCGCTCTCTGCTCCGCTCTTGCCTGCTCTTTGTGTCTGTGGCATCTCCCTTTTGGCCTGGTTGAAAATTCAGCAGCAGTCATAAACAGCGAGAATTCCCACGCGGCATTTAATATTCCTTTTCCTTTGGCCAAGCAAATTCTCCAACTCACTCACACTCACACTCACTCTACCTCTCTCTTCCTCCCTCCCTCTCTCTTTCTCTTCAGTGGCTGTCGCTTACATGGTTTTCCCTTGGAATATCCACAGGTTTCTTCATCGTAGGCCAAAACGTAGTGTATATTGCATTTAAAGGCCAACTTAATTTGATTAGCAAACTGAAACTTAATTGCAATAGCTGCTCGCTTTTTATACACTCACTGTATATGCAGAGAGTGCTCTAATTGCATTTTATACAAAAGCTTACTAATTTTGAGCTAAGCGCTGAATTTTGTAGTTGATTTTTGTAAGCTTTTGTTGAACTCTGCTTGGCATGGACTTTTGCTATATGCTGATGATATTTATAGTAGGTAAGTGCTCAGTGAGTGTAGTTTTTCATTAAAAATATATATATAAATTACATTTAAAATTGATTTTCTTATTTTTATTTTACAACAAAATTTCAATAAACTAATTAATTCATATCAATTAATTTTGTTGCAAACCCAATTATGATTATATTTATGCAAACATTTGTATACATAAAAAATTATTATTTATTTTTATAATTTTATTTTTCAATAAATTTATTAAATTTATATAAATACTAAATAATGAGTAAATTAATTTTATAATTTATAAATTCAAATAAAAATATATGTAAAAAAATATATATATATATATGTAAAAAAGTATGTATATTTTTAATATGAATTATACTTTTTTATATTTTGAATAATTAATATTTTGCAAAAAATATTTACATTATCCAAACATTAATCATTTTGTATTATTTATTTATTTTTAATTTTATTTTTTAAACATTTTTCCAATCATTAATAATTTTTTATTATTTATTTATTTTTAATTTTATTTTTAAACATTAATTCAATGTTTCTTTATTATCAGTTTTAGTATTTATACTTAAATATATTTATATATATTTTAATATACTTTTTTTATTATTTGCCTTTATCTATATTTATATGTAATTTTGGATGCATATATATTTTTAAAATTTTATTACAAACTAATTTTCTATCAGCTCTAAATTGTTTATCAAGTTTATTTTATTTTTATTCTTATCAATTATTTAATTATATATTATATATAATTCTTGACCTTTTGTCTATGCTAAATTCACTTAAAAAGCCTTCAATTGATTTAGTAACTTACTTCATCTTTTATGCTGACTTGTTAAAAGTATAAAAAACATTTTAATTTACCTATTTTAACCACTATATAAACAGACCACACTTCAAATTCCATATACTAAAAATTTTTATATAGTACCCATTATGCTTGCAATATTTGTAAAAAAAAAAAAAAAAAAAGAAAAGTAAAACTAAAATTCAGGTTAAAATCAATTTAAATTTTTTTAATAAATAAACGCAATAAACATTTTTAATAATTAATTTGTTCAAGCTGGAAACCTATTAGACTTTAATTTCGTTATTTTGATTTACTGTTGTGTCTAAAACATTTTATTTTAAATAAAAACTAACAAAATTATATGCAAAATTTATACAAGCGTATTATCTGCAATTTGTGCTTTATTTAAATTAATTACAGAGTTTATTTTGCATATTGCCATACATTATTGTCATGTTAAATGAAAGTTTTGGCAACTCAGTGTCTATTATCTATTTAATATATATTTATTTAGTTTATTTATCACTTTTAATTTACAAAATTTACGTATTCATTTTTACGTTTATTTATTGTTTGAACGAAATTTTTCATTGTTAAATACCTTCAGTATATAGATGAAATATATATATATATATTTATATTTATTTTTCATTCCTTTATATTCAGCATATATATTAAAGATATGTTTTTATTCGTTTTGTTTATTTGGCTTTATGTTACTTTGCAAAAGCATGCGAATTATTTTTAATATATATTTTTTTAAAATAATATTTATAGATTTTAATGTTTATTTAATTTATTATTTATTTGCAGATATTTTGCAGATATTTTCATATATATTGATTAATGAATTATTTTTTCTCTTTGTTTTTTATTGATATATTTTCTTATATATTTAATTTTGCAGTTATGTTTCATTATATATTTAAATTTTTATTTTTAGTTTTATTTAATTTAATATTTATTTGTTGTTGCTTTCTTTTATATTATATTTTGCAGATATTCTAATATATTTTATTTATTAATTAAAAATTTTAATGAATATTTGATTTTGTTGCGTTTTTTTTTTTATAAATTTAAATATATATTAATATATATTTTAGTATACTTTATTTATTAATTAAAAATTTTAATGAATATTTAATTTTCTTGCTGTTTTTTTTTTTTTATATAAATATATATTTTGCAGATATTTTAATATATATTATTTAATAGTTGAAAATGTTAATGAATATTTAATATTTTAATTTATTATTTTATTTTGCAGATATATTGTACTATATATGTGAATATATATTATTTTATATCATTTTATAATATGCAAGAATTTTTCATATATTTTTTTATACGTTTTGTATTGTTTAACTTTTTCTCTTTAATAGATTTATTATTATTATTATTATTATTATTTTATTGTTATGTAAAAAAGAATTAAAGATTTATAAAATTCGAATTTAGTATATTTAATTAAATTTAGCATTTAGCCTAATAGCTAAAAAGAAATATTCTTTCCTTGATTATATAGAGATATATACATATAACTATATAGTTGTATATCAAGAACACACAAAGTTCTTATTACTAAAAGTTCTTGTTAGGGTATTCAATCGTGGTTAGCTCTGAAACTGCGCGTTCGTTTCTTTTTCCGCTCTCTCTCTCTCTCCCTCTCTCTCTTTGTCTTAGTTATTCGCTGTTCTTGTATTTATTGTTGCTGTCTTCGAGCTGCTGGCGTGCTAGCAAGTAGTTAAGGTCAGTTCATATATTATGCTTTGCTGGCAAAAGGTGCCATAAGTCTATGAGTGTGTGTGTGTGCGTATAGAAAGAGCGAGCGAGCGAGACAGAGAGAGAGAGAGAGAGAGAGAGAGTGAGAGTGAGAGGGAGGCAGCTGCAGAGAAGCTGTAGTAGTTTTTGTTGAACAGCTCTTATTTATTTTTGCCCTGGCTACCGAGTCGGCAACTGTTGCCTACTTTTGTGCGTTGTCTGATGTCTGATGTCTGCTTGCTAATTAAGCGAAATTTTGCGTAATAAGCTTGTCTGTAATTTGCGCTATCTTCTTGCCTTTTGTTTTTGCACAGCAATAGTATTGTTGTTGTTGTTGTTGTAGTAGTTAGCCTATGGGCATTGTTTTTGTTGTCGCTGCGGGTCCTGGCCATGGCCATGGCGTTGGCTGACTGGCTGGCTGGTTGGCTGGCTGGCCCCGTCGCCTTTGTGTTGACTTTGTTAACTGTCATCAAGGTGTTCATTGGCTTTGTTATTACGCCTCAATGAATTTTCGGGTATGTGTGTGTTTCTATGTGTGTGTCTGCGACGTCTATCTGCACAAATTGTGCGCCATTCAAGTGATATATGCGTGTAATTTTTCATATGCGCCAGCAGCTCGAGTCGATAGTTTGGGCAGACTCGGCTGCTAACAGTCGAGAGCCTTCGTAAATCATGTTGAGCCATGAACTAAAGAAACTGATACACACACACACACACACACACACTCACGCCTTCTTGGCGAGAGAGGTCAGCGTTGAGAGAGAGTTGAGAGCAAACTTAATGGAGTACATAAATTTATTGTCTTTAATTTAGTTTATCGCAAAAGTGCGCTTTAAATTGCAAACGATTAATCGAATTAGATATGCTCGAAGCTTAATTTATAGCATCCATTTTTTTCCCCTGTGTATTAAATTTAATATTTATGAATCTATATACATGTATTATGGATAGAGCAAATTTAGATTAGATAAATTAATTAAACACAAACTGTTTAGTTTTTTCAATTTTTTTTTTCAATTACTTATTGAAGCTAATTTGATATTTCTGCATTTATTATTTATTGAGCTAGCAAATTTAGTTACATTAATTAAATCAGATGTATTTAATTTTTTTACTACTTTTATTATTCATTGAAGTTTACTATGAATATTTCTGAATTTATTTATTATTAATTGAGCTAGCAAATTTAGTTTGGATAAATTAATTAAACTCTATCTAGTTTTCTTTTTTGTTTGTTATTTTTATTTATTTATTTATTTATTTATTATTAATTTTTTTAGTTTATTCGTATTTACTGGGATTATTATTTTTTAATTTATATAGAATTTAATAGGCATTAAAACTTTTCTTTATTAATTATAAATTTATTTATCTCGCAAATGGGATAAATTTATTTAGTTTTTTAATTTTAAAATTTTTTTAATTATTATTATTGCAGTAAATAAACTGCAATTCATTTAATTATTTTTTTAAATTATTTATTTTTTTTTTTTTTTGTAGTAGTATATTAACAAAACCTTTATTATATTTTTCTGAATTTATTAAAATGCATCTAGTTAATATTTGTATTAATAATTTTTTTTATTATTAATAGAGCCATTTTAATATTTCTGAATTTATTTATTATCTAGTAGCCTAGCAAAATTTTCTTTATTATTTCTCAGTTTTTTTTTTTTATTTATTGAGCTAGCAAATTAAGTTTGGATAAATTAATTAAACTCTATTTAATTGTTTTTATCATGATTATTATTTATTGGGTTTTTGGCACAATTACTTGCAGGCTGTCATCGACGCACACGCATCGTTTGTGGAGTCAAATTTCAATTGCCCCTGCCAACGTTTTAGACTGATATGGCGCATTATTAACGCAACGTCAAGTTCAGAGCTCGCTTCAATTTACACAAAACTCACACACACACACACACACATACCTAATGGAAGTTATATACATATATATATATTGTTGTAATTTTTGCACCTGCTGCTGCTGCTGCTGCTCGTGTTTCACTTTTGTTTTTACAACGGCTCTTTATTCTTTTATTCTGGCTAACAGATCTGCCCGGATAATAACAACATTATTCACACACTCGCACACACGCACAGCATGGTGGCATTTTAAACACATGTAAACAAAACCGTTGAATTAAACCGAAAATTAGCATCGATTAAAGTCAAGAAGCGTTGACACTCTCTGCACACCCCCCACCCATCCGAAACCACTCGACTCTGTCCCACTCTCTCTCTCTCTCCACTAGGCAAATACCTTATCAGTAACACAAAGCCAACACGCTCCCACGTTTATCTTCACTGCGCTGCGGCAGTGTGAAACAAATTTTAACATAATTTAAACATGTGTTGAAGGCGCGCGCACACGCTGCGTATGCTTAATCCCTTTTAATCCGTTTTTAGGCAGCTGCTGCAATGCGCGACGGCGTAACATAACCTCAACAACATGAGCGCGGACTAACCTAACCTAATCTAACCTGCAAAGCAACAACAACAACTAAAGAAACAACAACAACAAACTGCAGCCACTGATAAGGCAGCCAGCCGTCTACGTCCTTGGCGGGTCCATTGAGGGTGCCAGCATAAATAAATAATAGGCTGTATAAGTAAGTGTACATACGTATATGTGTGCGTGTGTGTGTGTGTGTGTGTGTGTTGAGGTGTTTGCAAAACTGCAAAAATATTAGTGCGCTGAAGGGCTTCAACACAGCTGCGCTTGTTATTAAACAGTTGCGGCCTACAAAGTAGAAGAGAGCGCGAGAGAGAGACAGATAGAGGCAAAGCTAAAGCGAGAGTAAGTTGTAGAGAGCGAAAGAGATAGATAGCGCGAGGCTTCAAGCAGTTCTTATAGGGTTGTCTTAAGTTTGCCTGCTGCTACTTATCATATGCAAATGTTTAAAAATGTTTGCGCTCATAAATTTCGAACAAGCTAAGCGTATGAAAAGTGTTGAGACTTCTCTGCCTGCCCACACCCCACACCCCCTCTCCTATTCTCTCCCTCTCTCTCTTGTAATACACAGGTTGAGCAAAAATTTGAGAGATTTGCTCAGACCTCTTCTTCTACTACTGCTGCTGCTGCTGCTGCTGTCATAAATTCATTAGTGAGTTTTTACGACGCTTGACAGCTATCGAGGCAGCTATTGCGAGAGTCGCCGTAAGAGCTTTGCTTTTTTATGTTGGCCATAAAAATACATAATTTGGCAAAGGTTAATGCCATTACGGTTGACCGCTCGCCAAAGCGTAGTTCGGCTTAAATGTACTTAGATATACGCACTGTCATATAATTGCCAAGAAAGTGCCTAATTTATGCGCTCTTCGTTAGTAACTGTCCTTGATACACACACACACACACACACATACACATCCCGGCACTAATAAACCAGAAAAATGAAGACAGCCAAAAGGAAAGGAAAGAAAGAAAGAAAAGAAACTTATGAATAAATAAAATGCAAAGTGCAGATGGAAATTCAATTAAAAATTCACTTTGTATTATAATTATGCTTCATTATATGCGTGCCCAAATTGGCTCAGCCGTTCATTAGCTTCTTACATATTTAATATTGCCTGTATATAGAGCGAATGCTGGACTAATTGATTTGATTCCCATTGACTGCGATTCGCAGACAAATAACCTTTTCAGAGAAAAACTCATTGAAATGAGACTTGATTCGGGTTAAATGACCTTTCGGGGGAGCTTCACGTAAAAGTTAATTAGAAAACTTATTCATTTTGTTTGGAATCTGCAATGCGGACAATATAAAATTGATAAATCAATCGATTGTAATCAATAAATTAAGCAAAAAATAATAATGAATAACGGATTATTAAAGATTTTGGAGATTAGCTTTTTTGTATGGCGAGCAAATATTAAAGAATTTAAGTAGACATTTATCTATTCATATTTACGCTTTGTTTATCGATATCAACCGAAGGAAATCATGCTCTCTCGCTCTTACGCTCGCTCTCGCTCAGAACAATAGATTTCGGTTCACATTCGTTCGTTTTGAGTTTCTGTTGAGTGCCTTGAATTATTCGTGTGATGCTCTTTTCACGAACATCGTTAAGATAGAGCAACGGTTGACGCTCGCATAATGCCACTTCGTAAGTGTGAGCAGAGCAGCAGCATAGAGTCTACCCAAGCTGTCTTCACACCCACACATATCTAAGTGCAAACACGCTTACATACACATCATCACCGTTCCACTTCGTTTACCTAAATCAAATAACAGCAGCGAGCCGATCGCGGTTCGCGATTGCTCTCGTTGAAGACCCGAAGCACAGTAGGATCTCTGCTGCTGCGTCGCGACGCAATCGCTTACTCTCCGAGTTTCGCCTGAATGAGTGAGTGAGAGGCAATTACTTATTTGCGCATCGAACAACGGTCAGCTGTTATTTGCGAGCTATGATTTAAATCTTCGTCACACGAATAGTTCAACTCAAGGCGCTCAAAAGAAAACGAAAACGAAAACGAAAAGAACCGAAGACCGTTGCGAGAGTGAGAGTGAGAGAGTAGGATTTTCTTCGGTTGATCTCGTGAGCAAAGCGTGAAAGCACAAACTGTTAAAGTAATTTGCAAGCTATGATTAATTATAATAAATATTTGTAATAATTCTATTTAGGCAGCTGTTATTCCAAAAGTTATTCAGCGTTTCAAATATTTAAAAAGCTATTTAATAATTAAATATTAAAATTGCTAAACTTATAAAGATAAAAACATTAAACTTGTTAGCTAAATTCAGACTACTTTAAAAATTGTTGAATTTATTAATTATGCTCGCCGTAATGCATTAAAGTTTAATCGAATAATTTGCAGCATTTTTAATTTTCCATTTCAGCTTACCTCTGCATCGTTTGTTATTAAATTTTGTTGTATGCCCTTTGCACTCAACTTCGCTAAGAATTTTCTATTTTTTTATTTATATTTTTTTTTTTTTTTAGTTTACTAGAACTAGGAATTTCCCTCAAGCTGCAATTATGAGAGAAAGCAGGAAAGTTTTCAACGCATCAAAGGGCTTTGGGAACAGAAGTGTTTAAATCGCATTAGTCGATAAATCAGTTAAGAGCGAGAAGTGTTAATCCGACTATATGAAGTGGCTATCAGATTTTTCTTATTTTCCATATTTGCCAGCAACACATTTTCAATTTAGTTTCGATTCGGAATGGATTTCTAGTCTTTGTTGCAGCATGCTTCATGCTTCAGGAGCAGGAGCAGGAGCAGGAGCAGCAGCAGGAGCAGCAGCAGGATACTCATTCAGGATATGCTTGAGTTTTGCTTTCGGTTTGCAGCCTTGGCCTGCTTTCAACATGTCCATCTTCAATTGGCCCGACTTTTGGGCCATTTTTCAGCTTGCTGTCTGTCCTTCGGCTGCAGCTGAGCCAGCATGGAAAACTTGATGTGCCGCCGCCTGCTCAGTTTTCTCAATTTCTCAAACTCTGAGAATTCTTTTTGCATGGAAAATGTAATTTATACAAAATTAATTTACGTCATAAAAGGACTTTTGTGACTAGGCGGGGTCATGTGGCAGGGCATGAGCGGCTGTAAATGCTCGACTGGCTCTGACTGTGAACTGTGTTGATGTCATAAATGTTGCATGGCACAAACACAGAACACAAAACACAACAAGGCACACACACACACACACACAAAGAAGCAGCATCAGCAGGAGCAACAAATATGCATCGAAATAAAATAAAATATAAGCCAAAAAGTAGTAAAACCTAAAGCCCTGGCCAAAAGGCCCAAAAGCTGTGCACAATTTATGCATGAACACGCCCCCTTTAGCGCCTCCATGCTGGCAACATTTGGTTGCACTTCCCATAGCCACATAGAGTGTGGCAGGAGGAGGAGCAGGAACAGGAGAAGCAGCGGAGCGGCGGGGCCTATTGTGAATGCAGCTTAGAATTTGTTGCAAATAAAGTGAAATGGCAACGGGCTTGGTTCCCAAAATCCACACACAAGCAAAGACTTGGCCAAGTCAAGCCAACAGGCAAAGGCTGCAACGGGAATTGGTTTGGGCTAAGAGTTACGGAATAAGTGAGAGAAAAGCCAGCAAGGCAGCAGCTAAGAAAGAGGAAACCAGAAGAGAGAAAAAAAAAAAAAAAACAAAACAAAAAATTGGCAATTTAACATTTGACGTTTTCTACGAGACTTGTTCAAACAATATACTTGGGAATTTGTTTTAATGCTCAGGCGAGGCAGCCAAAAGAGAGCGAGAGAGAGGGGCAGAGAGAGCGCGCTTGGCGAAGTTGACGGGCGTCTGCCTTAAGCTCCATACGAGCTATAAGGACCACGAATGGCATTGCAACAACGACGACGACGACGACAATGGCTGAGAGCGGGGTATCGTGGCTATAAGGGCAACTGGCAATAATGGCTTTAAATTTTTATTAGATGACGACGCTTATGCGCCTTAGTTGCCTTCTGTGCTGAACTGGCACGTTGCAGCTGCTTGAATTGTTGAAATGTTGTTGAAAATGCGATACATTGCTGTTGTTGCAACACTCGTCAGTGCCTGTGAATGTATGTGTGTATGTTTGTGTGTTTTTGTGTTTAGTATGTATAAAATTTGCCAGTTACCTGCACAGCGCAAACACTTTCATATCAAGCTGCTCATGTGGAACTAAGTATGAGCACTAATTACCAAAAAATATGTATAAAATAATATAAAATAAATACAAACAGTTTGCAAGCTAACAACAAGCATAGAAACGGAAAAAAATGTGTAAGCCAATGCGAAGCTAAAAATACACTATACGATAACAGATCTTGAAATGAACATGAACTGCTAATGATGTAAGTTATTTTATCTACATATAAATTCCAGAACTAAATACTGCATTATTGATTCATTATTATACAAAATTGTTGATTTTAGTAGTTGAAATGTTTATGAAATGCTGATGCTGCAAGATATTTTGTCTATATATAAATATATTTTATATCTACTTATAAATTGCAGAGTGTAATCCAAAATAAATGTGCAAAATTGTTGACTTTAGCTGCTGCTCTAATTAAAAATTAAAATAATAAATTGTAGGAAATTTATTCCATGCACAAATATTTGACATCATATATAATATACATGATATTAATATCTATAAAATAATAGAAAAACTATTTAATTTGTACACAAAATAAACTTTCATAAAGTGAGTGCAAAAACTTAGCTGCTTGCATATATTTATAAATGCAAGTCAACACAATATTAACAATTTCCAACATGCCAAATGAGCAGCATGTGTCTCTATGTATGCGTGTGTGTGTGTGTGTGCTTGCTTAGTTAGTTAGTTAGTTAGCCCCTGAGCGTATGCTACACTTTATTTTATGTGGCTGCTGTCGCCTAATTCGTATAATTACGCGCTTATTATTTTTGCAAAGCGAGCAGACTCACGCTCTGTCCACTACTATTCACATACATGCACACAGATAAAAGTCTAATTGTATTTGTGCGTAATTGTATTTCGCTTTGCGTGTATCCTGTAATTGTATTATTTGCTTGATTTCATTATTTTCTATGGCAAAACGCAGCAGATCGCGACGCAGCGCAACGCAACGCAACGCAACAGCTCAGCGGCCATAATTAACCAAATAAATAAAACAGTCGAAAACTGCCCAACAGATATAACGGCATTAGAGCAGAGCCTAAAGGGAAGCGGAAGCATGGTGAACCAACAACTAACAACAGATAGCCAAACACACACACACACACACACACACACATATGTGACTCTGCCTGTGTGTGTGTGTGTATTATTGAGTACCAACCATGGCCCCTGGGTTAGATTTGGGATTTTTGTTCATTGCCAGCATGACAGCAGCAAATTAAATGGCTGTCATTTCGCATTTTTATACCCTATAAAATTGAAGTGGCAAACCTTGAACAATATCAATTAGATAACCTAATGAAAAATAACAACAAAAAAAGACAGCAACAACTATTTACATTTGAATCAAGTCCAATTCAAATTTCACCTAAATGCTATATTATTTGATTATAATTCGATATGACTATCGCTGTCAGCCAAAGAGCTAATAGCTAATGGCAATTACAAAATACATATCGAGCTATTAGCGCGTGTGCTAATAAAATTGAATGGCCAAGCAACAGATTATAGAAATGTCTGAAAACAACAAATATCAATTATGAGTTGGCATTGCCCATATTTATAAAAGAGAAGCTTGCGAAAGTGGAAATTGCCTTTAAATCAATTCGATTAAATTTATTATTAATTTTAAATATAACAAATAATTTTTTTATTATTTTTAAATTGAAATATCAATAATATATTTTTTTTTTATTATTTTTAAATTGAAATATCAATAACATTTTTCTATTATTAATTTTAAATATATAAATAATAAATATTTATTTATTTAAATATATATTTTGTTGTATATTTTACTATTATCAATCAATTTTATATCAATAATATTTTTCTATTATTATTAATTATTTTTAATTTTAAATAAATAAATAAATATTCAATATTTATTTATTTATTAATAAATACTAAATATTTATTTATTTAAATATTTTTTATTATTACCAACTATTTTTAATCAATCAATGTTCAAAATTATAATTAATATTCTTAATTATAATTAATTTTAAATTATTATTATTTTTTATAATATTCTGCTAATTTAATAGCTAAATATTTATTAAAATAAAATAAATAATAAAAATAAAAACAAAATAAAATTTGTTTTATTTTTGTGTTCGTGCTCTAAATATTTACATCTTTTAAATTTTCCAACACCCTGAATTTTCTCACAAAAAAATTTTGTTTCAGTCTTATAAAAGTTGATAAACTTCATTTATGCATTTGCCCAATAGCTTGCCTTAAAATCTAAATTTTTGTCGACTTTGTAACGTCTTGATGTTAATTAAAAGTGTTTAATATCTTAAGTAAAGGTTTTGTAGGGTATGAATAGTACCTTCAGTTTCCAGAAATCTAATATAGAAAGAAAAAAAATATTTTGTATAAACATTATTTTATAAATACCTCAAAGTTTATTTCCCTCTTTATATATTTTTCTCTTGATTTCTATAGAATGTTTTGATTATCTGCAAAGAAATTCGAATTCTAGATTCAACAAAAAAAAGGTGACATCTAAATTTCCATATTCTAAGTAATATCACTTGACTAGATTTATGACAAAAATGAATAGTAATAGCTGCCAGATGCAACACTTTAACGAAGCATAAATAATGACATATTTTATTAAAAATTTGTTGTATTTGTAATAAAAAATAGTTTTCAAATTGAAATAATAAAATGAATTAGCCACGCCTCATTGATCTTTTTTTATTATATTTATCAGATTTTTTTTTTATTTTATTATTTTGTCAGATTAATTGTTAAGCAGCTGATTAACAGTTTTTATTGCTGATAAATTGAAATGGAATTGAAACAACTCAAGTGCATTGAATTGCATTAAATTATTTTGCAATACGGCAAGCATTATTATTAATGCATGCAAAATTAATTTTTTTCATAAAACAAAAGCTGAAAATATTTTTTAGCTTAGTTCAGTGGGCAAGACATTTAATGAGAATTTAAAAAAAAAAAATTATATATATAAATAAAATCAATTTTAAAAAATTGTTTAAATAGTTTTTAAATTATTTTAAAGCAATCCATATCTTTAACTTCATTTACAGGATATTTCATAGCACAGCAAATTGGCCAATAAGCTGCAATTTCTTTTTCTTTTTTTTTCTTTATTTTTTTGTGTGTGGTTCGTGGCGGTTGGCTCATAGTTTGTTTGTTGGATTACTTATTGGCTGTTTTGCAAATTTGGCATTACTGTTTGTCCGCTTGGCTTTGCATTATGAAGTTGTGAGCATAACTAATTGAAAAGTTTTTGTCGCTTCGCTTTGCTTGGCTAGCGGATTTACAACCAGCAAACGAACAATTGAGAACGGGCAACGGGCAATGGGCAACTGAGAACTTGCAACATGCTGCAACGAGCAATGCATTCATCAGAAATGTTTTTTGTGCGATAAGCTCTTGTTTTACTTATGATTCCGGCAACAAAGAAAACAAGAAAAAAAGAGAGAGAGAGAGAGACTGTTTAAAGAGCTTACTGAAGCCAAGAGATTATAACAAGCACACTCTCTATGGGACAATGCTGCGAGGCCACATGGAAGTTCATTTTAAATTCGATTCTGCGAAGACTTTGGAATTTTTAATATATTTACGCTTAATTCTAGCGAAATCGTATGGAATAATTTAATCAAATTGTCAGTTACTTAAAATTCCACATTCCAGGAATTCTGTAACAACAACAAACTGTGAACAGTTTCTAGAATATTTTGTATTTGCATTTGCGGCGCATACTGAATGTTTTTTTTTTTTTTTTTTTTTTCAAAAATACTTTTATACAAATAGTAGTAGTAGTGGAAATGATAATAGTAGTAATAGTAGTAGTAGTAGTAGTAGTAGTAGTAGTAGTAGTAGTAGTAGTAGTAGTAGTAGTAGTAGTATTAGTGGTAGTAGCAGTAGTATTAATAGTAGTAGTAGTAGTAGTATTAGTATTAGTAGTAGTAGTAATAGTAGTAGTAAAAGCAGTAGTAGTAGTAGTAGTAGTAACAGTAGTAGTAGTAGTAGTAGCAGTAGCAGTAGTAGTAGTAGTACTAGTAGTAGCAGTAGTAGTAGTAGTAGTAGTACTAGTAGTAGCAGTAGTAGTAGTAGTACTAGTAGTAGCAGTAGTAGTAGTAGTAGTACTAGTAGTAGCAGTAGTAGTAGTAGTAGTAGTAGTAGTAGTAGTAGTAGTATTAGTAGTAGTAGTGGGAAATAATAAAAAGAAGAAAGTTTACTATATATTACTATTACTAGCTGTATTTGTAGATTTCTACTACTTTCTAATACTGCTGCTACAAATATTACTGCTGCTACTACTGCTACTACTGCTGCTACTGGCACAATTACCAAATACTAAATAGTAGTAGTACAAATAGCATTAGTAATAGAAAATAGTAGTAGCAGCAGCTGTTGCAGTAGTATAAAAACTTTAAATTTCCTTCCTGATTAGACTTTTACTTTAAAAAGCATTAGATAAGTTCTATATTTACTATATATGAATATTTATATAAACATATATACTAAATACTTATTAATAGATCTTTTTCCAACACACACACACACACACCTTCTTCTAAAGAAAGTATTTCGCTTACTTTCAACACACATTAGAGAACTTCATGCTCAAGCTTTATTTATTATTTTGGTAAAGTTCATATATCATTGATTATTGATTTTTGTTCGAACGGCCTAAATTTCTCACGTTGGGAGCAGCAGCTGTAGTCAGCTGTGTTGCGCATGTTGAATTATTATTAGAGAAATTGTTTTATTATTTAATTATGAAGTTTTTCTATAAAATTGATTTGATTGTTTATTAAATGCCTACGCTCAACTTGCAAACTTGAGCACTGGCTTCCGGTTCCGTCTTTTGGTATGCACGCACACACACACATACACTAAAACACACACACTATGAAATTCAATAGGCTTTAATAGGCAGCCTGTAACGTTATGGCCCCATGGCTTACCACCGTCAATAACCGCACAAGTTACATTTATTTAAGTTCCGTTACATGAAACGTTAACAGCCCTCGGCCATGCACACACAAAAGAGATAGAGCGAGAGAGTAAATGAGAGAGTGAGAGAGGGAGAGAGAGAGAGAGTGTGTGTGTGTGAGCTGCCATCTCATAACTCTGCTGCTACATGCAACAATTGCCCATCTAATTCACTCAACTGCTCTCACCTGTTGGGCTCGTTCCCTCATTTGGTTCGGTTTTTGGTGTCGCTACGTTGTCGTCGTTGTCTTGGCTGCCGGCTTCGCAGTTAATGTTGTCTGATTTCATTAGCGCAGCTCCACAGACTTTGTCACCATCTCTGCCGACCTCTGCTTCGACTCCTACTCTGCTCCCGCCTCCTGCTGCTGCTCTAGAGTGATACCAACCGCAGTGGAACCTAAGCCCAAACACAAACGTAAACGCGCATTGACAGTTTTCGTTGTAGGCCGACCTTAAAGATACACGCGTAATTTATCTCTTCACATCTCTCGACTGCTTCGCACGCCAATTAGACGCACCCCCTCACCGCACCCTCGCCCCACACTCTGCAGCGCCACTAAAGCATTTTACATGAACTTGAATGAGCTTATTATTGGTTTCGCTTTTGTCGATGGCTGTCAATATTATTGATACCCATGCTAAGCGTATTTATAAATGTATTTATATATTGCTCTCTTTATAGGCCTGGATTTTTTCCCACCAAGCTAAGCCGCTGAAGCTGTTGCCCCCATTCCGCGCCTCGCTCCCCGTCGCTTGTTGTGGCTAATTTGCTTTTATTATTCGCATTAAATTTTATGCTTATGTTTATGTTACTTATTTTCATTTTTTTTGTTTTTTTTTTTTTTTTTTCTCTCTGTTTCTCTGTTTGGTTCTTTTCTAATAAAAGTCGAGAACCGATAGAAATTGAGACATTGTTGGCAGTGCGAATTAGCCGGAAGTGTTTCGCCCTTATCCGCATCGTTGCCGTGCATTTTAATGGCCAGTTTAGACCAACAGTTGCTGCAGCAACAGCTGCTCCTACTGAGCTTAGCCTGGCCTAAAACGCAATGATTAGAAATTGCCGCCAAGTATGAAGCGTAGCCAAGTGTTATTAGCATTTTCGACATGTGATGCCCCAATACAGTGACATTAGCAAAGGTCACAAGCGATACAACATGTGCTACTATGGTCAGTTGAATATAGCTTGCTTAGGTCAAATTTAATTTCGAGTATGGCTTAAATTGGTATAAATGTGATATTAATATTGATATTAAAAAATACAGAGAGAAAGTAATATTATTTATAAATACAATAAAATATAATATTTAAAATATAACATATAAAATATAAAATATAAAATATAAAATATAAAATATAAAATATAACATATAAAATATAAAATATAAAATATAAAATTAAAATATAAAATATAAATATAAAAATATAAAAATATAAAAATATAAAATATAAAAATATGAAATATAAAATATAAAATATAAAATATAAAATATAAAATATAAAATATAAAATATAAAATATAAAATATAAAATATAAAATATAAAATATAAAATATAAAATATAAAATATAAAATATAAAATATAAAATATAAAATATAAAATATAAAATATAAAATATAAATAAAAATATAAAATATAAAATATAAAAATATAAATATAAAAATATAAAATATAAAATATAAAATAAAAATATAAATATAAAATATAAAATATAATAAAAAATAACATATAAAATATAAAATATAACAGAAAATATAACATAGAAAATATAAAATTTTCATATATTTCTTTATATAATTCTTTATAAATATTAACAAATGCCCTATCGACAGCAATATCAATAATATCATTAAAAAATCAACAAATAAAGTTTATGAGCCCGCATATAAGACTTCAAAGACCGTAAATATCAAGTAACGCCACAGTCAAATAGTCATTTGCAGATTGAAACCTGATTACAAACGATTTAAATATGCAATAATTGCTGATTTCAATATCCGGCTTAACGCGTAAGCCGTGTGGTCAAAGGCAGCCCTATTAATGTCATTTCATGTGAAATTAAATTATTAATTAATTAAAAATAATAAAAACTGTTTAATTCGCATGAAGTTTGCCATGGAATGCCAAATGGCAACTTTGACTGAGTTTTAGGTTACGTATTGACTCGAGTCTATCAGCGCTCGGAGAGATATTTAATGTGCGTCGGCCGCCCTAACCCACCTTAATTAAAATCTCGCCGGCTGGTATATTTCAATTATATTGTGTGACCTATCAGAGGCACAACAGTAAACAAGCCAGCCAAAGCACGGCTCCCATCTAAAAGTCAACCTCAGTTGGCCCCATGCAACGAGTAGCTTCTACTCTCTCTCTCTCTCACACTCTATATCTCTCTCCCTGGGCCATAAAAGGGTCGTTTCGTCGCTTTGTTTGTTATGAAATTCGCATATCGTAAGGTCTCCAACGCCAGCCACTCCACTCCCATTCCGCAAGCACAAACATTGTGTCATAAAACAAAAAACAAAAACAAAAAAAAAAAACAAGAGAAAAAATAAAACCCAGAAAAAAAAGGCAAGCAAGCGCATAAACTAACCAACTAAAACTCAACTCTAAATCACTCATAACTACTCTCTGAACAAACTAACTATAACTTAACCTTAAACTCAATAACTCTGACTATAGAACTCAAATTATAACTTAACACTCTGAACTCAACTCTGAAAGCTCTGAATAAATAACTCTAACTCACTCAACTCTTAAAAACACTCTGAAAAATAAACCCTTTATAAAACATCTAACTTCTGAACTAAAAACTCCAACTCAGAAAACTCTATAACTCTCCCTAAAACTCCAAAACTAAAATACTTAACTCTACTGACCATACTCTTATAAACACTCAAAGCACAACCTCTCATAAAAAACTCTGAACTCTTCTAACTTCTGCTTACAACTCCACGCCCATAACTCTCTGCCTCTGAAACTTAAAACTCTCTCTCTTAACTCCTAAACCTCGAGAACTCTCTGAAAAAAAAAACTCAAACTAAACTCCTCATAACTAACTCAAATCCTAAAACTCCTACTAACTCTAACTCTTAAAAAATAACCTAACTCCTGCTGGAATAAAAACTCAAAACTCAAACTCTAAAACTCTTAAACTCAACTAAAAACTCCTAACAAAACTCAACTCAAACTCTCTAAAGAACTCTGTAACTCCTAACTCTACTCTACTCTCCTCTCTCACTCCTAAACTCTCAACCTCTAACTCTAACTCAACTCTGAACTCCCCAAACTAACTAACTCTGAACTTCGAATAACTTAACTTGCATAAAACTCTAAACCTCTGAACTCAATCCTAACTTACTCTAACTCAACTCCTACTAAACAAACTCTGAACGCTTAAAAACTCTAACTCTAACTCTCAACTAATAAAACTCACTCTTAACTCTGTAACTCAAACTCCTACTCACTCTAACTCTGTATAAACTCTGCCTAAACTACAAAACTTCAAAAACATAAATCAAACCTACTCTACTTAAACAAACACTCTGAAACTCTCTACAAAACTAAAAACTCACTCTTCAAACATAACTCTACTAACACTCCACTACTCTGAAAAAACTCGTAACTTACACTCCAACTAACTCCTCCTGCTACTCCAACTCAACTCACACACATCTCATAAAATAAGATAAACTAAAACTAAACTCTATAACGAACGAAAAAACTCTCTTAACTCTACTCTGCCCACATCCAAACCAGGACCTTTTCGGACACCAACAGCAGCACAGCACAGCAGGAGTCGCAGGAGTAGCAAAAGCGCAGCAGCACACAGGCATGAACAAGCAGAGCAAGTAAGCGAGCAGCAACATATCACAACAGTATCACAGCAAGCAGCATATGGAGTAGCAGCAGCTACAGCAACAGCAGCAGCAGCAGCTCTCCCTTTTGCCCGCTGTTGTTTTGTTTTTTATGCCACACCTCGATGCAAATCATTGCCACATCTGACGCACATGTGGCACGTAACAGACACAGAGACAAGCTTCCGTACATCGCCTGGCAGCGACGCTAGCGACGCCGTTGCAGGATTTGTCTGTTTTGTGATTGTCGTCGACGGCGGCGGCTGCTGCCTGGGCCAGTCCTCTACAGCCCTTTGCCCTTGCTACTCCTCCTCCTCCTGCTGCCACTGCTGCTGCTGCTCGTCTGTTGTGACATTCTGTAGGCGCTATGGCGTGCGAAATTGTAAATTTTTGCATCTCCCGCCACACTTCGGCTGCTGCCCCGCCCTCCCACTCTCACAGCTGTTGCCATCCATGTTTTGCTTTGTTGTTTTTGTGTTTTTGGGCATATGCATTATTAAGAATATACTCAGCTGTCAACAAGTCAGCGTCTGGCTGAGGCTCAGGCTCAGGCCCAGGCTCAGGCTCAGTCTCTGTTCAGCTTTTGTTCTGTCTGGACTTTGATTGGCCCCCGCCAAAACATTTGAATTTGCGATGCCTCGCTGCTGCTCTGCTCTTTGATACTGCAAGAGGAGGAGGAGAGGGAAGCCAATGGCAGCTAATGCTGCCTGGTTTGATTCTCTGTTACTTTTGAACTTGACAAATTTTGATAAAATTTTAAGCTCACACTCTCCTGCTCTCTCTCTCTCTCTCCCGCACTCCCCATCTCTAAACAACGACTGCTTTAAAGGCCGCATTCGAACTGACCCCATTACCCGTTGCCTGGTGCTAATGATCGCAGTTATTGAACTCGCTTGTCCCTTGGTCTACGTCAACGTTGAGCTAACTGGCCCGTCGATGAATCATGAGTACGTGCCGAAAGTTTCACATTGGGTTTTTCGCTTTTCGGCTTTTCGCTGCATGAGCTGGAAAAAGTTGACTCCACTCTGACCTGCAGCAATAGTGCGAGAGCGCGCGCCTTTTTCGAGTTGTGCTTAAAAATTTATTTCATATTTCTGCTGACAACACGAGAGAGGGCAGCAGCAGAGCTGCCGCCACAGGAAACTGCAGCTGAGCTGGCCGCTTTGCTATTTACTTTTCATTTATTTGGGTGGGCAAAAAAAAAAAGAGGAAGAAAGAGAACCAAAAACCGTTAAAAAAAAATAGTAGAAAACAAGAGGTGAAAAGCACCGCTGCTGCAGTTACATAGACCTGCCTCCTGCCACGCCCCGCCCGGCATGGCCCGCCAACATTTTGGCTCGTCACTTTTGCTCATTGGACACGTGTTCACAAATATTTGTGCTACGTGGCTGCACACCTTTTCGCATTGCCCCCACCCCCCCCAGTCATTTGTGCCTTTGTGTACCCTAGACTCTTTAATCCTGCAATGGGTATACAACATCTAATGGCCAATTACATCGCTTCCTGCCAAGTGCGCCGTAAGCCTAGATTAAAAATAGGAATTGCTGATTTTGTTGTTATCGAAACAATCTCGAGTGCAGCTAAAAAGAGCTCTTTGGTAAGAGACTTGAAGGATAATTGGAAAATAGTTGCTTGATAAAGAAATAAAAGTGGAGCAGCAGCAAAAATAAATTTAAAATTTAAAATAATTAAATTAAAAATTAAAGTCTAATAATTCATTATATATTTTATATATTTTTTATTTATATATAAATATTTATATTTTTATTATTTATTTACCAATTTGTGATAATGCTCACTAAAATACCAATCAAAGAAAAGAAAATACTAAATAAATACTAATAAATCAATAACAGCAAAGCAAGAGAAAGTTGCCTGATGCGTTTAATGATTAAATGTTTTTAGACTTTTTAAAAGATTAAAAAACAAATTTTACTTAAATATTTCCTTAAAAAAAACTTGACTACAGCCAAAAAATTAACAACTTAATATTGATATATACATAGATATATTTTAAATAAAATAAAATAAATAAATAAATTCTTCTTGAATTTCTGATAAATTCTTGAATTGATTTAATTAAAAGCTAATCAAGAATTCAGTCAGAAATTATAAGATTTGAATAAAGTTTTGCCCTGCAGTCAAAAAACTAATAATTTAAAATAAATCAATGTAATATTTAAAATAAAATATATATAAAAAAAAAATAATCTAAAATATATAAATAAATTCTTGATAAATTTCTAATAAATTCTTGAATTGAATTTATTAAAAGCTAATCGAGAATTTAAGCAGAAATAATTAAATTCCTCATAAACTCTGTCTAAATTTATTAAATTCCTAATAAACTCTGTGTGAATTCTCGATTATCTTTTAATTATATCATGATACATTTTGTTATTCTTGAGAAATTCTTTATTAATTGTTCATAAATTACTGCTGAATTTATGCTTAATGCTTAATAAGCACTTTATAGGCTGCTGATAAATTCTAAATAAATTCTGAAATAATTGAAGAGAAATTCAATACGATAGATAGATAAATAGATAAATAATTATAATAGATAGATAAGTAGATAAATTCATTAATTCTTCAAGAGTTTCAATTAAACAAATAATAAATTCCTGTAGATAAATAATCTAAATTCTTAATAAATTTTTGAATATTTCTTGATCAAATTTAGAAATAATCCTTGCTTGTTATTTTTACTTAAATTACTGATCACTTTATAAAATCTGTAGAAATTCTTGATTGGTTTTATATAAATTAAATGCTATAAAAATTAATTTAATATTAATACATTTATATTTAGTTTAATAGTAATACATTCTAACAAAATTATTAATAAATTCTTCACAAAAATCTGTAGAAATTCTTCTCTGATTTGTTCTTAATTCTTGTTAAATACTTAATGAATTCCTTATTCTTGTTAACAATTTGTTTAATTCCTTAACTCCTTAATAAATTAAATATTTATAAATTCCACAGAAATTTTTGATAAATTCCTGATAAATTCCTGTTTACCTCTACAATAATTCTTTATAAATTCTTCTTAAATCCTCGATAAATTCTCAATCATCTTTTGATTTAGTTTTGAAAAAATCATTTAAAATTTGTGATTGTTTCTTTATAAAATCCTGACAGTTTTTAGAGAAATTCTCATTAAATTTTTGATTGGCTTCCGATAAGTTCTTGATACATGTCTGATACATTTTTGTTAGATTCATGATAAACGTGTCATACAATCTTGATAGATCCTTCATAGATTCATGATACATTTTTGTTAAATTCTTGAAAAAATCATCACTTCCGGAATTATCATTGCGGCCCATGATTTTTAACGTTTGACTTATCTCCTATATATTAAAAGTCTGCAAAGATTATATCAATAAAATTTTTTTGAGATATATGGATATTATATTTATACTCAAGTGACAAAGCTACGCAGCAACTGATAGTTGAATTCGGCATCAAATAACGTCAAAAACTATTTTTGATTTTTTATTTGCGCGAACCCAACTGAAAATTATTTTATGCGATAGTTTTAACAATCTGTCGACTTTTTTGTACAACGTTTATTTACACAAACGCTGTGAACGTATAAAAAATGTACTGAAATAAAATAGAGACAGCGGAAGCAAAGAAACCCGAACATCGACAAATTTACCGGACGCATGTTGTTTCCTATACAGCCAGCTGCTACATATACAGTTGCTATATATACAATTTTGTTTTCGATCTGGCTCTGATTTTCAATGAGCACGTGAATCGAACATGAGACGCGAACGGCAAATAGGTTTAAAATCATTTGCCGGTCGCTTGGCAGCTGATAATTTTCCGATTTTCATTTGTGGCCGTTGCAATTTAATTTTTGTTTAGCACCAATTTGAATGGCAACACACAGAGTGCGTGTGTGTGTGCGTGTGTCTGGCTGTGTCTGTATTGGTATTGGCCAGGCCATAGTGAAATTTAATTGCGAGGTAAAATTGTAAACCAACGCCGTGGTTTGCACTTTAAGCTGCACGGCCGTACGTAAAATGGGAAATGTGAATGTGTTTGCCAAACGTAGGATCCACAATGTTTATGTTTATATTGGATTGAATTGAGGGCGAGAGAGGGAGAGAGTGAGAGGGAGAGAGAGAGAGAGAGAGAGAGAGCTGCACTGTGCTTTGGCTGCCCACTTGCGGAATAAATATTTGCCGGTGCGTGATTTTCAAGCATGGGGCTAACGCTTATTGGTGTGATTATCATTTGAATGAGCTGTGCAGAGGAGGAGGGAGGGAGGGAGAGGACAGTGACCGTCTATTTGCTTCATTGTCTGTGTTGACGCTGTGGTTTGCTTATTGCTATCAATTTTTCTGGTAAATTATATTCCAGTAATCTGTAAACTGTCCACAGTGCCACACGCAAGTATTTCAACAAAGATTTGAAATGAATTGAAGTGAAATGCAGAGAGATGTGCTGCCACTGCGAATGCACTTATCGCTTAGTGAAAAGTTTCCAGCTTCCAGTTGCAGTTCTTAGGTTAGATTGTAGCGAGATTTTACTGTATTGCATAAATTCACTGAATGATGAACCGGATCTAGGGGATTATTTCGAATAAAGCAGACAGTTTTCATTACTTAAATTATTATTTTTTTTTTTTACATATAATTTAAACATTTATTAAAGCCAAATGATTTAAATTATGTTACTTTCTTTAAATAAATAAAAAATTAAATTAATTCGAGTGCGTATTTTCTAGTGACCAAGAAATAAATAATAAAAATAATAAAAAAATAAATAATAAAAGAAATAATAAATAAAAAATAAATAAATAAAAAAATAATAGTTTTTTTTAATGATTTTAATAATTTTTATAAATTGTATACTTGAAGACTCATTGAATAACAAAGATTTCTGTATATTCCATTTCACCAACTTTTTCTAAATAAAACTTATAAAGCAAATAGACCAGCAGTGTCTTATTTTTAAGAGTTTTCATAAAATGAATAAATAAAATGCAAATCAATTAAAATATTTACGAAATGTATACTTGAAGAGTAATCGAATAACAAAGGTTTCTGCATATTTGCTTTTATTTTTAACATTTTCCAAATAAAAGTTATAAAGCAAATATTAATAAAAGTTGCAGTGCGTGTAACCAAAGACGAGCAGTGTATATGCAAATACAAATATATATATACATATATATTGATTAAGCTGGGCGCACAGCTGACCCATATATGTATGTATATATATATATAATTTACATTTACAGCCGCTCAACGGCTGCCTACATTTAAGCTGTCAATTTATTGTGGCATATTTTTAAGCTGTCTATTTAATATTTTGCTATTGCCCATTGGTTATTGATACCGGCAATAGGCAAGGAGCACTTAAAGCGCACACTTTATGCCATCGAATAGCCTTAAATGTTATCTCAATGGGCAGTCGGCTGCATGTGTGGACAGACGAGTTAACCTTTTCCTCGTTTTCTTTCCCCTTTTTGTTGTTATTGACCTAGCTGCATGGGTATAGGTATAGGTAAAGCAAGGCATCTTGGGGCACATGTGTCTGCCTGAAATTCAATTGCAAATTGTCGAAGACGTACACTAGGCAAAACTTACCCGCTGTAACTTTTCGACTATTTGCACGGGCTGTGCCAGCACTGACATGCAAAGTAGCAGAAAAATTGTCTGGCAAAGTTGCCAGACAGACAGACAGACGCTCGGACAGACAGCCATCCGTAAGACTTGCTGCTGCTGCGCTGCACCGCCTCCTGCTGCTGCCCTAACTTTTCACCCAGACGCATAAAGTAGCTGCAGCTGTATCTGTATTTGTATCTTGTAGCGTGTTGTAGTTGCAGCTTGAAGCTGACTGCTGCAGCTGCCGCCATTGCTGCTGCTGCTGCTACTCCTGCTGCTGCTGCTGCTGCTCCTACTCCTGCTCCTGCTCCTGCTGCTGGTGCTAAAGCATTCGTTTTGGTCTTCTTTGGCGTATCTTAAAGATTTTTCACAGTATACAGCGCAAAACTTGTCGAAAATACTCGTATATACGAAAATTGTTTAACAAGTTGAATGATGCCAACATTGAGCTGGCAGCCGAGACGTGTGCGAGCGAGAGAGCGAAATGGAACGTACGATGAGCTGAGGCGAGCAACTTTTTCACCTGTTTTCTTTCCGGGCCGTGTTGAGCCGAGTTTTTGGGCTGCTTGGCCTGCAAAACTTTTCACACCGGGCCATAAGTTTTGGCGCTCTGTCTTTGCTTTTTAGCCAACTGCAAATTCCAGCAGACGCAACGGCTTTAGATTCAGTTTCAGTTTGCAGCTTCAGTTTCTCAGCTTTTAATTAAATAATTTCTGCTAACAACGGCAGCAGCGGCAGCGGCAGCGGCAGCAGAAGGTGGCAATAAAATGTTTTTTAACACAGTCTCAATCTAACTCTCATGCTCTCGCTCTCTCTCTCTCTCTCTCTCTCTCTCTCTCTCCTCTCTCTCTCTCTCTCTCTCTCTCTCTCTCTCTCTTTCTCTCTCATTGTCTTGTCTGCTCTTCCCTTGTGAACATTTCATATTTGATTTGGCTTTGCGTTTCGTTTCGTTGCATTCTCTGCAATTATTTCGGCTGGCAAAATATTTAACTGCATTTCCTATTGATTTTACTGCTTTGTAATCAACTTGGCTACCTGCAGGCAGACAGGAAATTGACGATCTCCTGCAATTGTTATGCCTTGCCCCAGCCAATGTCGATGTCGATAGCAAACTCAAAAAGCCATTGCTATACAGTCATAGCCATAGTCAGAGCCAAAGCCATAGCCATAGCCAGCAGTCATTCAGGAAGTGAGCGCAGCTGCATTTGTCTATTTTTCTTCAGTCTTCTTTATACACACTCACACACACATGCACACACATGCACATGGGTAGTTGCAGCGTTTTTAGCAATTTTACTTGACTTTTGCTGCTGCTTCTGCTGCTGCTCTGTTTGCGCTTGGTCAATAAATGAGCGTAATATTAAGACATTGATTCGTATGGCTAAAACGACATTGCCAACTCAGGTGGAGCAGAAAAATGCAATGCAATGTTTTCCGTTAACTTTGATTCGTATGGTCAATAGAGAACTGGCCCAGCCTAAGGGCCATTTGCAGCGTTTTTTTTTCTCTCTCTCTCTCTCTCTCTCTCTCTCTATTTTTCCTCCTTTTTTTGCTTTCCTTTTGCCAAGTGCAAAACGTTTCTTAAAATCGGTAAACAAAATGAGGACTAAAGCAAGCAAATAGTAAACTGTTTAAACAGTATCTGAATAGCTTTCTCACTCTCCCTCTCTCTTTCTTTTTTTTTCTGCTAGCTCTTTGGATTGTTTTTCATAGTGTGAAATAGACAGTTTATGCGAGCTCTGAAACAGAAATTGTTAGCCAAGGTTAGAGACGTTTTCAGCTCATGATTTCATTTAGCAATTTACATCATTTTGCCTTGAGAATATTTCAGCGTTTTTTTTACGTAAAATCGATTGAAGAATAAATAAACTGAATAAGACTGAAATGAAATAATGTCTGAAAGACAAAAATGGCACATTAATTTAAACCAATTGATTAAAAAAGAAAAAAATAACATAATATTTAAAAAAAAAAAATATTTAGTAAAATAAAATAAATAATAAAAAAAATAAATATGCAAATAAAGTAAATAAAATAAATCCTAAAATGAAGAATAGAAAGTAAATAAAATATGTGAAATGAATTGAATAATTCATTTTAAATAAAATACATAAAATAAATGAAAATAAGCCAAATAAATAAAATAATTAGTATATCGAAAATATATATTTTTTTAAATAAATAAAATAAAATAAGATAAATAAATAAAAAGAAAAAAAAAAATGAAGTAAATAAAAAAAAAGTAAAATAATTTAAAAAAAAAGGAGTTTATTAAAATATATAAGTATGTAAAATAAATAAAATATGTGAAATAAATTAAGTAATTAATATATATAAAATATACAAAAAAATATATATATTAAATAAAATAAGTAAAATAAGATAAATAAAATAAATAAAAAAGTAGATAAAATAAATGCAATAAATCAAATAAAATAAACGCATTAATAAAGTATGCAAAATAATAAAAAAAAAAATTAAATAAAATAAGTAACAAAAGATAAATAAAATAAATAAATAAAGTAGATAGAACAAGTGAAATTTAAAAATGAAAAATAAAATAAAATAAATATATATACAAATATTTAAACATTTCGCAGCAGTAATGAAAAGTAAATCAATAAACTCGGCCACAAAAAAAACTTGTAACAATTGTACGAGTGCAGCTTGAAAAGTTTCTCAACTTGTCTTAAATAAAGGTTTCACTGCGCGCAGTGCTTAACATGAAGTGGGCAACAATATTTTGCAGCTCAGTTGCAAGATGCTCAGCCAAATGACAGCACAAGTGTGTGTGCTATGGTTTTTAAAAAGTCAACTAACCAAACTGGCTGGACTCCGCACACACACACACACACAAACACACAAATACACAGGCAGAGGCAGAGGCAGAGGCACCCGTGAGCACGAAGAGAATTTGTGACAAAGCTGCAGCTGCCTGCAGAGCCATGCAGCACTTTGACATGAATGTAGTATACCTAAGCATGTGTATGTGTGTGTGTGTGTGGCCTGAGTGTAGCGCTGCGAGCCAAAGGCTAATTCAAAGTCAGGGCGCGCACAATGCGCACAAACAGCAGAACGCGATCCCCTGCCTCGCTCTGCACTCTCCCTCTCTCTGCACTCACCCTCTCTCTCTCACACACACACCCGCCGCTTCATTCGTTGCTTTGTATTATGACAGCAGCTGCACCTGAAAGTATGCAGTGATTTTTTCTGCGCCTCTCCCTCCCTCTCTCTCTCTCTCTCTCTCTCTCACTCGCTGTAAAAAACTGTAAACAAAAAGCGGCAACAATAGCAAAGGTGGCAATAGTTGACAACGACGCTGTGGCATTCCAAGTGTTTATTGTCCAGCTCGAGTCACTGCAACAACACAAGCGCACTATGGCTGTGCGTGTGTGTGTGTGTGTGTGTATTTCAAAGCAGTTGGCATATCAACTGGTCGGACATGGTGTAAACACGTTTAATGTTGTTGTTGCCTCCCCACACCACTTGGGACATTGCTTGGGTGCAGTTGCTCCAGCTTGGACTTGGGACTGCAGCTGCAGTTGCTGCGTTTAATTTAATCTACTAGTCGAGCTGCTACCTTGACATGCACTAGCCCCAGTCACCTCACACTAGCTTAAAGTCCACACTGTGTGCGTGCGTGTGCGTGCATGTGTGCGCGTGTGTGCATGTTGGCTGCTTGAGTGCACCGCAAGTCCATTTAACTTAACTTTGGCCGTACATGCTGCATGCGTCTGGCCACCAGCCGCTCCCAATCCGCTCGCACTGCCTGTCTCACTGCATCACTCAAGCGCACGGCCAAACGGTGACAGGGCTGCGTAACCATGCATTCGTCTGTGTATAAATGTGAATGTGAATGTGAATGTGCGTGGCTGTGGCCGTGTGTGCGTCTGTGGGCAACGTAATTTGCATGGTCAGCATGGACAACGACAACGACGACAACGGGCAACGGGCAACAGATGGGGCCTGGGGCATACGAATGGCAAATGGATGGAGGACTATGTAGGTGTAGTCAGTGCCAGGTCCATGGACTGGCTATCCTTGCTTAATTGCATGCTACTGCATTGCCAACTTCATGCTACTGAAATCCAATTGCAGTCCAGCAAAAAACTGTTACCTACTTTACCTACAAGCTCGTTTCATTTGTGCATCGTTTTCTTAGTGTAACTCAGTAAAAACATGCATATTAGCTGCTGTTGTTCAACAGTTTTGAAGCATTAATGTCAACACAGGGCACAAGTTTTAAAGCTTGATTTCCAGGTGATTATACCTGCAAGTTTTTCTTCGAGTTTGTGCATGTGTGTGTTCACGTGATCCGAAACATGTGCAACGCTTTTTACGGCCAATTCGAATGTCTGATCTGGGAAGGAAAAAAAAAAAGAGAGAAAGAAAAAAAGTATGGCACATTGCACAAGTGCCGCGACACGCAAAACATTAAAAGGGATTCGTTCTTCTTTTTTTTCCCTCTTTTTTTTTGCGTGATACAGTGTCGGAGTCAGGGAATCAAAATCAGTCCGTGTACATCTGTATGTATGTAATATGACAAGAGCTGCGTGAAAAAAATTGCAAACAAATGGTGCGGCATTTGCTGCCAGGGTTTTCTTTTTTTCCGTTAAACTATCAACCGTACGAATCATTTGCAAGCGATTTAATTTCAATTGCATGGGCGTTAATCAATGCCAACAAAAGCCAACTGTCATTTGAGAGAAAAGAAAAACTGCAAAACTCATAGCAAACGCATAAAATCAAATTAAATCAACAAAAGTGCATGCATGCAAAACCAAAGCAAATAAATATAAAAAATGCATGGTCATAGCTAACAGCAAATTCAAATGAGCGCCAAAGCCAACGATAAATACTTACCAACACTGCGCTTAAGCACTTCATTTATTTAATCGCTTACCTCCACCGCATATCGAAAGCATATCGAGCTGCAGCTCGATAGTCGTGTATCAGTTTACCACCACCAATTAACTACGAGCAGAAAGTATAAATTCACAAACTTGAAAATAATAAAATATAAATAAACATAGACCAAGCTAGATTAAAGGCAGCTAACATGCATTGAGACTCGAATTTGATTGTATTGGTAAGAATGTATTTCAGTTAAATACATTAAATACAATTGCATTCTAAAGAAATCTGTCATTTATTTACTCTGCAATTTCGTTAGAGACAACATAAAATATTTAAACTACTCTAAAAGCCATTGAGAAGGGAAATACGTGAGCAGTATTTTAATTAAATTAAGAGCTTAAACCAAAGTAGCAAAAGCCAATTTGCAAAAAAAAAAAAAAAACAAAATATATATATATATATATATTTTATATATATAAAATTAATAAATAAAAAATGAATGGCAATCGAAAGTTTAAATCGCTGCGCCTAGTGAGATTCGGGGAAATATTCTATGATCAGCAAAAGCGTCTCATATTGATATGCCGATCCTGTCAGCGTCATTATTTGTGCCTGGACGCCTTCCAGACGCATCTCAACAAATGCATCGGCGTCAAGCACATAGTCACGTCCATTGACGAGCTGCACTACGACGAGGAGAAGCGAGAGACAAGATTGTTCAATGGCAAACAAGAGGTGGGTGTGTCGAGAGTGCTTCTGTATATATACATACATAATCAGAATAAAAATATTTCTGACAGATACTTATCTATGAGCCGAGCGCAGTGCGCCATGTGAGCAATGTCAATTGCAACATTGATTGGGAAGCCGAGCTCGAGGATCCGCGCTGGTACAACGACGAGAGTCGATCGGTGTCCAACAGGACGCACCAATCTCCCGCCAATGCCAAAGAGAATGTATCCAAAGTCCGAACGCGTAATACAGTTGCACATGCTGAGAAGGAGAAACAAAAGCAACAGCATTCAGAGTCACCCGAGTCACCTGCCAAGCGAATGCGACATTCCACACCCAAGATTCCACGCACGATTCTCACAAATCAACAGCAGCATAAATTGAGCGCCAGCTCAGAAATGCCCGAAATGACAGCTAATGTGAAAAACCAAATATATATTGTAGAAAATATGGTTGAGGACTTGCGGCGTCTGGATGCACAGCGAACGGCCGATGCAGCCAATGCAAAGACACCAGCCACAGCGACAGCCACAGCAACGGCAGCAGCAGCCACAATCACAAATAGTCCAACAGCAGCTGAAAATCCATCACATACAACGAGTCCGGCCAAAGGGGGCGACACACAGCAGATACTAAACAAGCTGCGTGCTTGTGGCGTGGAGGTCAAGCGTCGTAATACGCGAGAGACCAATGAAAGTCCTGCTCAGGGTGTGGATCCAAAAAAGCAGCTGGCACTGGATATAATGCGAAAATTGCAATCGAATGGCATCAAGTGCACGAAAGTTAATAATTCTAAGCAATAAGAAATTGTATGCAATTTAATTTGAATAGATTTAAAAGTGCCCGGTCTTGCCTACATTTTACTTAATGAATTTATAATTGTTGAATTTATTGAAGGGGGAAACACACATTTAAACAGCTGTTATAAACAATTGATTTACAAATCGCACTAATTGCCATTCACATGAATTCCCAGCCAAGCTAGCTCAATCTAGAGATGCGCAATTATTTAGTTCATTTGGACTTTTACATGCAAACATATTCAAATATCAGTTGCAATGTTACAACTTAAATCAAAATCTGCAATTACTCTCTCAGAACTATTTAAATTTAAAATATTAAATTTTAAATGCAACTTTAATCAAGCAATTTTCCACAATAGGCTGCAATGCGTTATCTTCCGATAGTTAGCTAACTCACGTGCGCGTAACTCACATGCCTATCGAACAGAACTCTCATCTCTAGTTGATTATTAGTTGTTGCCGCACGCGTGCCGTTCAAGTCGAAAGAAATTGGTTAAAAATTAAGCTGAAAATAACGCCGTTCAGTTTGTTTATATTTTATACAAAAATTCGCAACGAAATTCGCCAAATTCGAGTGTCGCGTGTGGCAAACAAACGCAGTGGCAGTAAAACAGGTAAGACGAATGCCATGGACTTACATAATTTTTGGGCCTTTATTTTGCGTTCGAATTTGTTTTGCATTTATAGACTTGTGTGTCAAACTGCAGGCAGCCAATGACATCATAGTTAATATTAGTATACAGGCGCCCAAAACTGCAGTTGCCTAATAGTTGTGTGACTTGAAAGAACTATCAAACTGTTGTTCATTTAATATTTGTAAAGCAAAGTTTTGGACTGATAACAGAACTAGTTTTGAGTGATAAATAAACACAAAAATTGTGAAAAAGGATTTTTCTAGATGTTAATTTGTTTTTTTTTATTGTTATCGTGTAGAAAAAATGTTTTTGACATATCCATACGCGTATGTTTTGGAGGGAAAAAAGCCAAGCTCATAACAGCTTTATAGCTGTTGCAAATTTGTAATTTAAGCGGTTTCTGATTGGCATCCTATAAGAAAAGTCAAGCTTCAAATTGCTTTAATAATTTGTAATTTTAGCTATTTCGGCTTGCAATCCCATAAGCAGACAATTTAGCACTTAATTTGAAAGGCTTAAACCTAATTTATTTTGGAGGGAAAATAGCCAAGCTTTAAACAGCTTTACAGCTAGCTGTTAAAGCTAATTTTTAGCTATTTTTGAATGGAAACCCATAAGAAAACACAAATTGATTAATTTCAAATGTACATTTTTATTTGTTTCATAAATTGAAATTTGTATTCTTAAGTATGCGTAAATACTTGCTTGCCTTATCATTCATACATACAATTAGCTCTTACAATCCTTCATTATTTGTATTTGTTATTTGAGAATCTTGCCTTAGTTTAACCGGCTAATTGAATTCGTTTCGTTTGCATTTCTCATTTCATTCAATATATATGTATATTTTGTTTTTGTGTTATTTTAGGCTAAACTATTTAGTGCATGTGCCCATTTTTTATCATTTGCTCTTTAATTAGTAGTTTGCATTATTTATTTTAGCTCATTCTGATTTTTTTTTTTTTCGTTTTTTTTTTATTTTTCCGTGGTTTTCGTTCGTTTTAAATATTAACTTAAAGCTGCTTATTGTTTAATGCTTGTTTCTTGTATATGGAAATTTGCACACAGAAATTACAATTTTCGTCTTGCAATCACATTAAAGAGGACATAAAGTAATTATTACGATATACATTAACAGGTTGAGAGACAATTAATATTATTATTATTACGCAAGACACTCAACATTTCAATAAACATTTATGATATTTCAATAGATACGAAAATAGATGTAATATTATTTATTAATGCTAAATGTATTTATGCTAAATGTTCAAGCATGTGTGTGTGTGTGTGTACTCCATATTCATCAGTGTGTGTGTGTGTGAACTAAATGCGTTTCATTCACTCCATTTTCACAATTCATTTAATATAAACAAACTTTTAATTTGATTCAAAGAGTCGCTGCCGCTGCCGCTGCTGCTGCCGTTGCATCTCTTGCCTCACTTGCAGTTGCTGCTGCTGCTATTCGAGTGAGCGACGTCGCAGTTGCCTGCGTACGCTGCCCATGGCAGCGCTGCTGCGATCCAACAGCTCATTGGAGAGCCGCGCCAGCAACGGCAGCTCGCGCATGGACACATTCACCGATGGCAGTGGCGCCAGCTGCTGCTGCAGCTTCTTGATCGAGGTGCTGGCATTGCTGCCGGGCTGATGCTGTGGCGTGACGGGCAGGCTATGGGTAACTGAAACTGTGGGCACGATGCTGCTGCTGGTGTTGATCTTGATGACCACATCCCTGGCATCCACATCGTCCACATCGGTATGACGCTTCAGTGCCTCGGCGCCCAGTGAGTCCGGGCGCAGCTCTGTGGACTTGGCTCGCACATTTTGCTGATGTTTCGCTGCCTCCTTAAGCATCATCAGATGATCGAGCTTGTCCACCGTGGCCTTCAGCTCATGCTCCCACACATCGTTCTGCTGCTGGCCATCGCCGCCCTCGATGGGTCGCACTGCGAGTATTTTGACCTTTTGGCGTAACGCCTCCAACTGACGCTCATCGACCATGCCGCGCAACTCGTTGCCCAATCCGCACTCATCATAGTCGCACACATTGTCCTCCTCCGCTTCGTCCTCTGTTTCCACAGCCGAAGCCGTGGCGGCTGTGCCGGCGCCCAGCGACATTTGACTGCCCGCTATCGATGGAAAATCGCATTTCTCCAGCTCCAGCTGGAAGTCGGGCAGCGATGGCAACGTACTGGAGGTGGGTGTATTCAACTCAGCGCCCACGCCCGGCTCACGTGGCCCGGGCGGCGGCGGTGAGCCGCTTAACGCTGGATAATCACCGCGCTGCCTGTGTATATCCTCGCTGATGCGTTCCAGATTGCGCAAGGCCGTGGAGTAGGTCGCCTTGGCGCTGCTCACCTGCTGCTGCAGCTCCTGGATGCGATTCTTCTGTGTCTGCAACTGATCCTGGCACACCTGCTTCTCCTCAAAGTACGGCCGTGACTTGTTAATGCTGCGCCTAAATCGATCCTCCAGCTGCTGCAGCTTCTGCTCGGCACAATGAAAGAGTCGCGTGCGTCTCTGATGCTCTGCATGGCAATCGGCCTTCTGCTTCTCTGCGTCCATTACCTTCTGTGTGGCATGATTCAGCATCTCCTGCCAGGCATTGTCGAATTGCCACTCGTGAGAGTTGGACATGAAACGCTGCTCGGCCAGCGCAACCGTCTCCTTGGCTGCTGCATGAATTTCTGCAAAGTTAAACTCGCTTTAGCTGTGGCATTCCACAAGAGATGCAATTCTCACACACTCACCATTGGCTCGCTGGAATTTTACCGCGGCCTGTTGGCATTCAATTTGCGCCTCGCGCGCCTTTTCCAACGCTTCATAGTAGGGACGCGCCTTCTCAATGCAATTGCCTAGCTTCTTCGAGGAGAGCTTTAAGCGGCGCGTCGACTCATTCAGCAGTATGCGAAATGTTGAATTGGCCTCCTGTTGAATGATATATTGAATATATGTTAACATTGATATTAAATTATATATGAAGTATTGAATATTCATTTCAATCATTACCTCCAATTCGATTTCGAGCTTATTAATCTCATCCGTAGCGCTATTGAGATTCTCTAGTTCAATCTGTAAGCAGAGATTATAAATAATTTTATTGTATTTTTGTTTTTCTTTTTTTGGCTGAATATAGATGAATATAATTTCTACTTTCTGCTAAATTAATTAATATACGAAAAAGTATGTTAAGCAAAGTATGTCACGCATATTATTATTATATTAAGAATATTATTATTATAATATTGACCTCATTCAAATTAAGAACTCTTTTAGCTCTGCTCAAGATGCAGCCCGACAATATTTCAACTTTCTGCTTTAATGGGAAACAAATATATTTGTAAATGTCACATCATATTCACAAACAATGTTTATTCTATATATATATGTATAGACACTTATGCTCATCTAAATCTATCCATGTTTCACTTGCAGCACGAACTAACCCAACACTAATACAAAATGTCGAAGGATCCGAACAGTAAATACGATCTGAGCAAAATATCAGCCCGTGTGGATAAGGTGAATGTGAGCGGATTGTTGCGCACTCACGACGATTATGTGCAGCGGGCAGCTGATGGCTTGTTCAAGGCGCGAAACTTTCAGGAGATGATGCTGGAGGCAATGGCAGCCAAAGCGTATCTGCACGAGCTGGGCATCTTCAAGGATGTGAGCGTGCATATAGACATTAGTCGAGGTGTGGATGCTACGCCACAGGGCTATGAGGTGACGCTGAAGGGCAAAGAGTTCACACGCATCATGGGCTCGGCGGGCACAGAAATTGGCCAAAACGAGGGCTCATTGCGCACCGAGCTGACCATACCGAATATACTGGGTCGTGGCGAGAGTATATCGCTTCAAGGCAGCTACAGCAGCACCAGAGCAAACGATCTGCAGCTGAAGTTCTGGAAACCCTTCTTTCACACGCGTTTCCGGGAGAATCGACCCGAGTAAGTCGTTTAAGAAACAGCTAATTAACAGATTAACTTAGGTACATTTTATTTTTCAAAACAGAGCATCCTTCAGCGTATTCAGACAAACAGATCGATATGACATCAGCTCGTTCCAGACAACCAACTTGGGCTATTTAGTGGACTTTAGCGTACACACAATGCTAGGTGTTGATGTAAGTTAACATTTACGAGACAAATAAGAGTATGAAATATAATAATCAATCAAAATATATCTTGCTAGAAAGTAATTACAAGACTATTTAACATTTGGCTGTTAGCCGAAACAAATCTGTTAACGTCTGGATTCAACAACAGAATGCTATTGCATTCCTATTAGCTTTAACAGATGAGAATTTTCATAAATATACGAGTTGTTAAGATTAGCTTTAACAGAAGAGTCAGAACGAGAACATTCAAATACAAGCTGTTAAGATTACTTTTAAAATAGGAGTATTTCCAGCATTAACAGAAGGTATCTACAATCTGTTAAATTTACCATTGAACAGAAGAGCGTTTCCCTTCATGCAAGCTGTTAAGATTCGCATTTAACAGAGCAATCCCATTACTCTACTAGCTGTTAAGATTAGCATTTAACTGAAGAACGATTCCCTTAGCTGTTAAGATTAACATTTAACAGACTAGGCATCCCAATTTTCTACTAGCTGTTAAGCTTAACATTCTCATATAAATTTAATTTTTTTCCTTTTTACCTACAGCTCACACACTCGCTGCAGTATGAGAACTCGATCAGGGACCTGGGCCTGTTGAACAAATCGGTGCCGTTCGCCATACGCGAACATTGTGGACCAAAATTGGCATCACTGCTGCGCTATTCGCTGATCTTTGATAATCGGGATGCCAGCGTATTCCCCACGCGTGGCCTTCTGCTGAAGTCTGTGAACGAGTATTGCGGACTGGGTGGCAACGTTGCATACACGAGCAGCACGGCGCACGGGGAGGTGAATGTGCCGCTATTTGCGGGCATAGTGGCCCAGTTCTGTGGACGTGTCGGCGTCATGAAAGAGACGAAAAAGACAACAGTGCTGCCCATTAGCAATCTATTCTATTGCGGCGGTCCGCTGACATTGCGTGGCTTCAAGTACGGCGGCGCTGGACCGGTTGTTGATGGCACGCCCATTGGTGCGCAGACATTCTGGTGCACGGGCGCCCATTTGTGGACACCGCTGCCATTTGCAGGCGTCTTCAAGGGCCTGGCTAGTCATTTTCGCATGCATTTCTTCTACAACATGGGCAATAGCAATACCTTCACAATGGGTGCGTAAATGCCGACTCTTAAATATTTATTTTGTATATATTTATTTTTTAATTTAATTTTTTTTTTTGCTTTTCAGACAACATGCGCAGCGCCTATGGCATTGGTCTGGCCATCAAGCTGGCGGAGCGCGCTCGCATCGAACTGAACTACTGTGTCCCTTTGCAAAAGCAGCCCACTGACAAGGCCTTGAATGGCTTCCAGTTTGGCATTGGCTACGAGTTCGTTTAAGCCAACAAAGAGTTGTTAATGTTGCATGCAAGCTGCGCAACACTGTGTACCTAGCTATAGAGAAGCCCGAGAGTCCTCCCCACACACCCAACACGCTGCCGAACTCAATAGTCACTTTTCAATATTAACTCTGCTAGTTTGTTGTATTTCGTTGTCAATGCATTTTTTATCCTAAAATTTATTTGTAGACATGAAACTCTTCTTAAGTGTGTAGACTATAAGGAATGTGTATATACGAAACAAAAAAAAGTTGAACTTTAAAAAATAAAAATTGTTAAATTTAAATTGTATTAAAGCAACTAAACAAGAATTCAGTTCTAATATATGGGTTGAATCTAACTAAAATTAAAAATACATTTTGGAAAAATTAAATCTGAAAAAAAAAAAAAAAAATTAATTTTATTTTCAATTTCATTTTTATTTAAAAATTGTTTCATATTTAGTTTTAAATAAAAATGAAATCTAAAATAAAATAAAATTCTCTTTACTTTTTTAATTTATTTTATATTACTTTCATTTACTTTTTATTTATTTTAAAATTAAGAAAAGGTAATAAAAACATAAAATTATTATTTAAATTAAAATTGTTTACTTAAAAAACAGTTATTTTTATTTTAAATTAAAAAATGAAATGTCGTTTCTGGGTTAGTGAAGAATACCGCTGAACAATGAAGTATACGCGGATTCTTCGTGGAGTGATGGAAAACTTTGCTATTGCCCCATGTGAACATGAAATTGCTTTTTGAGCAGCGAATTCCAAAGCAAACCTAAGGGCATCATCTCTTAATATAAATTTTGTAAATAAAAATTCTTCTCTTCGTAGTCCGCGACCCGACGCGGACTCGAACCAACGCAACCGCAACTCAGAACACGCGAGCCGCAACCTAACGTGCACCGCTACAGTAACACTAACAAGAAACCCACCAAATGGACTAGTTGAAATAACAGCTAACAGAATGTAAGCATCGCTGTTAACATCACAAATTCAAAACAGAATTCACGTAAACGTAAACAATGCAATACACACGTAAATATCTTTATTCAAATATTTCCCATGGCATTTATGTGTTTTGAGTATCGCTACTCGAAAAGCAAATAAAATGCAGAATTAATTATTATTAAGTATCAAGCTGCCACACAAATAAGACGAATGTGGTGTACGCAGAGGTGGCGAAAAATTAAATCGCATAAGTGAGATGGGAAATATGCTCAATTGGACATGCTTTGTTATATCGTTAAAGTAGTATTTTATTACTGTTGCTTGCTTGTATCGAGGAACTGCTGGTTGGTAATTTATTTAAAAATTCCCAAATGTATTTTATGGCCGGCGGGCGTGCACCAGCAGCTCCCCATTGTTATGGATGGTTGAACTGCATGCGGTTACAATTTTTGTTTTGGTTTTGTTGGTATTGTTGCGGCTGTAACAACAGCAAAATAAACTGGTTTTAATTATGATATTTTTGAACTGAATTTTGACCGCTTGCGTGTGTGCATGTGTATCCAATAGTCTCGTTGTATATGTATGTTTATGTTGCAGCTTTTATTAAGCTTGTCCCAGTTTGATGATGATTATCGTGGTCGTTGGGCATTTCTTCACATACCGGATATACAAAAAGGGGCATGTTAAGATGCACACATGTGTATGTATATACATATAGTATATGTAGGTGTGTTTTAAAGTGTGCTTGTGGAACGAAGCAGAGCAGAGCAGCGCAGCGCAGGGCAAGTCGGGAATCTGATTGATTTAAAGGCCAAAGCATACGCGCTGGCCCGCTTGGACCGGTTCCAGCTTACCTTTTGGCTGTGACCACCTAAAAACCAGTTTTCTCAAGCCCCTCAGCCAACAATTTCAACAGTTGAACTTTCCTGGAATTCACTGGCATCTGGCGATGCCACAAAGGAAATGGTGTACAGCTTTTGCGCTAACTTTAGTGTTGTATTTATTTGCCTTGCTGCAAAGTGCTTGTTAATTAAAACTTTTTCAGCGCATTTCATTTGCAGGCCTAAAAAAAAAAACAATTTCCCAACAATTTCCATGTGTAACATGCAACGAAGCCTAATATATGTATGATAGCAATAATTAAAATGCGCCTTAACACCATAACGCCCCCTAGCGGCCGTCATGTGCAGCGACCCCTTAAGAGGCAAAGACCTTTAAAATAAATATGGGGAATTCGAATGGGGATATAGTCTCACTGCGACAGCGCCGATCATAAAAACTATATGACAATGCAATTGAATTGTAAAAAAGGCCCACAGCCAGCGCGCAGGTGGTAAATTATTTACCAACCAGCCAACCCATTGGCAGCCAGTTGTACTTGCTTATGGATATGAATACGCAAAAATATTTGATTATCAGCAAGAAAAACAAAAACAATATAAAATATTTATTGTTGGTAAATTTATGGAATGACGTCTCACAATTGTACTTATAAATATTTTGTACAATTTTTGTTGTATTTGTTTTTTACTACACAAATAAGAACAGAGAATGAAAAAAAAAGAGAGAGAATATATAGCATTTTGCGCAACTATGAATCAGAATTTCGATTATATAAATCTTTACGCAATATATAAATATGCATATTATATATGCTTATTGTTTTGCAGTGTTGAGTCAAGAATTTTTATAAAAGAAAAGCGAGTTCAAGAAATGCATAAATTACAGAGTTATTTTAGTTTAGTTTTAGGAAAAGAGTTAAATTTTATATATTTATATAGTTTATTTTGTATATAATTATTTTAATAATTTTTTTTTATTTATTTCTTATTTCTTATTTATATATATTTTACTTTTAATTTTTTCTATTTTTTATATATACTTTTATATAATTTATTTTTTATATATGTTATTAATTATAAAATTTATTCTATATATAATCAATTTTTCACATATTCTATTCATTATAAAATTGATTCTTTATAAATTTTTTTATTCTTTATAATAATTTATTTTGTACATAATCTATTTTTTACACTTTTTATTTTGTATGTATTTTATTTTTTTATATATTTGTATTCTTTTAATTTTTTTTTATATATTTGTATTTTTACATATTTTATCCATTATAATTTTTATTTTTTAAATATTATTTTTTATACACTTTTATTTTTTAATTAATTTATTTTTTATACGTTTTATTTTTTGTGTGTATTTTACTTTTTTATACATTATATTTTGTATATAATTTATTTTTTATATATTTGTATTTTTTTTTTATATACTTTAGTTTTAACATATTGTACTTTGTATATAATTTGTTTGGTATATATTTTTACTTTTGCCATATATATATATATATATTTTTTTTTTTTATATATTTGCTCGTTGTTTATATACAACAAAAATTTCATTAGAAATTTAATTTCTTCGCCTAGCAACTAACTACTACAAAATTATTGATTAATCATTGCAGACGTCAAATGTTAAAGCTTCTACCACTAACAGGGTCAAAATCACATGAGGCAGGCCTAAGCTCTAACGCTTAACGTGCAAATAACACGCGATTTGCTGCCTTTTTTTTTTTGCATTCGTCAGAGTGAAATGTAGTCGAAAGTAAAATCTAAGCCCTATGGCTATATAAATCAAATGCAAAAGGTTACCATGACTAGCACATTTTGTACATCTATATATCAAGTAAATAAAAGCTAAATTTAAAGGCCAGGTAAGATGACGTGTTTGCTGCTCAAGTAACAAACATATTTTGACAGACAAACAGGAGCCCCAACAACACAGCTATAAATATGTTGATTCTATTTGTAGTTTGGTAAATAAATATTACATAAGTAAAGATAATATATAACTATAAACAAATCTATTTATTTTATTATATATTATTTATATATTTATTCTGTGATTTTTCAGAAACATTTCAGAGATTGTCGAACACAAATAATAATTGTTATTATGATTATGCAATAAGAATTTATTTTAAATTGTTATAAACTAAAACTTTTAAGAATTTAAAATACAACATTTTTAAAATATTAAATATTTATATAAAAAAATTTAAAAATTTAATTTAATATAAATGTTGAATATATGAAAAATTTTGTATTAAATATTTATAATCAAAAATATAAAAATAAAATACTAAATAAATAATATAAACATATATTATTACCTAATAGATATTTAGTCTATTGAAAATAATATAAATAAATTAAAATATAAAATTTTAAAAGCAATTACTTATTATTGGCTAATATTTTGTTTAAAGTTTAACATTTAATTTATTTACTTTTTTAATATATTAAATGTTAATATTAAATGTTAAATACTTATTTTTATAAATTTTAAATTTTTATAAGTTTTAATTATAAAAGCATTAATTAATGTAGCATAATGTCTTAAATACAGAAATAATTAAAAAAAAAAAAAAAATAGATTTAAAAAAAATGTTCACATAATATAAAAAGTTATTTAGAAATTTCAAACATGCTTCATAACGAAAATATAAAATATATAAATTATATATATTTTTATGTACTACAGAAACATCTGTACAAAGTTTCAGCAGATCAGCTTTTGTATCTGCTCCAGAGACCTCTATTTGCTGACTCAGCGTAGTAGACAAGCTGATCAAATTATATAATGCTCCAATTTGAATGGTGTAAGAAAATATATATATTATATTACTATCCACTTTTGTTAAATGCTGAGCATAGCTTATTAAGTCGCCCTCTCTGCTGGCCAAAGGCAAAGCAAGCAAATGACGCCAGCAAGTAACTCAATTCAGGCGCAAACGCTGATGGAGTCAGCTGTTGTCGTTTGGTGGCGTGATGCCCAGAGCCTAGCCCAATGCGATACAGCCTACTCTACTCCCTATTCCGCACTGACCCGAGCCGACCTGGCATGACCTGACCTAGTTGTGGTGGCCTCACACGACGGACTGTGGTGTGCAGACTTCCTTCTGTCGAGCACACCACCCCAATTGGTACGTAAACATTTGCGAGCGACTAAGGAAATGGGAGCCGTAATGGAAGCCATAGTCATCGATTCACTTTTAGCTGCTTGTGTAATACAGAAGTACAAGCAGCAGTAGGAGCAGGAGTAGCAGCAGCAGGAGTAGCAGCAGCAGCAGTAGCAGGAGTTGGGCACGTGTAAGCTCACAAAGGGACATTCCACTCAATAGAGAGCTTTTGCGTCATTAACAGCGAAATGTGAATATATACATATATAAAAACATACAAACATGTATAGATATTTATTTATATACATATGTATCGAGCGTAGCCAATTTAAGCGAGATAGAAAGTCAACAGCTCCACCCCAAATGGGCTGAGAGGGCTAAAACTAAACTAGTACAAGTGTTGCCATTGCCAGCAGCGCTGAGAAAGTGCTGTTATATAAAAAAAAAGACAAGAAAAAAAAAAACAGAAAACAAAAACAAAAGACCAAAAAGTCTCCGGGCGCTGCAGCAACTCAGCGTTAAGCGCAATTGACCGCAACAATTTTAATTAGCCTAAAACTTGAACCCAAGACACGGGTTTGCCCCTGTTATGTCAACAATGCGCAGCCAATGGGCAAAATCTGATAATTAGCAAGTAAAAGTGATAGAGAGTAGCAGTAAACGACTAGCAGATACTCTGCTAAATACGAAACTTCTTATTGATCATAAATAATATTATTAATATCTAAAAACTTATTCATTAAAATGAAAATATATTAAAATCAGTTTAAAGGAAAAATCTGATAATAAATCAGAAAGAAAGTGATTAAGATTAAGTAGTATTTAAATAAAAAAAATAATAATAAATAAATAAAAATGCAGAAAATATTTGAATAATAAATAAATACATTTTACACTATATCTTTTGTTTATCTTCAACATATATCAGATATTTACTTAACATGCTTAAAACCTTTCTCCTTTATCACTTACTCTCTCCCAAACAGCTCTAGAGCTCTAGAGTATACAAATGTATCTGAAGTGGCCAGCATGAGATGTCAGACATTTATAAATTATGAGCTTTTTGTGTTCAATAGTCAAACAAAAGAGATTGGATCAAATGTTGCCATAGCAGTATGTATATATATACATATATACATTAATGGCTTTTTCTTAGAATTTGAGTTTGAGTTTGAGTTTGGCTTTTACTGCATAGAAAGCCAGCAGAGTTGAACGACAGCATCATAAACGGTTTGCTTATGATTCTCAAAGTCTCTGGAATGTTGTTAAAAAGTTTCTTTATGAATTGCTCAATATGTGGTCTACAAAAGAAATGAAATTCTTCACAGAATTAAGAAAGATACAAAAAAGAGAATCTAAGAGAAGATAAATTATTGAGCATATTGTTTACAAATTTAGATACAGCTTTAATTGTTTTAAATTGAATAAATGAGGGCGTATTTTCATGATAATCTAGCTAGCTGAATATCTAGCTAAAATAAAAAGCTTCGAGTGCTACAGTAAAATTATATTATTATTATATATTATTATTATTATTATTATATTATATTATTATAACATATATATTTTTATAGAGATTTATTGCTTTTAAGCATATTCAAATTTGTATATTTAATAATTTAGAATTTTATTTTATTTACTGAACAATTTGGAGAATTTATTAACAATAGTTAAAAGCGGAAGTGCCTGATAGAAGCTGCTTCACGTTTCATGGTCTAATTGCTTTAACTTGTCATGCTGATAAAGACTCTGAATACAATATACTATATAGGGTCGTGGGTTTTTCGCTCTATCTATTGCACACACATTTTAACGATAACATATTATTACCTCATAGATTCAAGATAAACAAATTGCTGCAACAATTAGGCAACTGCAGTTTACGATAATCATTAAGTTATCTATGCCCTGTTCAAGTTGAAGCAATTGAACTTTCAAATTGCTACTGAAACAAGTTAATGACTTTGTTAGATTGATAAGATTTTTACCAGTATTTTTTATAGTTTTTCATTGGAAACAAGTTCGTCATGCTACATGGACATGTCAGATAAAGCCCAACAATTAAGATTTCAGTTTCAACTTATATAAACCATAAACAACATAACAAAATTACTGTACATTTTGCTTGCGGCACAAATTAATTAAGGCAAAAAGCCCAACAACAAAATAGCAAATGTAAATTGTGTATGAGGTAACTGCGAGCGATATATTGATGATTTTTGTTATGCAGCATTGAAGAAGAGACAAATCATATATAGATAGATAAAGGCGACATGACAAATAAACAAATAAAAGACACGGAAACACGACAAACAGCAAAGCGAAAGTAATTTTTCAAGCTACATTGAATATATTTGAAATATATATTAGATTTGCAAATAATTAGATGATGCAATAGCTTTAATTTAAAATTTAATTTATTTGCAAACAAACTCAAAATAAATGCAAAAATGACAAAGAGCCAAATCTCATACATAAATGCTGTAACTAAATCCAATTCACAGCATTTCCCATATGCCGCACAAATGTCCGTTAGATCATCTTAGCTTATGAAATTCATAAATTGCAGTCGAGTGCAAGCGAGACAACAAGCATTTCTTCAAGTTTCAATTGCAGCACTGTCTGCCGGCTCGCACGCTGATGGTGTGACAGCGATAAGAAAACACCGACAACGCTGCGTGGGAGCTTCGCCCATTGTCGCAAGTGGCAAGCAGTGTTTATTTTATTATTATTATTATTTTTTTTTTTTATATCATTTACTGCTGATTTAAAAATAAATAACATCAACAATTACATTGAAAATATTTTTGTACGTCTGATAAATATAATTAAGCTCACAGTGTCGACGCAGCGTAGCATGAGAAATGTATTTGAACGGCGGCCAATCACATGGTAGCGTGGCCGAGCGGTCTAAGGCGCTGGTTTAAGGCACCAGTCTCCTCGGAGGCGTGGGTTCGAATCCCACCGCTGCCAAGGGAATTTTTTTTATTTATACATTTTTATTTATTTATAAATTTTTTTTATAAATACATTCAACTGTGCACAATAGGTATTATTGTTTAATTTCACCAACTAACTCTCATATTTATATATATTGTTTAATAAAATCGTGCTTCCAGCTATTTTACATACGTGTTAATTAATCAGTTTTCTATGTTAATTATTTTTACAGCACCCTTTGAGTCATTAGTATACTATACATAAGTACGTAGATTAATGGTTTGTCAGGCGGCCATTACGTGAATCACTAGAGGTGTTCGTGTTCTCTATATATCGCCTCGTCTCACCTTGCTGACAAAAAAGGCTTATAGTTATCGTGTCTTTATTAGTCATTGGCAAACATTCTGCTAGACATGGATAAAATTTCCTTTCGTAATCAAATTATCAAGTGGCACAAGGTAAAATTGTCGGCAAATATTTAAATGTCAAATAAAAAATATTTAATAAAAACTGTTGATAATCGATTTCTTAACTTCGTTGTAGCTACATATGTATATGGGTGTCTATTTCTCTGACTGACATTATTTAAAAAAAAATATAAATAGCTGGGGAAATAATCAATTTTCTATAATTTTTTTGATTTTATTTTAAAAATAACTTTAGAAATGATTGCATATTTTTATATATAAATAAATACCTATCAGCGATAAGTGTTAACTAATTGCATAGCTCACGATGAAGCTTGATAAATCCACAACATTAAAAATTCCCCCACACAAATGACTAAACTCAGCCAGTGTTGGCACCTGACACGAGTGGGAGGCAGACTTGAGACACAAATACAGTTGATCGCAAATAGTATAAACAGTGAAACAGCTGTCCAAATCGGAGATAAATATGAAGCCTTTTATTTTATTTTTTTTTCCATCGTTAGTCCATCGTTTCTTTACTTTCTTCGTCGTACGCCTGGCAAGCAGACGTCATCGAGTGTCTTGCGCTCTATTTGTAGATTTGTTCGCTCATTCTCTCTGCTTCTATGCCTCTCTTTCTCACGCTATTGACGTGTGGGCGACATCTTTGATAAGACAACGGTACCTCGAATTGCACGCGCTATAAATTTCATTGATAAACATACTCAACACAGCACCCAACAAACCGGTGGCAAAAAATAAGAGGAAGTGGTGCATAAAGCATAGAAAAGCACATAAAGACGCAAATAAATACTTATGATCATTTAGCTGTATATCTATGAGTGTGTCTGTATTGTATATTTGAAGGTGCCTAAAAACGTATTTGGCAATATTCGTTTATATACTACATGTGCATAAAAACAGGTTTTCTGTTTTGAAGAATCTTAAATGTCGTACATAATACAAATGAGAGAACTCTCTTTTCACAGACACACACACACACACATACAATAACAAATACCCAGGCATGACGAACGTTCCAATCAAATTGAAGGCATGTGATTTGCCTCTGCCAATGTAAACGTTTTTACGCAGCGTGGGATATATTTTTTGTGTTTTTGTATAAAAATAGACAAATGGCCGCCGGGTGAGAAATTCAATGGCAGTGATGGGAAATTTTATTCATCGAAATCAACTGCACAGAATAAGCTGAGCATGAATATTTTCTATAATACGATCCTATTAATTTCAAGTTCTCGTTCTTTGCATCATAACAAAGAAACAGCAAAAAATAAAGCAAATAACATGAGCTCAGCTTAATTTATGCAAACTGCGCACAAACGTCTCTCACAACACGAAAACAAATAAATACAAAAGTAAGAAATGCTTTGATTTTGCTTTGAGCATACATTTGCACATTTTTGTTTTCATCTGCTTGCGTCGGCGTTTTGGCATTTCCCTAACTGCTTAAAATTCCCTGAATTCCTATGCGATTGTTGCGCTCTCGCTCGCACTGCAGAAGCCACACCTAAGCCTCACTCACACACACATACACAACTGCAATTGAATTTGTGTGTGGTCAAACATATCGCATGGTCACACACAAACTCACACATACATATATATTGTATATGAATGTACTACATGCATAAATACATTCACAAACATCCCACAATTGAATATGTATGAATGCGAGCTCCGAATTACGCACGGAGTATAAAATGCAATTACTTGGAAGAGGCAGAGGCAGCAAGGCAGAGAACGCACTTGACAGACAAGGACATTTGAGAGGACGCCCTAGCAAAGGACGGGGGAGCAGAGCAGATGTCTGGGAAATGTACTGTTGTTGTTTTGCCAAGTGCGCTCTTGGCAGTTGTTTTCCATGAATATTTAACAGTTTCATTAAAGGAAGCGCACAATTTGTTTAATTGTCAGGCAAAACGTTATGAAAATAGATTTTTATTGTTTGAGACTACAAAATGCAGTCGAGCGTAGAAAATGAGCATGCAATAAACCGAGAAAAAAATGTTAATGCTAATATGAATGTGCAACAAAAAGTGCAATGAATAACTAATGCCGCCTTCCTGTAAAAGGCTTAAGCAATTGTCAAACTAATTAATAGTGCACTCAGCGAGCAAGGGACCGAGGGAGATGGTGAGAGAATACGTAAGTAAACAAAGAGAGCGCCACAATAACAACTTACAAACAAAGGCAAGAGTAAAATAAAAACAACAGTAAAACTTGTCAAGGCAACAACAGCTGGGCATTGTTGTTTTTCTTTCTTCTTTCTCCTTCTCTTTTGTTGTTATGCGCCTCTCGGTGCCTGGCACCATCACACCACACTCGCACACACACGTGCAATTTATGCCCTGGGCTCACCTGAATTTGCGGGTCCAGCTCGCTGTCTTCAGTATTTGACATTTTGCACTCTGAGCAAATTTGTAGCCTGCCAAATCAGTTTTTTTTTGTTTTTTAATTGAAATCGCTTTTCACTTTTGTCGCCAGCTGCTCCTCTAGTTGTTGTTGTTGCCGCTGCTGCTGGTGCTCGGTTTGCGCCTTTTTTTCAATTAGTTTGCATTTGCATTTTCACTCGCATTTATTGGCCAGCATATTTTTTTTTTTATTTGTATTTTCGCTCTGCTTGTGGTAAATTTAGTTATTGCTTAATTACGTGTGATTTGTATTTATGTGTGTGCCGAAATTATGCAAATATTTTTCACATTGGAAATTTACTGATACAATATAAAAAAATATATAATAATAACAATAATAGTATTTGCTGCGTTGTTTGTGTGATGCAAGAAAGCAAGACGGAGAAAGAAATACACAATATAGACGCGCACAAATTAAATAACAATTACAATAATATATTTATCAAACGCAAATACAATTAATTGTATACACACACGCGTACAAACACACTCACTTCTATTTTTATTGGGTTTTGTTATTTTTTGTTGATATAAATTCTACGACTATCTTAAAATTATCGGAGCGTCCGAACGCGGTGCAAGTGAAAAGCAGACTCAGTGTGACCGCAAGAAGTGGCTACAGATATAGCACACAAATGCTTATGACTATCGATAAGCTATCGATAGCAAAATTAAGGTAACAGTAAGATGGAAAGATTTTTAAATTTTACTTGAAAATAAACACAAAATAGTTATTATTTATATTACTTTGAAGAAAATAGTTGCATAGTTAAATAGCGACTCTGTTAATAAACTGTTTTGTGAGGAGTCAAAATATTTAAAGAGGAGCAGCAGTTAGGTGTGGAGCAAGCAAGTGGAAACACGTTATGTAAACTCAAAAAAAAATACCAAACGATAGGCAACACTATAAAATACAAATTGGCGTAAAATTTAAACTTGGCCAACTTGAAATGCAGCTTGGAAATACTTTAATAAAAAGATTTCATAATTGTTTACTATGAAATTTTATTTTCTTTAATTGTTTTCGTTTTTTGTTTTTGTCCATTATGTGCTTTACATGTTGTGTGATTTCCTTTGCATTTGATAATATATATATATGTATATATGTATATGCATTTATGTATACGTTTATGTATATTTTCTTTTATATAATTTCCATTTTCAATTACTAATAATGATATGCGCACCAAAACAAATCAACTCAGGCGCAAACCAACAAAACATTGCTTTACAACTAAAAAGGGGTTCGAACTTCGAATCGAAACTGAAAATAAAAACAATTCACTTTTCTCTAAAAAATTGTTTATTTAAGTAAATGATAAAGAAAGGCAATTGAAGTGTATACCACGGAATTTCGATACGTTAATTAGCATTGATGCTCGTATTTTCTTGCTTGCTTAATTTAACGCTAATATTTATATCTTTAAATATATTTTATATATATATATTTATGTTTTTTGTTTATATTTAATATAATGAATTTAATATATAGTTTATATGGAATAACACTTAATTATACATTCATTCATATAGATTTCTGTATTTGTTTTGTATACATATTTAAAATATATATCAAACACAAGAGCTGCAAATTATTGAAATATTTGTGGCTTTGATATCTTTTAGTTTTTTTTTTCTTTTTAACAAAAATCCATAAACAATTGTTCAAGTAGAAAAGTTTGCTAAATAGTTTTTGTTTGTTTTGTGTTTTGTTTGTTTCTTGTGTGTGCTTTGCAGTTTCATTTTCATTTTCATTTTCATTTTGTTTTTCTTTTTTTTTCTGTGTAGTATCAAACCTCTAAATACTTGCCATATAAATGATTTTGTTTAAATATTTATTATATGTAGACATATATATATTTTATGCTATATATATATATATTAACTATGCAAGTGTTGCGCTTACTTTTCATTATCTTTAGATATTCATTATTGTTTGCTATTATTTAATATTTCTCGTTTTTTATTTTTTAACATTCTCATAGGGAAAGTACAAAAGTATACGTGTTTCAAAAGCTTTTCTGTTTTTAGTTTCACGAGTTGCATTTCATACACAGCTAAATATTGTGTAAATCAAACATAATTAAGTAATTAATTTTTAAAAAATATATATAAACCGGCCTCGTCATTAATATAAAAACTGTTTAACTTAGACATTAACTAATTGGTCTATTTATGCTACAGCTGGCGGCCAAAGCAAATATGCAATTATTTATTCATTTATTTATTTAATTAGTTGCAAGTTTTCAAGTTTGGAATGTCTGATAGTTGGCTGGCTTTGCTTTTGATTTATATGGAAATTAAATATATATGTATATATATATATATATCTAGACTTATTGCTTTGTACACGTTAGAGCAGAAATCTTGTGCTTTTGCTCTATGAAAATTTAACAAATAATTAACTAAATTTAGTTTAGCTACTAAATGTGCCACAGCATAAGTAGACCAATTATTTATACATAACTACAGATATTATGCGCATTATAATTAACATATGTGCTTGCTCTATTTGATTTGTTTCTGTTCAGATATAACATATAATTAACTACATTTAGTTCAGCTCTAAAACTGCTATAACATAAGTAGACCAATTATTGATATATAGCTACATTTTGTATGCACTCTCAACTTAGACAATTCAATTATAATATAGACATGCATAAGAACTAGACAAAAATCAAACTGAACAGCAAAATTATAAACAATTCAGCTACGCTACGTGAATGTGGGCTGTGATTTCTTAAGGAAACTTTCAGATTGTTTTTGTTGTTGTTGTTGTTGCGTTGGCCTTCCGCTCCCGCCTTATTCACTGTCTATGTTGAGGCCCACGCGTTTCTCCTCCTCGAGCATGGCATCGAGCTCATCTGTTAAATTGGCCAACATATTGCCAATGTCGTTAAGCACATTTACAGACACCTTTGGCGGCACCGCATTAACAGCGCCTGTTGCAGCACTTACAGGTGCTGCAGCTGCCGCTGCTGCTGCTGCTGCTGCTGTTGTCTCTGGTGTGGAGTCTGCAGACTCAATGATGCCACTGCTCGCAGCACTGGCCATATCTAGGGTGGGTGAGCGCAAATGCAGCGCACTGCTGCCAGCGCTTGCTGTGCTATTCATGCTATCGCTGCGCGCCATTGTGGCATCATGCAGCGAACTGGAAGATTTTAGCGAATGGAACGAGTGCGCTATGTTGGCAATGGTATTCGTCGATGATGAACTGGAACTGGAGCTAGAGGAATGCAGATGCGTGCCGGCCGCATGATGTCCCACAGCATTCACTCCCACTGTGCTGCCCGATTGCAACTCCTGACGATTCAGCAGACGCTGCTTAATCGTGCCGGTATTCTCATTGGCGAATGGTATCGTATCAATTGAATCGATGCTGGAATTTGACTTATTGTCATGATACTTTTCGCAGTGTATCTCAGCTGTTGTTTGCTGTATGGTCGCATAGTTGGCATAGATCGGCTGCTGCTGCTGCTGCGAGGCATTCGCCTGCTGCTGCTGCTGTTGCCAATGCTGCGCCGTGTGGCCATAGAACAAGTGTTGTTGCTGCTGCTGCTGCTGCTGTTGATTCACTCCTGCAACTGCTGCTTGCTGCACTCCATCCGTGCTCAACTGACGCGAATTGCGTATGCTGCAATGGCGTCGTGGCGGCTCTGGCGCTATCTTCTTGCCCGTCAAGGGACTGCCGCTCATATAGGACTGCAAGAGTTGAAAAGAAATGTGTGAGTATTGCTGACTTTTAGTTGTTCTCTTTGTGACTCTCTAGACTACTCACTGCTGCACCATCGGCTGTCACATACTCGGCCGCTGCCGCTGCATTCATATAGTGATGATGCTCCAGTGGCGGCATCGTGTTCAGCACAGCACGTTGCAGTATGCCGCGCTGCTGGCGTGGCAACGTGCCGCCGCCCTCCTCGTAGAGCAGCTCACGCGTGGCCTCATTGGTGGGTGTTATGTCGCCATCGTCGTAGGAACGTCGCCAGGCCATTGCTGCTGCATTGCTGCCCAGCAGACGTGCTGCTGCCGCCTGCTGCTGCTGCTGCTGCAGCAGTTGATGATGCTGCTGTTGTTGTTGCTGCTGCTGCTGCTGTTGCAGTGTGGCTGCAGCTGCCATGGCTGCTGCTGCTGCCGCTGTCGTGGGCGGCCCAAAATGTCCATAGTCCGTGGTTGTATAATGACTAAAGGTCAAATGGCTGCGCGTGCTGTTGTCGTGAATATCCTCAAGCGATTCCAGGCTCTTGCCACGTGGCTGACGCACCTGCAATGAGAGAGAGGGAGATAGATTACACACTGAAACTTAAAGTTCAAGGACAGCTGCGCCTACGACTGACATTTGCCAAGTATCTGGCAACCAGAACCGTGCCCAACCACACTCCAACTCATCCACCACCCACCTTAATGAGCACCACATCGTTGCCATTGCAGCACTCATGATTGCTGCCCGTGCAATAGTAGGCATCGCCCCCACTCACAGTGCTCAGGCCAGCACGATGGCAGCCATTCATTGGCCCATTGGCCAAGGCATTCACACCGTTCGCACTCGTCGCATAGATCTTTGTGTCGTCCCAGGAGACGCGCGTCGTTGGCACATAAGATGGTGTACTGGGTATGGGCACATTGAATTGCCAAGGCTTGCGCTGGTATTCCTAATTAGGTGCGCGTCCATTAATCAAATCATTATGCAAAGAAAAGGAAAATTTAATCAAATTAGAAAAATCATAAAAGCATAAAGAAAAAAAATTAAATTTTTAAAAACGAATTAAGCAAAGAGCAAAGTTAATTTAAATTGAAGAAGAAGAAAGAATTACAATATGTAAATATAAATATAAATATAAATATAAATATAAATATAAATATAAATATAAATATAAATATAAATATAAATATAAATATAAATATAAATATAAATATAAATATAAATATAAATATAAATATAAATATAAATATAAATATAAATATAAATATAAATATAAATATAAATATAAATATAAGTATATGTAAATAACAAAATCTAAAATCTATTTATTATATAAATAACAAAAAAAAAATTGTAATATTCATATTTATAATTTTTTAATCAAGTTAAAAAATTTAAAATATTATATAGATAAATATAAATGTAGAAAATAAAGATTACAACTGAAATATAAAAAAAAAAAATAATAATAATAACAATAAATAATAATAATATAATAATACAAAAAATCTATAATATAAAAATATATAATAATAATTTTTTTTTAATATTATAAATATTAATTCATAAAAATATATGTTTAATATTTAAATATGTTAATATTAAAATACATATTCAAATATTAGAAACAAATTTGTTCATATAAATATTTTTAGGCATTAAACAAAAAATGCGTGCCAAAAAAGAATATTCCTTAAATTAGCTTTACGTAAAATCTAAAAACAAAAATATATATATATATATATTTTAATATCAAAATAAATTGGCAAATACTCATAAAAATATATTGCAATTTAAGTAGGTTCATAAATATAAAAGAAAATTTTTAAATATGTATAATAAATATAAGAAAATTGATAGATAATAATATATTACTTTATAATATAATTGTTATAAACAAAATTTTATGAAAAATAAAAACAATCTTCAAAAAAATATATTTAATCTTGCAAATGTCTATAATATTTTAATATATGTATTAAAATAGAAATGCATTAACAAATATTTGAATAATATAATATAATGTATCAAAATATTTATTTTTAATAAATAAGCATTTAAAAAATGTGCATTTATTAATTAAAGATATTTTTTTTATAAAGAAATAGAATTTTCAAATATTGAAAGCAAATTAATTTATAAAAAAAAAAACATAAATTATATTTAAAATATATGTAAAATAAATATAAAATTAATGTATATAAAAATACATATTTAAATACTTAAAATATATTAAGAAAACAAACAACGATCGAAATAAACGTAAATCATTTAATAAATTAACTTCATCAACAAATTTAAGATAATATTTAAATAAAAAATTAAATTTACAACTTTAATAAAAATATATGTATACAAAGCTCACATAATTAAATAATTAAATTATTATCTAAACATTTCTAATAGATAAAATCTCAAGAAAACAAATTCTTAAATAATATATAATCAAATGAAATAAGTATGTAAGCTAACGCAATAAATATTATTTTGAATGCATAAAATCCAAGTAATTGACGTCAGCTTCGTCAGTCACGCCCAACTATATAATTTATGACTATTTCTAACAATTTTAGACAGTAGTGACAATATTTACCTGTTGCTGATAGGCATTGGCGCCGCCAGGATTCCATTTGCCGCTGATAATGTCCTTGACCCGCTTGATGGCCAGCAATATTTTCTTTTGATGGCCCAGCTTGACAATGCCAATGTCCTCGAGATCCTCCCAGGTCACTTGGGTGACATCGCGCACTGTCTTGTAGTTCTGCTCGAGCAATGGCTGTATATACTCCTCCAGGCGCAACAGCTGCAGCCATTCCTCAATTGAACCCTATTCATGAGAGTAATATAAATGGTTGTGCATAAGAATCAATCAATTATTTATTACTTTTATGATTATTTATTTATTTTGTATTCTGTCTGTGTGTCTATATTGACGGCTAATCGTGCTTGATTAACACAGCGAAAAACCCCTTAAAGTGCGGGCAGCCTCAGCTACAAATTTGTCCATGAACTAATTCCAGGCCAACTGGCGCTGATACCGCCAGCCGCAGACCTACGGGCAAGGAGAGGGCGTGGGGTGAGGTGATAGAGGTTGAGGCAGGGGCAGAGCTATGTTAGCCTGTGCTGCTATGTCGTTTTGTACAGCGCTGCTGCTGCTGATGAGCTCGTCGCGGCTCTAATCAGTTGTAATTGATAAGATATGACATAAATCGCGTCAAAGCACAAACATAAAGGAACGGGTAAAGAGACAAAACTCGTCGCTGTTTGCCATTAAACGGTAGCCAAACTTGCCATAGGCAGAGACGGGCAGACACAGGCAGACAGAGACGGAGATAGACACACACATATGCCTGCACACTCATGCACACACGCAGCGAGAGGCAGTCAAAAGTCATCAGCATCAGCAATTTCATATACTCTGTAAATATGCAACATGATGAGCATATCTGTTAAGAGCTGCATGAAATGAAGAGAGTAGATTTTACCATGCTCACTATAAGCTATATTGCTCATTATATATTATATTTCTCACAGATTAATAAAAATTAAATTAAAATTCTCACTAATGATGCAAATTAGTTTTAATAAATTAAATAATGTACGTATACTTATGCAAATTAAATTAAATTTATTTAAATTCTATATTTTAGCAGTAATGCAAAAATGATTTTTAAAAATTATATTTCATTATATTTTCTATATTTATTCAAATTTAATTAATTTAAGTTTAATTAGTTTAAATTCTATATTTTAGCAGATATGTAAAAATGATTTAATATAATTCTACTTGCAAATATTTTCTATATTTATTCAATTTTAATTAATTTAAATTCTATATTTAAGTAGAAGTGAAAAAATGATTTATTTAACTCTATTTGAATATATTTTCTATAATGTAATATATTTATATAAAAATATATTTTCAAATATATATAAAAATTGTTAAACATATATTAAATAGAATTATAAAATTGCTCGCTTAAGGAGCAACAAATATTTATGCCTGGCTTTAAAAAATTAAATAAAATAGGTTTGAATTAATTATGTATTTAAGTTGTAATAAAAAGTATTTAATTTATTTTAATATATTTTCTAAAAAAATTTTAATACAAAAAAAATTTTATTTCAATATATTTCCTCAAACGAATTTGTAATAAAATTTTGTTTTTAATTTATTTTATTTCAATATAATATAATTGCTTTTGTTTTTATTTTTATTATTTTTTTAAGATATTAAATACGAAAGAGCAAATTGATTTATTTAATTTAATTAAATATATTTTCATAAAGGCAAATGTTTTTAAATATAAATGAAAAATAAATAAATATCTTTATTTAAATTTATTCAAATATATTTGCAAGCAGACAAGTATATTAAAGCTTGTTATATTAAAAAAAAAAATAATAATAATAAAAATTGATTAATTAAATAAAATATAAAACAAAATAAATAAAATATAAAAAAAAATAAATAAATAAAAATCTACATTTAATTTAAATTTAATATAATTTCGTAAAGACGATTATTTGTTATATGAAATAAATAATAAAAAAAAACATGTATAACTTTATTTCATTTTATTGATTTATTCTAATATTTTATTCTAATAATTTTATAAAAATATATTTCAAGAGAAATTTCATCAACATCGAATGAAATCCATTAATCTCTCCTATCACAAAAATAAAGCACATAGCTCGCCAATAGATAGCATTATAACTAAATTCCACTTATCTATAGCTCATATTAACTATTTAAATTTAAATACAATTGCCAAGTGCTAGGGCATCTGCTAGTCGTGTTTGCAAATTTAACTATGCTCATATTCATACTTGTTTTGCTGTTTTTCATCTGACGTGTTAATAACTTTTGAAGATTTTGCTCTTTCGCTTGCTGTGTCTAAATTGGCGTTGATTTCTATTTAATTAAGCGAATGGAATTGTTGTTGTTGTTGTTGTTCGAATGCTATTTGTTCCGTTCCTGCGGCAATTGAAAACTGATTTCAGCTAGACTTTTCAAGGGTATAACATCTGTTTGAATACAGTGCTTAATATAATTATTAAAAGCCAACAATTATTAAGATTGATTTCTTGATTGCATATGGCATATGCAAATCAATTGGGATTTCATGCATTTGTTGGATTAAAGACAAAGTCAAGTTTTAGCTGAGAGAGTTTATCTGAATTCAAACTGGATGCTGACTGAGTTTTTCTTTAATAAATTATTTCGTAGTGTTTACTGAAGCGTAAAGAGAAGTTAAATAGTAAATGGATAAATAAAAAAAAAATTAAATAAAAAATTTACAATTTAAATTAAATTTAATTTTAAAAAATAATAATAATAAAATATCAAATCAAATTTAACTAAAAATTTGTTTAATATATTGCCTATTTTAGATTTACATTTTGTTTTTATTTATTTAAAGTTTAAATAAAGAATTTATTTTTAAACATATTTTTCTTTAACTAGTTTTTTTACAGACTCTAAAATAAATAAATCCAATAGCTCTGTTTACATTTGTAGCTCCATTTTTGTTTTGTTTGTTTATATTTTGCATATCTATGGACATTATTAATAAATAAATAATATTTTGCATATCTATAGCTATATCTGATAAATAAATAGTTTACGCAGCGCAAAGTAGCACTTCAGAGAGTTATGCAGCTGCAGCTTCAGCTCCAGCTCTAATCAGCAACTTGAGACAGCTGACTGCGCAATCGAGAGATGTTAATCAAATTTGGAATATTTATAGAGAGCAGCAGCTCTCGGCCACAGAAACTTCAAAAATAATATTTATTTAGCGTCAGTCAGGCGACATGCCGAAGATATGCAAACACACATATATATTTTGTTTTCTAATTTGAAAACTCATTAGCAGGTAGCATATGGTATGACACCGAAAAAAAAAATATACAGACCCGCATACAGCAGCCAGCCAAAGCGGAATGGTCAGAAACTCGTTTGGCAAAAAAAAAAAAAAAAAAAACCATATATATATATAGTTATATATCTAAGTGTGTGTGCGTGTGTATATAGTTAAACATGAGTACGTCAGGCCGAAAACTAAATACCATTTCGAGTGTCTAATAACGGCGGCAAAAGCGTACAACAACAACAACGAAAACCGTCAGCAGCAAATGCTTGGTCTAAACGTCAAGGTCGTTGCGTTGATTGCGGTTTTTGTTTTTTTTTTTTTTTTTTTTTGCTTTATGGAAAGGTATGAGCCGGGCCCAGAGAGATTGCCAACGACATGTCGTTGACGTTGTTTAATAACTATTTTTGTTGCTTTTATTTTTTATTTTCCTTTACTTCTGAGTCTGAGGTATTTTGCTTTATTTCCTTTTTCGCCAGATACAAAAAAAAATGCTAAGGAAAGTGCCGGATGAGGTTGTGAGACTTTTTTTTCCTTATCTTAAATTAGTTTGTATTTTTTTTAGCATGTGAGCTAATGAGGCTGACTTTCATTTGTAGCTCTTTATTAAATATATATGTTATATATTTTATTTTTATTTTTATTTATTTATTATTTATTTATTTATTTTTTTATTTTTTTATTGATTTGCGCATGATGTAAGTAAGGCTGGCAGCCGCACCCAAGGCGCGCTCAAGTCTAACTGAATAAATAACAATAGTTTTTATTTTTTTTGGGAGAGCTGAGTAACAACTCTCAATAGCAAATAGAAAAAAGAAAAAATTAAAATAAAGTAAGGAAAAAAAAAAAAAAAAAAAACTTGTGAAAACAGTCACGCAGCATTATATACAAAGAGCAAACATAACAAATCAAATAACAACAGAAAACTTCTGCTAGTAAAATATAATGGCGCATTTTTATTTTTATTTTGTATTTTTTTCTGTTCAGCGGAAAACTGACACGCAAAATGTTTAAATATAACTAAAAGCTGAGGTCATTCGGTTTGAAAAATTGCACAGCTTCAAAGCAACGCAAATCGGTCGAGATATTGGCACATGCATAAATACAGTCACTTTGGTTATTAAAACACAACAACAACAACATGAAGAGATATTCAATGGCAGATAATGGCAGCAGACAACAAAAAGCTGGCAAACAATCAGCCATAGGTTATAATTTGAAACAAGCAATTAAGAGAGCTCCAGCAAAATGGAATGTGGTTCGAGTTCGAGCTGCAGATACAAATAGATAGACGATAAATGATATTTCAAGTTGCGCTTGCAACCAACAACAACAACAGCAACAGCAGCAGCAGCAGCATATGCATTTTGTAAGCTCCATGGCATGCAGGCAGGTGGGCAGCTGACAGACCGCATTAAGTCCAAGCTCCCCCCTCCCCCCTCACGAAAAAAAAACAACAGGTGGGCGGCGGGGAATGCGCGTGCTTTGAGCGGCTGACGAAATCAATGAATCAGATGAAAAACTTCAAATGCAGTTAAGACTCGGGTATTATGGCGGTCTATATGGCTAGCGCAGTGGGTGGGGGGCAGTTGCTTTGTTTGATCTTTTATGATATGCATAGAGCAGTTGCCATTGTAGGCGAACATTCAAGTGAAATCCATGCTGAATGCATGACTATCGCATTATGTACGCTACGAATTTTCGTAGTTTTCTAAAATGTCATAATTGTGAGCGTAATAAGCTGATTCAATAATATACACAGCTAATCTACAAGAATTCATTTTGTTTTATGCTGCAATAAACTGCTTAGTAAACTAATATTGCTATATTAAGTCTACAAAGTATCGATACTTTTGTTTAAAGTTGTATATGTGATATGGCATAAACATAACTATACATATTTACTAAATATAAATAAAAATATGTATTTATCGATATAATCAACATCGATAGTTAAACTATCCAAAGTTAAGAAAGTATCGATAGTTTTTATTATTATATTTTTTATTTATTTAGTCTTATTTTGTACATGATCATAACTGAATACCTGACGATCCAATGCTAACTTCTTCATTTTGAAATTATCGATACATTGATAATGCTTAATTTAAATGAATATATATGTACAGTCTATAACATATACCTCATATTATAAGCCCAAAGTGCTCCTAATACTACTCTTTGTTTTAATTCCCATTAATAAATACGCATTGGCAACAATAAATATAAACTGTTATCTAGCTTTTATAACTACCATAAAAGAAATTAGATTTCGATAACAATCGATAACAGCTATGATAATTTAGTAGTAGCTTTCAACATTTATATATTGCTTTAGCAATTATGATTAAAGATAATATATATACTTTATATTCTAGTTACTTTCTTATACTTTCTTTCTTAGTTACCCACAAAAAGTCAACACGTATCAGAAACGATTAATTTTGTGCACCACGTGAGTTAGTTTTATTGTAATGCTATAGATGGGGTTTTAAGAGGGCGTCAGCAGCACATTTGGTTATGAGAAACCTGTGTCGAGGGTTTGTTTCAATTGCACGTGAAATGCATATCGAAACGACAAATCGCATTGCACTTGGTTATGTCACGTATTTTATCGGATATTGTCAACGCCCATCAAAAATGATGTGGATAAAGCGACGCTATGCATATTTGTAGCGGAACTTTTCTTTTAAAAGCGCGTGTGAATCACATGATATATATTTATAGGTATATGTATATATGAGTATTAACAGATAGTGTCAAGTTTGCTCTATATGTTAGCAAAGTTAAGTTATAGATAAACAATAAATATATATATGTATGCCTAGAGTCTGGTATATTTATCAAAAGAATCAACTACTTTATAAGAAATAAGTTATGTAAATTTTACTTTAATCTATTTGATTTATATAATTTATATTACTTCTAGCAACTAGTTCTCTAAAATGACTTAATCCTCAACTATAGCTTGTTATCTTTCAAGTTCAGTCTTTGATCTTAAAAGTGCACAACACTTTAAGGCTCAGTTCCATTAATTGTTAAGAGGCCTAGAGACAACAACTACTTGGATCTGTCAATGTTCAATGTTAACGCGCCCGGTCGATCAATTAGCCTTGCAAAAATGTGGCGAGTCAATGTATTAGCTGATCCGTAAGCTTCTACCCCGTCGCACAGCTTGGCCAAATGTCACCTGCGAAAGGCGCCAACATATTGAATTAATTGCCAAGTTTATGGAGAGAACCTCACGAAGTTTTACGTTTGTTTTTTTGCATTCGCAGACTGTTTATAGAGGCGAGTGTTTTTTGTTTAATGAATTGTTGATGGGAATTAATGTGCGCATATTAAACGAAATTCTTTCATTAACAATAAAAATAATAATAATAATAAAAAAAAGAGTAGAGAATAACAGTTGTGCTGACGACGGCGCTTTTTATGGCTCGGGGTTCGGGCGTTCGCACAGCTCACAATATGTGAGAAACGAGTTTTTGCAGCGCGACTGCAAATGCCTTTTTAATGAAATATATAAAAGATAAGCTGCAAAAAAAAAAATACACAAATAAACAAGCGAACGAGCGACAGAAAGCGAACTAGTTGAAACAATCCCTAGCTAATAGAGATGAGAGATCTTTTCAAAAAGGGGAGCATTAAAAGGGCGACACATGTGTTTATATATTAATTGATATTGAAGACGTGGGAAGCTATTAAATTACATATACGTGAGGCAATTTAGAAATCAGATTAAGCAAAATCTCTACGAATTAATTAATGCTCAGGCCTGGGCATAGAAGAGACTAGAGTTAACAAAAAAACTACTGTGTAGGCGCCCACTCTGATGAATACCTAAATATATATAGCTGTCATTATAATTAGAATAAGAGTTATGCAATAATCACCTGCTCTTGGTAAATTATAGCAATCAGGTATATCCCAGTCAGGGTCTCCCAACAAATGCATTTGTTTTTTTTATAAATCCTTAATCTTTTAGATAGTCAATTTAGCTGTCATTATCAAGATCTGCAAATTTCATATATATGAAATAATAAATTTCTTGTAGTACTGCCATGAGTTGAGATATAACCATGTCAAGCACTCCAAATATAGTTTTAATTTATATTTTATTTTTTTATTTTTGGTTTTAAATATATATATATTTTATTTACGTATATTTTTATTTACTTATTTATTTTTGTTTATTAATATATTTTCATTCATTTTCATTTATTTATTTGTTTTTAGATTTATTTATTATTTTTATTGAATTAATAAAATAAATATATTCTTTTATTTTATATTTGTATATTTAAGTTAGTTTTATTTATTTATTTTTATTTAAATATTATTTCATTTATTTATTTTTTTTTTTTGTATTTAAATATTATTTTTTATTCTTATTGTAAATAAAATAAAGATATTTTTTTAAATTATATATTTTTAGAATTAAAAAAATTATTTTTATTTATTTAGGTTTGTCTTTAAATATTTTTTTTACTTTTATTATATAAATAAAAAATATTTTTTTTTTTATATTTTTATATTACAACAACTAAAATTTATTTATTTATTATAATATTATTTTTAATCTTTATGGTATAAATAAAATAAATATATATTTTTGTATGTTATATTTTAATATTATAAAATTTTATTTTTATTTATTTATTTTTGTTTTTAAATATATTTTCAATTTTGTTTTTAAATGTTTTTTTTTTTATATTTATAAATAAAACATATATATTTTTTTTATTTTTATATTATACGAATCGACTTTTTTATTTATTATTTTTTATTTCTTCTTAAAGCTTATAATCTTCTAGAAAGCAACTCCTTTATTATGAGCGAGGTTTCTTTTACTAAATTGTAAACAATTTGAAAGACACGATACGCAGCTTAAAGATTCTAAATCCACATATCACACCTCAAGATCATCCTACATAAAAGAGAAACTTCTAATGAGTCGACAAGTTTTAAGTTAAAGATACGAGTAACTAATTACCACGCAACACTACTAGAGAGAGAGGGAGAGAGAGAGAGAGTAAGAGAAGCTCATGTTGAAGATCATCTAGATATAGAGAAACTTGTTAGCTTTATACAAGCCTAAACTAAAGATCGCCTGTATTCTGTATTCAATGAGCTCCGATCGTCAGCTAGCGTCCATCACTAGCTATTTTCACCTTTAGTATGCCGGCAATTAATGCCAATTTGACAAATTGCTATCTGTTGACTTATGACTAAGTTGACTTTATGCAAATATCACGAGTTGTGCGACTGATTAGATATAGGGAAAAGCGGAACCGGTCGCTGGGTTGGGTTCGCTGTTGTTGTTGTTGTTGTTGTTTACTTACCGGCACAAAGTGTGGCAGGTTGTCGAGCACCTGCAGCTTGTCGATGCGCTGCTTGATGCGTTCGCGATGATGCGGATTCTGGATGCCGATGGCGGTGAGATCCTCGGGCGTCATGCGTGCAATTGTTGGTAAATCATAGCCGGCGGCTATGAATAGCTGAGCGTACTCCTCGTGCTTCATTTCGAGCAGCCAATCGATGATGAGCTCATCGTTGCGCTGCCGATCCACGCTGCCAATGGAGCACGAGCTGACGGAGCTGCAGCGGGGCGAAGAGAGCGGCGCACGTATCGAGGCGCCCGATGAGGAGACGCCCGTTAAATATGATGAGGCACGACCCGAATCTAGGCTGGCGGTGCTGTGCCGCGAACCCGAGCCGGCCGAGCCAGACGATGAGCCTGGTGAATCGCGTCCAGGCGATTGGGTTAGATCAATGCCCTGATCCTCCTGCAGCGCCAGCTGCTGATGATAGTACACCGCCGCCTTGTGGGTGAGCGGTTCACGCAATGTGGCACAGAATACGGGCGGTGGACAGGCCACAATGCTGGGTGGGAGTGTTGCCTGTGCCGGAGTCTGTTTGCTGCCAGAGCTAACAACTCCAGCTGCTGCTGCTGCTGCGGTTGCTGCTGTTGCAGCAGCTGCTCCTGGGCCAACAATTGGATCATCCTTGAGGCGCAATGCGACGCTCGTCTCGCGCGGCAAATTGAAGCCGCCCTCCTCCAGCGAGGGCGACGAAACAATGCTGCTGCCACTCATGCTCCCAATCCCATCGTCCAGTTGATGAAGCTGTTGTAGATGCTGCAGCTGCTGTTGTTGGTGTTGGTGTTGTTGCTGTTGATGGTGTCGCAGTGGCCCGCTCAGACGGTAGAGCGGTATCAGTGGCTGATGATGACCGCCAAGTGGTGAGCCAGGCGTTGGCTGTTGATCTCCTGGTATTGTGGGCGGCTGTACCTTTTTAGCTTGTGCCGTCGATGCGTGCGGCTTCAGTGAGCGATGCATGGCGCGCTTCTGTGGCTGCTGTCCGCGCTGGCCAAATTAGCTGCAGCGACTCCTGCAAAAAAAAAAAAACAAGAAGCAGAGTGCATTAGGAAAATATGTAGGCAAACCCAGATGTGTAGCAGATGTGGCTATATATACATATATATATTTATGTGTTGTGTGAAGGAAGGGAAATCTGCATAATTGGGCATAAATTTTCGTTGCTCTAGCTAAAAATAGGGTCACACTGTTTATGCGCGCGCTGCTGCTGCTGCTGCGGCAAGTCAATAAACTGCCACAGGGCATGAGATGTGTGCGGCACAGTGGGCTGCATTATGTATAAATGTGGTCATAAAAATAGTAGAACAACGACAAAAATTAAATAAATAAATTTTAAAACATTTTTGCAAATAAAAATTTAAAGGAAAATAGCTTTTTTTTTAAATAAAAACAAAAAATAAACAAAATTATAACTGCAAATAAAACCTAAATATTTTCAAACAATTTTAAACGAATATTAACATTAATATATATCGCAGAAACATTGCACAAAACCAATATACTCATTTCATTTTGTGTGTGAGCATATTTACCAAATAAGAGCACAGCTAGAGACGTAAATCTCCAAATTATTATTGCTTAGGCCAAGTTTTTTTTTTAGTGCTACATAAACATATACACATATGTATATACACACACGTATGTATATTAACTGTGACCCACTGTGCGCCCGTAGCATCGTATTACAAATTTCATTCACCAAACACAACTAAAAACAAACAACAAGGGGGAGAGCGAATAGTGCCAGAGACGAAGTCAAAGTTCGTTGACTGCGCTGTGGGTTGAGGTGGAGTGGAGTGGGGTGGGGTGGTGCTGGTTGTGTTTGGAAGGGCGTGCGGCTTATAGTTGCGGCTTGTCTAGGCGGCTACGTCATAATACACTTGAAAAATGCAACGGCAGGCAGCGACGCTGGCACAAATCTGGCAAAAGTCACGAACAGCGCTACTGCCAGAGCCATGTCATTAACATTAGCGAGAACAAAGCCGCAAAATACTCGGAAGCAATAAATGAAATGCAGCTTTAATATGCACAATTTTCAGGCGAAACCGTTAAAGGCCAGCGTAACGATTGACAACAACACTTATCGATAACATGCTAAGTGCAGCAACGGCCACCTGTTCGATTAACTACTCGATGCCCAGCCCGGCCGGTCGACGTAGTATACGATACAAACACGCAAACAAGCAAACGCACGCACACACACATGCATACATACACATATACAGAGAAGCAGACTTGGCAATTGAGAAGAGCAACGAATACAGCAAAAGCAGGTGCCAAATTTCATATCGTATATGTGTGTAGGAGTATAAAGAGAGGCAAAAAAGCAGAGCAAAAGCTTAAAAAACAACACGTAAAACGGTGGCAGTAGTAAATTTCATTTACAAGCCCGTCGACTGCCTTTAATGAATTTTTATGTATGCGACGTGAAACGAAAATTAACGAAAAACTGCAGCCGAAGGCGCGGGAGAGGCTCAACCAGCGCAGTTCCAAGTAAAGGAGAGAGCGCAATAAAGAGAGCGAGAGAGCAAGGCATGCAGAACAGAGACATAGCATAGAGGGCACCGAATACCGAGCAGAGTTTGTGGAGAGGCAGCGCTTCTAGTAACGGTAACTGGCAGAGCTAGCCGGCAGCAGGCAGAGACTGAGCAGCGTTTGTAGTAGGGTAGTATATCAAAAACTGCGAACGATACACAAATGTGGGTTGCGATTTGCTGTTATTGTTGTTGCTGTTGCCACTGCCGCTGTTTTTGTTATTATTACTGCTGTTGTTGTTGTCACCCACACACCCCGTTCGACCAGCTGCAGCATTTGCAGATGTTGAACCGTGCGGCCGGCTTGCATTTTGGGCTAACATTTGCTGTTTCGTCTGTCTTGTTGCTGTTGTGTCCCGTTTTATTTTTATTTCCATTTTATTTCTTCTTCGTCTTTTTGTCTTGTTTACTACCCATTTTTATGAGTACTTTTTTGCATAGTCTTTTGTTGCTTGCACATTTAATTGCAAACATGGCACACACAGGACGCCCCCTGGCGTAGATAATACAGAAACTATTGCTATTGCTGTTCTGTTGTTGTTGTTGTTGTTATTTTTGCTGTTACTGGTGCTAGGCGCTGGGTGTGGGTGGTGAGTAATCATAATGAGCGCAACAACACTTGCGCGTGCAAGCATGTATGTATGCATGTGTACATGTAACTGTGTATATGCGTGTGTGTGTGTGTGTGTGTGTGTGCTTGAGCATAAAAACTGATTGGAAATGCAATTGGACGCTTGGGCGGCCTTTTCCTATTAGAAACTCTGCACACAATACAAAACTATTACAAAGGGCAGCGCAGGCTGAAAGATTTATTGATTGTCGCACACACATACACATTGATCAGTGTGTGTGTGTGTGTGTGTGTATACAATGTAGCGGAGTTGCGGTTTTGAAGTTAGCAGCAAAAACGCTGAGCAACTAAAAATAATTATGGTTGCTATTGCCTTAAACACACACACACAGAGAGACACACACACACACACACACACACTGGCAACATGCAGACATGAATACATATAAACGAGCACAAAGGGACCGCAAAGTTGATACGCTACTCAATGGGGGAGTATTGAGAGTTAGTTGTAAAGTTTGAATAAATTTTTGAATGAGCTACACGATAAGAACTTGTACGGCACTCTCGCATATTTCTAAGATGAATAAGTTTTATATTACAACTATGGGGTGAAGTCAAAGGGGAAGCTGCATTCTTTTTTCCACTCATCAAATGACATACATGAGTGTGTCGCATTAAGAGTTTTCACAGCATAATAAACTATAAATTTACAGCTTATGTTGTCAAGAAATTAAAACTTTCTCAGTTAGGAATTTATCTGAAATTAGAAACGATATCTTGGCTTGGCTTTGGAATTAGTCACATTAAATTTAAGTGATTTTTTCCCAATTGTATTTACATATTTGTATTTTTAATATTATTAGAATTATGGTATGCATATTATTAGAATTATGAATGCGTAAGTGTATTCTAGAAATATTTGATTGTATGTAGTCAATTATAAAATAAATATAATATAACAAGAAAAAATAAACAATTTATGTTCTTTTTTTCTAGATAGTAAATCGTATTCTTTATCGTTATAAAGTAAATATTTTAAAGAATTTCTTCTATTTTCTTCTTATTTTCGAGTACTACATCAAATTACTGCATGGAATTATGTTTTAGGTTTCAGAAAAATAAATAAAAAGAACAACAAATTATAATAATAATAATAATCAATAAATACAATAAAATAAAAAATAAAAAATAATTATTATTAAAAGGTTTTCCATTTTTATTTTTAAGTATATAGAATAATTGTATAAATATTTTTCCTTTAGAATGTTATTTAGTAAATGAAATATAATAAAATAGACTATATATTTTTTTTTTCTAATTATTTCATTTATCAAAATGTTCTTGCAAACTTAAATATTTATATATATTTTTGCTATAGAGTAAATTTCATTCTCTATTAACTCTAATGTAACTAACTCATGTGAAACCTTGATTGATATTCATTTTGAAGTTAATTTATTCAATTACAAACGATATGTGAATGCGTAAGTGTATTTGGCATTCGTTAAGTGTGTATTTGTCGCTGTGCACCGTTAAAGTTTACTGGCATGAGTAATCAGCCAAATGGAGCGCAATAAAATGGCAACGGCAACGGCAACGGCAACACGGCCAATCTATCAGACCAGGCAACACATCAACTAAGTTGATGTTGCCCAGCCACCCCCGATAAAGACTGCGCCGACCACCAACCAACCACTCCATGGCCAGATTCATATGCTGGCATACTGGCAATGGGACATGGACCTCAAATGGGTAGGTAAGGGGAGCAGCAGCAGCAGTTGGGGGACGGCTGAAATCAAATGAAGCGAGTCTCGTTCTCATGTTTATTAACGGTGCTTAACTGGGATATTGCAGAAGTGTGTCTGTATGTGTGTGTGTGTGTCTGTCTGTCTGTGTGGGTGTCATTAAGTGCGCTAGATAAAGGGACCGCCCAGGCAACACTTCATTAACAACGCGACTTATTGACAACGGCTTTTTCTAACACCCTGTTAAGATACCCAGAAACGAATGAAGAACTTTGACATAAAGTCTTTTAGTAGCGCTTAAACTTAATTGCTTTGATTAACTAGTTGTTTCACAAATATTGCATTTTTATTGAAATTTTATAATGCAATTTGATAAAAAAGAAGAGCTAAGGACATTCAAAGAAATTGTTTACATATATGACATAAGATTTACAAAAAAATAAAATAATATACATTTAAAAATGTTATATGTAATTTGAGCATACTGCATAATTGATGATTTCAATATATATAAAATTGTTTTTAATGTATTCATTTACTTATTTTTATTTTAAAAAATCTTTTTTAATCTATAAATGTACATATTTCATTATTAATTAATTTAAATAAAAGCATTACAGCTCTTTGATTAATAGAGGTATTTAGAATATTTTAAAAACTTTTAATTGGTCATTGTGCACTAAAATGGGCTGATTAAAGGTCATATGCCATCTATAGTTTCTTTCTTTTAAAGATCTTTAAACATATAAAACATATATCTATGTATATCTTATCTTTTAAATTCTTCTTTTAAAGATCTTTATAAATTATATATCTATAATTTATATTTATGTATATCTTATTGTTTTCACTCTACAGAGTATCTTAAGCGTCTAGCATGCTCTGCTTTTGCTGCTGCTGTGGGTGCTTTGCATATGTCATGAGACGCTTTCCATACTTTCCCTAAAATGCAAGGCTGATAAAAAGTTTTATTTTTTTTCGACTTTTTTTTGGTGCATTTTTCTTACATTTCTTTTCAGCTTATTTTTGAAAACATTTTTTTTTTGTCGCTTTGCCACGCCCCACTGAGTGAGTCTTAGTTTTCATGTACTTGTACATTGTTGGTAGCGTGTTTTGTCAGCCAGCAGCAGCAGCATCAGCAACAGCAGCGACAACAAAAACAACAGTAAAAGATGGTGTCGCTGCCTGTCGATAACTGGAGATGTTGATCTTGCAAGAAGAAGCAAAGCAGAGGAGAGGACAACAAAAGCAACCAACGATGGCCGCAGGCCGTATAAACTTGTTTTGCCTGTGTAAAGGGAGTTGTTGTCGTCGTCGATGTTGTTGTTGTTGTTGTTGTTGCTGCTGCTGAAGTTAGAGTTGTTGTTATTATTGCATTGTCTTGCGTTTTGTTTCAGGTTTCATCTGGCAACGCCAAGAACGGAGCAAACAAGAGCCCATAAAAAGCTCGTAGGAGTAAAATGCAACACACGACGACGAAGATGTGTCAATTGTGTGGGCGAGAGGGAGAGAGTGTGAGCGGAGCAGACGTGCAGCTACATATATAAGCGTGAATATACATACTGGTCGGCAGAAGTATATTGACAAAGTGAAAAGCATAAATGTTCGAATATAATTTTTAAATAACATTTTGCAGAAATGTTATTTGGATTTTAGATATAAATAATAGATACAGAAAAAATTGTCGAAGAAATGCGTTTTATGGATGCTTACAAAATATTCTCTACATTTATCTTTCTTTAATATAATTTAAAGTTGAATTGAAATATATTTGTATTAAGTTTCTAATAATATAATAAATATATGAAACATATACTAATATATAATAATAATAAAATATATAAATTACTGCAAATATACCCATTTTATTTTATCCATATACTTATGTCGATCACTGTATGTAGATACATATTTATTTGTACGTGCAGTTAACGGTTAATGCAAAGCGTATGCGTAGCGCATATGGCACCAGACATGAAGACAGACAGACAGAAGAAGAGACGGACAGAGAGACAGACAGACCAAATAAGGTTGTCAGCACGTCTGCACGTCGCAGCAGCGCAGCAAAGCTCCAAAAGCGGCCATCAATGCTGCTTTTTGGACAAAATACGCGAACAAGTTGTAAAGCGAGCAATGCGAACAAAGCAATAACAACAACAACAACAACGGTTGTAAAAGTTCAACTTTAAGAGGAGAGAGACAGTGCAGGCAGGCAGGCAGAGAGAACAGAATTTACTGTTATGTACATTGAACTTTTTAGTACCTAAGCACTTGCCACCCACTTGCAAAGTGCGTTTACTACTACGCACGCACGCATACAAACGCACCTACAGTCACACATACGCACACTCACACACACACACTCACGTACATACACAAATTTGCCAAAAAAAAAATCTGCAACAACTGTGTCAAAAATATGAAAATTACCATTTTAAAACGTCGATTTCTGCAGCAAATTTTATGGCGTACACAAGACTTCAACTTAAATGAGCATTAATTATATATTTTGCATAAATTGCACCAGATTTAATGGCATTTAAACGCGTCCGAAAATTCTGTGCAAATTTCTTTTGCACAAACACACGCACACTAACTAAACACCAACACTAACACCGACACACACGCACACACGAAACAAGTAAAGCATATGAAAAAGGCAGCGCAAAAAGTTGCCGCTGCGGCGACTGCGGCTGCTGCTGCTGCTGCTGAAAGAATCGAAGAACTAGCCGAAATAAAAAGGCGGAGCGAGCGTGCACGAGCCGACGGCGACCGCAAGTCAAAGCGTATTGAAAACGCGGCTCAAGTTCGAGTCCAAGTCCTCCTGTAGTACAGTGCCAAAGTTGTTCAACAAGAGAGAGAGAGAGTGAGATGAAAAGAGATAGAGAGGAGCGTAAAAGAGTGAGCGAGTGAGAGTGCGCGTAATTTTTGCCGCACTCAAAACTCTTCTCAATTTATTTATTTCAAGCCAGGCCAATTTGTTGCAATTGAAACAATAACCGTTGCCTGACAATTTATTGTTGCTGGCAAATTAGTTAATAAACGAAACAACAGTCGGCCACTGTTTTTGATTATAGGCGTGTGCATACAATTTCGCCACACTGTAGCGCCTGAAGGAGCGCAGCCTGAGAGAAATGCATTCATTTCCAGTTGTACAATTTACAGTGTGGCACAGTGGCCCACATGACATTTGAACGCAACGGAAACCTGTCCGAATGAGATACCTTATGAATATTTACTATCTGACATGGTTTTTTATTTTATTTTGATTTCCCCAGATCGATGCGATAAGAATTAGAGGTCAGTCCATTGAGGCGGGAAAAACTTAATGATCGTTTGTAATTTGCATTCAGTCGTGTTCAGCATGGGAAAACTTGGCCCAAAATCATTAACGTAATTTAACTTCAAGGGCAAGTCTCAAAACTTAAGTTGTTTTACTAATTTACAACTTGAAATTAATTTTGTTGTATAAAATTGCCTGCAACACATTTCCGATTGCAACATCCGAATTTTCAAATGCGTATTTTATTCATTATTACTTTTTATATTTATTTCCTTTAAAAATACCTCACTTTTGTATTATTATTATAAAATGGGACTGATCGATGCATAAAATAGGCATTTGATTTAACTGATTTACTTTTTTAATTAAATGCATAACAGATTGACAATTAAAACGGAATTAATCTTATTTATTATACTTATTTTCCTCACAAAAACCCTGTTTAATTTATTCATTATTATTTTTACATTAAGCTGAGCATTTATTAAAATTAAAATGCATATAATAAATATTTTATTTAAATAATTCAATTAATATTAAATATTATATGCATTTACAGCAATTTGTTAAGCTTCCTTTTAATAGCAATTGTACCACTGTGCGTTGTATGCCACAAAACATACCCAAACATACACTCACACATAAGCAGAGACAGGCTAGTCAACCACTTTGTTTGCCGCATAAGCCAATAAGAGCCAAAGACAGAGAGCAGCGAATATGAGAGATAGAGAGAGAGAGTGAGTGAGAGCGAGCACGCGCTCCACACGAGCTTAACACAGAAACTTCAAAAAAAAGGCTCCAACTCTATTCAATGGCCTGCGCACGCTGCCGTTCTCTCGCTCTCAACTTTGTGCGCTCTGCTTTTATCATATAAACTCGTGCGCTCTCTCGCTCTCTCTTTCACAGACAAATGCTCGCTAAGCTGTCAGTTTAACCCCCACCCGCCCACATGAACGACAATTCTAACACTTCATTGGAGTCGTTTACGTTGCGTTGCGTTGCGTTGCGTTACGTTGCGACGGCAACGATGCGTCGTCAAGTCATTTGATTCCCACACAAATCTCTGCATATTGAGCGTACGCGAGAGTCGCTCCCCATTATGGCAAGTGAGTTATGAGCCTGTGTCTGTGTCTGTGTATGTGTGCGCGTGTAAGTTTGTCTGTTTGTACTGCGCTTTCTATTGATTTATATGAGCTTTATAGCGCAATCTGAGTACTTTGCAACGGAGTACAAAGCTCAGTTGAACTAAACGCGCATTGAATTTCCAAGTGAACTGCCAAAGACAATGCGTAAATGACAGCTAAACATTTAATTGCCGACGAGCACGTTTTGTAAAACAAGCAGGGGGAATAAATTATACCAAGCATCAGCAGTGCAGATCCATAATAGAGCCAAATCCAGAGTTGCCACAGCGCCATTGTTGTCTGTAGCACGCGTCCGTATCGGTGCTCAAGCGTAACGCAGCGCTGCTGCTGCAGTCGACGCTGACACGTGTTGGTTTATTAATTACATAAGCAGATGCAGCCAAAGCCGCAGCAGCAGAGGCAGCTGCATATTGTCTGGAAACAAAAACCAATTTCCTGCATATGTGATATGGCAGCTCTTTCACAAAGGAGCCGAACAGCTGGCAGCCACTGTATACAACAGGGTATAAGAAGCAGCAGAGAAAAACGACAGATGGCGCAGTCGGCGTCGATGCCGACGCCGGCAGCAGGACACGAGTGTCAAAACAAAAACATTTCAAACACAATCATTGTAGCTCAAACAAGCCGGTTAAATTAACAGATATTTTTGAGCGATTTGCTTATTGTTTAGTAAATGAAATTTGTATAAAAAGAAAAGTTAAGAAATAATAATAATGCTCACCTTTAAAATGTCTGGGGAAAAGCAATTTTTCTCACTGTTTACGTTGTTCAATTTCCAACGAAAAAAGGGCAATAACAAAAAGAGCAAATTAATCACATTAAAACACAACCGCGACGAAAGTTGACACAGAAAAGTAAACAAATGTACAACTTTAACAGGGCATTAATTATTGTATTTGTCGTCGCCTGTTTTTATGGTATTTTCTTCTAGCACTCTTTCACTCGCACTCGCACTCGCACTCACACTAACGCACACAACGGCACAGATACAAATGGCGCGCGCGCGACTCATAAAAGTAAAACATAAAACCAGATTAATTTTTTGTGCAGCCGAAAAAAAAAGAGTTTATTAAGCTGCGCTGCTTACGTAGTTGTTCCCGAGTTGGTGTTGTTGTTGTCGCAGCTCTTTTTATTGTTTGCTACGCCGCCATTTTCTTAGTTGTGAACTCGTTATTTTAGATTATTTTGCGCTCACAGCCCATTGGACTTAATTTATACAGATTTTTGTGCTTTTATTAAAAATATTTATTAATTGTATGCGATCATATTATTAATTTATACAGTTTTAATCACCAAATCTGATCAGCGCGACAAAGCGACGCGAACCAACTCAAACACTCAGCAAGAAAACAAAAACATAACTAAGTCTGGCTGCAGACTTGTAGCGGCAAAATACCAAGCTGAATTGCAGTTATCGATAATAAACTATTTTGTGGTATTTTTCCGCGTTTTTATTTATATGTTGAGAATAAAATATACCAATAAAAATAATATGATTTTTTTTATACATAATTGCTAATTTGTAATAATAACTAAAGTCGAACAATTTAATGAATATAAATATTTATTTATTTATTTAAAGTATCTCAAGAATGCCATTTTCAGCTCATCTTGAATATAACATTTGCATTTAATTTCACTTTTTAAATAAGATAAGCAAATAAAAAGAGGGAATATGTCTAATGCTAGAAAGCCAAACAACAATCGATAGCAGCATTGAAAACAATCTAAACGATACATTTATACAATTTGCGCCATCGATACATATTTAAATCTCTTCAGTTCCACCATTAGTTTTCAGCATAAAACAGCGCAATTCGTTAGCAACATACAGCCACACTTGTTGCATTTGTATAAAATGTTACAATTATTTAAACAAAATTGATGGCAGACTAATAAATAGAAAAGTGCGTGCGCTTAACACCGTTTTTTATTTAATTATGTGTTACTTTTTGAGTTGCAACTGCAATTAAGTTTTGTGTTACTGTGTCGTGCCGTGTTCCGTTCGCCTAAGTATTTTCTCTAAGTGTGTGTGCGAGCGCCTCTGAGTGTGTGTCCGTGTGTGAGAGAGTGCGCTTATTGCTATTGCCTTGTGCGGCGGCATTTTTGGTTAAACAAATTACGACGACTAAGAAAAGTAAGCATAATCAGGTGAAATTAAGTTCATTGTCTTGCAAATATACAAAATTCAAATAGAAATTCAAGAAAGCACAGATTTGCTAAATGCAAATGAGCCAGCAAAGAGAAGAAAAGTGGAATCAAAAAAAAAAAAAAAAAAAATACAGGTTGTCGCGGCTACGCTTTGGCATTTGTTGGCTTGGCTTGGCTCTCGCTCTGTTGTTGCTTTTATTGTGGTTGTTGTTGCTTCTGCATTTGAATTGGCTGCCTTTTTAGTTGGTCAATGCATGGCGTTAATTAAAGCTGTCTAAATTCTCGTTGTTTTGTGGGCCGAGGGCTGTGTTTGCGCAATAAGTACGCTCAAGATTGTTGTGGTGTTCTAATTTTTTTAATTTCCTTTTTTTTTTCAACTCTCTTGAGTTACTCTGCGAAGTGGGCGTAACGCCTTTTAACAGTTGATGCTATGAATCATGGCATTGCAATGTTAGTTGGCAGCAAACAAAACGAATATTTGCGGTACAAGCAACAGCGGCAATAGCAATCATAATAACAATAACAGACACCTGTGGCATCTTCAACCGGTGCGGTTCAAAAGTCAAATTTGACAGCTGCGTGGCGCATCCTAAAATGAGATTTGAATTAAAAAAGCTCTGAACGAGAGCAATAGATGAAAAGCGTTTCATCTGAAGCTTTTGCTCGTATGTGTTGGTTTGTGTATGTGTGTGTGTGCGTGTGTGTGCCTGATGCAGCTCCAGCGGATTGGAGGGAAAAAGAGTACGAGAAAACGCTGTTAAGCCAAGCATTGTATAACAGCGCTGTTAAGTTTAACATAATAATAATATGTTAAAGTGCTAGAAGTAAAATTGAAATTACAAATATTTAATATAGATTTTGAAATTGATTTGTTATGTTATATTAGCAAAACAAATTTTATTTATATTATTAAGAATATTAAAAAAAAAAAAACATAAAATATTTTATATATTACAAAATGTTTTTATTTTTTTTATTTTTATATATTTTTCTAATTTGATTTATAATTTTATATATGCTTGCAGTTACGCTTTCTGTGATTCTTGTGCTCGTGTTTTTTTGACTACAACTTTAAGGAAAACAAATATATTTTTATATATACACTTATCTATTGAAGAGAGCGCTCAATAAATTTTACGGACAATAAGTTAACGCCTCCGTCTCAATTGTCGTTTTGTACGTTTCCGTCCCAATGCAGAAAATGCCCTCGCAAATTTTAAACGATGGCAGTGGGTCTGGCAGCTTGAACAATGCGGCTTCATTGCTGGGCGCATCGCCCAATTCGATTACAGTGAAGACAGCCTATAATGGTCAAGTGATCATAACGACCATAGATAAGAATATTACCTACGAGGATCTCTGCTATGAGATACGCAACATTTGTCGCTTTCCCATCGATCAGGTAACTTGAGATATACGATATATACATACATATATGCTGAATTCATTATAATTGTGTGTTCACTGTCCCCGTTATAGCCATTTACCATCAAGTGGGTCGATGAGGAAAATGACCCGTGCACCATATCAACGAACATGGAACTGAATGAAGCCATACGATTATATGAGATGAATTACGATTCTCAGCTAGTTATACATGGTAAGTAGAAGAGTTTTACTTATCGTAGATGTATATGTATGAATATATAGATAGATATATGTTTATTGTAGTAGTAGTACATTACTTGATTGATGCGATAAGGCATTGCGCGTAATGCTGAAATTATGTGTCATTCGTGTGGGTTATACCTGAATGCCATAAAATATGAAAGATATTCTGATTTAGGATTCTTAAGAAAGACTAAGATATTTCATATATACTTTAATAAGAAATTTATTATATAATTTCATATATAATATTATAATAATTGATAAATCTTAAAGCTAAACACGACTAAGTGAACTGCTATATAATAATTATAAAAACAATATAATACAAGTTTAAAATAATTTGTAATATAATAAAAATATATCACATTTAAACAATTTCCATTTAATAAGTGCAAATAAAAATAAGAAATAAATATCAATAAATAAATATTAAGCATAATTTGAAACAATTTCCATTTCATAACTCGAACCACAAATATAAATCTTATAAAATAAGTTAATAAAAATATATATAATTCTAAAAGTTAATTAACATTGAAATTCAACCCATAAACTAGTTCCTTGAACTAGTTCGCATAATAAACTAAACAAAAACCGTTAATTAAGCAGTAAATATTCGCAACGAGCTTGTTCTTCTGGCCACAAGAATTCTTTGAATTGTGGCTTAGCTACATGTGTTTGCATAGCTGAAAAGGGATTTGTTTTATGTTGCCAAAAAGGATCCGTTGTTAGTCGGGGCGTGCAAATAGCACACAGACACATGGCTTAAGCGTAAACTATGCAAAAGTATTCTGTTTTTTTTTTTTTTTATATGCATATATTTTTGTTTAAAATTGCACAAATTTCATTATCAACATTTGGCTCCAGTTGAAATAGGTCGTGTCTGCCTTGCCTAGCCTGGCTGTGGCTTTTACATGTAGCACAATTTAACCGCAATTTTGTGCACACTTTTAGCCTGGTTAAACAATATGCTGCTTTTGCTCGTTGCTTTATTAGCTCAATAAACCGTGGCTGCTGGCATTGCCTTTTGGCTTACGCCCGCAGCTCCCTGTGGGACGACAGCATGCGCAAATTCAAACAGCAGTCGGCCATGTTAATAACATAAAATATTAATTAACTTGTGCAGGCACACACACACACACACACACACACACACACACACACACACACACACACACACACACACACACTCGTTTGGCTGCTGGCTAAACGTTTTTGCTCCTTTGCTAAACTCTGCTCGTATCTCACTTGTCTTTTCGCTGTTCTTAAATGTTTTCTTTTTTTTTTTTTTTTTTTTGTTATTTAATTTTTTTTTTGTGCTTTATGCTGTTGCTGCTCTTTGACCCGATTTGCTGCTGCTGCTGCCGGCTTCGTTTATAATTCATTATAATTAAATTGTTTGCTGGCAGCTCGGTTAGCAACGTTTTCAAAAATTCAATTTTTGCTGCGGCTTATTTGAGCTGCTTAGGCAGTGCAAGCACGCCTCAAAGCAAACACACACACACACAAACACACACACACACAGACACACACACACATACTTTTTGGCACTCCATCTGCTTAGTTAACTGTCTGCGCTTAATTATCCTGTCCGCAAAAAGTTTTTGGCTTTCGCCCCATTCGAAATTTGCCTAATGACAAAAATAAAATGTTTCCACAACAACAATAAATAACTGTAAAACACGTACAACAACAGCAAACAAACAGACAGACAGACAGACAACAACAACAACAACAACAACAACAAAATGAGAGACAACACCAGAATTTTATTATGTTTTTGCTACCAAATTAACATTTTAAGGGCTTACAGTTTTTTATTTATTTATTTATTTTTATTTTTTTGTTTTATTTTTATTTTTCTACTTGCAATTAGTAAAAGGGACGACTCTGAATACATTTTAATTTTGCAATTTTTCCCCACAAAATTTCTTCAAAGATGTTTCCAAGAAATTTGAGAACTTTATAGACAAACTTTATAGACAAATTGATATTGATTCAAAATTGTTGCAGCAAATTGCTTAAAATTAAATTTGATTATTTTATAATTTAATATTCTTTATACTTTTTAAAAATATACATTCATATTTATTTTATGCATATTATTTTTAATTTGTTTTATAAGAATAAGAAATTAAAAAATAATATATAAAAAATAAATAATATAATATAAATAAAAATATTAAATAATAATAAAAAATATTTAAACATGGCAATTTTATATAATTTATAGAAATATTAAAAAAAATATATATATAATAAATAATATCAATTTTAAAATTGAATAGAAAAAAAATAATAATAAAATATAATAATTAAAAAAAAGGAATTAATGAAAATAATAAGATTAATTATTAATGATAAATTCAATAATAAATAATTAGACATGGGGAAATTTATATAATTTATAGAAGTTTCAAAAATATATAATACAAAAAAATTTAACAAATTTAACAAAAAATGCATAAATGAATAAAATAAAAAATTAGAAAAATATCAACAATATATATATATATTAAAATTAAAAAAAAAAAAATCCAAATTCCATTTAAAATTTAAATCGTTTTATTAACGTGCAACGACTGTACTTCTAATTATGCTCAAATGTAGTTTTTTTTTTTTTTTTTTTTTTACTAACCGCCGAAAAGTTCAATGTTTGCTTATCACTTTTCGTTTATCTATATTTGATTTATGAATAGAAGTTTGGGTTTATAGAGATATCGTTTGGTATGTTCAAATTCTAATTCATGCTTCGAAAGTTTATCGTTTGCTGTGTGAGGGTTTTTCCCACTATATATATTTTTTGTGTTAACAAATAAACTGAATTCAGCTGGCAAAAAAAAGAGTAAAAGAAAAAAACTATAGCAGATATAATTTTGCCACCGCGAAACACTCAACAAAGTTTGAAATGTTTTAGGTGTTTTTTTTTTTTTTTTTTTTTTTTCTGTGGCAACAGCAGCAGAAAACCCGGCTTCCTGGTTGTCCTCTACATATTTCTATCTATGCATATTTCCAGGATTTCTCGTTGTTATTGTTGTTGTTGTAGTAGTTGTTGTTGTTGTTTTGTAGCCACGTGTGAAAAAATGCGGCTTAAAATGTATTAAAAGCATTTTCTGTGCGGTTTTCTCTCCGGCTCCAGTCTGTGTGTGCTAACATATTATGCTACTATAACACACACACACACACAGAGAGAGACACATGTACATATACATATACAAAACTCATACAAGCGCCTTAAAAGCATTACACGACGCGACTGTTGATGTTTTGCTACCTTTGCATGTTTGTTTTTGTAGTTATTGTTATTGGTACAGCTGTTGTTGTTGCTGCTGCTGTTGCTGTTGCTGCTGTGTGTTGATTAGTAAATGGCCATATATGTGCATCTGCGTGTGTGTGTGTGTGTGTGTTTGTGTGTGCGGCTAGCGTTTTTATAAGTCGTTGTTTTGGTTGCCTTGTGTTTTGTATTCTACCTTCCGGTTTCATCTCCGGCTAACAATGAAGCGTCTGCCCTCTTTGTTCCGCTCTCTGCAATACACGCGCGCTCTCTCTCCTTCTCTCTCTCTCTCTCTCTTTGCGTTTTATCTCAGTGCCTGTCGTTATAATTTATGCGCCTGCAATATGGCAACGCTGCCCACATGCACACTTACGCACACATGCACACTAATACGCGCACAACAAACTTTATCCAGGCGTACAAGCTTTGAACACACATAAGGTCGATATACAAGATGCCCTCACGTCAGAGCGAGATAGAGTGCGAGCGCAAGCAAGCGAGTGAGTGAGAAAATTTCCCTGCTAATAGCGGTGTGACTGGTGAAATAACACAAAAAGGAAAAAAACAGCTGAGTGCTGACTGTATGGCTGGACAGCATTGCCAGCTAAGCTTTTTTTTTATTGCGCTCAATGGCTGGCAATGCTGCGCCGGCGTTTGGCTTCTACTAGGCGGGCGGCTGCCAAAGTTTCAAAGGAAGTGAAATTGAGCGCAAGTGCAGGAGCAGAACTTTAAAGGCGTCCGGCGCTGTTTTTGCTGTTGCTGTTGCTGCTGCCTGCTGCCTGCGTCACCTGACATTGAACAGCGGGCAGACACAAACACACACACACACTAACACACACATACACATAGACACAGATATTCGGTATTTGTGTGTGTGTGTGTGGGAAAATATCCCTAGCAAAAGTTTTGGACTGCGTCGGCATTCGTCGTCCTGTCGCAACACTCGCGCCGTAACTGTTCGCCTGTCTGGAAGTGCCGTGCGGAAAGAATAATACGGGCCGCATAAAGCAAGAACAAAAAAAAATTAAAATAAAAAAAAAAGGAAAAACAAGAAAGAAAAGCTTCGCGTTTTTTCCCTGCTGTTGCTAACGTCGCGTCGTCGCGTACAGCAAATATACCAAACCAATACACGCACACGCAAATTATACATAATATAATATAATATATATACACATGTATATGTTTATAAATATATAAACTGAGTGAACTTAACTAAAACGTTGCCAATTGTCAACACAAAGAGCCAAGTGAAAAGCCAAGCTAAAGGGTTTGCTAATTTTCGCTTTATAAACTTCAACTTCTTCTGCTGCTAGAAAAAAAAAAAAAAAAAAAAAAACAGAAAAAATTGAATGAAAAAAATCAATTGGCCCAAGGGAATAATTATATATTATATATATACATATATATATTTTTGACTGGATTGGCTTTTTGATTAGTTTGAACTCATCCACGCCCCCGCCCCACCCACGCCTTCGCCTATTGCTCTGTGCAACGGGGCGTATGAATGCTGATTCAATCCGAATTGAAATCCAAATATATTTTTATTGTATTTATGCGGTCTTTGCATCGCTTGAATTATTCAAACGTTTGAATGAAATTGAAGATTTATGCGGAGTTCCGTTTGAGTGTGTGATTAAGTCAGTTGTTGTAGGTTTGTTTTTGTAGACAGTGAAAAGTTATGGATTTCGAGAAAAGGCATTTATTTATAAAAATATTCATTTTGTATTTTAATTTGTATTTATTTATTTAAATATTTATTTTGTTTATATTATTAGACAGTATTTATTTAATTAAATATTTCTATATTTATTTTAATTTTAAAGTTTTATTTAATACATTTCCTCATTTTATTTATTTTTTTTAATTATGTTTAAATGATATATAGAAATATTAATTGTATATAAAATATCAAACAAATATTTATTGGGCATAAAATTAATTCAATTAATATTTCTTTCTGAACATGAAATATTTTAATAACATTTCTCTATTAAAAATAAATAAATAAATAAATAAAATAAAAAAAAATAAAATAAAATAAAGTAAAATAAAATAAATAAAATAAAAATAAAAATAAAAATAAATAATAATAAAATAAATAATAATAAAATAAATAATAATAAAAAAAATTACAAATAAAAATTATTAAATATTTTATTAGCTCAAATTTGCAACATTAATATTAGTTTGATTATTAATTTTGATTTTTCCCTTTTGGATTTGATTTTGTTCTGATTATAATAATTAATAAAAGTTCAAACTGCTTAATAAATATTTATTGATAATAAAATGGAATTTATTAAAATGTAATTGCAATAAACTTCGCTTATTTCTAAATATTTTTATGCTAAATATAAATTTTTAAATTTGTTCAGTTAAATTGCAATTGAGCTAAAGTTATGGAAAATATGCAGAATTAATATTAGAATAATTGATTATATTTCTTTTTTTTTTAATATACTTTCATATAGTTAATTTTATATTTTAAATATAGTAGTAATATTATTAATATAATTATTAATTATTATTATTTTATTTTTAATATAGTAGTATTACTATTAATATAATTTTTATTTATTATTTGAAGTAGTTGAAACTGTTTGATAAAACGCAAATTGACTATATTTTAATCCCTATTTAACTTATTATTATTATTAACTTTTTATTTTATATTAAACTATTTTAAATATTTATTTATTATTATTAGTAAATTCTTAAAAATTTTGTTGATCTGCTTTATACACTTTAAAGCTATTTTTATAAATATTTCTCTTGCCTCTTTCATTGCATATATGTTAATTTCTTTTTCAATTTAAAATATTAGCTCATCAGCCGCCGTCAATTGTCGTTAGCTGAGGAATTGATTTGCGGGCAGCAGGAGTAACGCGTGATCGTCCTTTTCGATTTGAGGCTATACCCGCAAGGCATGTGTCATGTTTTACATTTGTCGCTTAATCAAATTCCTTTTGCTGCGACTGTGTGTGAATGCTGTGCCCATGTTAGCATTCCACCTCTCGTTGTGGTGGCATCAAAATCGAATCATTGATTTTCATTTGCTTCGCTGATTTCGTTATTTCGGCTGCTGTGCCATAGACACAAGCAAACAAACAAACAGACAGACAGACAGGCGGCTAGAAAATCGAAAAAAAAAAACAGCAGCTGTATCTCACCTCTCTCTCTCTCACTCAGTCTCTCTCTCCCTCTCTTTCTCCCTCTCTCTCTCCCTCTCTCTGTGTGTCTCACACCAAACTTGACCCTAGCAGGCATTTGCACTTCATCCAAGCGTTGATGATGCCGTCGCCTGCGCTTGCATTATCAGCACCAAAAGCTGTCTAGGCCAAAAAGATGCCCAAATACTTGACTATTTGACCAGGCTAACACACACACGCGCGTGTGTGTATGTGTGTTTATCCTGTGTGTGTTTGCGTGTCAGTGTGTTGCCAAGACGCTGCAGGGCGCACAATTTGCTCTGGCTCTTACGCGCGCGCTCTCTCTCTGTCTCTCTCTCTCTCTCTTTCTGTCTCTCTCTTTGTGCAAATCAGATGCCCAAAAATCGACAAATTTTTGTTGGCCAAGCTGTCGCCTGCAAATGCGCTGCCATTTAAACTTGTCGTTGGCGCTAGCAAATCAACACAAATTTACATTTTGACATTGCATACTTTTTGGGGCTAACTCGACTAACAAAAACCCTCGAGCCGCTCAAGCCTCTCAATTCCCTGCGCCTCGAACGCCTTCACAAAACGTGGCACATTATGATTGTTTGGCATATTTTAATGATGCCATTGGGCTTAATGAAATTATTGTTAGCACTCGAAGCTGGCCTGAACGACCTCTCACATCCATCCCCTCTTCACCCCGGCCTCGTTTCGTATTACCTACAACGAGCGTTACTTAAGTATGCACATGACGTACATTTTGACTCGTTTTGCATGCATGGCCAGGCTACAGCTTCATGTTGCTCCTGTTGTTTCAGTGTTGCTTCTTTATTTTCTTTCTTTCCTTCTGCCATGCCATGGCCCTTACTTGAGCTCTTTCTTTCGTGCGTTTGTTGGTTCGTTTTCTTATTTGTGGCGTGAAATTTTTACAGTGTGAAGTGTTTCCGCTTTATGCGAAGGCGTCCAAAAAAAAAAAAAAAATCGGACGCAGGTGGCCCCAGCAAAATGGCCAAAACATTGGGCCAGGCCAGCCAAGCTGGCTCCCAGGCACAAGCACTTACAAATTTACGGTCCTTGTCGTCTCTGACGTCATTCGCAGGCAAATTTCTTGTTGTTGTTGTTGTTGTTGCTCGCTTAACTATGGGTCAGAGCGGAGGCTGAGCGTATAGCCGGAACGAAACACGGCACACGAAACAGCAGCAAGAGCAGAAGCGAAGCGCAAGTAAAATCTACGGAACGAACATTGGCTTTAAGATGGTCGCGTTCTCGTTGTTTTATTTATCGTTATTATCGCTTGGAACTTGAGTGGATTTCACTGGGGCGTGTCCTGATAAACATCAATGGCCGACTGCACTCACTGTATGATGTAAGGCTCATTGTTTGCAGACACTTAAGCATTGTTGATTTGCCAATTTGCTGAAGTAGTAGCATCGTACTAGCTGAATTGATACTTTGGCCTGGTCATCATTTAATCAGTGAACGTTGACGGCCTTTCAATAATAATAATAATGAGCTCGAAGCATATCCATAATGCATTAATTATCGAACTATTATCTTAAGGGGTATTTGGTGCTGTTGCAAATTATCCACACATTGTTTTCATTATTGTCTATAGATATATATATAGATATATAGATATTGATTGATTGCCTGGCGCCCATTAGCAATGTTTCGTTTCATTAGGATTTGTTGACAATTTAGGTAATCAAGCATCTACTCAACATGTTTCACATCAGTTTCACTTCGATTACGTGTCGTATGAGTAACGTTTGCTAATGTGCTAATCCTCAGAGCTATATGTTGGCATTATTGAAATAGCTTCAATGCCATTATATGGCAATGTCTATGGGAAATATTTGTTTCACAATTATATGTGCGACATATACCCTGTAATGAAAATAGAGAGAAGAGAGGTTTATTGTTGTTGGAATAATTTTCTTAGTGCTTAAATGGCAATATAATTGAAGCAAGCATTTTCAGTTGAAAGCACTATTATAAACAATAGATTATTAAATAAAAATATTTATTTTATATGTTAATTTTGTTAGTAAAATGTCATAAAAATATTTTTAAAAATATGTTTATTTTTTATAATAGATTATTAAATAAAATATATATTTTATATGTTAATTTTGTTAATAAATTGTCGTAAAAATATTTAAAAAAAAACAATTTTTTTTAAACATATTTATTATTTATAATAGATTATTAAATAAAAATATGTATTTTATATTTTAATTTTGTTAATAAATTGTCATAAAAATATAACAAAAATTAATATTTATTATATATAATAAATTATTAAAAAAAAAATATATTTTGTCTGTTAATTTTGTTAATAAATTGTCATAAAAATATTTAAAAAATTAATATTTATTATTTATGATAATAAATTTGTATATTATATATATTATTAATATCTTAAAAAGTTTTTTTATATTAAATTAATATTTATTTATTATTTAATTTGTATTTTATTATTTTTATTTATTTTTTGGTAGTTTATTTTTATTTTATTATTTATTTTCTTGTCTTGTTTGTTTTGTTTTGTTTTGTTTAAATTAAAATTATTATAATAATAATAATCTATTAGCAATCAATCAATTTTATTCAAAACATTTATTCAATTCATTAATTTTTGTATATTTAGATTTATTATACTGAATTCTGCATTCATTCAGCAGTTTTATTATTGTAAATTATTTATTTTCTTTTTTATTGTTAAAAAAATATGTTTTGTTTTTCCCAATCTTCAAAATCTTCGAAATCTGCCATAATTCCCTCTAACCTATTTAATCCGTAGCGCTTTACAAAATTGTTACTGCATTAAAGCAGATTATTACCTTATTGATTTGCTGAAATTATAATTATTCAATTATATTAAAAAGTTTTAGACTTAGTTGAATAACTGCAGACTTTCTCTTGAGATTTTGCAAAGATGATTTCGTGGTTTTTTGACGTTAACAATTATTATGAAGTCGAGCACGCCTGACTGTACAATATTCCTACTTGTCAATAGAAACGTACTAAGATTTTTAATTTAAAAATTTATTAGTTAAAATAAATAATTTCTAGCATTTATTAATTAAAAACTTGAAATTGTTAAATTTATATAAAAACAATTTATTTATCAGATTTATGTATACAGACTTCCATTGCAATTTAAATACCTTCAACTCTCCAAAGTTGTAATAAAATACAAGTTTTTCTTAAGGCAAATATGAAAATTTCAAATTATTTAGCGCTCAATGCAATTAGATCGTTAATTGGAAAACTTTGAGTTGATGCTTGGTAAACACACACACACACACATAAATAACTTGTTAAATACGATAAAACTGTTGGCTATAAACAGTCGTAGCATATTTGCCATTTAAGAGATTATAATGAAAGACTTTTTAAGCTAACGAATCAAATATTGTCGTTTTCAAGACAAATAGCCAAAAATTCAAAATTTCACAACTTTCCATTGTTTGTGTGTGCGGAAAAGTTTATTTCATGATTTAATTGTGGGAAAAGTTGAATAAAGTTTCTATTCAAGGATTAACCTCGTTTAGTTGAGGCAGAGGAGACTTGCTGCTGATGCTGTATAGTGACACTCGTATAAATTATGTTCAGATTTCGAGTTTATTGCAACGTCAAAGGATCTCTGGGGTTAGCCACTGATTGATTTACCGCACAAACTGTCGCTGTTTGGGGAGCATTTAAGGGTGGCGATGATTGTGGGTGTTTGTTAATGCTCTGTAACTGCAACTAACCAACTCAGTTGTCAGTTCATATCCAAGCCAAGGGAGTGCCGACCAATATTCATGCTCCAATTGCAGTTGCCAAACAATGCCGGGGAAGTGTGTTTATATTTAGCAAACGATGTTACCCAAAACACACGGACGAACGAACGAACGAGCCAAATGAACGGTCGCTATGGTGGGTCTTTATATTCCCAATTGGGTTGAGGCGGGGGGGGGGGCGTGGGGCATTTGGCCCTGGCTTGGGCTTGCAACATCAGCATAAAAGTGGGGATCGACTGGCTTGTCACGACACACACACAAACCACTTGGCCTCAAGTGGATGCTGTTGCTGCACTGGGAGTCCGCCTCCTTTGGTCGCCTCGTTAATCATGCGAATTATGCATGAAAGTAGAGTACTTAATTTCAATTGTCTCAACAACGCTACAAGACCCAACGACAACAACGACAACAAAAACAGGAACGTCAAGTAGTTTCGATGTGACCTACCAATACACTTGAAGAAATTTTCTATTTACACTTGACTGCACTGGGGCGGATTGTATTGCATAGTTTCTTGTTGTAGGGCGCTCTGGGAGTAAAATTTCCCTGCGCAGCCAGGCAGCCACATACAAGCGCGCTCTCACACACACACACACACACGCTCTCTCTCTCTCGTTGGCAATTTGATTCTTGCTCTCTTGCTCTATATCGTTTCGACTCTCTCTAGCTTCTTGGGCCTTCACGCCTTTGACAATTTGCAGCAACTTGTGCGCTCGTTTGACTTGGGTTCAATTGTTTGTGATTGTCGCAGCGCTGCTGCTTGTGTGCGCGTCTCTGTGTGATTGTAAGGCCGACTGTATGTGTGTGTGTTTGACTCTGCCTGTGTGTTGGTGTTTGAGTGCGCGCTTGAACAGAGTTGTCAGCTGTTTCGCTTGCATTACGCCGCTGCGCTCCCTTTCGCATCTTTGCCTAGTTTCGCTGCTTCTCTTTCGTAGTTGCCCATTATTACACAATTGATATATATATACTATAGATATATATATATATTTTTTTTAGGTGTGGTTTCTGCGGCGACAGCCGCGTCTGCATGACGCCCACTGCCGGCAACGCCCCGAATCCGCCCATTGCCTGCAATTTTTAATCAATCATTTTAAACTATAGAATTTGCACGCCAGGGGGCGCAGCTGTCGCTTGGCTTTGAAAACTTTTGCATTGCATAGTTTTAGGCGGCCCGTGGCGTTGCCTGTCCTGTAAAATGCAGCCGCTGCAATAGCAGCAGCAGTTGGGCCTTGTCCCGGTTCTATAAATTCTTTTTTTTTCGCGTTTCTCCTAGCTTTCGTTTGTTATGTGCTGCTATGTGCCGCCGCACAATTTGCACTTGGCGGCCAGCACAGTGGGACAGAAGTTGGCAGTTAGAAACTTAATATATTTGCTTAGATCTTTTTAATTGAAATGAATAGGCGAAATGTGTTTAAATCGCAATGAAATAGTCAATAGTTAAATGAAAACCGTTAACAGTATTCTTTTTAGTTATTTTGAAAATTTTTTTAAAATTGTCTTTTATGATGTGCTTATTTTTATTAAATTTTATATAATTAAATTTTTTTTATTTTTATTTTATTTTTCAATATTTATTTATTTATTGCGAAATGATACGTGAAAATGAATTGAATAATTTATTTTTAATGTTAAATATAAAAAAGAAAATTATTTTAAGTAAAATAAAAATGAAGTTAAAAAAATATTTTATTTTCTTTTTAATTTATATTTACTAATATATTTTATTTATATAATTTTTTATTTTTCTTTAATTATTTATATATTGTTTATATAAGAATAATATTTTTCAAAGCGTTTTTAGTTTAGTTTTTTAATAAAATCTTTTTTTTTTTTTTTTTTTTTTTTTTTTTACTACTTATATTTTAATATTAAAAAAAAAGAGATATTTGGAGCACCAAAGACTCGCTATATCGAGTATCTCCTTATACATCACGTCTTTGTTCTTTCATGGCATTTTCTTTACCAGTTTTTAGCTTGAAAAAAAAAAAAAAAAAAAAAAAAAACATATCAAATTTGATATTCCGCCACATAGTCAAATTTCAGTCTCTTTCACTCTTGCTCCACTGTGTAATTTGGTCAAAAGTTTTCATTCTCTTTGCCTTGCTTTGTAATTCAGTCTTTGTTGTGCTTGTTGACATTGCCAGTTTATGCAAATTTGCGGCAATTAATCGCAACTAGCAGCAGCAGCACTAACTGCAGCAGCAGCAGCACCGGCAACAGTAAAATTCAAGTGCAAAACAAACCGAAACGAAGCGAACTTTCTACGCGCCGCGTACAAAACTGAAATTGCAGCAGCAACAGCAGGAGTAAAAAACAAACACAAACGCGAAATATGGCTTGGGGCTATTGGTCCGCCACAACAGTGGATCGTGGACGCTCGCCACGTCGCTTAACGCAGTGCACGCCGTTGCCAGTGAATCTTGTGCAGCAGGAGGAGGAGGAGGAGCAACAGCCGCCGCCGTGTTTACCACAACAGCAGCAGCAACAACAACAAGCATCGCAACAGTCGCAGCAGTCACAGACCTGTCCCAGCACACCCTCGGCTAGCCAACAAGGCGGCGGTGGCGGTGGCGGCACTCTCTGCTACAGTCCCACGTGTCGTTCACGTTGCTCCAGTCCCTGTCCGGGCTCACCTTGCGACTCAATAACGCCACCGCCGCCACCGTTGCTCACATCCTCGCAACAGCATCTGCATCAGCACTCGAACAAGAATTGCCCAGCCGCACAGCAGCTGCTCACACATCTGGATTACGCGGCACGCAGACAGTCCCTGGATCAGCTGGACAGTCCGCAGGTACTGAACACGGTACTACAATGAGCAGGGCACCAGAGCTGTGCACGATGCAAACAGTATTCAGTCAGAGTTGCCAATTGAAATTGAGATCTATTCAAGTTGAGAAAAATCAGGAAATATATTTAAAATATTAAATACATTTGGTAAAACAATTTAAAACATTTTTTGAATTTCACCTGCAATTGCATATGATATTGTTAGCATAGAATTTATTTATTAAAGAAGAGATAAGGCAACGTAGAAAAGGTTTTATTATATATAAATTCATTTATCTGGAGTTTATAGTAAATATTTTAAATAAATATTTAAATTTTATATATATATTTTTCGAAACTATTTGAAAATTAAAATAAATTTTGAAACCGATATATATTTAGAAACTATTTAAAATAAATATTTAAATCGTTATATGTTTAGAAACTATTTGAAAATTATGAAAATAAAATATATATAGTTCAGTTTAGCTTCTGGTAATTCACAGATCAATTAAAATCTTTTCATTAAATTTTCTCTTGAAGCTTCGAGAAATCCTTAAGTTAAACAATTTAATCAGTTTTTAAAGAGTTTTCTTTAGCAATCCAAGAATTTTAAAATATATTTTTAAAAATATATATATAATATATATTTTTTAAAATATTCAATTCAAAATAATTTAGTTCCGAAACTCAAAGAATCAAAGAACTTGCTTTAAATGTTTTGATTTCTCATAAAATCTAGTAAAATAATTATGAGAATATGTATTTGATCAATTAATTTATTTTGATTTTATTTTGAATCAGTTCCAAGAGAATTTTCTTTAACTTTTGCAAACCAAAAAGTTACAAATATAATGTTTAGAAATTTTTATAAATAAATAAATCAGTTTAGCTTCTGATGTAGCATAAATCAAATAATTTCCTTTACATTTCCCAAAAACTAGATAAATTCCTATTCTTAAATATTTAAATAAATAATTTCTAAAATTTATGAATTCCTTTCGAGTCAGTTTAAAGAACTTTTATGTGCCAAGAGGCTTTCAAATATTTTTAATTAAAAATAATTTAGTTTATCAAAAAATAGAGTTCAAATCGTTGCTCATGAAATAAATAATAAATTCTTTTAGAAATATATATTTACAAAATTTCCTTTAATTTGTTTGATTATACAAATTAAAGAAAAAAATTCCTTAAGGCTTAAAGTATATTTTTAGCAATACTAAGTTTAAAATACGATACTTTTAAAATACTATAGCTTCTGATTTAGTTTAGGATAAATGAATTCTTTTAAATAAATCACTTCAAAATTAATTCATTTAAAATAATGCCCCAGTGCAAGAAATTTCAATGTCAGAATGCAATTGCAGAGGAAAGAAGCAAAGTGTGTAAATAAATAATTAATGTAATTGGAATATGTAAGAAAACTTGAATGGATAGTCAAGGCAACAGAATGTTCATGAATCATGCACAGCTCTCAGAGGACTTGAGCGTAACAAGACTGACATTTTGTTGTTGTTTCTATTTGTGTGTGTGTGCTGCAATAGTCGAAGTACTTTGATATCCAGGCCAATCAGCTGTCGGACATCATGTGCCGCGGCGCGGTGGTCAGTTCCATACAGTCGGCCAATAATACGCTGACCAGAGGCGTCTCGCTGCACAGTCGCAGCGGTAGCGCCCATGGCAGCCATCACAGTCACAGTCATCATGGCAGCGCCCATGGTTCGTTGGGCTGCCTGCAGGGCGGTGTGGGAGTAGGCGTGGGCACAGGCAGCACCGGCAGCATTGGCATGATGTCCGCCAGTCACATTGATACCGGCGATTACGATGTGCCGCATCCGCATCCATATACGCATCATTATATGCAGACGACGGCATCCGTGACGCCGCCGCATGCAACGCTGAGCAGGCCGGGATCGGCTGGTGCCGTTTGCACTGGTCACGATTCTGGCTCCGATTCGAGCCAGGGCTGCGGTGGCTCCATCATGGGTGGCATGCTGGTAATGGGTCATGCCGGACATATGGGCAGCTTAGGTCATCATAGCACCGGAAGCGGTTCACTGGGTCGCTGCTCCAGCCGTTGCCACAACACCACCACCACCGATGATTCCGGTGGCGGCAGCAGCGGCGGCGGTGGTGGTGGTGGCGGTGGCGTTGGCGGCATCGGCACCACTGTTGCTGTCGGTGGCCCCGGCATGCTAATGGACTATCATCATGGCCATCATAGCGGCAGCGCGGGCAGCGGCCTAAACGGCTGCGGTGCCGGCGGCAGCATCGCTGGCGGCAGCATTGGCGGACGCAGCAGCGTCCTGGGCACCATACACAATGGCCACGGCCATCATCATCAGCAATACCATCACGAGTGCATCCACTACGAGCGGCTGCCTATTCCCGTGCCTATTCCCACGGTTCCCATGGGCGTTACGCAGCAGCAGCAGCAGCAGCATCAGATGCCATCACAGCATCAACTGCAATCGGAGGAGGAGATCGAACCAGCCTATGCAACAGGTATGCAGTCGATGTGAATCTGTTTGATGCAAGTGAAGAGAGGGAGAGAGAGTGATAAGGATTCTCTTAATAATCGAATTGAATTGAGTGAAACAAGTGCAAAGTCATTTATAGAATATATCAGACAATATATACTGATAATGATATTTATATTTGTATGTATATTTATATTTACATTTATATTTATATTTATATTTATATTTATATTTATATTTATATTTATATTTATATTTATATTTATATTTATATTTATATTTATACATATTTATATTTATTTTGTGATCTTCAATTTAAATTAAACAGAATATTAACAATAATCATTAATGAAAATGATTTCGTTTCTTATCAAAACTTAACATAAATATTTATAGCAAAAAAGATTCGTATAATATTTTATTAAACTTGAATACGATGAATATTTATTAAACGTGTTGCAAACCCGTTTTAAAGCACACTTCAATGTGATATATACTATATACTATATACTATACTAAAATTATATTATTATTATTAGATTAACTCAAATTAATAAAGCAACTAATTCTTTATAAAAAAAAATAAGAAAACAAAAACAGGAAAAGAGGAAACAGATGAATAGACATTTTTCATTTTTAAAATAAAGATTTATTAATTTTGTATTCATTTACTCTAAATTAGTTAACTTTATTTTTTTGGGTTATTAAAAAACAATTGTTTGTGTCATAATGCTTTCTAAAAATATAACATTATTATGCAATTTAAGTCTTTTTATTTATGTTTATTCAGAAGCACTGGAACTTTGTTTTTCTTTGTTATCTGCCTTATTTAAATTGTAGCTTTATCAAATTAAAAGTACTATTATTATAACTTCTTACATATACAAAAAAAAGTAAATAAATAAATAAAAATAAATAAATAAATAAAAATAAATAAATAAATAAAAATAAATAAATAAATAACAATAAATAAATAAATAAATAAAAATAAATAAATAAATAAAAATAAATAAATAAAAATAAATAAATAAAAATAAATAATAAAATAAATAAATAAATAAAATAAAAAGAAAATAACAAAAAATTAAAAAAAAAAAATTAATAAAAAAAAATAAATAAATAAATGTATTCATACATATATTACATTAATATTATGTTTACAAACTACATTAAGGATTCTTATATTCAGGAATGTGAATTCTTCATATGTGGGCTTTATTTTATTTATATAAAATAATATTAAAAATGTTTTGCTCTTCTTTGAGAACAATTCCTTAACAAATCTTACTCGTATTATATATAAATAATTCTTGAAATATTTCTTTAACATAAATTATTCTTTTCGTTGCTAACAAAATCCAAGTCAAACCAAATAAAATATTCAAATAGTATTTCTAACAACTTCATAACTGGATGGCAAAACCAGTATTATATATATATAGATATACATATATACTCAGCAATATATTAAAGCAAAAAATCTTTAGCTATTACTCGCTCTAAGCTTTGCTCTTATTTGAAAGCAGTCAATAGGAATTTTGCACTTCTAGCCAAACCATTAATTTCCAGCCCTGATCTTATCGTCTGCGGTTGTTCGCTGCGCTCTCACTTGCTCCCAATTAGTCTTCTGCACGTCGACGATGTCGCCGTCGTCGTCGTCGTCGTCTTCGTCCGATTCTTGTGACATTTCAATAGCCTCTTGAGTCTGTTAATTTTGTTTGCTTTTCTGCTGTTGTTGTTGCTTCTTTTGTTGTACCTTTTGATTTTGGTTCTTTTGCTTGCGTTTTGCTGCTTTTGCCGCAGTTCGCAGCTGAAGCTCGCGCGGTTCAGACGGCTGTCGCGTGCCGCAAAGCTACAAAAATATTCATAAATATTATTTATTTTGTTTGGTTTTTCTTTTATTTTTTTTATACATAATTTGTCTCGTTTGCGTTGCTGTTGTTGTTTAACTAATTTTAATTGGCAAGAGTTGTGACGCCGCTGTCTGACCCGCGCTGAACTGCCGCACAGAGACACGATGATCATCTGGAGCGGTTTCTGTGAGGCGGCCCAAATTTACAGCAGCCAAACGGCCAGCTTTATGAGCGGCGGTGTCTCGTGTTAGTATTGATCTGATAGATAGTGCCACTTAAAGTGTCAATGGCTGTCTCAATTTTGTGTATGTGAGATCAGTGTGGAAGTATTTACGAATCAATAATAATAATAAGAGTCTCATTGTCAGCTTTTGGCCTTTGCTTTTGCCATTTGCCTTATGCTGTTGTTTCTTTTATACGTAAAAATGTTTTATCAGCATCAGTAATCAATGTTTGGAAATATGCGTTCAGATTGCCTTTGTATATAGGGTTTTATAGTCCACATGTCATATATACTACTTAAGATGTTTAAAGTGCGCACCGAATACGTTCCACATCTTGTCCATATGCGTGATTCTGCATTTTAATTCGCGTAAATATTGGATATGTACATTTGTCATCTATCTTCCACAATACGATCTGCACAATACGATCTACATATGTTCCACATGCATTTCATACCACATATATTTGCCATGCGTTCCATACAATGTATTCAATATGCATTTTATATAATCTATACATTTTATACAAATGCATACCACATACATTCCACATGTGTGTCACAGCATATGCAAAATACTTTCCACACGTATACTACATGCATTTTAACATATTAATATATTTCACACTTCACTTATATTCCAAATGCGTTCCACACTCACAGCAGGCCTCCAACATATTACATATAATCCACTTTCATGTTATTCAGCATATTCATATGTTTATTGCACATGTGTAGCACCTGCGTTCCACATTCATTCTACACGCATATCAGATGCCTCATTTGGGCCACATATATTCTACATGCTTTTTATATCGCATATTCGCATATTTCACATGCATACCACTTACATTCCGCATGCATACCACTTACATTCCACATGCCTACCACTTACGTTCTACATGCATATCGTATTAACAGTGCGTTCCACATAGATTCCACGTGCATTTTATGCAGCAACAGCATATTCATATATCGTACATGCATAGCACCTGCATTTCACATGGACAATACATTCCACATATATTCCACTCGCATTTTATACAGCATACCACCTACATGCCACATACATTCCACACGAATACTTCAAATGAATATTATACAGCATATTCTTACATATATTGCACTCGTATAACACTTGCATTCCATTTACATATCCCATGCCATATACTTTCAAAACATATACTATGTTCCACATATATTCCACCTACATTTTACGCGCCAATGTGTGGAACTCATATCACATGCATTCCACTTACTACACACATACACGCACACACACTAATTATGACTAACGACCTTCACACTTGCCCAACCACTTAGTTCAATGACTAAACGAACTGCTGCATTACGCGCCCTCTGTAGCTACTAAGCAAGCTACTTATATTTCCCAATATTTTCATCGTGCCTATAAATTTACAATGTTATCTCTGGCTATGAGTATGCCTTTGACTGTGGCTATAGCTACAGCCGCTACACCTAGCACAAGCCAAACTAATTTTGTCATCCATATCAGAGTGCGGCTGATAAGGCACTGGCAATGTATAACAACAACAACAACAAATGTCTCATGTATCTCTGTGCATAGCAGATAAACGCCTACCAGATATCTATATACATATACATACATACGTAATGTAGGCAGTCGATAGCTGATATAGCATTAGAAACTGAGAATTCTAGGTCAATGCAAGGCATGGACTCTACTCCATACGGATTGTGACAATTTTGTGGCCTTGTAGCGAGTCAAATGTTGAAAGAACCAATTGAATAGGATCGACATGCATAACTCTTTGGCGCTGTGAACAATTGAACTCAATTGAGACACTGGGACACTGGAAATCGTTGTGTTGTTGTCTCTTTGCCAGTACGGAAAACTTAATTAACTGAGGCAATTACTTGGAAAAACTACTCAAAGAGCGCAACGCTCTCGCCGGTTGTAGTTCTATTTTTTTTTTTTTTTTTCTTTCTGTATTTTATACATGGTGCGTGGCCGTCGACTCCGTAAAGATAAGAGTCGAGCGCTTAGTGTTTGTGCGCCTCAGTCATGGAGTTGGTTCTGTCATGTTAACAACTCACATCAGGCACAGAATTGACTGCAAATGTGGCTGGGCAAAAATCCGTTTATAAGTAAAACAAAAAGTAGATATATACAAATAAGTAGATATATGTATATAAATGTATATAGAAATAGATTAATTCAGTTTGCTGGGCTTTAGTCGGCAGTCAATTAAATTGATAAGGCCAAGCTCGCACATGGGCAAAGCAACTGGCCGTAAGCATGACAAATAATTGAAAGTGAACAATTTGGCAAATTAATTATTCAAAACATTGATTCACATACATATGTACAAATAATCTAATTACTTGTTTTTTTTTTTTCTTTTCCCACAATTTTGTATCTTTGCAGTATTTCCGAATGTTCCTCAAGCGCCGGGCTTGTCCTGCGATGGTGAAGATCGTAAGTAGCCAAAGCCCTGTTGTGAATGCAATCAAATTTGTTTTTCTAATTATAATCTATTTCCATTGCAGGCAGCATCTACAGACGCGGCGCTCGTCGCTGGCGAAAATTATATCGCGTCAATGGACATATTTTCCAGGCCAAACGTTTCAATCGCGTAAGTATGCTCGATAGCACAGTGCACACTGTTTCAATGCAATAATAATAATAAAAAAAAAAAAAAAAACAGGCATGAAATAATAAATAATAACAATAACATACATACTCTGTGATGATCTAATATTTATGATTAATCGCAAAGTCTTTTGCTTCACTTGTCTACTTTATAAACAATTTAAATAGTTTTCAAACAGACAAAAGCTACAGTTCCTACACAATTTCTTTAAAAATTTGGAATACATTTAGTTTTCCTAATCTAATAAATTACAGAAGATAGTTTCACATAACATGATCATAATTCTATTGCATTTCATATGCAATTTCAACTCATTTAAATTTGTATAGCATTAAATCAATTTTTTTTGTTTATTTTATTTATTTTTTTCTTGTTTATTTTATTTTATTATAATTTTTTTTCTTTATTAAAAATATCGTTCAGTGAGAGAATTATTTAATCATTTAACATATTTAATTATGGAAAAAACATTTTTTTTTTTTTTAATTTTTCCAAATATTTAATTATTCATTATTTAATTGATTAATTATGCGAAAAACAAATTTAGTTTTTTTAATTTTTTCAAATAATTTTATTATGAAAAGAACAATATTAAAAATTATTTAAAATTAAAAATTTTAATATTTAATTAAAAACTTTTTTCCTATAATTAAAAAAATAATACGATATTTTTTAAATGTTGTATTATAGTCAAAATTTAAAGTTTTAGAAATTAAAATAAATTAAATATTTTATTTAAAAAATTTTTTGTTAAATAATTTCAAATATTTTACATAAACTGTAAATACAATTTTGTTTTCTTTTAAGTTAAATATTTGTTTTATTTAGTTCAGCCAGTTTAGAAATATTTTTGAAATATTTGAAATATTTCTGAAATATTTGAAATATTTTTGGCATTGTAAATAAAATAAATATTTCAAATCTGAACGAATTATAAAAAAAACTAATATGTTAAATATTAAAAGAAAAATATTTATTAAACTAATTTAAATGCTTTTCTTTGAACATGCCAAAAATCAATTTATCAATTTAAAATTAAATAAATAGAATATTTGAATAATGCAAATATTTATTTATTTATAAATAAAATGATTTTTTCTTAATTTAATTTAAAAAAAGTTGATCTAAGTCAATAATATATTATTTTATTTTTTTTTCATTTCTATTTAATATATTTTACATAATAATAATTCCCATTTTCAATTCGATTTTGCAGCGTGCCTTCTGTGCGTATTGCCAGGATCGCATCTGGGGCCTGGGACGTCAGGGTTTCAAGTGTATACAGTGCAAGCTGTTGGTGCACAAAAAGTGCCATAAACTGGTGCAGAAACAGTGCACCGATCAGCCAGAGCCGCTGGTCAAGGAACGGGCCGAGGAGGCCAATGATCCGATGCCGGTGCCATTGCCACCGCTGCCATACGAAGCGGTTGCCGGCACTGGGGATGCGTATGAGTCGCACGAGCATGCGCATATTGTGGTGCCGCCACCGCCGGAGGACTCCATGGAGCCGGCCACACAGCGTCAGTATTCGTTGAATGACTTTGAGCTGATACGCGTAATTGGCCGTGGCAGCTATGCCAAGGTGCTGATGGTGGAGCTGAGGCGTACTCGTCGCATCTATGCGATGAAGGTGATCAAGAAGGCGCTGGTCACCGATGACGAGGACATTGACTGGGTGCAAACCGAGAAGCATGTCTTTGAGACAGCCTCGAATCATCCGTTCCTTGTGGGTCTGCACTCATGCTTCCAGACACCATCGCGCCTCTTCTTTGTCATTGAGTTTGTGCGCGGCGGCGATTTGATGTATCACATGCAGCGACAACGTCGTCTGCCCGAAGAGCATGCCCGCTTCTATGCAGCCGAGATTAGTTTGGCATTAAACTTTCTGCACGAGAAGGGCATCATCTATCGTGATCTAAAGCTGGACAATGTGCTGCTGGATCATGAGGGCCATATAAAGCTTACGGATTATGGCATGTGCAAGGAGGGCATACGTCCGGGTGATACGACCTCAACGTTCTGCGGCACACCCAACTATATTGCACCAGAGATATTGCGCGGCGAGGATTATGGCTTCTCGGTGGACTGGTGGGCGCTAGGTGTGCTGCTATACGAAATGCTCGCGGGACGCAGTCCCTTCGACATTGCGGGCGCCTCCGAAAATCCAGATCAGGTAAGATTTTAATATAGCTCTCTATGCTGTGCCTGTCTAACACTTTGCCATTTACAGAACACTGAGGATTATCTGTTCCAAGTGATTCTGGAGAAGACTATACGCATACCGCGTTCGTTGAGCGTCAAGGCTGCTTCCGTATTGAAAGGTTTCCTCAACAAGAATCCCGCTGATCGTCTGGGCTGCCATCGTGAGTCTGCCTTCATGGATATTGTAAATCATCCGTTCTTCAAGGTCATCGACTGGGAGATGGTAAGTTCAAGGCCAACTTATGTGGATTCTATGTGTTTTTCTATGTGTGTGTGTGTGTTTTTTGATGATGTCAGTGTTTGATAATAATGATGATACTCGTTGTGCTTCAAACTGCCTTTTGGCCTTTTGGAACATCGCACATTGATGTGTTGAAAATTATTCTGAATAATTGTTAAAGTTCAAGTTGAAGGTTCTAATGTTCTTAATGTCCCTTTGTGAGCTCTAAGTGTAAATGTTTTAAATGTTAGGAGAGTGTAGTTTCAGCTGAGGGATGTTTTTTATTTATTTTTTATTCATTTTATAAATATAGGGAGAAAAATTAAAGAATGGAGAAATAATGAAATTAAAAGTTCATTAAATAAAGGTATAGCTGTAGATAAAAAGAAAAATATTTAAAAAAAAAACCCAAAAAAGAATATGTTTTTTTTTTTTTTAATTAAAACTTTTTAGAAAAAATAATATATTCAATCTATAATATAATATAGAATATATATTATAATCAAATATTATAATATTATAATATATTATATATCAATTAGACGAAGGACGAAGACCATAAATTATAGACAACATAAATCTAAATAAATTTACTTTAATCTCAATTTACCATTTAAAGTTCGAATTCGATGTTAATTAATGTTGTCGTTATATTTATATCAATATTGAGCCCTTTTGCTGTAATTTACAATACTAAGTGTTTATATATATATATATATTGATAATTTTGTGTATAAAAAGATTGCACAAAAGGAGGTACAACCGCCTTATATACCAAGCCTGGATCCTGGCGATCCTTATATGACAACAAACTTTGACGTTCAATTTACCAGAGAACCGGCTGAATTGACGCCAGACGATCCGTAAGTTTTGTGTCAAGAGAAAAACAAAAATAAAATGCCTTTTCTAGTTTTGGTTATTTTGTTCTAACTGTACCACGAAGCATGAGACAATATCCTAAAAAAAAAAAATAATTATTATTATAAACTGTAAAATAAATAATAATTTCATAGCATTAGTGGTCAGACTAACAGCCAGGTAATGTTCGCTCTCAGCCACATTGTGAATCCGCCGCTCGCTGTCTCCCGCTCCCCTCTGTTATCAGTAAAGAACTCACGCCCCCTACCCCGCTCGCTCTATCTATTTGTCATCATTATCATCATCAATACACACACACACACACACACACACAGACACATGGACATGCATTTGAAATGTGTCCTGAGCCTTATTGAATTTGATTTTTACGTTTTGCCAAAATTGGCTGGCACTATCTTTAGCTATAATCATATTATTTTTTTTTTATATCTTTGCATATATCTCCTGCACACACACACACAACACTCTCTCTCTCTCTCTCTGTATCTCTTTCTCTCGATATACGCACCACCAAACCACATGCCAATTTCAACCTCATGCAGCTCGAACGCAAACAGGTTTCGCCTCCATTTAAGCCACGCCTAGACTCTGATCGTGATCTGGCCAATTTCCCGATCGAGTTTACGGGCGAACCAGTGCAGCTGACTCCAGATGATGAGTAAGTTTTTCCATATCTATACTATTTTCTTTTCGTTTGGTATTCCTTTCTCAATCCAATACGACTTTGCTAATTTCATAAGCACTTAAATGTTGATTTTACTAATATGTGTCTATTATTCTCTTTCTGTAGCCATGTCATTGGCAACATCGATCAATCGGAATTCGAGGGCTTTGAGTATGTCAACCCCTTGCTGATGTCATTGGAGGATTGCGTCTGACACCACGAGACATGTGATTTGCATCCGTATAATATGCGTGTAAGTTAAGAGTTGAGCGACATTAAATTTATATAAATTGCTTTGATCAGTTTGCCAAAGCTGTGTAGATCGAGAGAGATTTTAATTTATATTTATATTTATATTTATATTTATATTTATATTTATATTTATATTTATATTTATATTTATATTTATATTTATATTTATATTTATATTTATATTTATATTTATATTTATATTTATATTTATATTTATATTTATATTTATATTTATATTTATATTTATATTTATATTTATATTTATATTTATATTTATATTTATATTTATATTTATATTTATATTTATATTTATATTTATATTTATATTTATATTTGATCGTTTCTCGATGTCTGCAAACAATTTTCCCTCTCACTCACACTTATAGAAAAAACTCAAAGAGCAACAGTTTGCTTCGGCTCTGTAACGAGTTCGTACGATCGGATAGAAACTTTTTTCGCGTTCGTTTTTCTCTCTCGGTTTTACGAAGCACTACTCTGTATATGTATGTATGTGTGAACGACACTTCGTTTAGAGAGCAAGTAGGCGAGCAAATACCTACTGAGCATCATTGTGTGAACGGTAATCGTATCGCTGCTTAAACGATGGTCGTGGCACACGAATAAACGAAACGAAAAGAAACGAAGCCTCTTGCTCAGAGTGAGAGGGAGTAAGTACGATTTTTACCGTTTGATCTCCCTAACAGCGCGAAATAAAATAAAATGCCTTACTATTATTTGCGAGCCATGCTTATAATTTTCAATGTATGTATGTATGTGTGAACGACACTTCGTGTAGAGAGCAAGTAGGTGAACAAATACCTATTGAGCATCATTGTGTGAACGGTAATCGTGTCGCTGCTTAAACGATGGTCGTGGCACACGAATAAACGAAACGAGCAGAAACGAAGACTCTTGCTCCGAGTGAGAGGGAGTAAGTACGATTTTTACCGTTTGATCTCCCTAACAGAGCGAACAAAAATAAAATGCCTTGCTATTATTTGCGAGACTTGCTTATAATTTTCAATAATATTTATTACTGTTTAAAAATATATATTAATAATAATTGTAATCTGTATATTTTGCAGCTTTATGGCGAGGATTCCAGTGATTATGATTCTGTGGCTGACGATTTGAGTCTCCTGCATTTGAATAGCGCGGGAGGCACAGCCAATACCAATAATAATATAAGCCAGCAGCAACATTATCGCCAGCAGCAACAGCAACAGCTGCCACAGGCGCAGCAATATCATCCATACCAGCAACAGCAACAATTGCAACAATTACAACAACAGCAGCAGCAGCAACAGCAACATCATCATAATGGTAACAATAACAATCATAATAATCAAATGCAAGCAAATAATAATAAAAGTCTACTGCAGCACATGTTTTGCCTTCCATTGAACTAATTAAAATAACGAATTAGATATTGAACAGCAACAAGAGCAACAGATAGCAGACAGCAACAACAACTAGCAAGTGCAACAAAAATAATTAAAATATATTTAAAAAAGAAAAAAATTAAACAGTTATAATCTTCTATATAAAGAACAAATGTCTTAAAGCTAACTACTTTCATACCAAAAAAAAAAAAAAAAAAAAGAAGAAAAATATAATCAAAGAAAACTGTCACAAGCTGCGAGTATTACACTAAACTACAAATGATTACTTTACTATTTAAGCACCTAGGCAAGCTAGGCAAACTCTATGCATGCAAAAAAAAAAAAAAAAAGAAAAACTAAAAAAAAAGAAGGTAAATAAATAATAACTGCAACAAAGAACATTTCAAAACTCAAATGCAAGACTTTCAGCAACGTTCACCCAAAAAAAGTATGCAACAAAATTTTTAGCTAATAAATCTACAACAAAATTATACATACATACGCATCTAAACAAATTATATATATATATATACATACATATAATTTTTAAATATTTAAAAGCAAGACATTTAATTTTACTACAAATTAACAAAAACAAAAACTAAAAAAAAAAAAAAAGAATAATAATTTTTAAAAATCAGATAGATAAACTACTAACAAAGGAAAGGAAAATCAATCGATTATATTTAAGCGCGTAATTATTATGTAAAATGTATGTGTGTGTGTGTGTTAGTGTTAGTAAGCAGAACGGTTTTTAAAAGCAACAACAACAAATTGATAATGATATGTGTGTAAGCAGGAAATGCATTAAAGTCTAGAACTAATCGAACTGGCAAAATTATCAAAAAACAAAGCAAATAAAATTATTTATCAAAATTTGATGAAAGGAACAAATGTTGAATCGCTCTAAAAAATATATATAAATATAATTATAATAAATATATATTTCTAAGCAAATTATAATTTATGTATTTTCTGTATTATTATAAAGAAAAATTTACACAAAATTCGTCATCGCATCGTTTACTTGCAATATTTCTATCTGTTTTTTTGTGTTAAGTATTAGAAACTTTACGTTTTCAACCCACACACATTCCACATTGTACTTACTATACAAAGAGAATAAATAAAATTGTTGTTAAATTATTGTAAACTACGTATAAGTATGAGATTTTCAGCAAGCAATAAAACGTTTATTTAGTATTTGTCATGTCCCCATTTATTGCTCGTTGTGAAACAAATCAAAAAAGTAAGAAAAAAAAAATGAATTGAATTATTTTCAAAGCACGCGAATTTTGTGTGTTCCCTAGAAAATTGTTCGAATTATTCAGGCACTGCGTGAGTTTTTAACATATTAATACTAATAATATATAAATATACATATATATTTAAATCAAATTGTAAATTATGTTTTTATAACCCTTAAATGAGTAGACATATTACAAGCAAGCGAAAACGAAACTAAAACAGAATTAAAAATTAGTAATTAAACAAAAATATCATTGTGTTGCTTTAAATTTAATGAACGTTTAAACGAATTGTGTTTTTAATTATCTACAACATTTTTGAAATAAGATACATAAAGAAAATGAAAAAAAAAAAAAAAATGTTAAATTGTTAATGTATTCAAAGTGACAAAACACTAAGCAATTTAAAATTATTAAACACAAATACAAAGATTCCAACAGCATATTTTGATTAAAACAGAAATAATAGCAAACAATCAATTAAAGCGTATGAAATAGTAAATCATTTATATAAACCAAAAAAAAAAAACAAGTCAAAACACTGAACAAATTTAGTATGCACATATTTTAATTGTAAAAAAAAAGAGAAAGGCAATGTAGCGTGGATAAATGAGAAATGATTTTTAATCTAAAAGGAATTTTCCAAAAAGTTTTCCATAACTCCAAATTCAATTGTAGACGGCAAAACTTTTCTAGACAAACTATATTTATACAAGAATTAGTTTACTATTTTTGGTATTTTGTTTTTTGATTATTTTGTTTAAATATACATATACATATACATATATATATTTTTTGACTTTAGATAATATTTGCTGTCTTTTGATACAATTATTTATTCATCTTGTTTGTATTTTGTGTTTTCTCATTTTAATACTAAATGCACTTTGAGTACTTTGAATGCTAGCAAAATGTCAAATGAAATTGAGAACGTAAACGATTTGCGTTACAATTATGCATATAAACGAACGAATAAATTATTGTGTAAGTAAAACTTTTAACACTTTCAAGTTCATTATGTTGATGAGAGGGCGTGGGCTGTGGGATACGCATATATAACATTTGCAATTAACCGCAGGATATATGTATATGAACAAATGCAAATTGTGATCCCTTTTTCTGGTAACTTGGACTTCAATTAGTTTGCAGTATAGAGACGGGTTCCTGCATGATTTGCTGTATCTTTGCTTCCGGCACGGGCACCCCGTTAACGAGTAGCGTATGAACGATGCCCTCGTGTTTGTTGCCACTGGAGCGTGCCTGCAATACAAACGGTGTGTCCTGCAGCACGAAGATCGTATCGGTGCCGCCCTCCACAAAAACAGCCTGCAAAGGGCAGAGAGAGAGGGAGAGTGCGAAAGACGTGATTGATAGGCAGCCTCGCATTTTTTTTTTTTTTTGTTGGCCTGCATCCGGTTCACTTACCGCCTCCTCGCGCAACTCATCGTTCACATATAAACTCAGCGTGTCCAGCTTGAGCATAATGCGATATTCCTGCGACGCATCCGTTGAGCCGGCCTGCTCGCCGCCGCTGCCACAGGTGCAGAGCCACAGGCGATATTGACGTGTCAGCTCCTCGGTGTACTGGGCATGCGGTTTGCCGTCTATGTAAAGCGAATACTCGTACTTGAAGCCAGGCGCTGGATCGACGCGTATAATGCAGCGCGCCTGGTCGATATCGAACGTATCCTCGCCCACCAACTTGAACATCCAGTCGCGACGCAGCACTTCCTGCAAAAGTCAAGCAGAGCTATGTGATTGGAATGGAAATGGAGGGTCTGAAGCCTTTTAAATTAAACTAATGTAACATATAGTTTAATTCAGATTTTAGCAAGCAAGCTTAGCAAGTCAGCAAATTGGCATGAAAAGCTAAAAGAACTAGAACAAAGAGAGATAGAGAGAGAGAGAGAGAGAGAGAGAGAGAGAGAGAGAGCACAGTGTACTTCGGCAATGCTTGACTGAAAGATACCGTACAACAAGCAACGAAATGCATATAGTACATCAGATAAAATTGACTGATATTTAATATATATTAATTATTTTCTTAGGGTTCAAGAAAGTAACAAAATTTTAACTAAGATTTCTTGAATATAATTGAATACTATTGTATTTGTATATTTTTTAATGTTTTTTAAATTTTAAGCTTATAAATAATACGAAATAAAATAATAAATTATAAATAATAAAGAAAACAATTTAAATTATAAATAATAAATACAAATACATGAAAAATAATTTTTACAAAAATTTATCAAATAAAAAATGTATATGTTTTTAAAATGTTTTTAAAACTTTAAACTTATAAATAATAAAACATAAGATTATAAATAATACATTATAAATAATAAAAAATAAATAAAAATACATAAAAAATAAATATTACGAACATTAATAACATAAAAAATGTATATATTTTTAAAATATACGTTATAAATTATAAAAAATAAATAAAAACACATGAAAAATAAATATTATAAAAATTAATAAAATAAAAAATGTATATAATTTTTAAAATGTTTTTAAATTGTTAATAAATAAAAAGATAATACCTTCGTTTTCATGTTAGAAATAGACTACATAAAATATTTGTATTTTTCTTGTTAAACTTTTAGCTTTAAAGCAGGCAATACAACTTCTTTTACTAATATTTCTTTATCGAAAAGATGCAATACAGTTAGTATAATATGATTGTTATAAAAATGATTGATATCAGCAGTTAGTTTAGTATTTGTCTGTAATAGTTATCTAAGATATATGGGTCTGTAATATTTGTGCATTTCATTTAAAAGCTGCAAATTATGAAAATATTTCAAAAACTGATTCGACATAATTTCTGCAGAATAACTTAAGGTGAATCTTAGTCAGAAATTTGTATGCATATGTTGCTTCCCTCTTCGATAACCCTCTACATTAAAACATAATGGTTTAGGTATAAGCTATATAGGTATAAACTATAGGTATAAACATTGCAGCACACGCTTTTCAGTCAAGTTCTCTTTGAACTTTGACATTTTGCATTAAATGCCGTCGTATAGCTATTATTATAATAGCTTTAAAATGTTATTTGAAATTACACAAGCATTTCTTGTACAAACTGAAGAAAATTCAACTTCATCAATTTACTATAAATGCAGCAACTTTAAACATGCAGAGCGATTTGTTTTTATTTATTTATTTAACATTTTTTTTCGTGGTCTTATGACTAATTGCCATGTTATTTGGGGCGTGTTGTTGGGAAAGTGCATTCACCACTTACCCGACCATTGACCCAGATCATGCGACGTCCACTTGTGGTGCCATGTTCCAGTTCAATGCGATACATCTGGTAGCGAAACGAAAGTTAATTAAATGTTAATCAACATACATGAAATGTTAATCATGGAGTGGACTAGATTGAATTTAGTTTGGAAATTGCTGTTGAACCTTGCCATTGATGGGCGCACACCATTGGGCGACGATGTTGTCTTTGTTATAGCGCTGTGCCTCGGGCACATGATCCAGACTCATGATGGGCACCGTTGACAGATTTTCCATACGCAGCGTTGGCGATAGAAACGACATGGCCGCAACTAAAAATCGATTTCACTTAATAATATGCTTTTGATTCTTTTCTATAGTTAATGCATTAAAAATGCAAGCAAACAAATGTGGATTACACAATGCAAATGGAAATGGAAATGAGGAAAACTTTCGTTGATTATATTATTGCAGCTTGAAGCTTGTCAAGTGTATAATGTATTACGGAAATATTTGCTAATAGTTAGGGCTTATTAACAGCTTAAACACTTGGCCCAACTAGTTGGGCTACGTTTATTTATTTATTTATTTTTATTTGTCAGCGCTTTGGCGGCGTCAGGCAGGCAACGCGAACCGTTAGCATTCAGCGTCAATGGCATACTAAACAACACACAATAATGGCGAAGGAACTGAAGAAAATTTGTATAGTTGTTGTTGCTGTTGTTGTTGGGCCCGGGTCTGGTCGGTTTCTGGTCGAGTTGCGTTGTCGATGGCTCTTTCTGTTGTGGCTAGAAAAAGTGCACAGCCAAAGCCAAAGCCAGAGCCAGAGCCACAGACATAGTCATAGTAAGAGTCAGAGTCAGAGTAGGGCTGAGCGCCGCATGGTGCCAAAACAGAGTTGATTTGTTTCACTTTGAGTGTGCGTGAGTATGTGTGTGGGGTTAAGCCCCACTTGTGTGTGTGTGTGTGTGTGTGTTAACATTTGCACACATGTCGCCGACGTTGTCGACGTTGAGCATAAAAATAAACTTTACTTTTTGAGCAGACCCCAAGCGCCGACAACTATGCAATTGTTAGGGGCCAAAGAGAGCTAAGTGGGTTGCTCAACTATATAAGACGTTTGCCGCCTCACGAGACAGCGGGGCTTTAGTAGTCAACAAAATATTGGTAATCATCAATCAATTGAAAGCATCATAACAAAAGGGAGAGAAAACAAAAAAAAAGAAAAAATGAGAGAAAAAAAAGAGAGAAACTAATCTATATAATTAAGGGATTTCGATGACACATTATACGCAATATACTCTGTAAATTAGCTGGAATGCATGAACGACTAGCTTAGAAAAGGGATATACTAGAGCTCAAGCTTAGCCAGATATTTTTCAACTAAATTAAGTATGTATATGCAAGCTTAAATACATTTAGCTTGTTTTTCAGCTATATTAGATCAAATACATTTTATAACTAATATTTTGTAAAATTTATATTCAAAAATTTGCATAAATTATATCTATTTGATATTTATTTATATTTTATACTATGTAAATATTAATTATATTATATTTATTTATATCCTATACTATATAAATACTTATGAATAAATTCTATACTATTTACTGTTTCTTTGATTCTAATTATTTATTTTAATAGCCTGAACCCATGCAATTGCTGTAGTTAGTTGTTGCATGTGAACAAAAAAATCAATATTAATAATTGTAAGCAAATTTATTTATTAAATTATATCAACTAAAATATGATTTTTTTTAATATTAAAACATAAAAAAATATCTTTTAACTAAAAAAAGTCTTTTTTTTTAATATTTATGTTTTAATAATTTTTTTTTGTAATTTAATTGTCTTTTGCTATAAAAACTTAAATTTTAAAAATTTATTTATAGTGCAGTTTCGATAAAGCATGAATTGTTCATAAAAAGATTATATTTAAATATACTTTAAACTAATAAGCAAGCGTGAATAATTAAATAAATAATTAATAATTATTTATATATTGTATATATTTTTTTTTGTAATATGTATATTTATTTTTCACATATTTTTTATTTATTATTTAAATCTTGAAATTGCTGAATCTTGAATAATGAAACAATAATCTCTTCGTTTTTTCGCCTTCTTCTCAGTGAAACTTGCAATGTTTTATATTATACAATCAAATTTAGGGTATTTAAGTGTTGTGCTTGATTTTGGTCCCTCGCTTTGCTGTCCTCGTAACGCATTGCAATTGAATAGAGCGAAGAGTGCCTGGTTCCTCTAGTGCCTAGTGCCTTGGCTCAAATTGAGCGTAAGACAACACTTTTTGGCTGCTCATATCAATTGGCTGCGCTCTACATCGTGCTTAGCCGCCACTGCTGCTGCTTCCCTCACTCCGTCTCTCTCTCTCGTTCTGTGTGTGCTCTGCCAACAGCTTTCTACATATAAATGTGACAATTATATTGCTCGCGGTGGGGTGGCATAAATTTGAAGGCGTTCAACAAAGGCCCAATACTCGCTCGCTCGCTCTCACTCTCTCCCACACTATCTCTCTCTCTATCTATCTCACTCCGTCGCACAATTCTTTTCGTCAGTGCTGTTTGAGGTGGGCCGTAGCAAATTTGTCGCATTTTGTTTTGCTGTCATGTTTATGGCGTAATATTTTGCGGCCGTAAATACACGCCAAAAATGCTAATGACCGGCACCAAGGGCAGGGGCACTCATTGGGGTTGTAGCTAAAGCTGGTTAGACGCCTGGATAGAGATAGTGTGACAGTTTGCGTTAGTTTTGTATTTCAATTTGCCAAAAAATACAAAAAAAAAAAAAAAAGGGATGAAGAAAAGCAAGCCAAAAACAAAAACAAGTATTGATAAATGTATTTGGCACACAGCGGAGCTGCAGGCACATCATATGTCAATTTTGGGCCTTGGCGATTATTCTTAGCACTTCGATTGTGCCTCTGTGTGTGTGGGTGGCTTTTGTGTGGGTGCATGGATATATATGACAGAGAACAAAGTGAAAATAACAAAACAAAAAAAAACGTATATATGGGGAGAAAAGCTGGCATTTTCCACACGCGAAGGTCAATGGAAAAGCGCCTTTTCAAAGCGCTTACAGTCGATGTGTGTACTTTTATAGTAGTTATTGTTGTTACCGCCAAAACGGCAATATCAGCAACAATAACAACAACAATGACAACAAACAACATATCAACAACAACAATAACAACAACAATCACAACAGAGATAACGAAGCGAGACATGACAAGGACAAACTCCCCCAAACTGGCAAAAACCTCATGGTACGAACTTGAAGCTTCTCTGTGTGTGTGTTTGTGTGTGTGTGTGTGTGTGAAGGCTTAAATATGTTTTACTGTAATTACTATACACGATTTTTGGCAAAGTCATCAAATTAGTTAATCAAATAAAGACTTCAATCAACTTTTAAAGCAATCATCAAATTTGCAATTTAATCAATTGAATTGAATATGTAAATTGAAATGAGTTAAGGTCGAGGATTATAACTTAAATATGCATTGCAAATTAATATGCATTTATATTAGAAAATAGAAATGTCACTGAAAGTAAGACGCTGGCAATTTAACTCTTTTTGAAGCTAAGGGAGAATTTGGCTATTTATTTTTGTTCTTCAGCTTAGCTCGCCTTGAAGCTAAAGCTAAATTTGGCTTTTTTTTATGTACTTCAACTTAACTCTGCTTGAAGCCAAGGCAAAATTTGGCTATTTTTACTTTTCTGTAGCTCTTGAAGTTTAGGCAAAATTTGGCAATTTTTTCTGTTCATCATCATCATCAGCTGAGCTGATGAACAGAAAAAATAGATAAATTTTGTTTGAATTTCAAGAACATAAGAACAAAAAAAAAAAAAAAAATAGAACAATTTCGCCTTAGCTTCAAGCATAACTAAGCAAGGCAAAATTGTTCTATTTTTTCTGTTCTTATGCTCTGCTTAAGTTAAATTAATTTTATTTCATAATTTTGCACTAATATATACTTTGCTTTACTGCAGGAACTCTTCTCTATTGTTCTATTTATTTATCTAATTCTTACAGACAATTTATTCTAAATAACAATTAAGTTTAAGGCTAGAGCAACAAAAGCCTTCAGTCAGACCTTTTTTTTCTAACTACAGCAACAGAAGGACGGAAACAAAATCTGGAGGGAAACAAAATCTGTTTACATTTCTGCAACAGCTGTTCTACAAGTGCAACAAGCAAAGCTTTTGGCGAGCTTTCATTGTGAAATGCATTTAATTTCGTGATCTCTGCTTATTAAAGTTCCTTAACTCAAAAACTTTTGACCAGTCAGTCAGCTGTGCTTGGCTTGTAGTGCTGGGAAAAGATCGATCTTTACCTAGATCGATATTTCGATATTATGTATGGGTCTCAGATCGATGTATCGATCTTTTAATAAAAATATTTTACCCCCCAAAATTAAAAAAAAAAAAAAACAAAGTTTTCATATAAAAAACAAAAGATGAATTTCTTATTAAAATTAAAAAAACGTTTCATATAAACTAATCTAAACTACGTAACAATGATTATATTATTTAATGAGATAATTTCCACAGCACTGCCAACAAAACCTAGTCAAACCTAAATGAAAAGTGGGTTACGTTAGTATTTTAATTATATTGTTAAAATTAATTTTCAAATTACCTTACCACTGTATACCGCGTTTTTATTTAAGTGATGGGAAAATAAGAGTCTAGAGATGGCGATATATCGAGTATCGAAGTTAGCAATATCGATATTTTCGATATCTATCAAAACATCGATGTATCGTTTTTAGATCGATCTTTTTCCCAGCACTATTGGCTTGTAGATGTCAATAAAAACAGAAATGGAAAACGATAATACAGAAATTAAAGAGACTTCAGGTAATTAAAAATGAAATAAAATTATTTATTTATTTATAATCATTTGACGATTGCTCAACTCAAAGAGAAGTTTCGCTACTTTCAGTGAAAATAGAGTAGAATTTGTTTATAATGACGCTCAAGGGATAAGATTCCTCATATAAGTTTGTTTGTGGACCAGAATTTACGTCGCAATAAGCGTACTAAAGCTATAAGCGTAGTCGTTGTAACCGGATTCTATTGTATATCCATAAGGTATATTCCAGACATTTCTAAATATCTTATAAAATCTTATAAAAAATATAAATCGTTTATTGCAAATTTTCAGCTCATATTAGCTATCTCGCTTTTAGAGTATTTATCTTTCCACTCATTTACATTTTTTTTTTGCAATTACTTTGAATTGAATCCCCTAATACAAAAATATATCTATAATATTTATTCATTTCCAGATATAGTCTCAATCACATCCAAATCTAAAGTATTGTCAATTGGAGATAATGATGAATGCTGGAGCAGCAAGAAACCGGCAGAGAACTATAACACAAACTTTAGTTTTTTAGAGTTTAGTGGATAGATTTGGAGCAGCTAGTATTAAGGAAGATAATAAACCCAGACGATATTATTTCTATGGTCAGAGAGGCCACAGCAGCTGGAAATCTCATACAATTATTTCAGGTCCTACAGTCAATGCCAAAGAAGTTTTCAAATACGTCAGAAATAGGCTGAAAGACGAAAACTGGATATCTGAGCAGATCGTTGAAACTCCACTAAGAACAAAAATTGGCGCTGGCATGCATTACGGCTCTGATCAGTATATTCAACAAATTGTGTCCGAAGCGCTCGATGCTGAATCGAAGCGGTTGCTAAAGTTTATACAATATTTGCACAGAAATTATATTAATAAATAAATGTAGTAAAAGTAAAAATTAATATATAGTATAATACATATATAGTATAATAAATAAATAAATAGAGTAAGTAAAAATTAAATAATAAATAACTTAGAATCTATTTGTATCATATTGTTAATATTCCATACTGCTCTAGAATGATATTATATTCGAATTGCTAATGGATATGATTGAGCATAAAAAAACTTAGATAGCCTGAAAATTCTTTAAATATTTTATTTTTATTTTTATTTATTTTTTCTCACTCAATTTTTACTCTTTTAAGTTTATTTATTTTATTTTATTGTATTTTATTTATTTATTTTTTTTAAATCTCTCATTAGGAACTTAGGAATCAGAAAATTGATTAAAATTTATTAATTTCTTATTATATTTCATTCCGCACGTATGAACCTATAGATGTATGTATGTATTTATGTATATATGTATGTCCATTGCTCGAATGCGCGCGAATCAGAAAAGTTTCAACGAACAGCTGCTTGGTGTAAACAATTTAACTGAACACAACACAACAAACTTCAAATTTGAAAGCTTCTAACACATTTGTTATGAAATGCATAGAAATTGTTAGTGTTAATATGTCTATATATATATGTTTTTAGTATCGAGCTTTATTGACATTCACAAACTTTGTTATAGCGTTTCAATCAGTCAGCTGTGCGGCTTCTTAAGCTTTCGTACTCTAAAAGAAAAGTAAGCGAAAAGTAAACATGGAAAAAAACAACACTGAAATCGAAGAGAAGTCAGGTAAGATTAGCAGTACAATATAATAAACAAATATATCAAATTGCTATAATACTCACTAGCAGACGTGGCTAAAATTACATCGACAACAAAAGTCCTATCAATTGGCGATGACGCGAGCTCAGCAAGTGTAAAGAACCGCAATACGGATATATTGCAAGAGAACTTGAGAAAGCATTTCTGTCAACTCTTAACTGGTAGTCGAACACCCATCGACGTTGTCGTCGATTGGGATAAAGTGGATAGATTTGGCGCAGCTAGCATTAAGGAGGGTAATCAACCCAGGCGTTATCACTTTTATACTGTGCGTGGTAACAATTACAAGCCGGGTCATATTATATCTGGACCCGTATTTGATGGAAATGTAATTATGGAGATCGTGAGGGATCGATTGAAAGGCGAAAATTGGATATCGAAAGATGTCATTGAAACACCTCTCAGGACAAAATTTGATAGTGTTGACTACTTCAGTTACGATCAGTATATTCAACAAATTGTTTCAGAAGCACTTGATACTGAATCGACAAAAATCTTTAGGTTCATACAATACTTGCATAGAAATTATAAGTAAATATTAGATATTATTAGTATTATAATGATTTTTCTATGTTTTGCTAGTGTTCAAATGCTGGCTACCAATATCTTCACTGACTCATAAAAGCTTAAACATAGTTTTGTGAATATATTTTGGCCAAAAACGACAAGCTTATAAAATGAGTATTAAATGATTTTTTTCTTAGATAAAATGCATTTGATTTCGTATTGCTCTTAGAGCTTTCCTTTTACCATCTACTATAAAAAAAACGGAAAACAGAAATATTAAAAAATATTATAATATATATTAATATAATAATATTAAATAAATAATAAATAAATGAAATTATAATTTAAAATGATTAATTAATAGAAAAATTAAGCATATAAAATTGTATTTAATTTTAATACAAATTTAATTTTTTTAATACAAATTTCATTTATTTAAAAATATAAATAATTTTATTTTAATAAATATTTTATATTAGTACAAATTCTATTTTCATAAATTTTTTTTAAAATAAAAATTTTATGTAATATTAAAAAAAAATTGTATTTCATTTATTTTTATTTATTTTGTTAAACTATTATTTATTTGCGTTATTCAGTAACTTTTAGGGCAACAGCTGTTCGATAGTAATAATTAGCAAAGCTTCTAGCAAGCTTTTTATATTTTTAATATGAAGTGAAAACAATTTCGTGATCTTTGCTTTATTCAAGTTCTTTAACTCAAAAGCTTTTGACCAGTCACAAAAATAAGCTTTTACGCTACAGTCAGTCAGCTGTGCTTGGCTTGTAAATATTAATAAAAAACTGAAATGGAAATAGATAATATAGAAATTAAAGAGACTACAGGTAATTTAAAAATATAATAAAATTGTGCACTAAACTAGCCCACAAGCTAATAATAATAAATAAGGCGGATTTTATAGCCAATAAAATACATGACTTCTACTGGTAATATACAGAAATATGTATATACACATGTATGTAACCATATACATATACATATGTCATTAATAATGTTTTTTTATCAAGCATACATTCATGCAAAATTGATTTCATCGCGGATTCTAGAATCTAGAGTTATTCTCTTTAAATGTCTTCTTACAAAGTCTTCCATATGAAAATTCGAATGAATATTTATTTATAAAATATTTCAAGTATTAATTTATTTTATTTCCAGATGTAATCGCAATCACATCCAAATCCAAAGTATTAGCCATTGGAGATGATGAAGACTCAATAAATGAGAGACCTGAAGAGAACAAGAACTCATTTCGTGATGATGTCCGAAAATATTTGCGTGTTCTAACAACGGGTATTAAAACTCCGCTGCAGACAATTGATGTTTGGAAATCAGTGGATAGATTTGGAGCGGCTAGTATTAAGAAAAATAATCATCCCAGTCAATATCGTTTTTATTGTCTAAAAGGCCACGATGATTGGAGATCTCATCTGATTGTAATTGGCCAAGCATACAATGCTAAGGAAGTTTTCAAATATGTGCGAAATAGACTGAAGGAGGAAAACTGGATATCTGAGGATACCATCACAGCTCCACTCAAAACTAATGTTGGTGGTGGGTATCATGAGTCCGATCTGTATATTCAAAATATTGTTTCCGAAGCACTCCATGCAGAATCAAAGAGGATGCTAGAGTTTATACTATATTTACATAGAAATTATCGTAATAAATAAAGAGATTATAAAAGGAACTGAGCTAAAATTCTCTTATTTATAAATATCTATACTTGTGTGGATAACCCACGACAATGGCAGTGGAACGGTCGGAATGGAACTTGTTGCCATGGAGAGGCAAGGCTCGAGCAGAGAAACGCTTAGAGAAGCGCTCAAGAGTGGGTGAGGTGTGGGTGAGTCTGGGTCCCCCATACATATAAAGGCAGGTCTTCAGCAGAAATTTTTTCAGATGTGTTTCCAGTTTCCTGGTGTATAGCTGAGCAGTGCAGAGCTGCTGTATAGCTGAATAATAAATATTAATAATATAATTTATTTATTTTATATGTAATTGGTACTTCATAGATATATAGTAGAATGGAATAGAATAGAATCCAAGCAATTGAATAAAAGCAGAAAAATTACAAAAAAAAAAAAAAAATATAAATAATAAATAAATAAATAAAATGTGCTTTCAATTATGTTTTTAAAGAAATGATAACAGATAAAAAAATAAAATAAATAAATGATATTGATTTGATATCAAGTTTATTTAGTTAATTAATTTTTTCCTAGGAAATATATGATATATATTTTATTTTATAATTATAATATTAATTTAACTGAATTTATTAGGTAAATTAATTGTTTATTGTTATTTGTTATTATTTATTTTCTATAAATATTTTCTTATTATTTATTTATTATAAATATTTCTATTATTTGTTTTATTATTATTTTCTTATTTTCTATAATTTTTTTTTGTATTTTAATAAATAATATATAATATTGATTTTATTAAATTTAAATTTGTAAATTAATTTTTACCTTTATTTTCCATGTATATTTATTATTTTTAATTTAATAAATATTATGCATATAAAATGACTGAAATGTTTAGTGCATGCCCAAGAAAAAAGTCTTTACAATTATATTTATTTCAATTTAATTTATTTATTATTGCTTCAATTTTAGTTATGAATTGACTGTTTCAAATAGAAATAGAAAATTTTGTAAATTAATGACATTCGAGTTTAAGTATAAACTAAATATAAATATAGGCTGCTGTAGACTTTTTGCATTAACTGTAAAAGGACAAGAATCAAAGAGGAAATGGGTAATATTAGCATTTCAAGCCTACAAAATACTGTTCCAGTTGTATATTAATTAATTTATTATATGAATATACAATCATAGACAACAGAAAAACATACATACAAGTTGAAGCTTTATCTAGCTATAACAAAAAAAGCTTTCTCTAAATGCTTTTGCCAGATTTGTGAAATTGCTAATGAATAGTTTTGTGCTGTGCGCACATATAGCGTCATCGAAGACTGTTGTAAACAACAAGAAAGCCAGAAAGAGTCAAGTTGAATATATTCAAAGCACAACAAAAAATAACAATATGAATAACGCAGAGGACAGAGAAGTTGACTCAAGTAAGTTCGATTTAATTATTAATGAAAGACAAGCAAATATAAATAAAATTTAACTTCTCCATGTAAAGCTCTGGCAACACTGACGTCAGCCGCAAAGGTATTGGCCATTGGTGAACCTCCAGAAGTTATCAAATATACGAATTCAGAACCAAAATCTAACGCTATGAATTTTGCGACCTATTGTACAAATCATCTGAGTTTACTTCTAATGGGAAATCCAACGCCCATCGACGATGTCAGCGGCCAGTGTCCCATAGAGTGGTTTGGCATGGAAATTATCCGTAAAGCAAAGCAGCCCACTTGCTATAAGTTTTACTGTTTACCCGCACAAAAAACAGAACCTAAACATGTTAATGTTAATTATTTCTATCAGACTATTAACGCAAATGCCATATTGCGCGATGTCAAGCGATTGCTGAAGGAGCAACAGTGGAGATCTAAAAATATTTTAATGGGTCCACTGAAAGCAAAACTAAATCCTCTAGTCTCGGACCCTGAGAAATATTATATTGAAACTATTATATCTAAGGCTTTCGATATTGAAAGAGCGAAAGTATTTCCGTACCTGATGTACTTTCACAGAGAACATGTACAAAATAAGCAATGTCGTTAATAAATATATATTTCTAATATGTAAATATTGGCATATACTTTTGTATTATTATTAATGAAAATTTATATAGATAAATCGACTTATAAACAATTTTTGTTATTGTTTATATATCATTTTTACTACATATGTAAACATGAAAACATTGCTGAATTACGCGTAAATCGAATAAGCTTTAGCGATCAGCTGTTCTATGTAAACAACTTAATGGAAAACAATATACCAGCTTTAAGAGAGTTGTTTACATATTTTGAATGCAATGACGTAATGAGAGACAATATTAAGCTCTTCAATGCAAGTCACAAACACAGCTATAGCGTTTTAGTCAGGTAGCTGTGGAGAATCTATATATAAAGAAAATAGAAATAGAAAAATGTTTTTTTTTTTTTTTAATTATTATTAAAAATAATAATAAGTTATAATTATTATATAACAATTATAAAAAAATTTATTGTTATTAAAAAGAGTATATATTTTTGTATTATTTATTTATTATAATTTCGTATTTCAAATAAACTCAAATTGTGACGTCACAGCGTATGATCTGCGCTGCTCCGTTTCTGCTCTTCATAATGCAACCATGCTAAAAAGCTTTAGGTGAGCTTTTAATACATATGTTTTGTGAAATGTTTGTATTTCATTCATTAAGTTTATTTATGTTAGTGAAAGAGTGATATTCTCATATTTACAAAGTAAATTTCTAGTCAACTTTGATACATAAACCCGGAACAATGATAGAGACTGAAGCAGAAACAATAATGAATAACAGTATTGATAATGCTGAAACAAGTAAGTAACAATTCTATTTATTTTTTATTTTCCCATATTAAAGTTGGACTATTTCTAGCTGTAGCTTTATTACCGTCAGAAGCCAAGGTGCTGTCCATCGGAGATGGTAAAGATGACTTCAAGCCAAAGAATTCTATAATCGAATTCGATAAACAAATCTTTTTGGATGATTGTAGAAAGCATTTTGGTCAACTCTTGCTGGGCAGCCGAACGCCCTTAGTATGCAATAATTGGTTTGTGATGGACTTGTTTGAAATGAAGACAATTGAGAAAGATAATCAACCCAGACGATATCAGTTTGAGTCTCGTCTGGGTGCCTCTCCGGGCAAGTACGTGGAGCTCGGCGTATTTGGCCAAACGCTGTATGCTGACGAGGTAATGCACGAATTGAGAAAGCGATTGAAAAACAAAAAGTGGATAACGAAGAATATATTGGAATTGCCGAAAAGAACGGATTTTGCGCGTTCAACCGATCGTTTTGCAGATGAATATTATATTCACAATATGATTGTTGGCATCATTCAAGAACAGACATTCAAAATTTTTAAGTTTTTGCATTATTTGCACAAAGAATATATCAACGAAAGGCTAAGTTAGTTAAGTTATAAGAATTTATACTTTTGTAAATAATTGCTATTTTTTATTAAATTGATAACTGATAAAAGTGTAAAGTAAAAAGTAAGTAAAGTAAAAAATGTAATTAGGGAAATGTGATTGACATTAAACGACTTCAAACCTACAAACGGCTATACCAGATATTCCAATTAGAAATTGTTAATCTCGAAACATTGGAATTCACACAAACTGTAGCGCTTTCGGGTTGTCGAAATATTCTGTAGTCTGATATGGTTTTTAGGATTCAAACAAGATGAAGTCGGCACAGCAGTGTGGCCAGACTTGTGGTATATTAAAATACCAACACTGGCTGCAACTAAAAGCTTTCTATGAGGAGAGCTTTTGCTAGATTTGTGAAATTACTAATGATTAGTATTTGGCTGTCTGCAGTGCATATAAAGCCTCATCGAAGATTGTTTTCATTAACACACGCAAAGTTAGTCAAGTGAAGATCATAATAAAATTGGGAAATAATTATGAATAACGACAAGGAGTCAGAAGATGACACAAGTAAGCTTGATTTCTTAATCAATTAAAAATAAATTAAATTCCAATTATTGACCTACGTAAAGCTCTGGCCACGCAAACATCAACTACAAAGGTGTTGAGCATTGGAGATCCACAAGAAATAATAAAGCCCAAAAAAGACAAAATCAAGAACAATTTCAACGTTGAATGCACCAATTATTTGAGTTTAATTCTAATGGGAAATCCAAAGCCCGTTGGCGATGTCAGGGGGCTGTGTCCAATTGAATGGTTTGGCATGGTGACTTTTGCCTTTGAGAATCAGCCAACGCGCTATCAATTTTACTGTTATCCCCCACAGAAAAGAAAGCCTACGCATACCTATCTAAATTACTTTTACCAGACAATCAATGCACAGGCCGTATTGCGAGATGTTAGGACATATCTGAGGGAAGAAAATTGGAAATCAAAGAATTGTATAATAGGTCCACTCAAAGGCGATGTATGTCCCAATGCCTATAAGCCGGAGGAATTTTATATTTTAAAGTTTGTTTTTAAGGCCATAAATATGCAAAGAGCGAAGGTATTCCCGTACCTGATGCAATTGCACAGAGAACGTGTGCGTAATAATCTGAACAATAATATTAATAATATAGAAATATAATAACATAATAGTGATAATAATAATGCAATGAAAATAAAATTTAAGTTAATGTCAAATTGTAAATATAAAAAATAAATAACAACATAAAATTTTTCTTATTAATCTTAGATAATTTGAAATATTTTTATTGCAGACTTAAATTGATTTCAATTTGAATTAATCTTTATTTACTTGAGCCCTTTACGACTGGCCCTAAAATTTACTGTATATGCTCTATTTATTCCATTAAAAAAGTAAGTACATTTAGACCTGTTTAATTGACTTGAAACTACATATATTAGTCACATAATTGATTGTATTTAACACCTATGCCAGCTTATATTGTGATGTCACAGATTTTCAAGCTGTTCTGTTACGGCAACCTTGCTAAAAAGCTCTAATAGAGCACAAATTTCATGGCATTTGTTGTGAAATGTTTCTATTTCACACACTCAGAGTATTTATGCCTGCAGAAGAGAGAATTTTTAGCATTTTCAAAGTGAATTTCAACTGAATAACTGCGCAACTGTGATACAATAGACCGAAGAAATGATAGAGACTGAAGCAGAATCAATTACTGATAATGATGAAAAAACAGCAACAAGTAAGTTATAGTCTATAAACATTTAACATTTTCCCATATTAAAGTTAGATTACTTTCAGCTGTGGCTGTATTAACCTCTCAAGTCAAAGTGCTCTCCATTGGGCATAGGCGAGAGTATTTCAAGCCAAAGAAGTCTGTGATCAAATTCGATAAACAAATATTTTTGAATGACTGCAGAAAGCATTTTGGTCAACTCTTACTGGGAAATCAAACACCCTTTGCGTCGAAAAATATATTTAAGATGGATGTGCTTCAAATGGACACAATTGAGTTAGATAATCAACCTAGACGCTATCACTTTAATTGTTTGCCCTGTTCTTCTCCATACATGGAGTATGGCGTATTCGGCTTGACCCTGTATGCCAGTGCTGTGATGCATGAGTTGAAAAGGCGACTGAAGGACAAAAAATGGATATCGAAGAATATATTGGAATTTCCGAAAAAGCAGGCAATAGTTCATTCACGCAATGGTTATGTATATGACTATTATATTCACAACATGGTCATTGATATCATCCAAGAACAGAAATTGAAAGTATTTCAGTTTTTGCTCCATTTACACAAAGAATATGAAAAGGAAAGACAAAGTTCTATGAGATAATTGTCAAATAATTTGCTTTATAAATCTTAGATTTAAGCTTCTTCTGTCCAATAGCTGATAAGCGAAAAATATTAATTTTAAATTTATTTAATTTTGTTTTATTTATATATTTATATATATTTTTTTATTTATAACTCACGTTTTTGGGGCTAATATTTATTTACTATTGTATTTACATTAAAAACATATTCTAAGAGAAAAAGAAATATTAGATTTAAAATATAAAATATTCTTAATAGGCAAATAAAAGACAAATTTTAAGAGAAAAAAAAAACATGAAATATAAAATAAAATTTAAAATATATTGAATAGGCAAATAAAGAGAAAAATTTGAAGAAAAATATGCTGAACACAAAAGGGAAAATTCTAAGAGAAGAAAAAATAATTATAAATAAAAAAAATAAAATATGCTTTATATAATATATATATAGAGGAAATTCTAAGAGATTTCCGGATTTAATAATAATAAATAAATAATAAAAGTCTACTTTTATATGGTCTTCGTAAGATACTTTATAATATGAGAAATAAATATAATTGAATAAATTAAATTTATTTAAAAAATTGTTTTGATTATTATTTAAATTAATTAATGACAATTTCTTTAAATATTCAATAGTAATTTATTTAAATTTTTAAATAATTTCTAAATTATTATATAAATAATTATATAAATAATAATTTAATAAATCATTTTATAATAATTTCTTAAATTTATTTTCATGACTCATAATGCCAAGAACTTTTTTTGGCCAATGAATATTTGCATAAAACTTTCATCAAAACAACGTAAATTATTTAAGTCCGCTAAAGCCAAAACCAAAAGCAACTGTTCAATGCTTTGATATAACAAAAGCTTTTATTGTGCTTTCACAGTTTTTATTATTATGAAATCATATGTTTAGCGTTAGTTTATAAACACAGCAGCAACGAGAGAGAGGTGAGCTGCGTTGTCTCTCTTAAAGATATAGTCTAAGGAAAAACAAGAATAAATAAATTATTATGGCTAACGAGAGAACAAAAATGAATACAAGTAAGAATTAATTAATGTCTCTGAAAATATCAAATAAATAATATTTAATAAATATTTACAGCAGTAAACTCTCCAATATTAGCAATTGGTGATAAGACAGAAGAAGACTCGGAGCATGAAAAGCCTGAAAGAAATTGGGATGCTGAGTTCAAAGACTATTTTGGTCTACTCTTAATGGGGAATCCAAGGCCCAAACACGAAGACGATGGCGCGTATCCAATTGAATGGTTTGGCATGGAATGCATTAGAAGGGAAAATCAACCAAATGAGTATAGATTCTATTGCATGGGCTCACAGAAAACAAAGCCTGGGAATGCGAATCCGTTTTACTTCTTCCAAACGATCAATGCAAATTTTGTGATGCGTGATGTTAGGAATACTCTAAAAGAGGAACGTTGGATATCCAAGTATGTGATGGTTGGACCTTTAAAGGGCAAACACGATGATACTTATTATGGTGAGGAAATGTATGTTCGGTATGCAGTTTATGGTGCTCTCAATGCTGAAATGAAGAGAGAACACGACGTCGTTCTTCCCTATTTGCTCTATTTACACAGACAACAAGCAAAATATAATCGAAGACATTAAACCAGTGAAGGGATTTCTTTTATACATAGGTGTATATAGGGAATACTGCATATTTGTTAATGTTACATTATAAAAACTTTCCTCTAGTTCTTTAAATGTATGTATCTTGCGAAATATGTATGTATATACTCTTTGTTTTTATTTAGTATGGAAAAGACGCTATCTCGTTAAGCTTTCTTTGAGTCATATGTTAGAGTCGGTCTATCAGCTGTGCTGCATATATATATGTATGTATGAAAGTAAATAAAATAGAATAAAATAAAAATAAAAATAAATTAATATGACAAAAATAGCAGAAATGAATGAGTGATATTCTAATTTTTAATATATTTTAATATATTTTTTATATAATAACAATAATATATGTATATTTTGTATCAACTGGCAAAGTAAAACAACAAAAAAAAATAAAATAAATAAATAAACAAATTTAATCAAAAATTACTTTTAATTTTAAACATATTTTAAAAATATATTTTATATTTAAATATAATAATAAATACCATCTGACATCATGCTAAGTGAAGCTTTACCCAGCTGAAACTAAAAGCTTCTAAAAAGCTTTTCACTGTGTTGCGAAATTACTAATGATTAGTATTTTGCTGTCTGCAGTGCATATAAGACCTCATTGGAAATTGTTTTCGTCAACAAACTCAAAGTTAGTCAAGTCGAGCATTTCTATTACATGAATAATAAAACTAACGAATTAATTATGAATAACGACAAGGAGTCAGAAGTTGATACAAGTAAGTTAGATATCTTAATCAATTTAAAATAAATTAAATTCGAATCATTTATCTATACAAAGCTCTGACGTCAGCTACAAAAGTATTGGCCATTGGAGATCCCCAAGAAATACTAAAGTCTAATCAAGATAACCACAAAAAGAATTTCGATGCGTACTATATAAATTATTTGAGTTTAATTGTAATGGGAAATCCAACGCCAAAAGATGTTGTCAATAGCCAGTATCCAATTGAATGGGTTGGATTCAAAGTTATTAGAAATGAAAATAAACCCACACGGTTTCAATTTATCTGTGTGAGCGCACAGGAAACAAGGCCTAAGAATATTAATATACAACAGGACTTCTATAAGACAATAAATGCAAACGCTTTAATGCGTGATGTAAGAAAAATTCTAAGAAAGGAACGTTGGGTATCAAAATATGAGATACTTGGACCGCTTAAAAGTGATACAAGCGCTTGGCTTTATAATGGCGAGGAATTCTTAATTGGGAATGTATTATTTAGGGCAGTTCGAGCCGAATATCAGAGAGGAATCGACTGCATAGTTCCCTATCTACTTCATTTGCATAGAGAACATGTCAAAAATAAATCAAGACATTAAGCCATTGCATAAAATTGTAGTTAACTCAGGTATAAAGATAAATTAGATGAGGAATACTAAAATCCTTTTGTATATCTTAGATAAATAATTTAATTAAAGTCTCAATAAATAAGATTTGTTTATATTTAATATATGAAAAAGAAAATAAATAAGTGAACATTTTTTGCCTTTATTTTTATTTTTATTTCATATTTTTTATTTATTTATTTTTTTAAATTATTTTAATAATAAAATTAATATATGTGAATATATTTTTTTATCAACTGGAATAGTGAAACAAAAAAAAAAATAAATTAATTCAAAATTGATTTTTTAATTTTAAATATATTTTAAAAATATATATTTTATATTCATATATAATAATAAATACCATCTGACAACAAAAAAGTTATCATGCTAAGTGAAGCTTTACCCAGCTGAAACTAAAAGCTTTTACAAGCTTTTGACTGTATTGTGAAATTTCTAATTAGTATTTTGCTGTCTGCAGTGCATATAAGGCCTCATTGGAGTTTGTTTTCGTCAACAAACTCAAAGTTAGCCAAGTCGAGCACTTCCATTACATGAATAGTAAAATTAACGAAATAATTATGAATAACGACAAGGAGTCAGAAGTTGATACAAGTAAGTTAGATATCTTAATCAATTTAAAATGAATTAAATTCCAATCATTTATCTATGCAAAGCTCTGACGTCAGCTACAAAAGTATTGGCCATTGGAGATCCCCAAGAAATACTAAAGTCGACTCAAGATAACCACAAAAGGAATTTCGATGCGGACTTCAAAAAATATTTGAGTTTAATTGTAATGGGAAATCCAACGCCAAACGATGTTGCTAATGACAAGTATCCAATTGAATGGATTGGATTGAAAGTTATTAGAAATGAAAATAAACCCACACGGTTTCAATTTATCTGTGTGAGCGCACAGGAAACAAGGCCTAAGAATATCAATATACATGACTTCTATCAGACAATAAATGCAAACGCTTTAATGCGTGATGTAAGAAAGAAGCTTAAAAAGGAACGTTGGGTATCAAAATATGAGATAATTGGACCGCTTAAAACTGATATAGGCCATTGGCTTTATAATGGCGAGGAATTCTTTCTTGGGAATTTATTATTTGGGGCAGTTCATGCCGAATATCAGAGAGGAATCGACTGCATAGTTCCCTATCTACTTCATTTGCATAGGGAACATGTCAAAAATAAATCAAGACATTAAGCCATTGCATAAAATTGTTGTTAACTCAGGTATAAAGATAAATTAGATGAGTAATACTAAAATCCTTTAGTAGATCTTAAATAAATAATTTAATTCTAAGTCTCAAATTAAATTGTTTTTATATATTAAATATATGAAAAAGAAAATAAACAGACTTAGTGAAAATGGTTTGCCTTTATTTTATTATTAAATATTATTTTTTAATTATTTTTTCCCGGGTGATTTGTTGTAGCGCGTATGAATAACATTTTTGTTTGTTTTGTTTAGTGCGTCCTAAAGCTATCTGTATTTGTGTATGTATTTATGTGTGTCTGTATTAATGTAGTATAAAGATAAATAGAAATGTTCAACTTTCGCATAATTTGATATTGATAATATCGGCTAAATAATAATACTGTTCACAACGCCAATTTGTTCAAGAATTGCATAACTTTACATAGAAAAATGATTTACTCTATGATAATAAATATAGAATACACTGATTTCTATTAATATATGTAAATATAGAATTTATATTTTGCTGTTCGATAACAACTAACATAAACAGCTAATATCTTTGTTCAACTTTATTCTAAGCACATAATCATTTCAATTTGGAACAAATTTAAACAACGCTGGGCGTAAAATAGGCGCTAGTTGTAAATATTGTATATTGCATTGAAACATATATAAATGTATATATATAAATATACATTATATATATGCATATAAGTGTGTTTGTAAATGCTGTACTCGTAATTGTATGTACGTATTATCAACGCTAATTGCACTATTTATTATATGTTCTGTATGTTTTTGCTATGAATTACACTGGCTGTCAAAAAAAAAAAGAGGCCTACTCTTAGATAGAATATTAAACGTAAAGCGACCATTCTATATGCTTGATCTATATATATTTCTATTTTAATAATATCTTAACTGATGCCTATCAACATTCTATAAACTATACGAAATTTGATACAAATAAATATGTTTAATGCTCTCGCGAATTATACATATATTAAACGAAAAGAACAAAAATTCAAATATATTGCTTTACTTTGAATACCAATTGAATACGGATTCCACAGTGAAACTTCTTTGTACGAAAACCTAATTAAATCTTAATCTATCAAATTTAATACAGTTATTACAATCAAGTAACAAGTTTACGAGGCGATAAAGTGAAATACATTGAACTTCATTTACAGTTCGAATACTTAAATATATAACGCCTTTTCGCATATATAATATAATGTGAGAATACAATTTTGTTTTTGTTGAGAACTCAATGGAAGAGAAATACACATACATAACATGGCATTTGAAATTGTATCTAACTAAATGAAATGCATCAACTGGAAGCTGGTTATGTTATGTCGTCTGAGACTCTAATTACTATAAATTTTAAGGCGCCAGTGCAAAGGACGTTTATGGCTTGGAAATGCATTTGTTAATATTTATGGTTAGCTAAATTTCAATATTAGCTTATTGCAAAATTGCTTTTTAGAAAAATGCGCAAAAGTCTTCGGTCTCGGTATATAGAGGCGTGGGGAGTATGGGATTGGGGCATGGTTGGGGCTGTCACTTGCGTGACAGCATTATGTTAATGACTGTGCCGCAATTATGCAGAACACGTTTGGCATCGCTCAGCTTGGCATTGGTCAGGTCATAGCCATCGATCTCCAGCAGCTTATCGTTGAGGCTCAGCAGACGCGCAGCACTCGAATTTGGCGTTATGGCGCTAACAAATATGCCAACCTGAAAGGTAAAACGAATGCTTGATTTACCTTGATGTGCAATATATAGTGAAAGCAAATACTCACCTGATTAAGCAGCTCGGCGACGTCAAAGCCAATGCTATGCTCCCATTTGAGTGTCACTTGCTTCACAGTTGGATTTTTGTGCACACCAAATATCCAGGTTGACTTTTTACCCCTCGACGTGTTATTGGTGGCCGTCGAATTGATTGAGTGCTGTGATAACGTATCATCCATTTCCTGCAGCTGCTGCTGCTGCTGCTCATCAATATCCTGTTGCTGTTGCTGTTCCTGCTGCTGCTGTTGCTGCTGCAGTTCCAGCTGCTCAATGTTTATATTGTTTTGGTAGTCCAGCTCCTCGGATTGCGCACCAATTGCTGTCGTCTTGAAGTTGCTGTTAAGTGCATCCTGGTAACTCTGATTGCTCTGCTCGTACAGCGATTGTGATGGTGACATTTGTTGTTGTTGTTGCTGCTGTTGCTGTTGCTGCTGCTGTTGTTGCTGCTTGCGCTGTCGCATTGACTCGTAGAGCGTGAGATCTTCAGGCGTTTTCTTTGTATATACACGCGCTATATGATAGGGCGGCGGTTCCATGCGTGGTGGTGGCGCCGCCGGTGGCTGTTGCTGCAGCGGCTGCAGCTCATAGTTCTCCTCGGTGCCATTGGACAAATGCGTTGTTGGCAATGGCATTGTGTTGGCATCCACATAGAGCTGCTGGTAATGCGCATCGTAATTGATCAGCGGCATGCCATAATATTCTTGTGTCGTCTGATGCTGCGCCGGCTGGTAGACACCATAAATGTGGGCTGCCTCGGGCGCAACGCCATATATTGCACTTGCTGTGTGATCCACAGCATCCTGATTGCTATCACAGTGTGGCATGGCCACTTGGCCATTGGGCACCACGACACGCGCCTCGCGCACCTCACTTGATGATGCTGATGCTGATGCCGCAGCCGCCGCTGCTGCGGCGTTCGCCGCCTGCGCCTGTCGCATATACTTGGCCATTTGACGCAGTTCCTTGGGGTACGGAGTGGGTGAACGCATCAGACGCACCGAGCTGCCAGCGGGCAAGTGTTCTGGTGTAGGCGGCGCATTCACATAGCTGGCGGCATAGCTGGGCGCTGGCTGTGGTGCACTGCTGGTGTTCGTATTGCTGTTGCTATTGCTATTGTTCGTGTTGCTGCCCGCACTTAGAATGGTCGCCTCCTCGGCGAAGCAGATGCGACGCGATGGACTCGACGGCTGCTGCGGTGGCTGCTGCTGCTGATGATTCGCATAGACGAATTCGTATTGATCCTGGACCTGCTGTTGTTGTTGCGCCTGCATTTTGAATGTCACCTGCGGCAGCATGAAGCACGTCAGCTGCGTCTTGCTGCTCGCATCCAAATACTGCAGCGGCACCAAGGGCTGCGACTGATTATCGCTGAGCCACAAAGACGTCAGATTGACCAGGCTGAGCATGGAAACGGGCAGCGCATTAATGTAGTTATTCACCACATTGAGCACCTTCAATTTGGCTAAATGTCCGATATTTTGCGGCAACGCAGATAGCTGATTGTTGGACACGCTTAGCACGCTCAGTTGGCTGCAGCTGCAGATTTCGTCGGGCAGGTGACGCAGCTGATTGTCATCGGCGAAGAGGAAGCGCAGTTTGGTCAGCGATCCAATTGTGCTCGGCAGACGCATCAGCTTGTTGTGGCTCAGCACTAGCTCCTCCAGTTGTTCCAGATAGCTGATGCTATCGGGCAGCTCGCTGAGGCCATTCGACTCGCATTTAAAGGTAACTAGCGACTTGAGCATGCCCACACTGAAGGGAAACGCCTCCAGATTGTTGGAGCACACGGACAATACTTCGACATTGCGCCAGTTGCTCAGCTCGTTTGGCAGGGTATCCAGCAAATTGCCATTGGCTTCAAAGTGCTGCAGGTCTCGCAGTTTACCAATATTTGGAGCCACACGACGAATTTGATTAAAATCAATCCAAAGCTCACGCAACGACTTTAGTTCGCCAACGACCTCGGGCTATGAATATGAGCAAAATTAGGTTTATATGCATATAAATTTGATTTTATTATACTTACCAGTTCGGTGAACTCATTGCCGCCAATGTCAAGTCGTTGCAGATTTACCAAACGGACCATGGACTTGGGCAACGTGATGAGATTGTTGAGCCGCACCTCCAATATACGCAAGTTGACGAGACGTCCGAAATTGGCGGGCAAGAACTCCAGGTAGGTTTCGTTCAACAACAGCTCTTGTAGCGATATCAGCGATGTTATTGCATCCGGCAGACGCTGCAGGCTATTGCAGCTGAGATCCAAATGGGTCAGATGTTTGCAAGCTTTTATCTCCTCCGGCACATTTACAATGACTGTAAAGGAGAGAAGCGTATTAGCAAATGGATTATGAAATTTGTCATATTACTAACGATTGCGATTCAGATCCAAATGCGTTAACTGACGCAGTGAACCAATTGCCTGCGGTATGCTCTCTAAATTGTTGCTGTTCACCTGAAGGACTCGCAGTCCCTGGCAGTAGAACAGCTGCGGTGGCAATGTTTGCAGCTGAAATTAAGAATATATTTACATATGAAATATATAAATTATAAATAAATATGAATTTGTTAAAACATTGTTTACTTACCCGCGCATTGCTCAGATGCAGTTCCTCGAGGGTGCGCTCGTGTTGCCACACCTCGGGAAAGGCATCCTGGAGCGGTGTATTGCTATAATCCAGCTTGTCGATGACCTCTTCACGTTTAAATTTGAAGCAAGGGAAGCATTTGGACAGCAGCGGCATTGTACCGTTTCGTCTGTGTATGTGTGGTTTATTTTATGTTTTATTGGTCTACGTTCGATATTAAGGCACGGCCACGGTTGTTATTGTTGTTGCTGTAACAATTATTGCGGGCTACAAATTTAAATGCGTATGTGCGGTAAGCCAGGCCCACACACATGAAATGAAATACATACATACATATGTATATAGAATTAAATATGCCGTAAGCCAGTCGCATAACTCACCTATGAATCATCGCTGCTTTTGCTGCTGCAGCAGCACAAAGACAGCGGCCGCATTGAACGCTGCTCCGTTATAATTCATTGGCATTTTGCTGGGCTTGTTATTGTTTCAATACACACACACACTTGCTCATACACTCATGCGTACATATAGATTTACATATATTCATATACATACGCACAAGCCCAAACAATAAGAAGGCTACGTCTGCACGGAGCCGATTGCTTACGGCAGCCGGCACCTTGCACGCCTTAGCGGTTGCTATGCTACGCTATTTACGCGTCCTGCCTCTATTTTTTTGTTTATTTATGCACTCGATTTCGATTTTCTTTAATGTTTTTCGCTTTGAAGATGACAAGTTGCGAGTTGGCAGCAGCCAGAGTGCACAGGAATGCACAGCAACAAAAGTATCGATAGATGTGCTAATGGTAGTCGATATATGATTGAGCAAAGTGCGCGCACTTAAGTAAGTTCTTAGGTGCTAAAGCTAGTTTTTTAAATATATTCAGTAACTGTTTATTTATTTGTGAAAGCTGCAAAAGATGAACATATATTTATCATGTTTCTCAGCAACATACCTAATTAACTCATTAGCTCTTTTATTTACAGCTTACGCCACCAGTGTTGGTAAGCAGTTTGGGTAATTGCAAAAATTTCCACCAGATGTCGCCCACGCATACTATTGATATTTAAATTTTCAAAAGAAAGAAACAAGAATAGAATAATAAAAAAAATGGCAAAAAAAAGCGCAGTGGCTGTTGCTAATTGAATGATATTTGTTAATCAATATTTACCTTTCACTTCCTGACGGCGTAATATTATGTGCATATTGTTAATCAGAAGTGTCAACAAAAACTATGCAAATAAAGGAAGTGCAAATTGAGCGTTTCAAGCTCGATTGCAAACACATATCCACTGCAAGTTTTCGTGCAAGCCGACAGTAAAAAACAAAATAAAAATAGAAAATAAAACTTAAAGTCGAAACACTCTTTAAATACTTGGACCCTCCCTTTAAGCGCGCGCGCAGTGCGAAAAATATACAAACCGCGACCACTTTTCGTTTCGTATGGCCTCTGACGAATTTACACTTCAAAACAATTGAAAAAATTGTATGGCGTTGTGTAAATAAGCCCATAATAAACATTGTTGTTGTTAATACTGTTGTTGTTTGTGCTGTTGGCATTTGAAAGAGGCAAAAATGTACTAACTAATCGCGACGACAAGATGGTAAAATGCATTTGGATATTGGGCTCTCAGTTTCGTTTCTCAGCTCGTGCGATGCAGTTGAGATTTGAATAAAAGTCCGTTAAATATTTGAAGAATCGATTCTTCAGAATCAATCGAATTGGAAAAGTGGAATTATTGAAGTGCAAATAAAAGAATGTATGTCATTAAAATAAATAAATTAACTATTGATTTTAATAAATTAAATGTGTGTTAGTAGTTAAAAAAAAAAAAAATACGAAAAAGTAAAACTATATGTAAATTAAAAAAAAAAAAAAAAAAAAAAAATTGAAAATATATTTAATAGAAATGTGATTAAAATAAATTGATCATTTGAAAATATATGTATATATGAATATAAATAAAAATCTTCAAAAAATGTATAAAATAATTTAAAGAAAAAAATACATTTAATTTCAAAAGTTAAAAATGTATAAAATTGCAAAACCTTTATAAATGTTTTTAAAAATAATTAAAATTAAATTAAAAAAAATAAGAAAAAACAAAAATTAAAAATAAAAATATTTCAAATAAAAAGAATATACATAAATAAATTAAAAAAAAAAACGATAACATTTTTGTTAATTTTAAAGACAAAATTAAAAAAAAAAAAAAAATTAGAAAATAAAATAACTAAATATGAAAAAATATAATAAATATTTCAATTGAATAGCAAGGAAATAAACAAAATCAGAAAAATAAAACTTTTGTTAATTTTAAGGACAAAATGAAAAAATATATATTTAGAAAACAATATAAAATAACTAAAAGTAATAATGAAAAAATATATATAAAAATTAATAAAGTAAATCAAACTATAGTAGTAATTAATAAATTACAGTTTATTCAACATTTAAAAATGATCACAAATATTTTAATATGCTCTAAGGAACAATTACAATATTTATTCTTAGTTAACACGTAATTGATGGATGCAATTATAATAATTCTCTAATGAGGACAATAGCTGTCAAATTAGTTACAATACATATTGTATATCTCTATATAGTACGTATTGTTAATTTGAATTTATAATTAACAGGCCTCTGTTACATTTCCCACTACAATAAATTAGTTATGATGCGCTGTCTGCTTAAAGCTTCAACTGGGTCACTGTTAATAATAGCCGAGGTTTACGATTTGTAGGTTTTGTAAACCTGGTAATGCATAATTTAAACCACCTGTCGCCGTATGTTTAAATTTCCATTGGTGCGGCATGCACAAAACATGACTCACATAAAGAGAACTTAGAACCCCACGAGGCTGACTGCCACCCCCGTTTATCAAACAGGAACTACCCCCAAAATATGTGCTGTGAGAGAGAGGCAAAAAAGAGAGCTACAGAGGGGATGTAAACGGTTATGCATTGCCGGTAAAGAATTTTTATTTGGAGTTCAGATAAATTTTTTGCCAATGTTAAACTTCTTCTAGTTCTTCGTCTATGCTTCAAGGGTTCAACTCAATATGCATATTGTGATTCGGGGTAGTGCTTTGGTCAAATCTATGTACGGTTTCAGTGTCTAGAGAACGTAAAGAAAAAAGATTAGAGAAAAAGATATGACAGCTACTATATAGTAATACTCACCTTGTTCTGATGGTTTTATTGATATATAGGCGATCCCATTATAGCCAGAGTCCAAATGTTTTTTTTTTTTTTTTTTGTGATTAAGCCAGCTCCCTCAGCGAGCATTTATGCTTTTAGTTGTCATATTTTTCGTTTTAGGTTTTTTCTGCTATTATTTTGTGTACTAAATAAATATACATATAAATCACTATATCTCTAATCTATATATATATATATTACCTTAATTTCTATGTCTGTATTTGCTAGTCCATCTCTTTCCAATATTATTGGTGCTTATCATATGTCCTGGTGGCTGTAGATGCGATTCTATTCCTTCTTATTCTTGGTCTTCGACTTGCTCTTGGCTCGGCTCTTCTTCGGCTCAGTCATTTCGGATAATTTGGGTGAAGCTGCCATTGAGACTTCCGGTGCCGCAGCAACACTTTCACCCTCTTTGGCAGCTGGTGTGGTCCTTTTTTTGGACGAGCTTCGCTTTTTGCCAGGCATGATAAAACACTATATATATTGCGAAAAGAACACGAAACGGAAAAATCACATGAATTTAGAAATTTAAAAAAATGGAAAAAAAAATCAGACAGGCCAAATGGAGTGTAGCTCACAAAATTTTGAAATGATATGAATTTTTTGGTATACACTAAAGTGTACCCAAAAGGATTTGTGCTGCGAAAGTTCATGGACTGCTTAGGTCTCAAATTTATTTATTTTAATATTAATTTAATTTTTTTTTTTTTTTTATTTTTTTGTAATCATAAAAGTTTGACGCAATTTTGAATTTCGTTTGCCGTTTGCATAACCGATTCGCTCTGACCCATCCCCCAGGCATTGTGCTCGCCCTGGGGGCTGCACTCTCTCTCTCTCTCGTTGGCAACGCTCTCTCGCTCTCCCTGTCTTATTGGGAATGACAGTCGTGGTCGAGATACCGAAGCGAAACCAAAGCGCGTGCAGCAGCTGCCGCAGAGTGCTTTCTTATTTCTAGTGGAATTTCTATTTTAATTTAGTTTTTTTAGTCAATGGCAAAGTACAGGCAAATATTAGTGCTAGCCTATTGTAATTAACTAAATTCATATTAGTTAATCAATCAATAATAGTCAATTTTTATGTGACTGCACCGCACCTCAATTGCGTTTACATAGCAGGCCAAGTGTTATTCTCAAATACAAATAAATTATCGATTTTTGCACTCGAGCGACGAGCTGACAACGAACGAGCTGTGCAATAATTAAATATTATTAGTTATAAACTATATCTCAGAAACAAAACAAATACAATCCCGTAGCCCACTTCACAGTATAATGGCAGCCAAGCGCAATACGGTAACCACACAAATACCGGAGACCCCGCCGGAGGGCACGTCTTTGGCGCTGGGCACACGGCTCTCCCGCCACGTGGAGAGCGTAATACCCAAGAAGCGGTGAGTGTACATACGTGTGTGCTTATATATATATATACATATGTATGTATGTATGTCTATTTATCATCTATTTTTTGTTGTCATTCTAATTTCTGCTGCTTCTCGTTGCTTCTCTCTCTAGCCAGGAGGCGCTCAAGTGGTACGGCTGGGGCTACAACGATTCAAAGTTCTATGGAGAGCAGGGCATCATCTGTTTTAAAGGCGACAAGTATGTATGATCCATGAGTAAATGAGTCAGCATCTTTAAATTTAATTAATAGCTTTAAGAGTCTGCAGTAATATGTTGGATATTTGAGTCTCTCTCACTGATTAAAGATTTTATTAAGCTGTTTATATCTGAGTTCCAACTATAATTTATATATTTTGCAGTTGGAAAAACAGAGGAATGTTTAAAATCTTTATGAATATACAATGTTATTTAACAGCTTTTATTTATTAAGTAGACAATTTGTCTATTCTAATTAGAGTTTTTACTGAATTTGTTTTCATACTTGGTTTAATTTTTGGTTTCGATTATTACAAAAATATAAAAAATATAGCATTTACTATTTATAATAAAATTCTTATATTTAGTTAAATAAATATTCTTTTACATATTAATTACAGTTTTCATTGAATAATATATTACTTTAAATTATATCATGTTGAACAAATAATTCTTGATTCTGTTATTATTTCTAAGCGCTACATTCTAATAAGAATATATACATGTATACGGGATGCAGATAGAAATTCGTTATATTCTATGTATGATAACTTCAACGATTCCAATCACATTTGAACTATGTATCTGATATTTGACAGAGTCCTTAACAGAGCTTTGTAATTACGAGAAGAGTTCTATGCCACGCTCTAATTTTTAAAATAACAAAAGAAAATGTATTTAAAATAAATTAAAAAAAAAATAAATAAATAAATATATAAAGTTTTAAAATAACAAATTAAAATACGTTTAAAATAGTACGAAAAAAATATATTTTACGAATATTTAAAAGATTTTAAACAGCTTTATGTGAACGTATTATAAAATACTTGAATATAATAATTATTATTATTATATATTTTTATTATTTTATACTAAATTATTTCGACTCTTATTTAAATATATGCATACAAAAATCAAACATTTTATACTTTAAAATTTAATTAAATATTTAATATTTTATTTACATATTAATTTTATATTTCTTTATTTATAATTTTGAGTTTATATATAAAAATTAAAAATTATGAAAAAGAAATAAAAGAACATAAATATTATATTATGTTATATACATATAACAAATGCCTATTGGAATCATTATTAATACGAATTCTTATTAGATAAGAACAAGAATTTATTAAACGAAGTAAAGAAATTAGCATGGGAAAGTTTTATTGGAATATTACATATTTATATGTTCTTATTAGAATTATAACAATTGGAATTATTAAAACGAAGAATATTTAAATGTGAATTTAAAAAATCAAATTATTTATATTTAGTTTTATATCATATTTAGTTCATTCTCTTAAAATTATTTCTTATAATAACCTATTTGATTCTCTTTAATTCCAGATACCCATTGTCTGGTTGTGCGTTACCCAACTTTACGAAATGGGTGAAAAGTAAATTCGATCTGGAAGTGGATCCCAATAGCACGTATCCACAGCTGCCGTCAACGTACCCGCAGCCCGTGCAGAATGCACCCTTCCTCAATGAGCTGCGTGGCTGCACTAAGGTGGAGCATTCGCAGGAGGGCGTGGATCGGCTGGTGCGCTGCCATGGACAGACGCTGAATGATATCTATAGTTTGTGGCACAACAAATTTGGACGCATACCGGATTTGGTGGTGTGGCCACGCTGTCACGACGAGGTGGTGCAGCTGGTGAGACTGGCGCACAAGCACAATGTGATGCTGTTGCCCTTTGGAGGTGGCACGAGCGTCTCGGGTGCTGTCACCTGTCCGCAGAAGGAGCAGCGTATGATTTGTGTGCTGGACACATCGCAGATGAATCGCATGCTGTGGCTCAATAGAGAAAATCTAACCGTTTGCTTTGAGTCCGGCATCGTTGGGCAGGATCTGGAGCGAGTGCTGCGGGAACAGGGCCTCACAGTGGGCCATGAGCCGGACTCGTATGAGTTTAGTACGCTGGGTGGTTGGGTGGCGACGCGTGCCTCTGGCATGAAGAAGAACGTCTATGGCAACATCGAGGATCTGGTGGTGCGTGTGCGCATGGTCACGCCCACGGGCACCCTGGAGCGAGAGTGCAGTGCGCCGCGCGTTAGCTGCGGCCCCGACTTCAATCACATCATACTCGGCTCCGAGGGCACGCTGGGCGTCATCACCGAGGTGGTGCTGAAGGTGCGTCCACTGCCGCCAGTGCAACGCTATGGCTCCCTGGTGTTTCCCAACTTCGAGCAGGGTGTGCTCTTTATGCGCGAGGTGGCACGACGTCGCTGCCAGCCCGCCTCGGTGCGTCTCATGGACAATGAGCAGTTCCTATTCGGTCAGGCGCTCAAGCCCGAGAAGAGCTGGCTGGCCAGCTGCCTGGATGCGATCAAGCAGCGCTATGTGACTGTGTGGAAGGGCATTGATCTGACGCACATTTGCGCTGCAACGCTGCTCTTCGAGGGCGAGCAGAAGGATGTGCAGCGGCAGGAGTCTATTATCTATGAAATCGCCGCACGTTACAAGGGATTTCCGGCAGGTGGCCAGAACGGGGAGCGCGGCTACGTATTCACCTTTGTCATTGCCTACATTAGGGTGAGTACTTGACTCTCAATATATACGCTTGGATGATTTTTATGAAAATTATATGGCATTTTTGGTATATCCGCAATGATCTTGAAAATATGTTTGTAAATTTGCGCTCTCACTTATCACTTCACAGGCAAATTTTGCATTCAAAAAGTATTCCTATTTCATATATATTTGTATATATATTTTAACAAAAAATTGTTTTTTTTTTTTTTTTGGCGTAAATATTATGAAATATTCCCAAATGTTTGTTGTCAATAATATTTTATGTCCATAAAGTCTGGGAAACGTTTGCTCTTTGAATCTGCATGTTATATTCATTATATATGTATATAGTACTTTGTATACATTAAGATTTATGGTGTCACGTTTTCAGAAACATTATCGTATTTGTTAAGATTTTGTGTTTGTTGAGGTATTTCTTTGAACTTTAAAATTTGAAATGCGAATGTTTTTTATAAAATGTATTTTATTTATTAAACAAGACTTTTGCTTTTGATATAAAGCTATAGGATTTATATATTAAAATTATTAATTAAAAGACGCTATAGCTTTCAATTAAATATTAAACGAAAATCAAAATAATGAAATTAAAATAAATATTAATTTAATTAAACAATTTAAACAATTAAGAGTTAACTACAATTGTAGATAAAAGTTTCTTTTCTTTGACAGATTTATTACATTTTCATTTATTTAACATCATATGTTAAATAATAAATTATAAAATAAAAAAAAAAAAAAATTGATTAGTAATGCTTTTAACGTGAATAATTATTAACTGAAGATAAAATGCAATATCAAAGTTAAAATTAAAACAAAATTTTATAATTATTTATTATTATATAATTTAGTAATTATTATATTTATTAATATTGATTTACTATTATATAATTATTTAATATTTTATAATTTATTAATTGTGTTTATTAATATAGAAAATAATTTATTTTTAATTTTTTTTACATTATTATTTGTTATTATTTTAATAAATATGCGAAGGCTTCATTTAATTATTAGTTTATAAAATATATTTATTTACTTTTTTTAAATTTTAATTTTTGTTTTATAAATTAATATTTATTTATTTTTAATTTTAATTTTTATTGAAAAGCTATATTAGATTTAAATAAATACATTTTTCTATTTATTAATTTAATTGTTATTTGTAATTTAATTACTATTTTTATCTGTTTATTTACCTTTTATTTATTTTTTATTTTTTATTTTCATTTATTTATTTTAAATTTATATTTTAATTTATTTATTTTCTTATATTTGTAGGGATATTTTTATTTTCTTTCACTTATTTATTTTTTATATTATCATATACTTGTTATTCCTAAAATATTAATTAATATATAAATATTATTAAAAAAAAAAATAATAATAATAAAAAATATTGTTTGTTTATGATTAATTTATATTTGCTCTAGTATATTTTTATTTTTATATTTTTAGATATTTTTTATTTGTGAATATATTTATGTATACACAAATATACTTGAAAAATATTTAATTATGTAACAGAAAATGCGCTTTTTTTTAAGCTTTTTCATTAACATTGTAATTCTACATTTCACTTATTATTAATATTATTTGTTTTATTCTTTTCAGGACTTTGCTCTGCATCAGGGCATTGTGGCTGAATCATTTGAGACCTCTGTGCCCTGGGATCGCTGCAGTTTGCTCTGTCGCTGTGTGAAGCAGCGCGTTGTTTCGGTAAGTGGAAACACTTTCGGTCTTTTCAAATATTATCTATAAATTTTCAATTTTGTTTGCAGGAGTGCGCCAGGCATAATATCTCGCATTATACCATCTCGGCGCGTGTGACGCAGACATACGATGCGGGTGCATGCGTATATTTCTACTTTGGATTCCGCTCTTTGAATATACCCAATCCGGTGGAGGTGTTCGAGGCCATTGAGCACTGTGCACGCGAGGAGATCTTGTCGTGCGGTGGCTCTTTATCACATCATCATGGTGTGGGCAAAATACGCAGCCATTGGTATCGCAATGCGGTCACCGAGACGGGCAGCTCGCTCTACAGTGCTGCGAAACAGCATCTGGATCCACGGAATATTTTCGCGGCAGGGAATCTGCTGCCAGTACAAGAAAAGCTGGAGAAACCAGCTGAAGCAACAGCAGCAGGCACAGCAACTACTGCTCTGAAAGCCAAACTTTAGAGTAATTTTCTAGATATCTATATACGTATATATATGGAAAGACTAGTCTAAATCTCATAACAAATACCTTCAAAACATTTCTAGCTGCTTTAAAACATTTGCATTTGGTTTGCAATTTTAGTCGGGCTCACTTTTGTATGGGTGTTACAATTTTGATAAATAAATGGAATATTTGTATAACGAAACGGCTTTGGCACTCTCTATGTATCCATATGTGGCCTTGACAGTCTACAGATAACTTGGGCTTGCATTGATCCTTGCTCCCTTTGCTCCACTTTACTCCACTCTGACTTTAGCTCTAGTCTGCCGCCAAACCACAAAGAGCAACAGACGCACTTCAGAAGACTCGTCTACGATGGCTGATGTCACGTGCGTTAACCTTGAGGTAATGGCAATAAGAATATCTGTTTAGCTGTGTAGGGCACTTGAAGCTTGGGAAAGCTTAGAATTTTAGGGGCTTACTGAATGATAGATATGATAAAGGATGGTATGTAACATGCTTTGTAAATATGAATTTCGATTAACAGGGCGAAATCGTGCATGAGGGATAGAAATTATAACTGCATAAATTATATGTAATAATATTATTATATATATATTTTTTTATTAAAATATTTTTATTTATATAATCTTTTTTTTTATATTATGAATATAAATCAAGCGTAATTGAAACCTTTAAGAAATATTATAATTTAATAAAAAAATAAATAAATAAATAAAAATATAAATAAATACATTAATAGACAAAAAATATAAAAAAAATATAATAATAATATTATATACTTTTCTTTATTAAAAATATTTTTATTTTATTTTATATTATAATATTATATGTATATTTTTTTTATTATTAAAATATTTTGTATTTATATTATAATTTTATATTTTATATTTTGAGGTATTTGGCAAAATGAAATAAAAAAACGTTCTTCAAGTAATAATTAGTAAATAAAAACTATTAATATATAAATTAAGAAATTAGTAAAATTAATATTAATTAATAGATTGTCTAGTCTTATAACAAATGTTTCTCTTTTATGCCAAAGTATTATTTAAAGTTTAGCTTGCTTCATTTTTTATTTATTAAATTTCATACCTTCAAGTTCTATAATAATGAGAATTTGGGTCTTCATAACTCTAGTTTTCTTTTCTCTTGGCCATTTGTATGTTAAGCACGTTCTTAGCATTAAAATATTTCGGTTGGACATTTTTTTTCAATTTACATTTATGCATTACTCTTCTTGCTCTGCTTGAAATGTAAAACACGTGAAATTTAAAAAAATTAATAAATTAAATTAATAATAAAATTTTGTTATGCTGCCAACTATAATTGTTTCTTCTGCCTAAATATTAAAATTATATTTTAAATATATCTAAATCCAATTAATATCTAATTTATTCACATACCTCTAAGACAACCCGTTTAACTGTAGTTGATTTTCTCAAGAATTTATTGTGTAGCGCCCTGCTGAGTGCATGCAATCCAATTGCTACTCTCTAACTCCAATTGCAAATCCAACTTGAATCCAATCTGAATGCTGTGCTGTGCGTGCCTAGACCAAAATCAAGCCAACTGACCGTCTGATCGTCTGATTTGCTGAACGTCTCATCTGATCATTGCGCTGTCATTTGCGGTTTGCCTTTGCTTAGGCTTTGCAGTGTTGTTGTTTGCAGATCGTTCGGGCCCAGAGATCAAATGTCATCAAGTTGTCAACTTCGTTAGCTTGCCAGTGGTAACAACAACAACGACTTGCAAATCTCTTTTGGCCAGCTCCTTGCGCTCGTTAATAGGCGAATGGGAATAGGAATGAGGCGCATGCGCAGCCGGCAGCTGCTGCTTATTGATGGTCGGACTGTCTTGTCTTGTTACCGTGCCAATGCCAAATGTTAGTTACTCCCCAAAAAGACTTTCAACACGCACACACACATACACACACACACACTCTGACATGTGGCAGCACGCATGCAAGGCCTATAAATAAAGATTAAAATCGGAGAAGTGTGCAAAACTTAAGCCTGGTCTCTCTAAGCTGTTTAAGTTTTCTTCTTCTCATTTTATTTATTTCTTTTTTTTTCTTTTTTATTTTTTTTCATGTGAGTGCCAGCCTCAGAAAATTGTCAGCAATTAACCTTTGGGTCAGTCTCTAGTGTTCAGAGTCTCTGGCACTCCGGCAACGCTTGCAGTCCTGTGATTTATGCCACAAAGTGCCTTCAAGTCAAACACAATCAAGCTGGCAAATTTATGGCACTGTTCGAGACGCTGTTGCAGTCCTTGCGTAGATTCACGTCCGTCCAGAGTCGTTCCAGGTCTACCCTGGAGAGACGTATTCATTCATATGCCCATAATGGCCATTCACATCGTGCACTGTCACATTACTCAGCCTCCGGTTTGTTCTGCTTCCATTTCAGTTTGTTTTTGACGAAACCCTGAGCTGCTCAAATGCGTGCAGCATGCTGAGCGTAGTTTTCGAAGGATTTGTCTACCTGTGCGTTGGCTAACTCAAATTAGCATAGGTGCGCTAGAGGATGACGCCTGCAGCTGTAATCCGATGCTCATTTATACCTGTGACTGCTTCATGGGGTGTTCACTCGAAGAGGACATTTATTTTGTCAAATTTTTAGTTTTGGTTTGTCTTAGAATATGAACATAGAAATTGGTATTTAATTTATTTTAGAAAATTATTTTTAATATGAATTTTATATATTTTATTACTATTGCCAGAAAACAAATTCTTCATGTGTTTTCTTGTGTTTAATTCAAGAATTTTTTTTTAAATTCTTAATATGAATTTAACAAAAGTGGGGCAAAAGAAAATTAAATTATTTTTTTTTTATACAAATTAAATTTGTATTCTCAATTTTGTTGTTGGTCTCTGCTTTAAATTGATTTTTTCTTATTTATTACCCATTAAATGATATCTTAATAATTTATTTGTTAAAGTTGTTTGTTGAAATACTGCCACTATTATAATTCTTCTCTTATGACTAAATATTATAGAATAGCTACTTAAAAGCCAAGAGCAGCTGCTGTACTATATTTAATTTAGCGAAAATATTTTCATATATTATATTTAAAAACAGATTTATTTATATTCAATTTAAAATATGTTTTTATTTTTATTTAATTTGAAAACAGTTTTACTCATATATTTTGCCATTATTCATTTTTAATTATTATTACAAACTGTTTTTAAATTCCAAACCATTAAATCAATCATACACTTTTTATTATATTTATTATTTATTATATTTACTTAAAATGTGTATTATTTTTTGTTTTTATAACTTCTTTATTATTAATATTAAAACTAATTTTTTTTTTTTTACCTTATTATTTATCATTTTTGTATTCAAATTAATTATGTTTTATTATATTACTAAATATATATATATAAATAAATAAAAATAATGAAAAATAGAATATATTAAAGTTTATAGAATTTCGTTAACATGGTAATTATTTAAATTTTTAACAAAATTATTCAATAATCTTTATATATCATAGTTTGATTTAACTCATATTTTCGTGCAGTGTATTCTGGCTTACGGGCCGTTTCACACGGCGCATGCGCAGGCAAACGGGGCAATAACAATACAGCAACAACAACAACAACAACATGTTAACCCATTGAAGCCTAAACAACTACCACATATGTATGAATGTACGACAACTGCGCTGCCGTCGCCGTCGCCGTCGCCGACGCCGATGACAGCGCGCGCCCAAGCTGAGGCTGCGGCTCAGTTGCTGTAGCACCTGGCGCTCAGTTGTGGGCAGCGCGGCGAGCTAACAACAACGGCAAACAAAACCCAAACGCAAACGCAAAGGCAAAGCCAAAGCCAATCACAATCGCGACGTGCTCAGAATTTTGTTATTGTTTCGATTATGGTTGAGATGAGTTAGAACTTAATGTGCAGTTCGTTTGGGCACAGTGAAACGAGAGAGGAAGAGAGAGCGTACGCAAAATAGAGAGAGCGTGTGTCGTAAAGGAGCCCAGAGAGTGAGAGCGCGAGCGAGGGAGTGTGTGCATACGTGTGTGCCTGTGTCTCTGTCCCTGTCTATGTGTGTGTGTGTGTGAGATCAAGATCTACTACAGACAGCAGCTAGCTGCAGCTTCTCATCGCCTGGCTGCAGCAGTTACGATTCGTGCGCGTCGCTTGCAACATCAAATTGTTTTTCGGTTTCCGTTTCGGCTTCCATTTATTGTGTTTATTGTGTTGTGTGTGTGTGTGTGTGGGAAAAAATGCAACAAATATGTGTGTCCATTAGTTGTAAACGTTTTGGCGCTTGTAATTGGCGGCAGCTGCTTTTGTTTTGCCTTTAAGAGCAACCAACAGTGAAACAGGTGCGTCGACGCATGAAAACCTACCAAAAAAAAAAATTAAATAAAATAAAATGAAAACAAAAACAAATATCCATTACAAATGCAGCTATAAAACGAGTAGAGCTTAGGATAAAAAATAGTAAATAAAATGCACAAAAAAACTAAAAGCAATTAAATCATTAAAAATGCATTAAAAACAACAACAACAACTCAAGGGAAATTCTCTAGTGGTCAGAACACTTGCAATGACTCGTAGAAAATCTACCAACCATATGCATTCATCTCATGAAGATGCTGCGCACTGCTCTGTGATCTCTACAGCTATGAGCGCAGCTTCGACCTGTAACGCTCTGAGTCATTAGAGCGATTCGCATTAAAAACGTACCCACGCCATTTTCAAGTGTTTTTCGGACTGGTCGTAAAGCCAAAAATTCACTAACTCATTGGACTTGGCTTAAAAGAATTGCTTGAATAGGCCATCACAGCTGAGCCAACACACCAACGCAAAATATTTGATTCTTAATGTTTCGGCTTATGGCTTCTATGCGTGGGCTCAATTTGCCTGGCCGAGTTATGGCCGCAGCTACTAAATGTTCGTTAATCAAATGCCATGATATGAGCGTTAAACTTTTAATTGTTGTAATTGAAAAAAAAAAGAAGAAAAATAGTTGGCATCGTTTCACTGCGTGTGGGCTGAGAGATTAAAGCCACTTAATGGAGCTCAGTTGCGACTAACTAGAAGTTGAAAGCAATCTTTATATCTATTGCCAAGTGGGTGAAGAGGAGGAAGGCATTTTTTTTTAATTATTATTAGTATTTTTATTAATATTTTTTTAATTTTTGCTTAGGCATTTTATTTTATTTTATGTTTTCCGACTTTTTTTTTCAATTTTTTGCTGTCTTTTTTTTTATTAGAATTCTAATTTTAACATTTTAGAAAGCAACAATAAATTTTATGGAATACATATTTTATTAGCTCACAAAACTTGAAAGTATTAATTTGCTTTTGTATTTTGACGAAGATATTTTAAGAAGATAAAGCATTTTTTTTATTTATAAATTTGAAAGTTGTTTTTTTTTTTTTGCTTCAAAGAATAAAATTTTGATTCACACGAATCACAAATCAAAATCATTTTGCGGGATTAGCTGCAATATGTCTCAGCCACAATGTGAAGATATAAAACTTTTTTGAGTATTAAAAATTAAGAAACAAATTTTTAAAATTTAAGCATACTATTTTGAGCAAATGTCGTAAACTTCAAAAAGAAATAAATATATCAATCAATTTAAAAGTGAGCAGAGTAAAAATAAATATGAATCAATATTTGACAAATATATTCTTAGGCCAAAAAGAAATTTATGGAAAAGCTAAATGCGTGACATATTTTACTTGAAATACGTTTGGTTTTATTAAAGATCATAATTTTTAATAGGGAAACGTTTATAAAGTTCAATTATTGGAATTTTAAAGTAAGATAAGATTTAGCTCAAGTTTAAATTAAAATTTTACAGATGTGAAAATTTTCACTTAGAAATTAAAAAAAATACTACTATTTTTCTTATAATTTTCGTAATATTTCGTGTACCAATTCTCAGAATAAATGTCTATACAAATTCCTAAGACTTGACGAATATATTTCATTATCAATTTACAATTAAAAGTTAAACTCTTTTCTACAAAACTAAATATAGAAATACGATAAGTGTTATTATTTTTGTGCTTTGCTTTTCAACTTAGATATAATTTTATTTAGTTATTCAATTTGAAAGTAGAGTGTGAGAAGCAAACTTTAATGATATAATAATCACTACAACTCAATGAGATCTCATAAACATTCTAAGTAAAGTAAACATCTAACTGTCTGAAGCATGACTTTATTATTGATTCATGCTCACGTCTTTGGAGTCATGCAGGCCGTCGCTTGAGTAATTTATCTAATAGATACTTGAACTGCTCATCAAGTTGACATGAAACAAATGTTTAGGCATAAGGCTGCCTGCACAGCATAACGAAACATGAACAGCAATAACCGCAACAAACGCTAAAACAACTTTACATTTGCAGTGAACTACAGCGACAGCAGCAGCAACTGAAGGCAAATGCATTCAAGGTGCGCTTAATTAACATGCAACTGGCAACAGCAGCAGCAACAACGACGACGACAGGCTAACGACAACAGCACGTCAAAGAGTGCATTCGAAGTTATCAAAAGAAACGAATATTGCCGGAAGGCAGCAACAACAGCAGCAGCAACATCAACGAAACTTCGTCAATCAGTCAAAGGCTAAAGATGAGTTGTGCAGCTGTGCTTAGGCTTTGCCCTGTAGCTGTTAATTAAAGCGCACAACGACAGCAACCGTTGCAGCAATCGATAGCAACAGCAACGACAACAACAGCGACAACAGCAACACTAACAACTGGCAATAGCAACAGCAACAGCAACAAGGCAACAGCAACAGCAACATGTAAGTAGCAACATGGCATTTGACTTTCTTTCAGGCTGCCAACAGCAGCCGCAACTGCAGCAGCAGCAGCCGCAGTCGCAGTCGCAGCAATTGTTGACTTTCTAAGCCAGTTGCCAATTTGGTGCAATGGCAGCGTGGCTGTTTTGGCAACAACAACTGGGCAACTCCAGCAACTGGGCAACTTGCAACAGGCATTGCCAGTTATTCATTGTCGCTTGGCCCCCGACAATTGTTTGGGGAACCACGGCGACTGGGTCGCGTGTTTGACACAAATGCCGCGCATAGTTTTGAAGGCGGTTCGGAGCAACTGCGCCTTATGGTCAAAACCAGCAAACCGTTTTAAAAAAGCAGTATATACATACAAACACACACATATACGTATAAGTATATATGTACAAGCAGTTAGAGCTTCCTGCGCTGATTGCATTTTAATAAGCCAGTCGCGTATCTCAGAGATACTTTTGCGGCCGGGCAAAATGTTTGCATGTTTGCTTAAGTAGCTACAAAAAAAATAATAAGCTGAAGGCGGCACGCAAACAATGTGCAGACAAAATGCGGCTCTCGGGGGCTACAGATCGCGTGCCAATGCCCATACCATGGGTCACAATGGGTTAAGCTGTCCCATAAAGTATGCTGAAGCACAAAAAGAAAAAAAATCAAGTCTGCGGGGCAACGAAATAAATTATTAACAAATTTTTTAAAGATTTTATCTGTAGAGCATAAAGAACGTATTTCCATAGTATTTTATTTAGAATGATAAATATATGAAACAAAAAATTTATGAAATATATTTAAAAGTAAAAAAAGTATTATATATTTAAATTGATAAATATAAGAAACATAATTTTTTTTAATTTATTAAAAATTCTTAAAATCTTAAATAAAATTATTAATATACTTTGATATTTATGTTGAAATTTTTAGACAAGTTTAAAAACTTCCTTGAGAATTTATTACTGGTTATTATAAATATTAAGATGAAATTAATTAAATGTTTAAAATTTTGTTGATTTAATATTTAATTCTTACAATTGAATATAGCTTTAATATTTTAATATTCATATATTTTAATATTCATAAAAAAAACTCTTACTCCATACAGATTCAATGAAAATTTCCATTTCATTATTTATCCATTCTTTTCATACATTTTTTTCTTTATGAAGCTAAAAGCTTTGAAATTAACAGACTTATTGTTTATGTGTGGAATGATTTTTAATATTTTCTCATTTCTGACCCACTGTAAGTCACATTTCATCGCATTGAATGGCGGCAACTACTTTGATGCAAAGATCTCGGGCTTCAGTTTCAGACTTGGAGTATTGGTTTTTTATGCTCAGAGCCTCAGTTATTTGGCAATTTGTCCGATCGCACATTACGAGTAAAAGAGTCTTTTTTTTTTCCTCCTCTTTTTTTTATTTGTTGGCATAGTTTTCAAAAAGTATCTTTTATAAGCTGTGAGCGGCGAGCCACACATTGCACATTGCCTGAGTTGCTTAGCTTTTAATAGGCTTAAAATGGTTGAGCAATCGCACTGCAGCGGCGTCGGCTCGTCTGAGTGGCTTTATCCATCAGGCTATTTGCCACGCCTCGTACAACTGAATTAACAATACAATAACAATAACAATAACAACGACAACTGACCCTCATGCAGGAGTCTTGTCTCAAATGAACTTGGCTAACAAAATAAACAAGCAGAAAATCATAAACACGCGGCCAATAAATGCTCAGCAATGCAAAAGGCCATAATAATAAAATTAAATAGAAACACAACATGAAAAAAAAAGAAAGAAAAAATACGTTGAATTTAATGTGAACAAATTTGTGTGCTAGTCAAGCCATTACAACAACAACAACAACAACAACAACAACAACAACAACAACAACAACAACAACAGCCAAAACAATTATTGCTGACTGCAGCGCTTGCTACTGCCGCTTTTTATGTTGTTCTCGGGGTCGCTTAACATATTTTTTAGTGTCAGTCATTAGCCAAAATATAAACAGCAAAAGCAACGAACTACCCGGACCGCGTAGAGTAGACTAAATGAGTTAACTTACAAATTTATGCAGGTCTTATAGACACAGTGAGCGAGTGATTTTAGAGGAAACGCGGGCGCACATATAAATATGAATAATTAAATATCATAGATAAAGAAATATGAAAAGTCAAAATAAATAAAAGAGTCTATAAATATAGATAATATAAATATAGTTATAGATAAAGTTAATCGTTCTGCTCCTTTGCAATCTAATTTGAATTCAAATTCGAATTTCACTTTAAATTCCAATTCCAATTCCAATTTGACAAGCTAAGAAAAAAGAGAAAACCCAAACCTTAAGAGAATCAAATTGAATTCTCAAAAACACTTTAATACATTTCTTATAAAATAATTAACTTTGGGAGTAAAAGAATTACATATTACATATTTCTATCTTTATTTATTAATTTTTTTTTTTTATTTTAAATAAAAGCTGAATTAAAATAGCTAAAAAAGAATGCTTATTTATAAAATAAAATAAATAAAAATAAATCAAATAAATAAAATAAATAAAATAAGTAAAATAAATAAAATAAATAAATAAAGATTTATATAAATTATTTGAAATAATTTTTAATGGTTGGAAAAAATGCTCCTTAATAATACTTAAATTAAAATTTTAATAAAATTATTTTCTAATTTTTCTAAATAATTTTGACTCCATTTGCCGTTTTATATTTAAAGAAGAAAAAAAAAAAATTAAACAAATATTTATAAAACTTTAAATTGAAATAAAATAAATTTCCTATTTCATACAAAGCTATTTAAATGACGTGATTTATGATAATTTTTGTTGTTGAATACCAAAACCCAATCAAATATTTCTTAATATGTATTTAAGGCGTAGTTAAAATAAGCCAAATATGAGCTGGAATGTTGTTTTTGTCTATATATTTGATGTATTTAAAATTCAAACAAAGAATATCTTGAAAAATGTTCACTAAAAGCGGGTGGGTTGCTTAGTTATGCAGCATCATGTGCTGCTAGATGAGCTTATCTAAATGCACACGTTTTTCTAATCAATTAACTGAAATCTGAGACGGGCCAAAAACGCATTGTGCGGTTTTTTTTTCTAATATCTCCCGCCACAAGTTCCACAAAATGCGGCAACAACAACAAAAACGCTAAAGTTGCGCGAGTCGTGTCAAAAAATTGCTTTGTATTTTATTATAGTGTTTCTTTTCGTTGTTGTTGTATTTTTCGTTTTCTTATTTTCGATTTTTGTTGCTGCATTGTTTGAGCGATTTGTTTGAATTTTGCCGACCGGCGACGATTGGAAACTTGGAACTTGGGCAGATGTGTCGCCAGTGCCATGGGTCCAAAGGGGTCCGATTGAGTCTGCGCATTGACTCTGTGTGGCTTGAGTTGGGATCGGACTCGGGCTCGGGCTTGGGCATTGGCTTGGCATTTTATCCAGTCACGCTGCAAGTTATTTGCGTCGTGCCCAAGAAGTGCTCTGTTCTCTGTTATTATGCCAGCCGGTTCCATCATCAGTGCCATCGTGAGGAATAACGCTTGCCTGTGCAGTTTCTGGCCCTGGTAACTTGAGCTTTCATTTTGATTTATGCAGTTGGCAACAGAAATTGTTGCGGCTGCCCTAACTTTAATTAGGGTGCATTGGATTCGAGAAGTTGTTTGTAGGATTTTTAATGCATTTTTTATGTGTAGAGGAATTAAAAAAAAAAATGTTTAAATGTTTTGAAAGCTAAAAGTACACCTAGTTGAGTTGCTAGATAATATAAAATGTAAATAAATGTAAATAAAAATATAATAAAATGTATATAATAATAAATATAAATGCATAATATAAATACATATAAAAATATTTATTAAAAATAAAAACAAAAATACGTAAATATAAAGAGAAAAAAAAAAAAAAATAAAAATAAAAAATATATATTAAATAATATATATAATAGAAAAATAAGAGATATAAATAAAAATGAATATATTAAATAAAAATTAAATTAACTTAAATATATTAAATAATTAATAATATCAAAAAAATATAAATATAAATATACATATATATTAATATAACTGAAAAAAAAAAAAATAAAAAATAATAAAAAGTGTTTATTTTCACTATATTCAATAATTATCTGTTTAAGCTTTATTGATAGTACAGAGTCTTCATTAATCCACAACATTTAGATACAAAATAATAAATATATAAAAAAAACTACGACTATAATAAATTTACACAAATTTAGCTATTAAAGTGTATTTAATATTCGTCTACTTTTCAATTATGTTTTCAATTAAATTTAATTTTTTTTTGCATGTCTGGCTGATTTAGTTTTGTCTGTTTATATGATATGAAATCCACTTGATGCTGCACTTGTTGAATTTTGATATGTTGTGGGAAAGTCGTTAAAGTTAAATGGTTTCCCAATTATTCTTGAGTTGCACATATTTGTGGCAGCAACAACGGCCAGCTGGCCAGCAGAATAAGCCAAAATGTATGCTGAAATATTGATGCTCATTTCGTATGCAGCAGCTGCCTGAGTTTATGAGTTATATATATGTATATACGTTATTATCTCAGTAACTGCCCTGCTAGCTTGTGAGCCAGCAATTTGCAAGTAATTCAAGTCGAGTATCACTTTTTGTTTGAATGAATGAATGAAATCGACGTAGCCTTGAAGACAACTTCCGTTGTTTGGCTGTCTAGTGAGTGCCAATTGTGAGAGTCACTTGATGACGCGTTGTCTATTGTGTAGATATGTCGGCATAGCACTCCACTCATCAGCTTAATGTCCAATTATAATTTGTCGACTGAAGGCTGTGCTTCATTGTCATGAAATTCGCTCAGTGTAATGAGCACTACGTAATCATAATGGCATAATTATAATGCCGGCAGTCCCAATTCCAAGTGTTGAACCAAAAACTACAAAGAGAAAATACTCTAGTTTCGCCTGCGGCATTTTGCGTGTTGCGGTCAAGTGTCTGATGATTATGTACAAAGTGTTTGCATGCACTTTGAGGCTCTCTCTGTGAGTATCTATTACAGCACTCTAGACTCTTGCCTTTTGGGAAACTCACTCTCAAATATTGAATAATATGTCCAGTGATATCATATCCCTTTGTCCTACGCCTCTGTGTGGAACAGGTTTACGGACTTGGCATGTGAACTGTCAACACGATTCTACGTATTCACAATTCCATTATTTACACCTCACATAGTTGCTATTTTTGGGCTATCGAATTTCAGTTATGCTGGTTCTGTTCTCACTGCCTCGTTTGCATATGACACAAATACGATTTCCAGATTCCACAACAGAGCTACAAAAGTGATATTTTTTTTGTGTGTGTCTCCAAAGTCGACTGGCGTTTAAAATATTTACAAATTGTCACCATTTCGGTGCGATTCGTTCGGCCTCCAAATATTTGCATATACATATTTATTTATTGACGGCCTCTAGAATCGTTCCACCTGCTCAATAAGCCGAGCTCAAGCTAAGCTGGCCAATTGCGCAGCAGCAGAAAAAATAACAAATAAACAAAAATCAATTTCAACTCGGAAATTGTTATGAGTAAACTTATTTTTTTTACTTGTTGCTTTTGTTTATGCGCTCACGACTGACCAGAAATAATGAAAAAGGAAGCAAAACAAGAAAAAATCACATTTTCTGCAGTCGACGTCATCGACTACGGCACCTCTCGCAATTGAATTTTGCGACTTACTTTCACCGACGTGCATTTGAAATTTGAAATTCAATTACGAAACCCAATACGCCCAGGTCTTAAAAGTCGCTTCAACTTATCGCTAGCGGGCAATCAATGCAAAGAGCGTAAATGTTTATTAATTGGCGGCAAACGAACAAAAGCCAAATGCAACTCTTACGAAAGGGTATGATAGGCTAAGAGTTATCCAGCATACGAAGAGTCAGAGAAAATTATAAAACTAATATAAAGGGAATATTATTTTTGAGAAGTCTTCAGTCAGTCAGTAAATTAATATTTAGTATTCAAAAGTTTCAGATTTTGATCATTTTCATAATATCAGCATAGATTTTATATTGGCCTTAAAAAAGTTGCTGAGATTTAAATACTTTGATTAGGAATTGAAAAATTATTATCTCTGAACAATTTTATTTTAAAGAGATATTAAAGATTTATGTATTCAAGATTTTTATTCAACATTTAAAACTTATTTTTACAATTTATTATTATTTTTTTTTTTTTGATCAATTTAAGTGATGGACAAAAATTTTAATTAAAAATTTCAAACATATTCATATTCAACTTTTTTTCAATTTAATTGATATGACAAAATTGTAATAATTTTTTAAAATAATAATTTAGAAAATATATTACATTTTAAAATAAAATATGAATAATAATAAAATATTAATAATTATAATTAAAATTAAATTATAAAATAAATAAAATAATACCTGAAGATATTTGCAGCAGTTTAACACTATATTAATTATAAAATAATTTAAAAAAATATATACATATATGTAATATAATATATTTATATAATAAATTGGAATATAATTTTGTATTATAACAAAATTTTAAAATATTACAATATATATATATTTTTTTGCTACTTAATTCAAAAGCAACAAAAATCTATTCTTTTTTTATTATTAATATTATTTTTTAAATTTATTTATTTTTTTTTTTTTTTACATAAGTATATCGTGAATACTCAAAAATTATCTTCAACAATAAAGTTTTTTTTCTATATTTAACAAACAAATACCCTGTATAAATCGCATTTCATTTATCTAAATTGCCAACATGTTCGCAATTGATAAATGAGCAAAAAACTTAATGCGAATCTATAAACTTCTCTCATTATATACAACATGCATCATCTATTAACAATTTAATGGGAATTAGTTATAAAATTCCGAGAGTAACAGCAACAGAGATTAAGTAGTTGCAATTGTATGTGCCATGCCTAATGAAGCGGCGTCATCGCATCACCAAGCCAAGTGACATATGCAAATTGCGTACACGCCTCGCGGGCTCAAAATGTTAGTCAAATGTCGACTCAGTGTAACAGCATTTAGTTTAGCTTTGTTGTAATCAGCATTCAGTGCAAATTGTTTGTGCAATGATGCAATAAACGGATTTGTCTCTAATTTACGTGCGATTGAGCTGGCAGCGGATCGGTCATTGCGATAATTGACAAATCGAACGAGTTGAGCTCAGCTGAGCTGGCAAAAGTTTTGTTTTTGTTTTTCCGACTGTGGGTGGGCAGGTCGAGCGTTGATCATGACAGAGATGATTGAGCTGGTTGAGTTGATCACCTTTTCGGCCTAACCTAGTCAGCCTGTAGACTACACAGCCGATTGTAATCAACTTGAATACTATATTTATGCTGGCTGGCCCCACGGCACGAGTATATCATAATTTACGACTTGCAAGGCAGCTAGGCAGCCAGGCGTCAGGCCTCAGCGCATGCGTGTATTCTGTTTTCGATTATGCGCCTCATGGCATTTGGCAGTCGTAAGTTTTGCGATTGGATCGCCGGCCTTGATGGCAGCCGCCTTTGGCGTCTTGTATCTTGCGCCTTGTATCTTGTATCTTGTATCTCGCTGGCCGCCGTTTGCTGACCACATGGGGCGGCAGCAGGAAATTTGTTAGCCTGCCATAAACAGCGCCGAAACGTATAAATTATGATTGCAACGGGCCGCGACTAGACACTTAGCGATATGCAAAAAAAAAACGAGCAGAAATTGAAATGGAAAAAAAAGAAAAAAATTAAAGGAGCAGCAAATCCAAGCTCTCTTCGTCTGGCGAGCGAAAGTGTTGAATGATGTTCTAGCCAAACGTTTCTAACAGCCGCCCAGCGGCTACAAACAATTTCTTTTAATTAATTTCCAACAACGTTGTAGACGCAGCTCGCCAGACAGCTCGAAATACTTCACACGCCGACGCTCGAACCGTGTGACAGGTGCTGATTGAAATGACCCCAAAAAAGCGAGACGTCACTCCAAGTGGAAATCAAGATGGAGCTGCTATGCTCAAGTGTAAATGCAGTGAAAACAAACAAATTAAATGCTCGAAAAAAAAAAAAAAAAAACAACACTAAATAAGACAAGAAATTTACATTTGATTTATTTCATTAACAAAAACATTCACTTTACAATGCAATTTATTTAATTTGGTTTGTTGCTTAGGAGAACAAATCTTTTACGGCGTCGACAGCATCGTTCTATAATAAATGTGTATATTAAATTTATTGTTTATATTAGACGTCAACTTACAAATGTATCCTTAATACTGTCCCATAGATCCCCTTGTGCTATATCCACATTGACAGCCAAAAGGATAGCAGTCAAAATTATTAAACCATTGTAATTCATATTGAAATTGCGCTTTTGCTTATTTTTATTTTATTTTATTCTTGAGAAATTCTTGATGATGCAGATGCTGCTGGAATTATACGACTGTCGTCTTATCTGGTCTGTGTATAAATAAATAGCTTTACAGACGCAACGCGGCTGATAACACTTAATTTGCCAAAAAAAAAAAAAAAAAACAAAATAATTGAGAATTCTTATTTTGGAATTCGCGAATATGAAATACTCTTAACAGCGAATGAATTTGACTGCGATAGTGATATATAAATGAACTAAAATAATGAATATATAAATGAAATAAATGCATTTAGAAGCAAATCAATTTTTTAGGCACAGAAAATTGAGCTAAGACTGGCTAATAAATAATAATAAAAAAAAAAATAAATAAAATAAAAAAAAATATATATATAAATATATATTGAACAAAAAATAAATAAAATAAATAAAATAAAAATAAAAATAAAAATAACTAAATAAAATTAATATCTAATGGCTAATTCTTTTATATTATTATTATTATTTTTTTTTTATTATTTTATTTATTTATTATTATTTTTTTATTATTTACTTTTATTAATTTGCTGCTTTATTTCCCTTTGCTAATTTATAAGAATATACATTCATAGTAAGATTGTGAGTTGAATTCATTTTATATTATTGAACTCAGAAATAGTTTTTTTTTTTTTTTTTTTTTTTTTTTTTTTTTTTTTTTTTTTTTTTGTACAATATTTATATGTATATATATATTTAAAAGAAAAATTTTTTTAAATTATTAAATTCAGAAATAGTTTTTAAGGCAAAATCTTCTAAATACCTTTTACAATATTTATATACAAATATATTTAATATATAAATATATATATATAAATATATATTTTCGACATTTAATTTTCCAATTTCATGCTCTACATCTAGTAGTCCCCTATGCTGTTGCAGTGTATCATCCTAATAGTTGTTTATTCCAAACTTGACTCCAGCATTCTTGTCTTCCAATTTCCATTAGCACACAAAGCAGAGTACATAGCAGCAATTGCTCATAAATGTGCTTTACATAGATGTATATATATATTTAATCAGCTTAATATGCTACTGCCATTATATGGAATTTTGTGCAAATTGGGTATGCGCGACGACAAAATACTAAGTTACAGCTTGAACTCTTTATTCAACTAACATACATATATTTCTAATAATTCTCTCATACAAAATTAACAAAATTTTTAATGCTGCGTAAAGAAATCATTAGCAAATATTTTATCCTAGAAAGAAATTATTAAATAATCGTTTTTTATTTATTTATGCACGAAATTATAACTTACAAGTTCTTTTCCCATTTCTTCAACATCTTTGCCGGACTGTTCCTATATTAAATAGTTTGCTTTATATTTTTGACATAGTTTAAGCATATAAATTCTACTTACAACTCCTGCACCAATATCGTCTATCCAATCTGCATAAGTTTTAGCCATATTTATGGCTAGAAATAAAGCTAATAAAGCTAGAAAGCAGAGACATTTCATCTTAAAATCGAATGTTGCTTTTCCTGCTGCTGCAAATGAACAACTGAAATGATTTTAAGTTCTGCGACTTTTATATGCGATTCAATTGAAGCTTGGCTTATCATTTTGTGAGCACAGCTCAATACAGGTATGGATTATCATGGGGTTTTCCAATTAGTTATATTATAGAATGTTTAAATCGAATGTAGCTGACTGTCACATACTTGCTTAAGGTTTGAGGAGTAGTGTATTCAAAATTAGGATTTAAAATTGAGTCACATGTAAAGTGAGCAGATCAGGAAAATCATGATAATATGTTTCACATGGAATTGAAATGAATTTAAAAAAAATATATTTTACAAAGAAAATCTTTTATTTTTATGAGTTTTTGTAAGTTATCATATATATTTAAGAATACTTGTTAATGCTATTAAATTTGAATGCATTTATGAGGTCATAGAACTGCTGCATATATTAGAAAAAAATTCAAATAAAATTAAAATATTCAAATCATTAGGCATATAGTTTTAAGAAGTTTATTATGATATAAATTGTGTAAAATGAAATACATTTTACATTTTTTAATAACTTTATTATTGTATACAATTTTCTTACTTTATTTCATTATTTAAAATTCTATTTATATTATTATTTTTAATCTTTAATCTAAATTGAAATATATATATATATATTTTTTTTTTTCTTAAAAACTGTATTATTATTTTTTTTTTTCAATTTTTCTTACTATAATTTCATTATTTAAAATTATATTTACATTATTATTTTTAATTTTATTATTTAAAATTCAATTCATATTTGTGCTGCAAACAAGTATTATGCAGTTAGTTGCTCTCGACTGCCATATTTAGTGGGTTTTTCTCAAACAGCAAGTGATTAGTATTTACTAGTAGTTAAGTAAGTAGTATTACTTGAATACAGAGAAATATTAATGAATTAAAATGATTTAATACTTATAAAAACCCATAGCATAGTTTCTATATTTATTTGCTTGTTTAGAACCTTTTCAATACGACATTCATTTAGTTGACATTCAGCTGAACAACTTTATTAAAGCCACCAGTTCACTTGCAAGCAACACACAGTAGTCCAATGCTCAGCGGGGATTCTGCGAAAAGAAAAAACGTCGAGTCGCACAAGTTGTAAAATTTAAACAGAGAAAAAAAATATTAAAAATGACAACGCTATAAAAACTGATCCACGCCGGCGGTCAAGCAGGCACATAAAAAAATCTAACAAGTAAAAAAAATTAATGAGTTCCAAGCAAGGCGGCAACAATTTAAACAATACAAAATTACATTATCCACAACACATCAATAAAACATTTTGTTGTTGAGCCTGAGTTCGAGAAGTTGCTGAACTGGGGAATCGAGAGACTCAGGAGGCCTCAGGCACCGGCAGCTATCATGGCAAAAAATCGATTGGGTGTGACGCATAAATAATTGCAGTCATTTATTTAAACATTTATTGCGGTGTCCGCAATGAGATTTCGATGTGCAGAAATCTCTAACGCATAATTAAAAGCCGCGAAGTCCGCAGGCTAAACTTGTTTATGAAATCATAGATACATATATGAAAAAAATACGATACAATATATGAATGCAAATTATAACCGGCTCACTTATCTCTCTCGCTCAATCGAGTTTTTTTGTGTGTTTTTAATTTTTATTCTGCCAATAAGTCGAAGCTAATTTGTATCTACTCGAGGGTCGCGACAATTAATAAGCAGCGAAGTTTCATGGAGCATGAAATTTTTGCTGTTAGCTCATTAACAGTTCGGCGAACCAACTAAAAAAAATAAAAATCAAATTTCAAACATTTTAATATATTCAAACGTGCTTCCAACGAACACATTTACATAAATTTATAAACAAAGACATAAATCAATATGCAACTGACTAAAGCGTTTGCCTTCAATAATGAAGAAATAAAAATAATTTCATGGACTAGCTACAGTTCAATAGACGCTTAGAGCTGATAACCCAACTGACATGGAAATCTATTAGAAATAGTATCGCCTATAAGGCGGCAATTGTGTAAATAGAGAGCCATAATGAGCCATTCATTGATAATTATAATTACGGCCATAGACAAACATTTCAGTTTCATTTACAATTTGAACAAGAAATTGACATAGCTGACGCTCAGTGTCAGGCGCCAAAGACAGAGAGCTGTATGTTGGCTTAGTTAGGGCTATTTAAGTAAGAAGAGACAAGTAGAGTTTTTTATGAACTCATTTTTATGAAGTATGAAGTTGCATATTTAATGTCCTCTATTAACAAAATTGTTTATGCATATATATAGTTATTTGCATCGGAGAAGGAAGTTTGAATTGTAATGAACATACAATTTTAATTTTTATATTAAGACATTTATTTGTGTAATTACTATTATTGATTAATATTTTATGTGGCTTAATTGTAAATGAAAAATGATTATAATTTTAAAAAAGTAATTTTTGACAAATCTAATTAACTAAAAGACTAAAGCAGCAACAATTAATAAACATTGCCTAGTTTTTTATATTCTTGTATATTTAATTAAATTTTTATTTTTATATACACCTGCGAAAATAAAATAGCACTTTGCAATGCAAAGATTAAGAAGTTCTCCTCTATACATTTATCAGTGGATTGATCCACTTTTACTTTTACTTTTATAAAAGCAGAGAGCAATAAATTATTACAACAAACAACAATTATCACCAAAATATTTGTATGTATTTAAAAAGTATTTAAAAACATATTTCCAACGTTAAATTTTTGCAGCCTTTTAAATTTTAATAATTTAATAAATGTAAAATATACTTCTAGCTTTAAAGTTGCTCAGGCTTTTATATTTTTTTCATTATTTTATTATAATTTTGATTGTTTTATTTATTTTTTTCATATTATCATATATTTAAAATATATTTCATACGTTAAAGTTCAGCCCTTTATATATTTTTTTTTAGAATTTATTAAATTTTTATAGTTTTTTTTTATTTTTTTTTTAAATATATTTAAAATATATTTTAAGTGTTAAAGTAGTTCAGTTTCTTTTCTATTAAAATATTTTTTTTAGTTTTAAACATTTTTTATTTTTATATGTTTTTTCAGTTTTTCAGCCTTTTCTATTTATTGAATTTTATTTAATTTGTTAGATCAATTTTTTTTTGTATATTTAAAATATATTACACGCGTTAAGCTTGTTCAGTCTCAAACGTGTAAACATCAAGTGCTCTTGGCACATTGTTATGTTAACGGGCTCTGTAGTGCGTGTCTGGCCGACTGCATGACATGCAGTTTGACACCTTGTAATGACTGAAAGTGTTTAGGAGTTATCTTATCGCTTGCTTGTCAATGTGTATATATGTATGTGGCTAGCAATGTGTGTACATATGGTTCTCTTTTCTTTTTTTGGGGCAACAATAACATTTTGCTGTCGCGAGCTTGAAGCGGGAAGTAGTTGGCGTCTATTCTTGTTGCCATTGGATTTACTTTGCCGTTTGTGTTTACAATGCAATGTGGGCGACTGCACTCGATGCTCGAAGCTTTATTTACTCATGGCATATATGTGTATGCATACACTATATAGTTGTCTGATGACTTTGCTAATTAAAATTGAAAAAAAAAAAACTCGATAATTATGCTGTAATATTCTCACTAATAAATAGTATAGATGCTGCTCAGAGCAACATAAAATTGAAATGACTTTGCATTGAGTGCAACATCAAAGTGAACTCTGCTTCGTTGCCAGCCCTGCGACAGGCAGGCGACACCTTTTGGCTTCATCAATCATTTCTCTGTGCATTGAAGGCGCAAAGAATCAAGCATATCGACGACTTTCCAATGGGTGGGGTACACGGGCACATACATACATATATAGATATAGATACTCGGCTAGCTGTAAGCGCTTATCGGGCATGACGCTTGTTTAGGTGTTTCCAACAGGTTACGACGCCGACTCTGGCAAACTGTTTAACTGGTTTGCTGCTGCGACTGCTAGTGCTGCTGCTGTTTATATTTATTAATTATCGTATCGATAATTCTTTCATTTGTGAGCTGAGCTTTGAGTTGGCTCAGCAGCAAAAAGTAAGAGAAGAGAGAAAAAAAAAAAACACCAAAATCACTTGTGAACAAAATTCTGTCTTGGCCGTCAACAAACCAAATAAAAGAAATAGAAATAAAAGAGAAATATATACACACACACACACACACAATACAAGACAAATACATGTGCATACAGAGCATAAAGTTCAGCGTCGACTCGTAAAGTTTTTCTCTGCTGTATTTCAGTTCGATTCGAGCGATTTTCGAGCGCGGAGCGTTGCGTTGCCTCGTTCACGTTGTACTAAAAAAACAAGAAATAACACTAAATAAATAATATAAAAAAATAAAAAAATCATTTCGTTTTGCGCTTGTTAAGTGAAGTGTGTAACGGCGCTGAGTCAGCGCCAGAAAGTGCAGCAAATAATAGTTCTTGAAATGGAAATGAATATTTCTAGTGTGCCGAATTCGCATTCAAATCTGCTGAAATGAACGCTGTCGCCATGGCGTGGCCAATCAAATTTAATTAATTTCGGGCATAGAATTTCCATTTGGCCAAGAATAGCGTGCATGCCAATTAATTAGGCAGCTGACACGAAGCCATTACGCATGCAGCATGAGTGTGAGTCTTGGTGATATTGGTATCGGAGTTGGCGATAGTAGTTTACCCGGCGATTTGTTTTCATATGATGAGTCAAAGTTTAGCCAGAAGATAACGCACCTGACTCCCACGGAACAGGAAGCCGTCAAGCGTTTTTGGAGGTAAAGATAAGCAGCAAACATTGTGCGTTTGTGATATCGAATACGATTGCCTACACATTGAGGCCGGCCGGAAAGCTTAATTAATTGGACGCTGTTTAAAGATTAAAGATCGTTCATTAGACACATTCGGTGTGATGGCTGCGACGCCTTTGCTCACGTGTGTATGTGTATGTGTGTGTGGGTGTGAGTTGAAGGTGTGAGCGTAAGCTCAAACTAGTTACACACAGATGTGGCCAAGATGTGGGGAGCAGAGCAAACCACTTAGATACACAAATCAAATATGAAATAGTCCCAAGCTAATTGCTCAAAGTTGATAATGAAAAACCAGTTAGCTGGCTCAAAGCAAAATGCCAAATATATAAATAAAACGTTGATGAATGGTTTGCTTAAATAGATTTTTAACAAAATCCAGCAAGAATTAAAATGTGCAATTTTTAAAAGCATTTCAGAGTCTGCCGGATTAAACATAGTTTTTAACAGATTTATGAAGCTACGAAAAATTATTAGATTAATAAATAAATACAAACTAGAATTGGCAGGTGCATTCGTATTCAATCCTTGAACATATTTTGCATGAATAATTAGCATAATATTTAATTTATTTTTAAAATGATTAAAATAAGGAAATATAAAATATATACTATATAAATGTATGTAAGTAAATAATATAATATAATTTTTGACATGAAGAAGAAATTAAATAATTTAAGTTTTATAAAATATTTGAAAGCAAAAAATAGTTGTAAAAGAAAAAACAAATAAAAAATATATATATATAAAAAAAAATTATAAAAATAAAAAATAATAATAATAATAAAAAATAAATAATTAAACATTAAAAAAAATAAAAAATTGATAAACAAAATATAATAAAATAAATAAAGTAAGAAGAAATCAATAAAAATTAAAAAATTAATAAAAAAACAAAATTTAAAAAATAAATAAACAAATAAGATAAAATAAATGCATACATAAATAGGAAAATAAATAAAAAATAAAATAATAATAAAACGAATTGAATTATAACTATATTATTTGTAATATATTTCAGCTAAGAAATTGTATATTAAAATAATAATAAAAATAAATAAGATAATAATAAAAGAATTGATTAACACTAAAAATAAATTTTTAAAATAAATATACAGCTTGTATATTTTAAAATAATAAATGAATATAGAAAATATAAAAATAATAAAAGAACTTATTAAAATTATATTCATTAATATATATTTTAGCCAAAAACTTGTATATTGAACAGAAAAAAACTGAAAGTCAATACAATTAAATTTATTTTAAAACAAATTAAATTTTAATTTTTTTTAATATTTCGCAATAAAAACATTGAAAATATGTTTAATATTACATAATTTTTTTAATAAATACATTTTTTAATTGCTCACAAATATGCCATTGACATGCCATTGAACATATGTACTAAAATACCTCAAATCAGGTCAGTTAACTTGTTTTTTGATAAGTTTGTGAGCAAAAGTGCAGCCAAAAGCCAGTGAAAACGCGTGTAGAACGCATGTAGAACGCGTATAAAACGCGTGTAAAACGCGTGCAAGTTGGTGCACAAATATTTGTATTGCTATTGACAACTGTTCAAATAGAACTTATCTATACGATTTATAAATAAATCAATGCTTTGTTAGCCCAGGGGCTGAAGGCAGCTGTCGCATAGAATGCAGCAAAAATGCGCTGTGCGTAGATACATAGATAAAGTTGAGGCGCAGATGCAGCTACACAGAGACACAAATACAGATACATGGATACAGATGAGTATCTGTATCTCGTTTAGTTAGCTGCGCGCACTTGCTGCGCTTCAGGGAGTGCTGCGACTGTTGCTCGACACAGGAAAATTATAATAAAATATATCAAGCTGTCAACATTTTGAGTTTTGCCTGCGGCCCCTTTTGTTCTCATTGTTGTCATTGTTGTTGTTGTTGTTGTTGTTGTTGTCGTTGCTGGTTGTTGTTGTCGTCGGTATTTTGAAACATCTTTGAAACTATGCGTGCCACAAAATCCACAATAATCTGTTTGCCATGCCATAAAGCACAAGGGTCTGCGCCTATTTCATTTTCAGGCACTCATTAGTGAACTTCGCTCTCCCCTTTAGCTGCAGCTCAACATTTAGAACATATATATTTTTCTTTCTTTTTCTTCTTTTTTTCCTGGAAAATTGTACATGCGTGCAGCATTTCTCATTTTCATTTGTTTCAACGGAAGCTGCAATTATTTATAATTTGTTGTTTTTCGTTTTGGCCAAGTTCTCCTCAACCTGATGCAATTAGTCCCAAAAACAACCTGGGCAAACCTCAGCCAGCGGGCAGATCTTATTAAATTAATTGCCTGTCATGTTTTCCACGGCTTACGGCAACAACAATGTTTTGCTAAAAATCATATAAAATAAAATAAACAAATCATGTTGAAAGCCGTCTTGCGATTTGCTGCCATATTTTTGGTTAACATTGCGCTTATTTCGATTTCAAAATTTATGTAAAATGAAAATTTATGCGTCAACTGATTTATGCGGTTTTCCGTATCGCATGCATGACATAGCCATAGAGCCATGGAGCCAACCCTCCCCCACATCTGATCGCCTACCCTCCTCTGGCCCCGTCTGACAAGTTGCATCCATGTGAAACGAGCGACGGCGTCGCTTATTTTTGGAGCGCAGTCCAAATTAATATGTGTGTTTATGATTATGATACACGTATCATTATGCTTACACATAAATTTGTCTTTGCCTCTCAGCTCTGAGGGGAATAACAACATTGTCAAGCAATCGCTAAGACTCTCTGAATGAGGAAAAATATATGTATACTCATGTATGCATGCATGTATGTGTGTGTGTGAGACATCACATCGCTCAACACACAAACAAAATCCAAGACTCTGTGTGTCATATATTTTTATTAGCTCTTCTTTTTCGAGTAGTTGGATTATGCAATATGTTTTTAGGCAAAAATTTTTTACTATATTTTTGTTATATTTGAAAGTATATAAAATTTGTTAAACGTAAAATTCATAGGAGTTGCTTAAAACTATTTCTCTAATAATTATTTAATCGAATAAAATAATGCAATCTATGTATGAATAACTTGCCTAGCAAAATAAGGCATGTTTATTGTTTATGTTTAGTATTGGCCGTATTAACAACTGAGTTCAGCTGTTTTTATAAAAAGTATTTATTTGTTCCAAGCCAAGAATTTTTTACATATTTCGTCTAAGTTTTTTTTTAAATAAATTTAATCAAAAAATGTACAAAATATATATTTTTATAAATTTATTATTAAATTTTTAGAATTTTTTATTTGATTTTAATTTATTTACTTATTTATATTTTTATATCTTTATTTACTTTGATTATTATTCTTATTCAATTATTTTGTTTATATATTATATTTATAAATTTTTTTTAATAAAAGAAGAAACATCAACTTACTTTGTAATGAATATATTTTATTTATTTTTTTTTTATATTTATATTTTATTAGAATAATTTAGTTCTGAAAGAAACTTCAGTATATTTTTAGGTTTTATATATTTCCTATGCAAATATTCTTCACCCTTACTCAAATAAATTCAGCAATTAGAATTGATTTTTGGAAATTAAAATTTTGTATAGTTATAGAATATTAAATATTTAATGATTAATTTTTAAATAATGCAAATACAATAAAAATCATGTTAATGCTAATTAATTATTAAATTTTAGTAATATATTAAATATTATAATATATATTTTAATACTAATTAAATATTAAATTTTAGTAATATATTAAATATTATAATATATATTTAATTTAATACTAATTAATTGTTATTATTGTTATTATATTATATATTATAATAATATTTAAAATTTTTATAAATTTAGTGTTAAATTAATATAATTATTATTATATTCGAAGAATAGGATATATTAAAAAAAAGCTCTATAGGAATTCTCTAGATTTTACTTAATGTCTTTTTACTCGCACTCGAAAATCAATAAACATAGGCCAATAGTTCACTAAAATATAAATAAAAAAATGTTTACTTAATAAACACTTTAAATGCTTTTCCCTCTTGCATTTCTCATACTAAATTCTTTTATTTACTCCATTTGCAGGTCACTCGTTTTGCGGAGTCAACGCGCCTTCATTGAGGAAAATGGTACGTAGAGCAGCTGGGCGTTGGGCGTGGGTTTTTGTTTGGCTATAAAATCGCGGCTTAAGCCCACATGAATGCCACGCTCTGTGGAATTGGATGTGGGTCAACTTGACGCCCGCACAGAGCACCGTTTGGCGATGACGGCGGCAACACCCACCCAGTGCCATATAAAATTGGCAATGTCTTTGCTCTGCTCGAAAATTTGTCGCAGCGGCTCTCAGATTGGCATCGGCTGCACATGCAGAAATCGGAGTACTTTCCACTGTCCATTGACACGCGTGAAAGAGTTGGCTATGCAAATGCTCTTTGGCTGTCGTCGATTACGCCTCCAGGCAATATTTGCAAATTCCAAATCATTCACATTTGGCTTTTTAATTAAGCCAACCAAAAGCCGGTTTTGGGCTCTGTTTGATATAGATGGAGTTTTTATGATATTCATTCAATTTGGCTCTGGCCAACTTATGACAGCGGATGTGAGTTGACGTTTTTGGGTGTGTGGGCGTGGCCGATTTGCAGGCGTTAATTGAGGCAATTAAATACGAAATGTAAATGCCAGACAAGCACTAGCCAAGTCTCTGCCAAATTGGACTCATTAGCCACACGCAGTTTACAATATTTTTAGATGTTTTCATTCGTTTTCTTTTTTACATTTTCATTTCTTTGCGCTTACACATAAAATTTATGACACGTGGAGAATCACAATAATAAAAAAAATAATAATAATAGCAAGCAGAGCCAAGAAGCCGTGCATTAATTGGATAATCAAATGCATAGAAAATAACCATAAATTGGCCCACAGCGTCGGGCCGTGGGGAGCACTTTAAAGCAAATCAAAGCGAAGTGACCTGGGGGAACAACTGCCAGCAATTAAGCAAAAATAGCTGATGCACTAAGAGAAATAGAAAGAAATGAAAATTAACAATCCAAAAGCGATGCAATGACAGTTATAGGATCTATTTTATATAGCAGCTAGTTTTAAGAGGCCTATAAAAGATCCTATAACAGTTATATGAGCTCATTAGACTCTGATTTATTTCGCATAGTCCAATTGGGTTTATAGTCAAATGAATTTAAAGTCTTGGCAAGTGCTGCTTTTCCAGCTATTTAAATTTTTTTTATTTTTTATTTAAATTTTTTTTTTTTAAGAAAGTATCAATTGATTGACTTGCAGTTGACTTTAACCATTTATAAACAATTAATTAAATATAATTAAGTGTATATATAAATAATACAAATTACTTACTCTTACTTATTCAATAAACTCAGTATTAAATTTTTAGCTGTTATGTTCAAGTATCAGGAAAAAAAACGCTGTGTTAATGTCAGATTGCATTAACAGCAGCTGCTCCTCCCTCACGCCGATATGCTATGCTATTAACAGTGTTATGCTCTGTTAATAGCATAACTTCCACTTTCCTACTGGTTCGCAATCGGCGATTAGGATATTTCTCCTAAATTTTTTATATTACTACTCTACACAGCTTTTACACTTTAAAAAACTCTATATTAAAAAAAAATATTAATAACAAATAAATATATTAGCAGAGACAATTTACAGCATTTGAAAGATTTGTTCTTAATTTATTTTCATGTTGCTGTCATTTGAGTTGTGGCATGTGGCAATTGGATTGTGCAGCGCTTGCACGTGTTTAGCATAATTAAATTTTTGCACTTTACGGTAATTTGTTGTAGTTGTTGTTGTTGTTATTGGCATTGCACCGTTAGCTTCATTAGCTGCTGCAGCTGCAACAAACGCCTACCCGCCACAAATAGCGACCCAGACAGAGCGTCAGCCCAACAGCGCCAACATATGTGGCTAAATTGGTTGATGTATGTATCAGTCGGACAAACGTATTAGTCGGGCAACCAGTTTTAATTTCAGTTAGTTTTTTTCTTCGCCTGCTCTTGCCGCTGCCGGTCGAAAATTCATTCACAAGCCGGCTTCATTTTGTATGCTGGGCAGCGCGCTCTGTCGTCGTCTTCGTCAGCGACGCCCACACAGAAAATTTAGTCATTACAACTCGATGATGATGTTGGTGATAATGTGGAGTGCTTCGTTTTTGGGGTCTGTCTTGAATACGTTTCGCTGTCACCATTAAGCCTGCTATATCGATTCCCAATTGCGTCTTGGAGTCGCAGTCAGAGCTGGAGTTGGAGTTGGAGTCAGACTCGGAGTCAGAGTCTGTTTACGTGCCTGGCCAAAGGCCTGGGGCCTGCTCGTAATTTACCCTTACTTGCAGCTCAGTTTGTTGCCTGTCCATTGGGCTAATTTCTTAATTTTTATGTGCGCCGAGTGCGCGATTTATGTCACTGTACGAATAAATAGGCGCCTTTTATGGTGCCCCCAAATCGTGTAAATAAACTTGTACACGTTGGGCTACACACAATGTGACAATAACTCTGATTGAAAGGGCGATCGAAACTGGTTTTTTAAATCATTTACATTTAAAATGAGTCATCGTATGAAAATGTAGAAGTTGAGGGAAGTTGTAAAGTTGCAAGAACATTTTAGCAAAATGAGATTACTTAAAGAAAGATTAAAGTTTGTTAGTTTCTCATGAAGTTTGTCTAAAATATAAAATTTCATGCAGCAAATGGGCTATGAGCTTTACTTGTTTCATGAAAATCGCATAGTAGAGCAATCTATATGTAATATATACTCTGAAATTGCTTGAATGATATTAATGTATTAATTTTTTTTTAAATATATTTTTATAGAGATTATATAGTTAATATTTTAAATGAAAATGATAAAAAATATATTTATTTATTTAATATAGATATTAATGTATTAATTTTTTAAAAATATATTTTTATAGATTTTATATAGTTAATAAATTAAATGAAACTGATAAAAAATATATTTATTTATTTAATATATTTTTTATATTCTATATATAATTTATATTTATTATAAAAATGAAAATTAAATTCCTGTATTTATTTATTTTAAATAGTTTTAGAAGAATATGTTATATAATTTATATTTATATTTTTATACATAGGCATCAATTATTTAGGTTCAAAAATTGGCCAGAGAATACATTTATATATGTATTTATTTATTTATATATTATTACATACACATTTCTTTAATTAAAACTTTATTCATAGCCACTAATATCATACAGCTCGAATTGAAAATCCTGATCAGAATTTCAATTTGATAGACTCTGCGGTTGGCGCTATTAATTGTTAATAAATTCGTCATCACTCAGTCAAATCAATAGTTGTTATACATATAGAGATATGTTTTTGTATAAATATATTAATATATGCAAAACATAAAATAGAATATACACATACATATATATTTATATATATATGCCGATGATCTAAGCACTTCTATTTGCCTGCTTCGCAAGATTTTTCGACTTTCACTGTTTTTATCGACTTTTAGTGTTTTTTTGTTAGCACCGACCAAGGTGCAAATCTCTGGAAAGTGCTAATTATTCGAAGCCCAGTAAACAGCTGTAAGTGCTGCTCAAAAATATAGCTAACATAAAAAAATATCGTTCCACTCAAGTCGTTTCACATGCCCATTTCCACGTGCTGAGCGCATAGCACTTACAGCAGTCAATCAAGTCAAGCGGACCATGTTTTGCAATTTAAAACAGCCAACACGCTGACGAGACATAGACAAGCACTCAACTCAGCCAGACGAGCCGTTGTTGGCCACCAATTAGGCGACATTAGGCAGACCGCATTCTTCGACGCCCACAAGGCAAACGCAGCACATGCCAAACTCAACTCAAACAGCTGTGATTTGTGCATGTGCATGTCTGTGTGTGTGTGTGGGTGTTGGGTGTCCGATACAGCGATGATAATGAAGCCGGTAAGCAGCGTCATTAACACCACGCCTTCACTTAGGCCTACGCCCCCGCCCCCCGCCAACGACCGTGGCCGTGACTGTTGCTAATTAGCAGCAGGCAATAAGCATTGCCACAGCTCATCAATATGCAATTTGTTGGCCTGGTTAGCACTGGAGCAACATGTCCAAGCACTTTCACAAGCGACGCCCACAGAACGCCCACAAGCAAAGAGCTGAATGAATGAATGCACTGAAAGTGAAACCAAAATTCGTTTCAGCTGTGTGCAACCGTCACACATAGATGGCGCCACACGCGACACCAGCTAGAAAGCTTCCATGCATGGGGAGAGCAGCTGCCTGTTTAGCTGCCTGATAAGCGTTTTAAACGCTGCGTATCTTATCGCCAATTACACTAACTGAGTGATGAGCACAACAAGAATTTTGATTCTTTTCTAACCAGTTGGGTCGAGAACTTACTTACCAAATGGTCGGCCAATCGAAACTGGACATTTCTTGCGCGTATTTCTTAATCAATCGATTTTTGTGAACGAAGGTCAATAGACAATGCTTTGGAATTTGTTATGGTTTGCAATACTGTGGCTGCTCTATGAGGCAAGAAAACCTCGACGCATTCTGCAGCGCATATGCGAAGCAAGTGAGTGGCAATGAGAATAAAGATATCAATTTTAGATATGTGTATAATTGGATATAAATTGAGATATATGACGTGCAGCAAGAGTTTGTTTTTATTTTTAAGTAAGCCGAAAATTCTTTTTATTTACAGTAAATATCTTATAACACATTCTATTAAATCGTTCTGTAAATGAATTTGTTATTTTATTTATTATTTAAAATTATATTTAATTTACATTCAATATTTTAAAATTCTATTGAAGATTATATTCTGAATTAATATATAAAATTTCTTATTATAAATTAAGATTTATTTATTGCAGATTTTTTTTGTTAGTTTCAATATTTATTTGAAATTTATTTGTATTTAATATTTAAAGTTATTATTATTATTAGTTTATTTATTATTATTTTATTTATTTTATTTTATTATTATAAATTTATAATAATATTATTCTGATATATTGGAACCTGTTAACTATTCTATAGCTGAATAATATATAAAATATATAAATATTTATATAAAAACTAAATAAAATAAATAATTAAAAATAATATAAAATATATATTAAATGTAATATATATCACTCTTTTTGAAATTATATATTTATTTAAAATTACATTTAATATTTGTAATTTATTAATTAATTATTATAAATTCAGATCTAAAGATTTTGACTTATAAAAGAAGAAATGAAATGACGTTACTCGAATAAATAAAACTATTATCTAACCTTTTGTAACTACCATAATGTCTATGTCTAATGATAGCAATTATAGCAAAACAAATGAAAATAGTTTTAATAAAATAAATATGATTTTTAATTGAATAACAAAATTACGATTATAGCTAAGAGCTATAGCTAATGGGCCCGCATAGAAGGCAAGTCAAGGCATTCAAATTGCTGTTGACTCGCGTGCATAGTTCGTTATCTAAATTAAGCAAAATTAGTTATTATATGACGCAATTAAGCATAAATGTAGCCAACGTATTCAGACAAAAGCAAAGCAGACGTATATGTTCTGAGAACTGCGTTTTTTGGGTGCTGCGTCTTTGATTACCAAAAAGCTGAAACATGTTTTAGAGCAGCGGCAGGTGTGGCCTCAGGGACTAACAAATGCCTGCCAAACACAAAAACTAAGCCAGACGCAGACATACAACAAAAATAAAACCGAAAAGTAACCCAAAAGAGACAAAGATGCAGTGTGAGTGTGTGTGTTGTCAATACCAAGAATCAGATGCAGACGAACTCAGACTGAGACGTGACCTTGATAATGACATTTAGATACACGTTGGCTGCAGTTAAGATACATTTTTTTTCTCTTCTTTTTTATTGTGTTTGCTCATCCGGTTGTTAATCTATCTTTCTCATTCTCTTTCTCTACGTTTTTTGCTCTGCAGCTCGTCAATTGCCGGGTAGTAATAATGGCACCCCAAGCTCCACGCTGACCAGATCGGTGCGCAGCTGCGACTGCTGTCCGTATGGCTATCATATTGATCTGGACTTTGTGCGCTACTGTGAGGCTCTGGCCAATGCCAAGCCCAGCGAGGAGGAGCTGCAGCGTCGCGATCGTCGACGTTCGCGCAAGTCCATGGAGTTTATGTTGGGCTTCGAGAGTCTCTTTGGCAGCGACTGGCAGGCGGATAGCCGTGTGCAGCCCAAGCTAATAGAGGTGAGTCGAATTTTGTGTGTGTAAATTTGATCTAAGGGAAGATCAAAGTGTTGCGCATTTCGCACTTGATTTAATTGTCAACTGTTTACATTTCACAGGCGGCACATGAAAGCGAACCGGATTCGCCACGCCCCGCTGCCGGGCAATCGTCCAGCAGCTATCGGCCGCGCTCCGCGTCGGTGCCACGCTTCAGCTACAGCAACAGTTTGACACCGCGCCCCGAATCGCCCTATGGCACAGCCTCCTCCACCTGCTCCTCGCTGCGCGGCGGCATCGAGAGCGATGCGGGCATCTATCAGTCGCCGAGGAGTCAGAGCAATCACAGCTACGGTCATGCTCGTCCGGCCATTAGCCCGCCGGAGCGGCGTGCCTTCCTACACGAGGCACTCGACGAAGTCTGCAGCGATTTCGAACGAACTCTGGAACGCGCCTCGACCAAGCGCCGCAAGGCTGGCGCCTATAGCTACAGCAACGGCGGCTCCCACTCCATGGATCGCAACAATAACAGTCTCAGCCTGAGCCTAAGCCTTCACAATGGCTACGGCTCCAAAGAGGCCAAGGAACGGCGCATGGGCCACAGCACGTGGGATCGTTACTTTGATGTCGCAGGTGAGTGAATGTGTCCAATTTGCCGCGAGTCTCGAAATAGACGAGGAAATACTGTTGGCTGCTCGCTTTGCTCTATTCGCTTCCAATGCCGCATGATTCATAGTCGGCAGACGACGACTTCACTTGTATCTCTGAGATACTTTTGCTTTTTATTTCGTATTTGCTTTTGCTTTTCTTAGCAATTAGCAACGCCGCCGCGCATGTGACACTTAAACGCATGAAAGTGTGAAAAATTTTCAACAACTGTTGCAAGCTGTCGAAATCCTGCACAATACGTGGCCTACAGTGGTTGTGCAAGAACTTTAAGTGCAATTGCTTCAATTTTTTATTATTATTAGTTAATACAAATAATTAATGCATAACTTAGATTCTTATATATATAATAAATTTATTTATATTTTTTTTATTCAATATTCACTTATCAACATTAAAACAAAATATAAATAAGTATTTTTGAATTTCTATTGGCAACTGCTAAATCCATGATGAAAAATGACGAAAGCATAGTGAATCAACTTCATTTATGCTCTTTGCTAATTTGAGAACAATTTTTTGTTTTGTTTTTTTTTTTTTTTTTTTTCATACATTCATCACACACTCATCCATCCCATCGTACAGTCATGTTTATATTGCGCTGCATAACGCATGAAGCTGTCAACTCGACACGCAAACTGCTTAGATCAAAGCAATATTTAAATGTAGTTCCAAAAAGCGAGCTGCCAAGGCATAATTCAATTTTATTTTACGTCAGGCCCCCCCGCCCACAAAATTGTCTTGTGGTCCAATCAAGAGACAGTAAGCTGCATAAAAAGCATCGAGCTGACTGCATGGGCATAGATACAGATAGTTTATGCCCCATACAGATAAAATCGCTTTGCATCTTTGGCATTTGAAACTCAATTGGAGTTTACAGCCAACTTCAAGGCGATTCGAGGCGTTCGTATCTTAAATCAATTTTGAAATGCGCATTTGGCGCTCAATTTGCATGCAAATGCTGCTAATGTTGTTGTTTTTGTTTCTTTTATTTCTATTTTTTTTTTAAGCTGCTAGCTCGTTTTTCTTGTATTTGTTTATGCCATAAATTTGCCATAAAGTGTGCGAAACGCAATGCAAGAAACTCAGCCAAATAAACAAATCAAATTGTCGCTTTTTGCTCGCGGACATTTCAGCTGGGCCAGGAGCATAGAGCTAGGCTGACATTGATTAATGATAACTGCTATATAAATACATATATATATATACATTTGTGATATATGAGCACCTTAATAGCCTCTGCATAGGCTCGTTATAAATGGCTTATAAATTGCGTTTAATCGAATACGTGTTGCCATAATAATGCTTGCCAAAAAAAAAAAAAAAGAAATCTTGACAATTGACGTCGAGCTGAGAGACGAGCCCAGCAAACTATCTAATTATACCCAAATGCCAAAATGCTAAAATACGATATCATGTACATATATATTTATGCTAACCTTGAGGCCTAAAAGCAAGTCTAGACAAGCACATTGAAAACAATTGAAAATTTGCGGCGTTAGATGCAAAACGCTCTCACGTCAGCAAAATTATAGATTTTATATATTCAACACAGATTTTGACTGAATTAGACAAACGTTCGTTATGAAACTTCTATGAAAGATTTGAAAATGTTTTGTAAATGTTATTTTCATTAAGACTTTAAATAGTAACAGAAGTATTTTTAAAAGTAAAAAAAAAAAATTAATAATTAATAAAAAAATAAAATAAATAATTAAAATATAAATAAAAAAATAAATAAATAAAAAAAAACAAAATGGATGTCATTAAATAAATAAATAATAATAAAAAAAAAAATTAAGTAAATTAATAAATAAATAAATTATAACGAAAATGAATACATAAAAAAATTTTAAAATAAATAGCAAAAAAAAAAAAAATAATAATAATTAATTAATAAAAAATAAATAAACATTAAATAACATTACATTAATAATAAATATTAAAATAAATAAAAAAAAAGAATTCACATATTTAGCAATAAAATTACATTGCAAAATAAACAAATTAATTAAACATTAATAGCCAAAAGATAAATAATCAAAAAAAAAAAATAATAATAATAAAAAAAAAAAAAACAAGAAATAAATAAATGATTAAATAAATTAATAAATAAATAAAAATAGGAATTCAACTTTTTAACATTAAAAAAAATAAATATACAAAAAATAAATACAAACTTTAATAAATTAATAAATAAGGAATGCACATTTGTAACATTACAACTACATTAAAAAATGTGTACAATTTTTATAAGTTGCTTATTCATTGATCGATTTCAGGTAGTTTAGAAATATATCAATATTTGCTCTTAAAAATGTTTTTTGCCACTTTACGATCTTTGTCATTTTGGAAACAGATATAAATATTATATTTGAATATAAATAAATTTTCAACTAATATTGATTAATGTGCTGCCCTATATTTAGTTGCAGTTTTATAAAAAATTTTAAATTTATAACAAATTGCTTATAAATTGATGGATCGCCAACAGCTTTCGAGCATATTTATGCAGATCGATTGACTGCCACACAAATTCGTGGGGCGTTATTTCATTGAAACCATCGAGCGTAGCGTGTCAAGTTATGCAAGGCAAATATTGAATACACGCATCGATAGGGAAATAGTCAAATAAAACGTGTTGATATTTGTCTGTGAAACGATGAGGCAAACTAAAGAGATGATAACCACCTTGAAACGCAGTGGCCCCGCTCTTATGTGTAAAATCTAAATATATATATGTCTCTCTCTATATATAAATGTAGATATATTGTCAAATTCATTCACGTCATCATAATAATCAGCATTATCATTTAATAATGTGCATTTAGCTTATCTGTAAACTGTTGTCTAATTTTGTTTTTGTTTTTACTATTTGTTATTACATTTTGTTGTTAGACTGCTTAAATTTGTATTTGCTGAGCGTGCGTCGACCTTATCGCTCTCGGTCCTCTCTCAGTTATATATGTATATTCTCGTTGTTTTTTCTTTTTGTTAGTAATACATAACAATTTATTTATTTTATTTTTTTCGTGCTGTGCTGTGCTGCGCTGCTCTGCCACAAGAGCTGTTAAATAATAACAAAATAAAATACTGTTGCTAAATGAATTTTGTTGCTTTTGGCGCGGCTGCCTCGAAAATCTCAACGCAGTTTGTCGACGGCTTTCGAACGAAAAACATAAAAAATAAAAAAATAAAAAAATGTGTGTCTAGCAGCGAAATAAAAAGCAATTAAACCAGCGAAATGATCTAAACGAATAATTTAATTAAAGCGAAATGTAATTTAATTAGAATATGCAAAATAACTGCAATAAAAATGAAGTAAAATTAAATCAATTAACAACTAAGCAGCCAACACATAAAAACAAAATTCGAAACAAAAGTACGAGCATCGACAAACGTCCGAAAACCCGACGAATTAGATTATATTTATAAAGCCGTAACTGATAAAAAAATACAATTGCTGCTTAACTCTATTTTTAATCGAATCAGTAAATTTTGTGCACTGCAGTAAATAAATTATAAAAAAAAAAAATAATCTAAATTTAAACTGAAAAAAATATGTCAATGCACACACGTTTTTGAGAAATCCATGAAAAATCGAGTAGCGATCAAAAGGGCATACTAAAATATATAGTATAACAAAATGAAACACGAATTTGCGTAGGAGTTACGTGAAAATATATGATAAAAATAAATCAATCGAAGAAAATCACAAATAGAAATCAAAGAGAAAATTCTAAAAAAAAAAAAAAGAATTTGGTAAAAAAGACAACAAAATAAATTATAATAATAATTATAAAAAATACATGAATAAATTCGACAAACAGTTTTTTCAACTTGCAATGCCAATGCTAACGATTTTAAAGCGAATCAAATATGAATTCAAGCAGAGTGAGTTGTGTTGGTGTGCACAGAATTCTATGCAGCACTGTGAAAGATAATGCATGACGCGCGATTCGCATCGATTTGTGATGCGAATGTGCCAGCCGTTCGCTTGATAGCTGAGAAATCAAATCAAATTAATACCGCAATGCTTCATTTAACAGCAAGCAAAAAAAAAAAGCAGGTCGTCAATAAAATTGTTTAATAAATTAAATTTTTTTTTAAATTTATGTTCGCATTAACACAAAGTGCAATGGCTGCTGCCTTGACTGAATGTGCTCTTAATTGCGTAGCTGCTTTGTTCGAAATAATTGTGTGCTATTAACAAACTAAAAATCAAAGTCAAACAACAAAATAACAACAATAACAACAACAACAATGTTTGCCACCGCCAGCGATACATTGCGGAACAAGGAGACAACTCGAAAGATCAAAACGAAGTCAACGTCAAGGCAAAGTCCATTGAGAAGCTGGTGGAATGATTGTAGGTTAATTAGCCAATAGGGGAGGGGAATAAAAATATCTAAAATATAGACAAATATAAAAATAATAAAACTATATGCAAATATATATATATACAAATATTTATATATTTTATGCAAAATGTTGCCATTAGCTGGGCCAAGGGGCGTCGTTTTCTTTTATTCAATTTTCATTTTGCTAATTTTCTGGCCCATAAAAACTGATTAATTATGGCCCGGTCAATGCTACCAAACACGCGACTTGCGCCCCTTTCGGCCAGCCTTGCCTTGACCATCTTTCGTCGACAGCTGAGCCAACTTGGCACCAACAGACAGCGCGCACAAAATAGAAATTTTTCGTTTCTATTTTTTGTGTTTTTTTTTCTTTACTTCATTTCTGCCCAGAGTTCAGTGTACAGAAAGCAAGAAAGAAGAAGAACTCTCTCGCGCTTAGTACGTATAGAAATTAAGTAATAGCAGCAAATGGAGCAGCGACAATAAAAAAGTAGCTAAGCAAAAATACTTGGCAGCTGGCAAAGGCGATGAGTAACAACTGTCGTAAGACAGTGCAGCTGAAAACTATGCGGACACGCAGTGTGAATTTTAGAACAAGCTAAATGTGATTAATACTGCGTCAGATTTATTTCTGAGTGCTTGGAGCATATATGTATATAGTTGGATTTGTTTATATTTGTGCAAGCTGTGAAGACTTTAGTTGGCAATTAACCTTACTGATAAGAACTGGAGATATATACCTAAATATATATATTTTCTCTAATTTAGATACACTTTAGATAGTAGTACTTCACAAACGAAGCATAAAATAAGTATTAAAACACTGATCTAAAATATAATATTTTAATTTTTGACTTATGTAAATTATAGATTTTTATTTTTTTCTTAGAGCAGCTTTTATTTTAATTAAGTTCAAAATATAAATATAATATTAAAAAAAAAATAAAAAAAAAAAATAATTCAATTTATAAATATTTAGATATATAAATATAAAAATATATAAATATTAAAAAAATATATATAAATATATATAAATAAATTACAAAAAATAATAATAATAATAAATACATAAAATAAAACAATATCAAAAAATATAAAATCTAAATATAATAATAAATTTAAAAAAAAAATATATATATACAATAAATAAAATATATAAAATATAAAAAATATAAATATCTAAATTCCAAAAATAAAAATAAAATAAAATAAAACAAAATCAAAAAATATAAAATCTAAATATAAATATAAGTGAAAAAAAAAGTTTATTAATTGATAAGCATTTAAAATATAAAAATATAATTAAATAAATACATATATAAAAATAAATAAGTAAACTTTTATTCATTGCTCAACATTTACAACATAAAAATAAAGTTAGTCAAAAAAATATAAGATTTAAATATAATAAAAATAAACGTATATTACTTAGTAAACATTTACAACATAAATATAAGTATAGTCAAAAAATGTAAAATCCAAATATATTAAATTAAACTTTATTCATTGCTAAACATTTACAACATAAAATCTATAAATATTAAAAAAAAAAAATATATATCTAAATATAAAAAAAAAAACTTTAATTAAGTGACAAACACTTACGTCAATTCCACTCTGCACGTTTTGCATTTGTCACCTATTTCATGGTCAGATCGTAGATATATAAACTAGTTGTTTCGATAAGCATTTGCTACTATCAATTGGAAATGTAAGTGGAATCGAAATACTCAAGTCGAGCACTGCCCGAGTCGGGCGAGAAAACATTGTCTCTTATATAAACAAATGAGTGCAATAAATTGTCTGTATGTAGGTAAAATCAATATTGAATAATAATAGCGACAACAGTCGGCGCCCCGACTTATCAGGCAGCAGTCAGACATAGAAACAGAAGCAGAGAAGCAAAGGACAGAGAGTCGAGAGTCTCTTTTGGCTTGTGGCTTTTGGCTTTTGTCTTTCGGCATTTACACTTAGTTTGCAGTTTGTTTATTTATTTATTTATTTATTTGTTACGCTCTTTCCTTTGTGTGCGCAAATTATGCGCGCTGTGGCACAGTTTCGATAGATATATTAACATCGTTTTATCACTAATATTAAAATATTAAAATGACATTTTTTTTGGCAGTAGCAAACTGTCAGCGTCTATGGCAAGTCTGCAAATTAAAATTGTGTTGAGCAAGTCCACAGACAGATCAAGTAACCAGCCAAAATAATTGGCCTAAACTGGAATTTAGACTAAACTTTTTGTGCATCTCTTTATAGACTCCTGCATGGCTGGCAATCGCTCGCCGCGCTCGAGCACTCCGCAACTCTTCCAGCGCTCGAATACGCTGCCTCTGCAACAGCGACCCAGTCCCGCCGAGGTGCAGTACGAGAGCTATGTGCTGGCCACGGTGGCGGCCAATGCCAAGTCGCCGGTGGAGCAGCTGGAGCAGGTCAAGGCCACGCCACCGCCGCCGCCGCCACGTCGCCATCATCTGACGGCCACACCCAAAGGTGCGAAAGAGAGCAATGGCCACGATACTGGCAGTCCGTTGCAGTCACCCTCGAGCTCCGAGGCTGGTCAGACCACGGCAGATGCGCAGGCATTGTGCCAGATACGCGAGCAAATGGCGCTGAGTCTAAAGCGTCTCAAGGACTTGGAGGAACAAGTCAAGGTCATACCGGATATGGAGGTGAGTCGAAGAAACATAAAAATAAATAAAGAAAATAATTATAAAAGAAAATAAAATATATATATAAAATATAAATAAGATAAATAAATAATAATAAAAAAAATATAATATAAATAAGATAAATAAATAATAATAATAAAATAAAAAAAAAATAAATAAAATAAAAAATATATATAAAATATAAATAAAGGAAGTATTTTAAAATTAAAATAAATATATGCTCTTTTTTTTTTTTTTTGTATATTTATAGGAAAATATTTAAAGTTTACATACGAAATATACATATGTCAAAAATATAATAATATTAGATATAAAAAATAATAAAAAAAAATAAATAATAACACAAATAATATAAAAAATATAAATATAAAAATATATAAAAATATAAATAATGATCAAAATAAATATTAAATTTTATATTAAATATTTTTGACATATTTATGAGTATGAAAATATTTAAAAACATTAATAATATAAATATATAAGGTATAATAAAATTAAAAATTAAAAATAATAAAAGAAAAAAATAATACAAGTATATACATTATAATAATATTAAAAATATAAAAATATAAAAAATAAAATACATATATAATTTTATAAAGGTTTATGAAAATACCAAAATATATATAATAAAGATATAAAAAAAAATAAAAATAAAAAAAAATATAATATATAATATTCTTTTAAATAACATAAATATTTATCAAATACTTCTGTGTTCTCTTGCAGCTGGAGCTGAATACGCTGCGCTCTGAGAAGCAGCGCCTGCAGCGCCGCAATGAGGAGCTGCTGCGCAGTCAACGACAGACACCCTCGCCGCCCAGTCCGAGCGTCAAGAACGGCTCACCCGTGCAGTTTACGCCGCAGCGCATCAGTCCCGTTTCACTGGAGAGCTTGGGTGCGCGCATGCGCAGCAGCTCCATATCTCCGAGCATCATAAGACGCGATGTGGCCACACAGGCAGCCAGCAAGGTGGCAGCCACACGGGATGTGGCCGTGGGCGCCCAGTTGAGCGTGCGGCATGTGGGCACGCAGCAGGCCGAGGCCATTTACTCACAGTCGGAGCTGAAGCAGAAGATCGAACAGGCGGTGGGTGAGCGCCGACAGCAGCGCCTCAGGCAGCTCATCTCGGTGGGCACCCAGATGTATGTGCCGCAGCGTGAGCAGCGAGAGAAGGGCATGCAAACGGTGCCGGAGCGGCCGGTGCTGAAGCATAATGTGAGCATCAGTGCCAAGCCTGCGACAAGGGAGAGTTTCACCAGCTGCCAGCCGGAAATGCGCAGCGTGGGCAGCTCAGAGCATCGCATCACGGATGTGCTCTGCGAGAAGTGTGCCATTACCAAGCGCAGCGTCAGCGTCAGCTGCGGCAGCGATGAGCCGCTGGAGAAGCCAAAGCCAGTTGCTCAGCTGCCTGGACGCAGCAACACCTTCAGCCTGGGCGAGCACGAGCAATTGGCCATCAAGCGCAAGGCCGTTGGCTGTCAGACACAAGCGACTCCCGTCCACTCGTCATCGAGCCAAACCACTGCAACCACTGTGCGCTCCACTGGAGCACAGGTCATGCCAGAGCAACAGCAAATGGCCACCCAATGCGCACGCGTGGAGTCGACGAGTCGACAGACGGATACCAATGGACTGCAGCGACTCAGCCGCAGCAGTGTCAAGGCCGAGCAGCTGATGGCGCCACTGATGCCACGTCCATTGCTCTGTCACATCGGCAGCAACACTGAACCACAGTCGCTGCCCAAGCCGGAGCGCAGCACCGTGCACTCTGCCTGCAATACGGAGCAGGTGCGCAAGCGTGACGTTGGCTGTGGTGACATCGTCAAGCCGCACATCTCGATCGCCTGTGCAGCCAACTACTGTGATTCCTGCAAGGAGGCCATCCAGCTGCTGGCCAAGGATTTCTCAAAAGCGGAGACCAGCGACTTGGCTCCTGCTTCCCCAGCTACTGGCACAGCTACTACAACTACAACAACGACTACATCCACGGTACGACGCTCTGCATCGGCTGACTCGCGTATACCGCGTCCCAAACATCTGACTAGTCCCAGTCCAGTGCGCAAACAATTCCAGCGTCAGAATACCTATACGCTGCCCACGGCTGCAGGAGCATCAGTGACTCCGCAGAGTCCAAAGGCGGAACGAAAAACACTCTTGAGGTGAGTAAAGCGAGGGGATTAGGGAAAAGGGAATACCACTATCTGTACTTATGCAAATGAGGGGGGGGGGGGGATATGTGAAGTGGGTTGTAATTAATTATACTCATTCATTAAATGCAGAGCTTGCAAGTATCCGTTGAGGATTTCCTAAAGTCTGAAAATAACTCACTTTCACTCACATTTTGAAAAAAAAAAAAAAAAAAAAAAAAACACAAAGAGTTGTCTAATCTAAGAGTTGTCTCTAATTGCAACTGTTCTCAACGACTCGCTCCCACACACACTGCGACGATATCTTTGAGAGTTTTTTCTATAAACGTCATTCAAGCACGTTTTTGTTGCGCTCAATACATCAAAGCATTGTTTGTGTATGTGTTGGTGCATAAGCGAGGGCTTTTATTCGCACACACACACATCGACAGTATGAGCATGAGCATGAGCTTGAATGTGTGTATATGTATGTGAATTTGAAGTCGTTGAAGTAATATCACATCACCCGCGAAATAAGTCTCTTTAAAAGAATATCAAGCAAATAGCTCAAAGTAAAACACTCAGATGAAGATGAAGACAAAGGCAAAGACGCGAATAGCTCAATTTAAAATACTCTGACAAAGTCGGAAACGGAAAAGAAATAAGTCTTTTGCTCAGAGTGAGAGCGTGTGAGAGTGTGAGGGTGTATATACAAATACATATATTTAAATGAACTGAGTATATCAGTTTGAAGCAATGCTTCTATGCTTGTGCGTCTATCTCTTCGACCTTCTCTTCTAGAGCCTTAAGGGTAGACTTCTAAAATTTGCCCATTGACTCGAGTTTAGGAGCTTAAGCTTCTACATTGTATCTCTATTGTATATAAAAAAAAAAAAAAAAAAAAAAAAAAAAAAAAACTGTATATTTATACATACATATATCATCAATGATTTTAAAGCTTGCATTTCAATTTACTTATTAACATGCCTATCCCACTGTACATCAGAGCTGAGCAATTAACTCACTCTCACTGCCAAACGAAATTTATTTAAGCGACGTAGATTTCACTTTCATAAAATTCTATAAACATATAATTCGCTTTCTTATGCTTGAGTAGTTTCGCTCCACTATATACAACATTCAATCCACTGTAACACACAAAAGCTTTTTCTCTTGCAAGCTTTTAGCCAATACACAAACCAAGCGCTCGCAGTTGCGTGCCATGCGCAGTGCATGCGACTCCGATTCGGAGTCCGAATTTTCGGATGTGTGCAAATCTGGTCGCATTGACCTTCAGGCTCAGTTTTCGTTTTTGCTTTGGCGCGTTTGCAGCTTCGCTTCGTTTATCGACATTTTTGTTTATTGTTTGGCTTTTCGTTTTTCCCATGGTGTTCTCAATGTTTTCCGGCCTGAGCAGCTTCACCTGCTATCCGCTGGTGGTCAGCGGCTGCTCCGTGCTGCTCCTATCGTGCGTAACACTTGACTTAAAGTTGTAAATATATTCACTAATTCGGCATTTCTTTTCCATCAACAGCTCGCTGCAGGAGAAGCCGCCGAGCGCTGCGCTGGACGCGTCGCCGGAGTCGCAGAGCTTTATCAAACAGCCGTCCAGTAAGTCAACAGCCACATCCAAGGATCTGGACTTCACCCAGATGGGTGACGATGAGTTGATTGTGCGCGAGGAGAAGCGTGTTAGCATTAGCTGGTCACGCGATGCCTCGCCAGCACCGCTGATGACATCGTCGGCCACGACGACGACCAGCACCAAGTCCGCCTCGCCGGAGCAAGCATCCAGTGACTCCAATGTGGAGCGCGAGATTGCGCAGGGTGCGCGCAAAAAGTCCAGTACGCCGCTCAAATCTAGTCAAAGCGAGGGCTCCCAGGTGACCGTCATCGAGCGGCAGCCCGAGGATGCGGAGCCCAGCACAAAAGAGGAGCGTGCGCCCACCAAGGCGCAGCTGCATCAACTGGCCCAGGCGCCAGCGGAGCCTCGACAAAAGTAAGTTTTTGCTAGCTAAGCTTTTTTGTAGATTTTATTATATATTTATTTTTTATTGTAAGTTAAATTTTATTATAATTTATTTAGTTTGTCTTTATTATCATTTAATTGTTTTTTTTTTTTTTTTTTTTTTTTTTTTAAATTTATTTTTATATGAAATATTTTGCTTTAGATTCTTTTATTTTTTTTATTTATTTTGATTCTAATAATATAATCATTGATAATATAATATATAAAGTAAATAAATATAAGAAATTATAAATTTTGTATTTTTATATGCATTATTATTATTATTATTATTATTATTAATTTTGTTTATTTATGTGTATTATTTTCATTTTTATTTTTATTTATTGTTTACTTGTATTTTTATTTAGTTCTTATTTCACTTATTATTATTATTTATTTATTTATTATTATTATTTATATTTTATTGTTATTGATTTTTTACTGCTTTTATTTTTATTTTGCTTATTCAATTTAATTTGTATTAATTATTAAATTTTAGATTTTTAAAATTATTTGTATATCTGATATTTATATATTTTTATGTGCATTATGAATTTGATTAATTTGTGTTATTTGTATTTGTTTTTTTTTTTTTATTAATTTCTTTTTATTAAAAATTTTTTTTATTCATTTTTTATTTATTTTTACTGTTATTTATTGTATATTTGTATTTTAATTTGGTTTTTATTTTAATTTTTTTTTTAAATTTTCTTATTTATAATATATTTATTTTTATTTATTTATTATCATGTATTTTGTTGCTCAATTTATTTTATTTTATTTTATATTTAATTTAATTTATATATTTTTATTTAAAATAAATATTCATATATTTATATATTTCTACCCATTCACAGATCTGAGTTGGCCAAGGAGCTGAAGGAGGCGCTAAAAGTCATCAGTGATTCGCTGCTAAAGAAATTGGGTTCTCGGCCTATTACTTCGTTCAGCCTGAAGGCATCCAAGGCCACCATTAGCGAGCACTGGTTCCGCATATCCAGCACGGCCACATCCAATCCCCACGAGGTGGAGGACTATTTGGACTACTTTGAATCTCTGTCGGTGCCACTTTTGGAGTATTGTGTCAATCTCTCCGATAGCAATGTAAGCAGCAGGAGGCATTCAGGCATTGAGCTTCGATTTTAATATGAATTCCTTTCATTTGCAGGGCAACACGGCCATGCACTATGCGGTCTCGCATGGCAACTTTGACGTTGTATCCATACTGCTGGATTCGAAGGTTTGCAATGTAAACCAAATGAATAACGCCGGATACACATGCGTCATGCTCGTCTCGTTGGCCAAGCTGAAGCAACCGGCGCATCGGACAGTCGTGGAGCGACTGTTTCAGATGGCCGATGTCAACATACGAGCCAAGAAGGTAGGTAAAGGCATGCCAACTGATCAATGGGCATTGCATTGCTATATCTGATATGATTCTATTGTTTTCCCACTATTCCCACTAACTAAACTCCTCCTGCCCGATCCCGACATTTGCAGCACTGCCAAACCGCATTGATGCTAGCTGTGTCGCATGGTAACAGCGACATGGTCGAGATGCTGCTCGAGGCTGGAGCCGATATCAATATACAGGATGAGGATGGCAGCACGGCGCTAATGTGCGCCGCCGAGCATGGCCGCGTGGACATTGTGAAACATTTGTTGTCGCAGCCGGAATGCGATTCACTAGTCCAGGATGTGGTAAGCCAGTTTTAGCCAGCTCTCTGTATGCCAACTTTGAGTATTGTATATTCCTTGCAGGATGGCAGCACGGCCTTCAAGATCGCCTGGCAGGCCGGACATCGTGATGTGGGCTTGTTGCTATACGTCCATGAGCAAATGCTGCGCAGCAAGCTGCCCAATCGTGGAGAGCCCGTGCGCAAGTCTCTGCCATTGCCCGCGCGCTCGAAGCTACCAAAGTGAGGCGGGCAGCCAGTTTTTTTTTTTTTGTATTAGCGGCCAAAATGTCGAACAAACATTAGTGGTAAGATTTTGAATTAGCATTTCGTAGCGCTGCCTAGGCAAAATAGCTAAAACATTCCATATCAGTCAAGCTTAATTATAAAAAAAAAAATAAATAAAAATAAAACAAGAATTGTTCATAATTTAGCTAATAATTAACACACACACAAAGAAAAGGCGCACACAAATCTTTAAAATATTAATCTTTAATTTGTATTTAATTTATTCTCTTATTAATTCTGTTTAATATCTAAAAAGCTCACAACTTAATATAATTAATTCTACGTTTTATAATAATGCAACTAAAATCAAATGGAAAGTGTCAAAACTTAATTACGAATTAATTAATTTTACAATTATTAATTATACAATAATTTACTTAATTTCCTTTAAGTCTGTAAGAAAATACTTGAAAATAAATACTATGTAAAAAAAATACTAAATTAACCTGGGCTACACTCGTAGCAGCCATAAAGCAACCATATCAGCAAACGACAATGCAAAAAACGAAAAAAGAAAACCCTAACAAAAAAAAAAACACAATCTGTAAACAATAAATTGAAATGTAATTAAATTATTTTTGCAGAGCTACTTACAATAAAAATCTAATAATAAATAAAATTATATATGTATAAAAATAAATGTGCTTGATAAATAACTATCTATGGGAGTTTTAGCTACCCAAGCGTAGCACCAATTTGGTCAAAAAAACAAGTATACGTCTATTCATATTTAATAGTATATAATAGTATATATGTAGCTGTATGTATTCATATTACGATCAACTGTTTTAGATCATTTAAAAATAAATAAAATTTCTGTTACGTTTAGTTTGTGATTGAATGCAAACAATTTGTTTTTCACGGAAATTAACTTTTATGCTGATTCTATTTTAAGGGGCGATTCGAATTTGGTTTTGATTTTATTTTTTTTTACGTGTATTTATTTTTATTATTATATTTTAAATCCTTTATTATTTTTATTGAATTATTTATATTACAATTTATATATATATTTAAACACTACAACACTTTTTTTTTTTTGCTTTTTAAGCTTTTAATTTATTTATATTTCATTTAATTTATTTATTAATTTTTATTTTAAATATGCATTTGCGAGTATAATGTTTATATATATATATATTTGTTTCCCAATTTCAATTTAAGTAATTTCCTTGAATTTTATTATCAGATATTTTAAATGAATGCATAACTCATTTATTATTTTCATTCAATTCAATGCTTCTATTTAATAATTTATATTTTCAATTTTAACCATTTTATTGTATACTACTTTTTTTTTGTGATTTTCTTCATATACTTTTTTTTTTTTTTTTTTTAATTATTCTTTCTTAATTTATTTTCATGCTTCACTATGTAAAAATTTATAATCAGCTTTTAGTCATTTTTTTATTTTTAAATTCTTTTTATTTTCATGCTTCAAATTTTATTAAGTTATATTCAATTTTAAGTTATTTTTAGTTTTTAATTTTTTTTTTAATATAAATTAATTCACTTCGTAATTTTATATATTTTACATATTTTATTTTATTTTATTTTATTTTTTTTTTTTCATTTTTTAAATATATTTTTATTTTATTTATTTGAATGCTCACAACAATATATTTTCATGTTTCAATACTTTTCAAATATTTTGTAGCATTTTGTAATATTCTTGTTTTTTGCCAAGTATTTATTTAGAAAATTATCATTTGGCTTTTCTCATTTTTCTATTATTTAATTTAAGTTATTTACACTTTCATATTTAAATATTGTTACAAGTATTTAAAACTTTGCAGCCTTTCTTAATATAATTATCATTTCATTTCATTTCATTTCTCATTTCTTAATATAATTATCATGTGATTTTTTCTTAAATTCTTCAATCTTTTAATATTTTTAATTTTTTAAATATATATATCTAAATATATATATCTTATTCACTGTTCACTTTTAAATATCGTTAAATTTTTAAGTAAATTTTCCTTTATTTCATTTGATCGCCTCTTCTTTTGTCAGCTTTTAACTTGGAGTTCTTTAGGTCCAATTAAACTTTATTCACATTTTAAATTCATTGTTCGTAGAATTGTGAGTTCCACTCGATTAGACCGCACGCTCCTCCAGTCCTGGCTCGATCACGCCCAGGGGCGTTAGCTGCAACGCGATGCCGTCCTCTAGATTGACCAAAGGTCGTCTCGAATTCAAAGTGAACTCGAATTCCAGCAGCAGCAGAGCGAGTGCCAGGCGCAGCTGCAGCTCTGCGAATCGAATGCCAATGCAATTGCGTACTCCAGAGCCAAAGCCAAACCATGTGCTCTGCTCCTTGAACGAATCTCGCGGACTGCCCCAGCGCTCGGGCTTGAACCGTTCTGGCTCTGGGTAATATTCGGGATCATTGTGTATGGCATGTGTTGGTATGATCAGGAATATCTCCTTGACCAGCGTGTATTTCATGTGATTTGGCACCACGTAGTCGTTGAGGCAACGCCGCATTATGTAGGGCGTGATGGGATGCATTCGAAGCGTTTCGAGTATGACGTGACCCATTAGCGTCAGGGACTGCACACACTCGTAGCTCAGGTTGTTCTGATGCTTGTCCATGGCCTGTTTCAGCTCCTGCCTCAACTGACGCTGCACCTCAGGATTGAGGGCCAGCTCGTAGAGAGCGAGAGACAACGTGTTGGCCGTTTGCTCGTAGCCAGCCTTGATGAAGACGAATGCATGGGCTGCCAGTTCGTTTTGCAGATGCGTCTTTAGCTCCTTGTCTGCCTCATACTCGTGTGTGGTCAGCTCTATTGCCTTAATGTCGAGCAGCAGCTGCAGATAGTCCTGCCGACGCACACCCGATGTCTCCCGCTGCGCCACAATGTCCTCGAGCAGATTGAGAAAGTAATCCTCAGCTGGCTTTGGGGTTTGACGCATGCGCAGCTTTCGACAAAAGTTCGGAAAGCGTATCATTAGCAGATTCATCAAATAACCATGCTTCCGTGTGCTCAACGCCAGCTCCGTCATCTGCTCGAACTCGTCCAGTGAGTACTTCTGTCGCTGCTCGGCATTCACTCCAAACACACAGCTGGCCAGCACGGAAAGCACATAACGTCGCATTAGCTGTTGTATGTGAAGCGTCGAGTGGGATTGCTTCATCAGCGTGGTGCTAACCGTCAGCAGCAGCTGCTCGGCCTCCTGGTAGAGGCTGTCATACAGCCAGGCCATGCGATCCCGCTCGAAACATGGATCGAGCTTCTGGCGCATCTCCTTCCACTTATTGCCCCTCAAGCCATACAAATCGCCCGACAATGGATCCGTCTTCTGATTACAGTAAATGCCACGATCATTGAAATTCCAAAAATCCTTAATCATTATCTGTCGTATCAGCTCACGATCCAGCACCAAAGCACGTGGCTGCAGCAGCGCATAGAAGCCACAGAACGGTCCGCTGCCCTTGAACTTGTTGTAGATGCTCGTATAGTGAGCCGCCTTCATGGCATCGGTGCTCAGCGATTGCGTGACGAGCTGCTTGATGATGGGCCAGAGCTTCTTTGGCCTCTCGTGCGGTATGTCCAGATAGCGCCAGTAGTCGCGCTGATAACGCGCGGCCATGAACAAAAGTAACAGCAGAGCGAGCACGATTAGGCCTAATATCATAAAAATTATCCACATGTCATTCATGTTTCACTTGTGTGCGGGTATATGAGTAGTATAGCAATTTGTAATACATATACACAATATATATATATATATATATAAATTTATATAAAAATTAATCACAATATCACAATTTTGGCCAAGTAACTCTCTTTTTGGGGGTGGCGGTTGGCCGGAAGCCGTATCCGTCAATGATCTAATGCGAGTCGCGGACGCGTTCTCAGCGACAAGTTGAATCTGTTACGTTCATTACCAAAGCGCGCCGATCGACTGAGTGCAATTGAGTAAAACATATTTACGATACGCTCAGCTCCATTGCGAGCTTTTCATTTGATGAAGGCGATGAGGTGGCCGCGGGAGGAGGCGTTGGCCAGTAGTTGCGCTACACTATAGCCATTGCTGCTTATGGGTTGAGTTGGCTTAAACACGCTACGAGTGGGCGTTCGAGTGAGGCCAACAAAACAGTCGCAATCGCAATCACAGTCGCCGTGTGACTAACTGCGAGTGTAGGATGTATTCGAGAGAAGCACAAAGAAGCCGAGCCGTAGAGAGATACAAGTGTAATTGTCTCTCAGTGTAGCGCATTTCGTCAGTCGCTGCGACAGAGCGAACCGAAATCAATTTAAAGTTCGTTTATCAGTTTTTGTACAACTTTTATTTTCCTTTTCTTTTTTTCTTATTTTTTTTTTTTTTTGTTTTTGTTATAGATAAAAGAGCAGTTGTTACCTTTTTGGAAATTTCTATGGTATTCGGTTTGAGGTGGGGTTATCTCAATTAAAAGTCGAGCAATAAAACTAATTGCACCGAGTCAAACAGCTATTTGCTCAATGAGCAAACGCAAATAAATGCAAAATTCTGCTTATCGGCTCACAGCGTATCGATACTATAATTTTGTTCAGTAAAACAGTTAAAAGACTCTGTTATAGATTTAAACTATATTTTCCATATCATGTAATCAAACTGATTTCAAGAGAGTTCGCTTATTTAGTAGCTCTTCAAACATTACTCTCTGGAAATTACTCTCGTTGAACTTGTTCAGATGACCTGCTGAATTTGACATTCAATTAGCGCGTTAATGTTGTATAAAAAAAATAATAATAATAAATAAATTAATTTTGAATAACGACTAAGAGATACTCAACAAAAAATTTTAATAATAATAATAATAAAATATAAAATAAACAAATTTACTTTATTATTATATAAACTAAATAAATATGAATTCCGACTAAGAGATAAAAAAATAAATAAATAAAATAGAATAATTTAAATTATATAAAAAATATTTTAAAATAAAATAAACAAATTCACTTTTTTACTATAAAAAAAAAAAAAAAATATGAATGCCAACTAAGAGATGAAAACAAAATAAAAATAAATAAATAAAATAAAAATAATAATAATTTAAATTATATAAGAAAAATTGAGAAGTGAAATAAACCAAAAATATGAATTGTAAAAATCGACTAAGAAATGAAAAAAAAAAAAAATAAAAAACTAAATAAAATAAAATAAATAAATAACAATAAAAATAATAATAAAAATAAAAATAAATAAATAAATAATAATAAAATAATAATTTAAATTAATTAAAAAAAGATATAAAAAGTGGAATAAATAAATTTACATTTTTTATTTTTATTATTTATTTATACATTTTTTTTTATTTTTTCAATATAATAAATTGAACTAATACAACATATATATTATATAACAACAAATTAAGAAATAAAATAAACAAATTTACTCTCTTATTATTATTATTATTTTTCCATTCCAATAATTCAAACTACCTTCTACCTTTTACATTACATTTGTTATACTTTTTCATAAATATCTCGCCTCTTACTCATTGTTATAAAAATTCACATAGATATCGCTTATAAACAATATATAGATATGTATTTTAGTTCACTTACAGCCATTAGTTTTGTGCTATCCGCACTTGAAATCTAATCAATTGTCAAACTAAAATGCGACAATAGGTAAATAGCAACGTTGCCGGATCATTGTAGGCAAATATAACAATTGTATACTTAAATAACTTAACATATATCACAGTGAGCCAAAAAGCTTTGCCTCACATGGCCAAAACAAAAATAAAATAATAATTATCGCGCTCACTCTCAGTTTATGTTTATAGTGAATAGCTTAACCAAAAAAGCTGTCATTGACGGCTGCCTCACTGAGATTGTTTACATTAGTAACAGGAGTCGGACGTGCATTGCGATTACTCACAGACATAAAGTTGGCAAATTTAGCTTCAACTGAATGAGCTGCCAAGCGTCATGCAATAGCGAAATGTCTATATTGCTTCTAATTAGAAAATAATTTGATCTCTCATTCATCATATGCAAAATACATTTTTGAAGAGTTTCATAAATTTCAATATAAAGATTTTTGCAATGAAAAAAAAAATTATTATTTGAATTATTACAATTAAAAAATTAAGATTTAGTAGATGTTGCTTAATTTTAACAAAATGTTTAAAAAATAAGAAGACAAAATAAAGAATTATTTTGAATAATGTTATATTATTATTTTTTGTTATTTCATATAATTTATTTTAATCTATTTTTTATTTTATTATAATATTATTATTTATTTATTATTTATTACTTTAATAAATTTTTATTATTGTTATTAAATGTTAAGCAAAGAAATTACTAACAATTATTATTAATTAATTACAATTATTATAATATTTAATTTTAACTTTGGTTTTCTTAATTTTTTTTAAATAAATTTTATTCTTATTAAAATTTAAGCATTTCCATAAAATGTTTTTGCTTAGTAAGAAATTAAAAAAATTTATATTAATTATTTTAAGAAATAAAATATATGTATAAAATATAAAATATATATATATAAAAAATGTAAAAAATATATAAAAAATGTAAAAAATATATAAAAAATGTAAAAAATATATAATTATAGTAAACTAAACAATAATTAAAATACAATTTTTTTTTGAAATTTAATTTCAGTAAATCCAATTTGAACTATTTATTCATTTATATCTATGCTCAAAGTAAATTTTAACGTCTTCTGTTAAAATAAAGCTTTAACTTCCCCTACTTGCCACTAGGTGGCGCTGTTCGCACTCTTATTCATATGACTAGTTGCTTAGTTTGCCAAAAAGTGTCAACTGATAAAACATAGGAATGAAATGAGTAAGCAAGCATTGACTACATAATAATCGGCAAGTCTGACCGATAATGCCTCACGCGATACCCAAATAATAATCATTATGACAATAAAGACGACGCTTTATAAAACGCTGTCAGCCACAATTGCTGTTAGTGTTGTGCCAACATTAGCTTAGACTAAACGACAATTTTTGCCAATTTCTATGGTTATCGTACGCTCTTGCTTGGAGAAAAATATAAAGAGAAAAAGAGATTTAACCAAAGTATATAGAAATTATAGAAATACTATTTACGTATTAGTCATGAAATCAATTTGTATTTTTTAATTTTTCCTTTAGGTTTATTATCATATAAACTAACTAAACTTTATAGATAGCAGAGCATTGGCAGCAGAGCAGAAGAAACGTAATTCCCAGATTATATTGAATATCTGATAAATGCATATTGAGATTTCGATTGCAATTTATATTTTATTATAAAATCTATATTAAATTATAAAAAAATAAATAAAAAAGCTATATCAAAATATAATGACAATTATTAGTTTTATTGGAATTGGAATTGTATATAAATAAAACAATAAAATATTTGCACTATATCTAAGCAATTTGATTTATATACTTCGGTTATGCACAAGATTAAAATTGATAATTCTGACTAATTGGTGTATAAAAGCTTTCTTTGCCGGCATTTAACTGCTATAATATTGTACCGTCATGCAGACTATGAAAGCTTCTACCAACCCATAAATATGCGAACCTCGTTCAGTCTAGCTCTCAGTATGTGGTGAATGTTAGACTACGACGGCGACGGACGCGATCATGGGTATCGGTATTTTACTACTAACGGCAGTTGTTGGCCTCTTGGGCTACATCTTCTTACGTATGCGCCAAAGGCTGCAGCATTGGCAAAATGCGGGCATTCCATGTGAGGAACCCCACTTTCTAATGGGCAGCTTGAAGGGTGTGCAAACAGAGCGATCTTTTCTGGACATTTGGATGCGTTACTATAATAAATTCAGGGGAACAGGGCCTTTTGCTGGTTTTTATTGGTTCCAACGACCTGCGGCGTTTATCTTGGAACCTTTTATGGTGAAACATATTCTGATAAAGGACTTTAATAAATTCACGGATCGTGGTTTCTATAATAACTCCGAGGATGACCCCCTTACAGGCCAGCTTTTCCTCTTAGATGGTCAAAAATGGAGAGCGATGAGAAATAAACTCTCATCCACATTTACCTCGGGCAAAATGAAGTACATGTTTCCCACGGTCGTAAAGATAAGCCACGAGTTCGTTGAGGTCTTTGGAGATATGGCCGATAAGTTTTCCATAATTGAAGTCAGAGAGCTAATGGCTCGCTTTACTACGGATGTTATCGGAAGTGTGGCCTTTGGCATAGAGTGCAGCAGTCTTAAGGACCCCGAAGCTGAATTCCGAGTGATGGGCCGTCGTGCTCTTACAGATCAGCGTCATGGAACTCTGGGACTCATCTTCATCAATAGTTTTCCGAACTTTGCTCGCCGGATTCATATGAAAATGACACCAGAACATATCGAAAAGTTCTTCATGCGTATTGTAAGAGAAACTGTTGAGTTCAGAGAGAAGAATAATGTTCGTCGCAATGATTTCATGGATCAGCTGATTGACTTGAAGAACAATCGATTGATAAAAACCGAAACAGGAGAAGATACGAGTCTGACAATTGAGGAAATCGCTGCCCAAGCATTCGTCTTCTTTGCTGCTGGATTCGAAACCTCTTCGACTACAATGGGCTTCGCCCTCTATGAACTGGCCCAGAATTTGGATATACAGAACCGATTGAGAGAGGAGTGCCAAGAGGTACTAGACAGATACGATGGGGAGCTCACCTATGAATGTATCAGAGATATGCAATATTTGAATCAGGTCATATCGGGTAAGCAATTATTATTATACATTCTGCAAACGAAAATTATTTTTGATGCATTTAATTTTTTTTTAGAAACGCTTCGACTTTACACGGTTCTTCCAGTCTTGAATCGAGAATGTCTTGAGGATTTCGTGGTACCCGGATATCCGAAATATGTAATGAAGAAGGGCACTGCAGTCATTATACCTGCAGCAGCTATGCATCGAGATGAGAAGTTATATCCGGAACCAAATCGCTTCAATCCAGATAATTTCGAGCCAGAGAAAGTGAAGAATCGTGACTCAGTAGAGTGGCTTCCCTTCGGAGATGGACCACGAAATTGCATTGGAATGCGATTTGGTGAAATGCAGGCTCGCGTTGGCCTCGCAATGCTTATAAAGCATTTCAAGTTTTCGGTGTGCGATAAGACAACGATACCCATTGAATATGACAGAAAGAGCTTCTTGATAGCCAGCGCAGGTGGCATTTATCTGAAAGTGGAGAGAGTTTAGAAGCGTAAATTGACTTTAAAATAAATTGGAATACATGTAAAATATATTTTATATTAAATATTTTATTTAAAATAATAATTTTGATAGAAGCAAATACATGAATGAAGTTAATAAGAAATTTAAGTATCTTACTTCTTTGTATTTCTCGATTCCCATAGAGGTTATTATTATTATTATTTTTTTTTTTTTTTAGTTGCATTTCTATTAATTATGTAAAGTATTACATTCCGCAAACCCTATAATACTTTTACATTTACATTTTGTATATATTTTATGATTTTTTGAGACGAAAATGTGTAAAAACTCCCACTGTGCGCTTGCCAGCAGTGCACACCAGACAAATACACCCACAATGAAATAAATAGATAAATAAATAGATAAACAAACAAAATTTAGCATTTTTTCAATGATTTGTATTTATGAACACAGTAAAATATTTATTCTTCTATATTATTTTATAGTACATATTTTAGATATTTATTAAAAAATATTGATAAAATATTTGAAGTGTATGTACAATATACAAATATACTTGAGCTATGCATTAGATTGCAATTGAGTGGAAAAGCTTTCTTTGTTTGGTATTCTATTTCCACTATCCATACTTGGTATTCTCATAAAAGCTTCGACTGGGCATTTAATATGAGAACTCAGTTGAGTTGCTCTCAGTATATAGTGAGCATTAGTTTACGACGGGCACGATCATGGCTATCGGCATTATATTGCTCACGGCAGCGATTGCTCTCTTGGGCTATCTATACTTGCGAATGCGTCGCAATATGCAGCATTGGCAAAATGCGGGCATTCCATGTGAGGAGCCCCACCTTCTAATGGGCAGCTTGAGGGGTGTGCAAACTGAGCGATCTTTTCTGGATATTTGGATGCGTTACTATGATAAATTCAGGGGAACAGGACCTTTTGCTGGATTCTATTGGTTCCAACGTCCAGCTGCATTTATATTGGAACCCTTCTTGGTGAAACACATTCTGATTAAGGACTTTAATAAATTCACGGATCGAGGCTTCTATAATAATCCTGATGATGATCCGCTGTCTGGACAGCTTTTCTTATTAGACGGCCACAAGTGGAGAGCGATGAGAAATAAACTCTCATCCACATTTACCTCTGGCAAAATGAAGTACATGTTTCCCACGGTCGTAAAGATAAGCCACGAGTTCGTTGAGGTCTTTGGAGATATGGCCGATAAGTCTTCTATAATTGAAGTGAAAGAGTTGATGGCTCGTTTTACTACAGATGTTATCGGAAGTGTGGCCTTTGGCATAGAATGCAGCAGTCTTAAAGACCCCGAGGCTGAATTTCGTGTCATGGGTCGTAAGGCAATAACCGATCAGCGTCATGGTGCCTTGGGAATTGCAATGCTCAATAGTTTTACGAACTTTTCGCGACGCATTCATTTGAAAATGACACCGGAACATATCGAAAAGTTCTTCATGCGAATCGTTAGAGAAACGGTTGAGTTCAGAGAGAAAAATAATGTTCGTCGCAATGATTTCATGGATCAGCTGATTGACTTGAAGAACAATCGATTGATAAAAACCGAAACAGGAGAAGATACGAGTCTGACAATTGAGGAAATCGCTGCCCAAGCGTTCGTCTTCTTTGCTGCTGGATTCGAAACCTCTTCGACTACAATGGGCTTTGCCCTCTATGAACTGGCCCAGAATGTGGGTATACAGAACCGATTGAGAGAGGAGTGTAAAGAGGTTTTGGCCAGGTACAATGGGGAGCTTACATATGAATGTATTAGAGATATGCAGTATTTGAATCAGGTCATATCGGGTAAGAAATTATATAAGTTTAACTGAAGATTATGTTTAAAGTAATAAATTATATTTTTTTTAGAAACCCTGCGACTTTATACAGTTCTGCCAGTTCTGAATCGGGAATGCCTGGAGGATTTCGTCGTACCTGGATATCCGAATTATGTGATTAAAAAGGGCATGCCAGTTCTGATACCGTCAGCGGCTATGCATCGTGATGAGAAGTTATATCCGGAACCAAATCGCTTCAATCCAGATAATTTCGAGCCAGAGAAAGTGAAGAATCGTGACTCAGTAGAGTGGCTTCCCTTCGGAGATGGACCACGAAATTGTATTGGAATGCGATTTGGTGAAATGCAGGCTCGCGTTGGCCTCGCAATGCTTATAAAGCACTTCAAGTTTTCGGTTTGCGATAAGACAACAATACCTATTAAGTACCACAAGAAGAGTTTCCTGGTTGCCAGTGAGTCTGGCATTTATCTGAAAGTAGAGCGAGTTTAATAGAAGCTGAATATGTGTGTTAAGTATATGATAATAATTAAATAAATAATAATACCTTTATTATAAAAATTAATATATATAAATTATATGCTTAAATATTCAAAAATAATAATTAATATATAATCATTATTAATATAAGAATAAAAATAAAAAAATCGGTCATTTGTTTATTTTTGCTGTATATTATATAAATATTTCTTAAAAATAATTAATATATAAAAAAATAATAAATTCAGTAATACGTTTTTTTTTTTTTTTTTTTTTTTTTTTTTACTGTATTTTATATTAGTTTTCTTTTTTTATTTTTATAATTAATTATTATAACAATCTGTAATTTGCTTATTTTTGCTCTATGTTATATTATCTGTTTTTCATAATTATTGTATGTGAATTATAATTGTATATTGTTATGTGCTTGGTTCAAATTCCATATTCAATAGTGCGTAGATCCCAATAAAACAGATTCAGTTACTAAAATAATAAATAAAACAAACTTTATCACGTAATTGTTGTTCTATAAGTATAAACAATTGCGTCATATCATATATAAACATTTTTAATTGTTTATAAACATTTTTATTTTATTGTTACATTGCCAGAGGTATCCAAAGTATCTGCAGTAGCTAAAGTTCATTCACGATTTGTATGCCAAGAGCGAGAGCACAGTTAACTCTCGAGCTTTTGAAGAGCTTTACTCTCGCTCTCTCACTCTCTTTGATCGTTAGAACGTTGCGTCAGCCTAATGATAGTATAAACATTCATTGTAAACCAGTTTTGCTGCTATATTTAGCCTTTCATTTTTTTTTTATTCTTATCAATAATAAAACTAAAAATACAAATTTACAAATAAAACAATATCAAGAACTGAAGCGCCTAGCTCAGTGGCTCCAGCTGCAGTTGAAATTCCTTGGGATGCAGCAGAAACGAATGATGCTTGAATTGCATGGGCTGCGGCGTATCGGGCGCTAGGCTAATGCGGAAATTGCGTATTAACGTGATGAGGCCCACGGCCAGCTTCATGCGGCCGAAACGCATGCCAATGCAGATGCGTGGACCCTGGCCGAAGGGCAGGTAGGCACAGGTGGGTCGCTGCTGGATGGCCTGCTCAGTGAATCTTTCGGGCAGAAACTTTTCGGGTTCCGGATAATAGGCTGCATCATGATGTATGGAATAGACGGGTATAATCAGCTGTGATCCAGCTGGTATATAATGCTTGGGATTGTTGGGCAGCTCAAAGTGCGCATTGGCGCGACGCAAGTGCTCCGAGGCAACGGGATACATGCGCAGGGTCTCTGCGAGATGGGAGAGAGAGAGAGAGAGAGAGAGAGAGAGAGAGAGAGTTAATGGAATTACGTGTAAAGTCGTGCTTTCTCTTCTACCTACCCGACATCACCTGCTCCAGATATTTCATTTTATTCATGGCCTCGTAGGTGAGTTCTCCATTCTCTCCATGATTCGCAATGGCTTCCTCAATCTCCTCGCGCAGCTGACATTGTATATCCTCATGCCGCGCCAGCTCGTATAGAGCCAGCACAAATGCTGTGGCCGTCGTCTCAAAGCCCGCCACAATGAAGACGTACATCTGTGCGGCGATCTCGTTAATTGTGAGACCCTCGGCAGTGTTGCCTTGATCGTATTTTTGCTTCATCTCTACCATGAGATCGACAAGATCGTTGCGTTTAATATTATGCTCTGCTCTGTGGCTAATGGTGTCCTTGACCAGCTTCATGTAGAAGGCCTCTACATCGGCTGGCGTTCGCTTAATGTGCAGCCTAAGGCTGAGCTCGGGAAAGAACAGGCAGAACAAGTAGTCGATGCGCTTCTTGAGCATTGCATTCAGGCCCATCTGCACAAAGGGTGCCTTGGGATCACGCAAACTGTTGCACTCCAGGCCAAAGATGGCGCTGCCAATGGTGTCCATCGTATAGCAGGCCAGCAGCTTGGTCACCTCCATGGCGGCAACTTGTCCCGCACAACGCTCATGCACCACATTGGACAACTCGCGAGCAATTCGCAGCACCGTTGGAAACATTAGCCTCATCTTTGCACCACTGAAGATGGGCGTCAAGCGTGGTCGCAGATTATGCCACCTGGGACCATCGATGGCAAAGAGATGCGCCGACAGCGGATCGTCCTGTTCGTTGTAGAACAGTCCTCGACTATCAAAGTTGCTAAAGTCCTTGATGAAGATCTGCTTCAATAGTTCCATATCGGTCACAATATAAACTGGTTTGGTCATGAAGAAGTACATGCCAAAGAAGGGCCCAGAGTCCTTGTACTTCACATAGAGCTTCTGTAGCATCTGCGAGGTGTGCTTCGTGATTCGCCAGCCCAAAATGTTGCCAAACACAGCCACGGGTTTCTCGTGCGCAATGCCGCGATTCTTGAAATAGGAAAATCGATGTTGCATCCACAGATAGAACGCAAGCAAAATGCATGCCAAGAGCGTAATTGTGGCGGACATAGCACTTGGGTGGAAAAATATATAGCTGAAACTGGCTAACAGAGCTCGAGCACTGTGGCATTTATAGCACTTGCTCTGGCACGTTGAGAGGGGGTCAGCACCCCCATATAAGATTAAGCTGTTGCCCATTTGTAGCACAGAGTTCATCTAAAATTCTATGTACATAATGCTAAACACTCAAAAATTGAGCGCATTTTGTTATATAGGCAGAACTAGTTGTGTTTGGAATTCTTTAGGCAATTTAATTATAATAAGATAAAAGATTTTTGAGCTCAACTAGAAAACTTTGAACTCAAGTTATCAAAATGATTGTGATATTAAAATAAATTCTTTATGGTTAACAAGTTGGTTTAGGTAAATAAGTAAGCATCTGCTCTAGTTGACAGTGCTCGCCTACGAAATACCCTAAAGACTGAAAGATATTATGATGAAAATGTTTTATGAGTCTTTATCACACCTATCATATTTCAATGAATCTTGTAGGAAAAGCTCCAATATATAAAATTATTAATAAGTATTAATCAAACATTAAAAAAAAAAAACAAAAAAAATTATAAATAAAATAAAATAATAACTTTAATATTTTTTCGTTCCAATATATTTCAAAAAGCTGTTGTATTTATTTATATACAATATATTTAATATATTTATAAGAAATGCTGGAATATATAAATGAAAAAAAAAAAAATAAACAAATTAATAAATGATATAAATAAAAATAACGATCAATAAAAATAAAATTAAAATTAATTCTATTTCTTGTCAATATATTTAAATATTATATTTTATATGAATTTAATTACAATTATAAGAAAAGCCTAAATAAATAAAAAAAAAAAAACTTAAGAAAAATAAAAACATATAAAGTTAAAAAATATTTTTTAAAAATTAAAAACATAATATAAAATAAAAAGTAAAAAAATGTATAAACAAAAAATATTAATAAAAAACAAATAATTTAAAATAAAAAAATAATACGAATAAAACATAATAATAATTTTAATCTCTTATCGTACCAAAATATTTCACAAAGCTGTTGTATTTATTTATACTCAATATTTGTATATATCTTATAAGAAAAGCTCAAAAAAATTTTGAGAAATAAATACAAATAAATTAAAAAAAAAAAAAAATAAATAAATAAAATAAATAAAAATAATAATTGAAAATAAAAAATATAGTTTTATATTTTGTCAATATATTTAAATATATTTCATTATTATAATATATTATAATAATTGTAAAATAAATAAAAATATTTATTAAATACAAATAATAATAAATAATTAAATAATTAAAAATAATTATTATTATTAGTATTATTACTATATTATATATATATATATATATATATATATATATATATACCCATTATAATTAAGTACTATATTTTTATCTGAATGTTTTGTTTATATGGACTGTCAGACGAGCTCGAGCTGCTTAGCTTGTCGTTTTTATAAAAGAATTTTATAATTGCTGTATACAATTATAATGAAATGATATCCAAAGCTCACACATTTAATTATATTATGATAGCATTAGGTAACTTTACTCTCAATCGGAGTTTTGTTCAATAATTATCTGATATAGGCATCTCTTGACCTAATAAATTATCAACTAAATTAACAAATTAAACATTGTATTTTACATCAATAAACATTTTATTAGCAAATAAATATTTTAATGCAAAAAAGAAATGTTATAATATATAATAACAACAGAATAAGTATTTTAACAGAATTATTACGAATTTTACAATCAATTGATATAGCTGATATTAATATTCTGGCAGATTAGATAGTAAGGGTTCAAGTATTTAATGACTGTTAAAGATAAAACATTGCTGTTAAAGATATAACAGAGTCACAGTTAGTTAGACAGCTATTATTTGCCTCTTTTAGCTAGACACTTTTTCGACATTCAAGTAAATGCCATTCTCGGCTGATAAAAGTATATTCTTGGTGACCCATTTGATGGGTATTTGGGTCTCTGGTGACGCACTGAACTTGAAGTCCCTGATCAGATGAGCCAGGCCAACGGCCGTTTGCATAATGCCAAAACGTGAGCCAATGCAATTGCGCGGACCATCGCCAAAGGGCAGCCAGCTGCAGGCTGGCCGTGCGGCAATCTCTGCCTCCGTAAAACGTTCGGGCTTGAATTTATCCGGCTCCGGATAAATGTCGGGATCATAATGTATGCCCAGGGCTGGTATCACAACTGCGCTGTTCTTTTCAATATAATACTTGGGATCGCCGGGCGAATAGTCTGAGATGGCCTTGCGCGTGAGATGGGGCAGCACGGGATACTTGCGTAAAGTCTCTGCATGAAATGTAATTAGAACATATCCAAATCATACTATATGAAGCTTACTTACCCATGACTACCTGCTGCAGATACTCCATTTGCTTCACATTATCATAGGTATATTCGTTGTTGTGTTTGCTCAGCACCTCGTTGATTTCCGCTCTCAGCTTGTTCTGTATATCCTGATGCAGTGCCAGCTCATAGAGAGCAAAGCCCATGGTCGTGGAGCTGGTTTCAAAGCCGGCCACAAAGAAAATAAAGGCCTGGCCGGCCAGCTCCTCAAAGGTGAGACCCTCATCGCTGTTGCCCTCCTGCTGCTTCTGGTACATTTCGATGAGCATGTCCATGAAATCGTTGCGTTTCTCCTTGGTCTTGAGGCGATAGTTGATGGTGTCGCGAATGATGCGTATATAGAATTCCTCAACCTCTTCCACAGTTATCTTCAGATGCATGCGACGCGCCAGCTTTGGAAAGCCAAAGATAAAGAAATCGAATATGCCACGATAACGTCGCTCCGTCACAGCTCGTTTGCCCATCGTGACGAAATCCGCGTCGGGATTGCGTTGGCTATTGCAGTCCAGGCCAAAGGCACAGTTGCCAATGACATCGGCCGTGTAGCGTCCCACTAGATCTGTGACCTCGAGCACCTGAGGTGTGTTCACCTTCTCCTCGAAGATCTTGGCCATTTCCTTGGCCACGTTCAAAACAATGGGCAGCATGTGCTTCATCTTGCCCGAGGTGAAGGTGGGCGTTAGCTTGTGCCTCAGCTGCCGCCACTTATGGCCCTCAATGCTAAACAGCGTAGCGGACAGAGGATCATCAATTTCATTATAGAATATACCACGATTCTCAAAGTTATTAAAGTCCTTGATCAAGACACGCTTCACCAGCTCCATGTCGGTGATAATCACGGTCTTCGTGAAGAAGAAATAGAAGCCAGCAAAGGGTGAATTTCTATTCTTGTACTTCCGATAGCAGTCCCTGAAGACGACGCCCAGCTGGCGCTTGCTCGGCCAGTCGGCTATATTACCTTTCGGAAACTTGGGCACATCGTGTGGAATGCCACGACGATTCCAATAGTTGTGCCTATGCCGAGCTGCATAATAGAGCAGCGTCACGATAATTCCGATCAGCACTAGAATTGGCGACATTTCCACACTTGGAAGAAAACTGAGCGAACGACTCGCTAAACACACGCTATTTATAGCTTAAAGCTCTCGCTCTCAGAAAGCTCTTGTCATATGCAGTGAGCGAATAGGAAGAGGGAGAAAGAGAGCGAGAGAGTGATATATGCATTGAGTGCATTTTAGAGAATAATTATCACATTTTTCCAACTATCCATTATTATAAAATCAAGAATTTTATTTTTAATTTATTTTTTAAAAATTGCTGTCTTAATTGTATTCATATTAAATATAATTTTCTTATTTCTTTTATCTAATCTTATTCAGGGTTCAGAGTATGAAAGAAATGTCGTAATATTTTATTGAACAAATGAAATAGTTGTGTATATTTATTTGAAGAATTAAAAAAAAAAAAAAAACTCTGACTAAGTAAAACCATAAATTATTTATAATCCAAAATGAATCATTTTGTATAAAAAGTTATAAAAAAAATATTAGAACAATACAGTCCAATTAATTTTTAAAAAATCTAAAAAAATATATTTTTATTTTTTAAAATTTGTATTTTTTTAAATTTTATTTTGCGGGTTTTATTTATGTATTATGTATAAATAAATTTATTAGCCAATTAGTTGTTTAAAAGCAAATCAATTGCAATTTCTTTCTTAATATTAATACAAAATAATATTAAATATATATAAAAATAATATTTAAAAAATAATAATATTTAATATTCTTAATATTAATACAAAACAATAAATATAAATAAAAAATGATATTTAAAAAAATGTATTACAAATATAATTATAAAAATAAAATAATATAATTAAATTGATAATATTGTTGAATTTGTGTTGTTGTGAATGTTAGTTTTATATTTAGTATAAGTTTGAATAATTTTTAAAATATTATATAGATAGATAATTTTTTTTTCTGCTTAAATACGATTTTTTTTTATTATTATTATACTTGCGCTTTATATTATTTTTTCAATATATATTTCATTATTATAGTGCAATTCTAATCAATTGTTTACTAAATCAAGACAAATTCAAATTTTATTTATTTATTTAAAATCATTACAGGAAAATTCCTTATTATTAGCTTTAAAACTTATGTTAAACTTATAAATGTTTCGTAAGCTAAATATTATTTTAGTTTAATATAAGATTTAATTTTGTAATTATAATATTATTGTAAGCACATAAACCATTATCAGGCAGTGGTCAATATAATCATGAAATATGAAGTAAATTATTTCCTTTTATAAAAAAAATATATTTTTTAAGTAATTTAAATATTTATATCAATTTTAATGTTCTCTATTTATTTCTGAAGCTCCTCGACTTTTAAGTAAATGCCAGTCGCTGGACACAGCAACAGATTCGAATTGAGGAATCGAATCTTGGACTCGGTGCGCGGACAAACACTGAACTGAAATCGTTTCAGCAGATGGAAGAGGGCGATGCTCGTTTGCATCTTGCCGAATCGCATGCCGATGCAGTTGCGCGGTCCATCGCCAAAGGGCAGCCAGGAGGCTGTGGGTCGCTGGTCCATTTGGTCGGCCAGAAAGCGTTCCGGTATGAATTTGTGCGGCTCCGGATATAGCTCTGGATCATGATGTATGCCATAGACGGGTATGAAGAGCATCTGCCCAGGCTCGATGTAAAAATGTCGATTGCCCTTGGCCGCATAATATTTGCGTGAGACGCGCGAGAGATGAGGCAGTGTGGGATACTTGCGAAGGGTCTCTAAGAACCGGAAAATCAATCAGTATATCTCTTTCTCTCTCTCTCATATAATACTCACCTGCTATAACTAGTTCCATATAGCGCAGCTCCTGCATGCACTCGTAGGTGAATTGTCCGCCGTGCGCCTGCAATGCCAGCTCGATCTCTTCTCGTAATCTCTGCTGAATCTGCGGCTGTTTGGCCAGCTCGTACAGGGCAAAGGCCAAGGTCGAAGCGGAGGTATCGAAGCCGGCGGCAAAGAATATAAACGATTGAGCTGCAATCTCGGGCAGCGTTAGCTCACCACGTTGCTTCATTTCGATCAGGAGATTCATAAAGTCGTTGCGCACAATCCCTTTGGACTCGCGCTCCTTGACCGTATCGCGGACGATGCGCATGTAGAAGTCCGTGATGTCCTGGTGTATCTGACAGAGACGTAGACGTCTGGCCAGATTCGGAAAGCTTTCGATGAAGCCATCGATGAGCTTGCTATGGCGTCGATCTGTGAAGGCGCGTCGTCCCATCACGGCGAACTCGGCCTCCGGATTGCGCAGTCCATTGCACTCCAGGCCAAACGCACAGTTGCCAATCACATCGGAGGTGTAGCGAGCCATTAGTTCGTTGATCTCCAGAATGCCACAAATGGCATTGCTGGACAGCTCGGCGCAGACCTGTGCCAGCTCCTCGCCCACGGCACAGACGGTGGGAAACATAAACTTCATCTTGCCAGAGCTGAAGGTGGGCGACATCTTCTGGCGCAGTGGCCGCCACTTGGGTCCATCGATGCGAAAGAGATGCCCCGTTAGGGGATCATCGCGCTCATTGTGATACATGCCACGATCCTCAAAGTTGGCGAAATCCTGGATCAACACCTGCTTGGCCAGCTCCAGATCCAGCACTAGCACCACGGGTCGCAGCATAAAATAGAAGCCCGCAAATGGTGCTCCGGTGCACTTGAAGCTCTCATAGAGCGGCGTCAGAATGTCCTTAAAGTGCTTCGTCTTGCGATATCCATGCAGATTGCCCATGGGAAAGCTGGGCCGCATATGGCTGATGCGACGGCGTGCCCAATAATTGAGCCGGGTGCGCACATACCAGAAGCTAACGGCAAGTGTCACAAGCAGCAGAGCAATCACATCCAACATAACGCGCGTTTCACTTTCAACTGATCTGAGTTTGAGTCAGAATCTTTTCTCTATAGCTTCACTTAATCAGCTGCTCTGGAGCAGAGTGCAAAGTGCGTTTCAATGTAAACAACGTTTAATTATCACACTGGAAAGACGCGTGCGATGCTTGCCGATCGGCAATGTATGTGATTGGAATGTGCATGCTCTCAGCATTTCCAATGGGCTGAGCTTCGTGTGTGTGTGTGTGTGTGTGTTTATTAAAGTGAGAGTAACGAATAGACAGGCAGAGTGAGTGAGAGTGAGAGTGGGAGAGCGTGAGTGGGAGAGAGCTGAGCAGTGCGCCTTCAACTTGAGTAAGGGCATTGCAATAACGGCATTGCACACAAGGAATCGGGTGATAGAACGAATGCCATGAATTACAGTAACAGTTATTCATTCGCTATGCGGCTAGGCTTGAGTAAAGCGTGGGTCGACTAGCAAATACCCTATTTTCATTTACTTACACATTGTTATATGCCAATCTGATTGGCAAAAATAAATAAATAAATGAACATACAAAATAATAATGAATAATAAATATATAAATAATAAACAAATATATAAAAGGTTTTATACAAAATTGATGAAAATTGAATAACAGTGTAGACGTAAATAATAAAAGTTTCCATCTGTAGTCATATTAAGTCTCTACAGTACAACAAACCCATTTGAATGCATCTACAGGGTACATTGAGCTATGAGTTCACTTTACTTACATGCATATGCTCAACTGTATGTGTGTGTGTGTGTATATATATACATGCTTGCACAAAGTCGTTTACACGTTCCCACCTAGCATTTGGAAGACTGTTTTGTAAGAAATGAATTTGGCGAGTCGCTTTTGAGTCCCCGGGATGATCAAAAAATGATTGATCATATGCGCGATTTTTGGAAGAGTCAAAAACGACTCGCCTGTATGATCAAAAAGTGATTTATTTGAAATACAGCAACAAAATGTAAAGCAATCGCCAATTGAGCATGCGGGGGATTGAAAAGTGATTGTTTTCACTTCTGCTCTGCACTAATACTCTGAATTTTCAAGAAGATGCCAGAGCCGGATGTGGCTCGGTGGATAGGCTTGTGGCCTGGGGGACTTGAGAAACAACGGCCCCTGGGTTCAAATCCCATTTCGAATTTAGGAAAACATTAATTTAAAAAAAAAAAAGAAAGATGCCAATTTGGGTTTCTTATGAGATTCACTAATTTCTCTTGTCTCCAAATTCTTAAAGCTAGGGGCTAGTGCATTTCGATCACTCTTATTCTTACAAATTCAATGTAAAGTTCAACGCAGGAACATTATTGAAATAAATTAAATAAATCAAAATGGGGAGAAAAATAAAATAGTTAATCAAAAGATAATAATGATAGTTCAAGTTATACTTGTTCTTTTTAATTTTTAGTTTATTTTATTATTTAATAAAAATATTTAATGAATTTAATTTAAATAAAATATTACTTGTTTTTGGTAATGATAAAAAAACGAATCAGCAAAGAGTCGCATGTGGTTGAAATTAAGACTCGAAAAAGAGTCGCGTATGATACGAAATATGACTCGAATATGACTCGAATATGACTCGAATTCGATTATAAAAATGGGTCATAAGCGACGCATCTAGAGGAGTCGCGGCTAGGGTATTTTTTTCTCCCGACGGGGGAGTCATTTATGATCCGAAAATGAGCTCATTTATGCTTATTTTAATCAGAAAGAGGACTCAAAAGCGACTCGCTTATGATCGCAAATGTTTGCTGGGTTTTAACTATTATCAACGAATATCAAACAAGCGTAGGCAGATAGACTGGGAGAGTGTGAAAGAGAGTGAGAGAGATTGAGTGAGGCAAAGCGAGTTAATGACAAAGTGAGTAACAATAACAGACACAAGCCGCAACAAGCTTTCTCAATGAGCTTTTGTGCTTCTCAAGTGTATTTTTAGTTGCGCAGTTTAATTTCGCGTGGATACAACAATTTATATATTTCATTGATTTGGCGCGTATTGCAAATAAACTTTATCTCAGTGCCTGACCTATGACAACACTTAAATAATTGAACTTTAATTGAGTAAATGAGGAAAAATTAAAAACGTATATATGCGTATATGTACATGAATATGTGTGTATGTATGTGAAGAAGTTGTTGTCTTTCCATTGGTATTCCAGTTCTTTGGCGTGGAGCTTTAACTGCAGTAGTTCAAATGGTAAAAAAAAAGGTAAATATCATCTACAGTCAGCACAATGTTGCTGCTCAGGTTTACCTCTTTGCTAGCTTGGCTTCTTGAACAGCTGCAGAAGGTAGTTAGGAAGAGCTTTCAGCATCAACTGAAAAAAAGGACGCCAAAGGACTCAATTAACGAACTTCTGGATTCGTAAAAATTCGATGAAATTATCATGCTCAAAGTCAAAAGCTGATTATAATTAATTCTCACTAATACGTTCATATCTGCTGAGTTTGCTCATTTGCATAACATTTATATTCTGATTACCCACATTCTCCACAGTCTCCCGAAAATCTAGAATACATTTTTTTTTAAATTTATTATTTATTTATTTTTGTTCAAAGCTTCCATGTGTATTAAGTCGTTATCAGGGGATTTTGAATTAATGACCCCCATAGACTGGTTACTCATGTTTTCTTATCTTTCATTTGTTTATTTAAGATTTTTTTTAGCAATGTCATCGCGATTGTACAAATATTAGGAATTCTTGTTATACCATAAACATATTTAGAATTTTCTCATATTCAATTTAAATTTAACATATTGAGAGTTTCATTATATTTATGCATATATATGTATCTACGTTAACGTTCCACATAATCATATATATTTAACAATAATTTATTGTTCAATTTCTATATTCATTTTAGATTTCGCCCATTAAATACGCTCCACCTTCAAGATAATGCCATGTTCTGTGGACAAGGTAAAGTTACGCTTACCGAAATTCAAAGGAATCTCTGTGCGCTCGGAGACACCGAACTTGAAGCGACGCAGTAGAGAGATGAGGCCAACCTTAGCCTGCATTTTACCAAAACGTTCCCCGATGCAGTTCCTGGGTCCTTCCCCAAAGGGCAGATAGGCAAATTGATGGCGTGCCTTGATAGCTGCGGGCTCAAAGCGTGCTGGATCGAAACGTTGGGGTTCGGGATAAATCTCTGGATCATGATGAATGCAATGCACAGGTATCACAATGGAGGTGCCCTGCTCTATGACGAGATTTGTGCCAGGCACTGGGTAATCGCGGTTCGCCAGACGCATCAGATGGGGCAGAATGGGATGCTTACGCAAGGTTTCTGAATGAAAATTAATGGGAATTATTACAGAAAACGATAATTTTTGAATTCTTTTCTCCTACCTGCCAGCACTTGATCCAAATAGCTCATCTGGCCAATGGCTTCGTAGGTGAGCTCACCCTCAGATGTCTCTCTGAGCACCGCTTCGATCTCTTCCCTCAGACGCTGCTGTATATCCTGGTGCAGGGCCAGCTCGTATAGACAGAAGGCCATTGTGCTGGAGGAGGTCTCGAAGCCAGCTATGAAGAAGACAAAGGCTTGGGCGGCCATTTGTTCGATAGTCAGACCATGGGATAGATCAATGCCTTTGCCTTGACGTGCTGCTTCCTCGTTCTCGGCGCGCAGCTCGATCAGCTGATCGAGGAAATCATTACGCTTGATGCCATTCTTGATGCGATGATCGACAGTCGTGCGCACAGCGGTCATGAAGAAGTTCGTTACATCGTCGGGAAACACATTCAAACGCATCTTTTTGGCAAGGTGCGGATTAGTGAAGATGAAGGACTGCACGATCTGTGAATGCCGTGGAGTCTCGAAGAGACTGCGACCCTTCGCACGAAACTCGGCGTGCGGATCGGCCAAGCTATTGCACTCGAGACCAAAGGCGCAAGTCCCAATGACATCTGTGGTAAAGCGAGCACAGAGTTCCTTAATCTCCACATCGCCATTTTCAGCGACTGCGGCGCTCACCTCTTTGTCCATTGTATCGGCCAGATGGCGACCCACATCGACAATTATGCCAAACATATGCTTCATCTTGCCGGACGTAAAGACAGGCGTCAGTTTCTGTCTCATCGAGCGCCACTCGTCGCCCTCGAGCGTGAAGAGATGTCCGGTTAGCGGCTCATCGCGTGCATTGTTGAAAACGCCGCGATCCTGAAAGGCACTGAAATCCTTGATCAACATCTGTTTGATCAGATCCAGATCGATTATGATGGCAACACGCTTGAAGAACATATAGAGGCCAGCAAACGGCGTCTTGCCCTTGAAGCGATCGTAGAGCCGCTGATTGATGTCACGGAAATGAAGCTTAGAGCCGATGCCTTTCATATTTCCAATTAGTGGCAATGGCTTCTCATACGGAACTCCCATGCGCTCCCAGTAGGTGTAGATATTTTGATAGAAACTATATAGCAGCGCCAGGGCCACACCCAGCAGTGCGATCGTTAGGAATACCATGATCAACGTCTATATATGTATATATAATTATAATTTGAAGTTAGCTCTGCACGCGTCGTAGTAGAACTGAATACAATTTCGAGCTTTTTATTCTATTTATGCATGGCAAAGGTTGATAAGCTTTGAGCGAGTAGCAATTCGTAATCTCTCTTAGTTCTTACGTGCTCTCTGAAATAGAATTCACAATAAAGACACGATTTGTTTACCCTTCTATGCCAAGTGGCTAAACAGGTTGGGAAGCTAAGCTATGCCAAGTGTGGGAGTCCAAGATATATGGTATATAATGTATAATAAAAAATAATTAAGATATAATGTATAATATTTAATATAATATTATTTTAATTTATTATTTATTATTATAATTATTATATTTACCTAGTTAAGCAGATAAAGAAGCAGCAGTATTTATACCAAATTTGTATTTCGAGCGAAATTTCACAATGTTAAATGCGAAAGAGTAAGCGAATATTTTGGACGGGTGTAGCCAGCCACGAAATGCTCGCTCACTGGAAAGTGAATATTTTAATATTTTATAAACTTGACACATTTCATTCATATTCTTCACAAAATCTTTATATTTCAAAATGCTTATTCAAATGTTTTGACAGTTTTACAATCTTATTGTAATTTCTAGATTTAATATGAATAAAATATAAAATGTAAATTAATTAAAGTTTAATTAATAAATAATATTTTTTATTTCGTTTACATATTTACAGATCTTAATCGAAATATTATATATTTTTCAATTTGTATGTTGTTTATCTGCCTAGAACAACATTTATATAAGCTATGAAAATACTCATTCTACAAATACTGAATAAAAATATAAATTAAATAATAATGCTAATTTAAAATAAAAGTATTGGTCAATATAGATATAATATTCATATTGAAAACATATCCGAATAAATATAATAAATGAAATGTATTAAATGTATTTTTAGTCTGTTTGGCAGACAGATAACAGATAGCCCAGCTAATATACTCTACTTAATTTTGCTCAATGATTAGATTTATCAGTTACAATTTGTTATTGTTGTATATTTGATTTCAAACATTTCGTACAACTGTTAAGATTAGATAGAGCATGAAGAAAAGAATTTGTTGGCCAAGCATGATCCTTAACTTTGCCAAGCTTAGTCAAATTAAACAGAAGGCATATCACAATGGTATTTTGTGATGCAATTGTTGAGTTTTGTTCGTCAATTATTACTCATATCTATCATAAACAAGTTGAAAGAACTGCGGGAGAGGTATACGATTGGGAATGACAACTTAAGTTATACCTAAGAGCAATAAATATATGTGCAGGAACTTTATTTAAATATAATTATACTAGAATATAAAATAAAATTTTAAAAAATTTTAATAACTTTTATATAGTTTATTTAATAGAAAATATGTATAAATAAGTTGTATATAATTTATTTAATATAAAATTTCTATAAATAAACGGTATATATTTTATTTATTAAAAATTTCTATAAAGTAATTTTAGATATCTTAAAAAAACTAAACAGAATTTTAATATTTAGATTTTATTCATTATAAAATTTATATTTTCTGTTTTAAAATATTACAAAATATTACAAAAATATTAAAATATTTACAAAAATATTTTTTTTTTGTTTTATTTATTAATTTTATTTAATATTTTATTTAGTACATTTTTTATATAATCAATTTTAAAATACAAAAATTTAATTTCTTCATTTGTTAAATTTGATTTATTACAAAATTTAATTATTCGAAATATAATTTGTATATTTTATTAATTGAACCAATTTTATATTTTTTTTTACCAATCAAATTAAAAACAAACATTTTTATATTAAAATTATATTTTATTTACTAACAAATTTTTATAATAATTTTTATATTTTTAAAATACAAAAACTTAAAAATTGTTAATTATATTCATTAAAAATTTTTTATATTTGTAAAAAAAATTTTTTTTTTAAGATTTTAATATAATATGTATATATTTTCTTTACCAATAAAATTAAAAAAATAATTTTTATACACGCTCCTTATTTATAAAATTTTCTTCGCTTCTCATGGATAACATGAAATTTTCCTCTCGTTTCTTGTCCAATTCCAGCCTGTTCTTCTCACCTAGCCGAGCTTTCATTGTCCACTGGTAAATAATAGGTAATCGAGCTGGAGACCGATGACATTTTTTTAATTAAAGTCTGTTTGGATTGCCCTTTTCCAATTGGAATGCCAGCTGGTGCTGCTCTGCTTTCTGGCGTTTGCATATCTATTGGATTTTGTTTTGTGAGCTGTGTGTTGTTTGTTTGCATTGATTCTTGTTGGCTTTTGGCATTGTTTTTAATTAAATTTGTACCGTGGTAACTCAAATCTTCCGTGAACTCTGTGAGACTTACATCAAATTGGGTATCGAAGTCCGCCAATGGCGCAGCGGGTGGGGGCCCAATTGCCAGGGCAGCAGCGAGACGGGGTGCCCGGCTTTATTACAAAATCGCGCGCAAATTTATGCGAAAGCGATTAGAGGTCCATAAAACGTTGATTTTGATGGGCAACGTTCGCCGGAAGCTCGAGTAGCGCCCGCTGATTTCTGTAGCCCGCGCTGCTCCTCCTAGACTCCGGTTGCTCCACGCACGTGCACATTAATAAAAAGCCGTTCTATGTGCCAAACTGTGTGTGTTTGTGTGTGTGTGTATTGGTACTTAAAGGATTTGGCCTAATGCCTACGGCCTGTTTTATGCCGCTAATGCGCCATAGCCATTTTCGAATGGACATAAAAAAGTGTAGCTCTGCGTTTTAGCCCAACTGCCCATGAAGTGGGTCGCATCAAATTCACAGCGGGACAAATCGAAAGTAAAGCATGCAATCCAAAGATGGCTTTAAGCTTAACGTCTAGACACCAGATTTTATTGCAGCTGCACAGGCGTAAAGCCCATTGGATTTTCATAATTTCAATAACTAAAATCTGTAAAATATTTGAAGCTTCCTCAACGATACTGAGCATATATGCTAATGCAATGATTTATTTTATTGAAATAAGGAAAGGATTTTGACTCTTATTTATTTTAAATAGGCGCAAGATTTATGAGCAGTTAAATAGAAGTTCTTATGTGGATTAAAGTCAAAGCAATATAATTTTTTTTTTCCTATTAATAATATATTGAAAAATCAAATCGAATCGAATTTATTTCTTCGACTAGCTTTACTAGTATTTATTTATTTATTTATTTTTATTTTAATATATAAAAATTAAAATTTTTTTATTGAATTTCTTTATAATATTAAATAAACATAAGCATGAAAAAAATATATATAAATAATTATAATATAATAAAAATATGTTAATCTACAACTGCAACTATTAACCGTTTGAACTTTTATGCTCTGTTCGCGAGATCAACCGAAAAAAAATCATGCCTATACGCTCTCCTCTCTAAGCAATATTCTATAGCTTTCTATTGAGCGCCTTGCGTTAAACTATTCGTGTGATGCTCTTGACACGAACATCGTTTAACTATTCGTGTGATGCTCTTTTCACGAACATCGTTTACGAAGCTATACGATTGGCGTTCGCACAAAGAGGCTCAGTAGGTGTGAGCAGAACAGCTGCAGTCTAAGCAAACTGTCTTCATGCACACACACATGCATGCACTCACACCTACGTACGTTATTGATAAGTTTGGCGAAGACGGCTCTCGCATTCACATCAATACACACACACACATAAAGCTCAACCAAACGGTTAGAGAATGACAATACAAATAAAAAAAAGTTTTCTGCCCAATCGCAAACGATCTCGTTGCAAAACCAACACTCTCGGTTGCTCTCTCAGTTTTCTTTTGATTATAGTGTGAGTAAGTGGCACTTATTTTCAGAGATTGTGAAACGAACAAGAGAAATTTGACAGTTTTGGAATAATAGGAAGTTAGGAGTGTATTAAATTTGTCCATAATTTTTATTAATAAATACAAAGTTCAAAAACTTCTTAAAAATTATATGTAATATTTAGGTAAAAATATATATATCGTACATTAATCTATCTGAATATATTGAGTTCACTCTTGGGACTCAAACTACAAACAATAAATAAAAAATAATAATATAAATATTTCGCTGCATCAATAAAGTGAAAAATAAATACCAGACAATTCGATTTCTAAATATTTTATGCATATTCAGCTCAGTTCTGGCAACTTTTAAAATACATCTACTTGCCATTTAGTTTCCATTAAAGATCTTCTCTTTCACAGCGTAAACGAAGCTGAAAACAATGAATCTGATTAAAGATTCAACCAACGGAGCTTTGCCAACTTTTCTGCCCGAGCAAAAGTAAAATTTTTCGCACTCGTTAAGCCTTTAGCCCAATAGCTGAGGGCACTTTCCATGAATTATTTATTTGTAGCCAATATTTGGGTTTTTATTCTGCTTACTGCTGCTGCCCGAACTCGAACTGTTCAAAAGTTTTCTAAGAGTGTCCGAATAAAGTCTTTGCAATCAGTTGACAATCCAATTTGCGCGCACTTAAAGCCGTCTGCAGAATCAGATTTGTATTTAGATTGTTTCAGTTAGTTACAAAAGAACATTTATTTCCATGCTTAACTTTTCTTTATTTATATATATATGTATATATAAACTTATATATATTTTTTGTGTGTGCCAAAGCGAACAGATAATTTATTTTGTGAAACGCTTCCTTGTTCCTCGTCTGAGTGTAACCAATAAAATTGGTTGGGGAAATTACAAAAGCAAGCCAATGGGACGCCAAAAGCAATTTAATGTATCACTTGCTCTGCTGAATTGTGGTGCGAAATAGCTGTTGGCTTCTCTCGGCCAGTGGACCAAACCACTTCAAAGTAATGGCCAGGCTGCGGCCGCTTCATATATTGATATGAGCACGAAAAAGCGCAGCTGAAACACAAGTTTCATATTCATATATTTTATATTTTATACTTTATATTTTATATTTTATATTTTTTATATTTATATTTTATATTTATATTTATATTTATATTTTATATTTTATATTTTATATTTATTATTTTATATTTTATATTTTATATTTTATATTTTATATTTTATATTTTATATTTTATATTTTATATTTTATATTTTATATTTTATATTTTATATTTTATATTTTATATTTATATTTTATATTTTATATTTTTATATTTTATATTTTATGTTTTATATTTTTATTATTTTATATTTTATTATTTTATATTTTATATTTTATATTTTATATTTTGTATTTTATATTTTATATTTTATATTTTATATTTTATATTTTATATTTTATATTTTATATTTATATTTTATATTTTATATTTTATATTTTATATTTTATATTTTATATTTTATATTTCATATTTTATATTTTATATTTTATATTTTATATTCTAAATTTTATATTTTATATTTTATATTTTATATTTTATATTTTATATTCTATATTTTATATTTTATATTTCATATTTTATATTTTATATCTTATAGTAAATGTTATTTTTATCTGCACCTTTAGGCACTTTAAAAGTCAAACATGAATTGTTAACTTTCTAAATGGAACTAAAGCATTTAAAATGCATCTGAAAATTTGTTCATCTCTCGCGTTACATCCATAAAGTGGTCTAGAAGAGCGCTTGTAACTTTAGCAGCCAGCTGTGCGCTATTTCAGCGAGAGAGTTTAGGATAATATAACAGACCGAAAGCAAACTTTTTTGCACCACAATTTGACAGTGCAGTCACGGATGTGCTAGCCCTAAGGGCACCACTACATTACTGAGCAGCAGGAGAGAAAAGTTTTTAGGCGAACAAATGCACTAATTAGTAGCATGAAATGCCAAATAAATATGTTGCGCGTAGCACAGCAGAAACTAGCGGAACTAGTTCCAATTGGTTTTCAAATTGGAATGAAGCACAGTAAGGTGCGATTTAAAGTTCGTGCTTTAGTTCCATTTGCGGACAGCGAAATAATTGCAACATGGCAGATGGCCATCAGTCAACGGGCGTAGAAAAGCAGGCCAAAAAGAAGATACAAAAACGAAGAGCGGAAAAAAAGGAAAATTCCAACCACTCATGATGCTGGCTGACGCCCACACAGCTGTGTGGGGGGCTGTAGCAGGAGTCGCAGTTGCCATTGATTTTTGGTCAATTGGCGGCGTTGTCTTGGCCCGTCGAACAGCTGCCATGATGTGGCGTTAAATTATATTTGACTAGCGCGTGTTCAGCTACAGTTAGCCATAATTCACTTGCAACAATTCCAATTTTCGATTACTTCACAGGCATTGATGACATCATCAGCATCAGCATCGGCATCGGCATCGGCATCGTTGGTATCATCATCATTATTAGAGAGCAAAAACCAGAGCAGGTCATTATGTTATTCACATTTATTATTGATTCTCAACAAATTGCCGAACATTGACTAATGAGCCTATATTGTGGCCAAAAGGTCAATATCCATTTAGGTGCTCAGCAAAAGACTCTCAACCTAGATTCTCTCTGTGCGTATGTAATTAAGCTTGTGTTCAGCTGATGAATATCTTGGTCGACGAGCAGTTAAATGTATGTTAAAATAAATAAGATAAAACAAATAACTTGAGTACTAAAAGAACCAAATATTCATTTCTTTTAACTTGTTCAATTAGCACGTTATTATATCACAATTTACGTCTCATCTAGACATGTTTAGGGTAGTATGAAGTCGTTGTCTCTTTTTTTTTACATTTATTTTTTATGTACATTGCTATAAAGCGGAGATTTATGTGCTGCGTCTATATAAATCATGCTTAGGTCACAATTCATTATGCTTAGGTGAGAGTCACTTGGTCTTGCTGCATACCAATTTTATGTAGCATACTTTTCTGGGCAGCGGCCAGAATGACCAGCGGCAAAGGTGTTCACATTTACCTACCAAGGACGGTGCTTTGCTTAACAAATGGCTTGGCTCCAAGACTGCATAAATTGCTAATTAGTTGAGCGGAAAAGCGGTATACAGCGAAAAAAAAAAAAGAAAAGAAAATCGGGGTGAAAACATAAGCGAAAAGCAACAAATTTGCCAAGTTCAAGCTGACAAAGCATTTTGTAAACTTATCAAGCACTTTATTTATGCTTTTTATTGGGTTGCCTTAAGCAATTTATCTGGAGAAAAATGTGAGCCCTTGAAAATGAAATGCAAAATCAAAACACAGCGAAATTCATTTCCACCTGGCCATGAAACGCATTCGAGTGGAATAAAATGGCTTTGGCAGAACAATGTTAGAGAATTTTTAGAATTTTCTAAGCATTTCATGGTAGATTTAATACGCTTTTAGTTTATATTTTGACTTTAATTTTATATTGAGAATATATATTGAATATATTTTATTTGTAGTTGTATATACATCTAATATTTATATACAAAATTATATGCCAAGTCTCTTTCTCTTTTCTTTTCTTATTTATTTATTTATTTATTTTTTTATTTATTCCTTTTTTTACCTCCATCGAGCTTGAACTTTTTATATGCAAATAAATTTATGTATTTTCGGAACTTATTTTCCTTACACCTTTTCTCTCGGAATTGTCTTTTTTTTACATTGGCAAAGTGTATTAAAAGTAGTATAGAAACTTTTGCGACCACGCTGGCAGCATATAATTTATTACACTTTGCCACATTTTTGCTTTGTCATCGATGATTGTTGTTCACAGTGAATTGGGCAGAACATTTTGTAATTTGTTTCGCTTAAAACACGATTTAAAAATCCAATTTAATAATTGCCAATATTATTTTTGCGAACATTTATTGAATGAGTCCATAGCATATTGGCAAATTGTGCGTAACTAAGCGCTAACAACAATATTTGGCAGCAGCAGCAGCAAAACAAAACAAAACAAAGCAAAACAACATAAATAGATATAAACGTGTTTTAAATTTATGTTAATTTCCTTGGAACGTGTTTATTTTAAATTTATGCTCTGTATGCTTTAATATTGGGCTTAATGGGTAGATTTGTTTTACTTTAAATATATATAAAGTGAAAGTTATATATTGTACAAAATATGTAATATTTTATGAATATGAATTTACAGTATTTAATTGCTAATATAATCATTTAAAGTATTTTTTTTATAGTTACATTTTTTATTTCCTTTTTTAACTATTTTTATTTTTATTAATTATATTAATATTTTTATTATTTCTGTATTTTGTATAAAAAATATATTTTATTATTTATCATTTAATTATTTTTTATTATTTATTTTTTAGCTTTTTTTCATTATTTCTGCCTTTTATTTTTTATTTTATTTTTTTTTTTTATTATTATTATATCTGCCTTTTATATAAAACATATATTTTATTAGTTATTATTTAATTATTTTGTATTATTTTTTATTATTTACATTTTTTTAGCTTAATTTTTTTTTATAATTATGATTTGTTTTATTATTTTTTCAGTTTTGTTATATTGTAATATTTACGCATTTATTTATTTTAAATATGTTTAATATATATGTTAATAAAAAATTTAATTTGATGAATTTTAGTTATATAATTATTATTCAAATATTCATTAATTTATTCATGAAAATATTAATTTCAATTTATTTAGTCATTAAGATATTAATTTTAATATAGTTTATTCATATATAATTATATATATTTTTTATTTACCTTAACTAATTTATTCATTAAAAAATACTCATATTACATTAATTTTATTAATTTATTTTATTTATATAATATATTTATATTATATATATTATATATTATATATTATATAATATATTATATTATATATAAATATATATTATTTTTATTAATTTATAATTATTTAAGTAATTTATTCATTAAAATATTTATTTTTTATTTATTTTGTTTTTATTCGATTATTTAAATTATTTATACTTAAATTATTGAATACTGCTAATTCGTAATTAAAGAATAATTCTTTATCTGAAGAAAATAATGCCGATCAGCTAATTAACTTTTTGTATAATTAGCTACAAATATTTCGCATTTAATTATAGACATTTTATAGGGTATTTGCCACAGATTCCATTCACTTTTGTTTTGTGTTGATTGCGTAAGCATTTAGCTTGACCCGCAATGCCTGGCAACAGCACAATTGGAGCTGGGCCTTAGATTAGTGGCAGTCGGAAAATGAATGTGTGAACACAATCAATTTTGGAAATCGTTTGTTGTCCATGCATTAGGCTGTCAAATGAACTCGTGCCGCGTACGTACATATGTGGGGTGAAAACAAATCAAGGCTTGATTTGAAAAAATGCGCATTGCAAATGTCAAAGGGATAGAGAAAGGTATGGGGAATGGTAATAATGGGCTATGTGACTTGTGGCAGCAGGTCACGTTGTCCTTTTGTGGCCGAGATCCTCGTTTGGCAATGTCAGTCAAGGCTTAGACTGACTGAGCTGTGACTTTGCCGCTTGCCAGCTGTCGCACTCATTGATTAATGAGTTAATGGCGATGGCACTTACCTTGGCTTGGCATGCGTGGCGTATGCGCAACGTGGCGCTTTGTATGCATTGGCTGCTTGCCAGCGGCACGTGAACAATTGCAGCTGAAGTGCAGCTGTTGACAACGAGAGCTGCAAAAGAGTTGTCATCGTCATTGCGGCACGTGTTACTGCCACGCACAGATGCCTCGCCAGGATAGCCAGCATTGCCAGCAGCTGTCTCAAATGCACTTCAATTTGCCAATGGGCCATCAGACAGCGTCTGAACACCTTGATGCCAGCATCCGTTCGGATTCAGCAGTCACATTGTTGGCTGCTCTGTTGACTTTCTGGCTCGTTGCGCTCAATTGAATGCCGAAATTGGCTTGTGGCAAAGACAATTGCAGCGCTTCGCTTATAATCAGCTGCTTTTTGGGTCTCTGTCTCTGTGTCTGTCTCTGCTCATTATGTCAGCTTGCCTTTTCCCAAAGCCAGATCAGCCGTGCACCAATTGCACTTCCCTTTCCGCTCAGCAGTAATCTTGGCAAGTGCCGAGGCTCACTGCTGCTGAATATTTAATATGATTTTCATGCACTTGCATAAGCAATCTCTTTGGTTAGTTTCATTTCTTCTTTTCTCTCTTGAAATTAAATTAAATTTCTTGCATTCGTGCAGAAAACTTTGCTGCAATCATATATTTTCAGAGCTGTCTTCATATTTTATATGATTTACATATCAATATATGCATGCCGAGCAGCCAAAAGCAGTTACCAACAAAAAGTAACCAGGTAACAATCTGCAGGTGCTATATGTATGTATGTATATGTATGTTATACCTTAAGTCTTGCGTGTGAGCCAATTGCAATTCTTGTTTTATTTTATGCGTGTGCTTAAAAATTGAGCTTGCATCTGAGATAGCTTGAATGTGTGCTTGGTTTATAATTGTATAAAAATAAAAATATATATATCTAAAGAAAATAAAAAAGTTTCCCATTCATTTTTTTTCATAATTTTATTTTTATTTTATGAAAAAAAGGTAAATAAAATAAAAATTAAATTTAAACTAAAATATATAAAACCCAAAATAAAAATTAAACTAAAAATAAAAATTAAAATTAAATCAAAATTTATATGAAATAAAAATTAAAATGAAATACAAATTTAAATTTAAATTAAAATAAATATTAAACTAAAAACTAAAATTAAAATTAAATAAAAATAAAAATAAATAAAATAAAGCTAAAAATAAAGTTAAAATTTAATCAATATTAAAATAAAAATAAAAATTCAAATTAAACACAAATTAAAATTAAAATAAAATAAATATAAAACTAAAATAAATAAAAATTAAAAAAATATATAAAACTAAAAATAAAAATAAAATTAAAATTAAAATTAAATAAAAATTAAAATCAAATTCGAAATTCAAATTACACAAAAATTAAAATTAAAATAAATATAAAACTAAAAATTAAATTTAAAATTAAATAAAAATAAAAATAAATAAAACAAAGCGAAAAATAAAGTTAAAATTAAATCAAAATTAAAATCAAAATAAGAATTCAAATAAATATGAAAATAAATATAAGACTGAAAATAAAAAAATAAAATAAATAAAAATTTTAATTACAATTAAATGAATACTTGCTTACATTGAGCCAAAGTAAACTCATACTAAGTGTTTATGCATTTCATACCACTCAGATTACTTATTAATAAATATTCACACAAATTCCTTTTTTCTTTTTTTCTTAATTTCCGTCTTGCTGTTTTCCCTTTTGTCCGTATAAGCGTCATCAATATTGTTGCGGTTTTAGCTGGAGAGGGAGAGAGAGAGAGTGAGAGAGAGAGAGAGAAAGAGAGAGCACAAGTTTAATATTCATAGGGCTACTTGACATTCAAGATTGAAAATATATTAAAGTATATGAACACACATATATATCTACGCCTTTGTTGACTTGGCTAAGCCAGACAAAGTTATATTTTCTAAAAAGTTAATTGAGTTGCTGTTGACCTTATCTATTGATTTATTGAGAACTTTTTTTTACCACACTTGCCAAGCCCACTTGCCCACTTGAAAAAGCTGTCCCAAAGTTTGACAGAAGTAACTATGGACGGCTTTTTAAGGCTAAAAAGTCAAGCGCCAGTTGGTTGTGCCTGACTTTCTTATATTGACTTGTTACCAATTTTTTAAATGGATTTTTTTTTTTCTTTTGATACTTAATAGCATGAAATTTATGTTTTTATTCATGAATTAAATATACCTAAAAATGTATATATATATATTTAAATATATAAATATGTGGGCCTAACCAATCGACAACCTTTACACTAAATTGTATATGTTAATAAATTTTTTTCAAATGTATAAAGCTTTTAATTTTATGCCATTTAATTTATTTGCAATAATAATAATAATAATAATAATAATAATAATAATAATAATAATAATAATAATAATAATAATAATAATAATAATAATATTTTTGTTTACTCATGGATCACCAATTCATATTTAATTTCATATTTGTCTCACTTCTCTCATTCTATTCAGAGGGAAACAGCAAGAAAGTATGCAGACGCGCTTTTATGTATATATATGTGTCTTCGTCTGATAGTTTTGCGTTGAGTAATTCGTGTTTTACTCTTTTGAGAAGACTTATTTCGCGAGTAATACGACACGATACGATACGATACAAGTCTCGCACACTGTGACTTTTCGGAGGTACTGATCTCAAAAGAGCAATGCGCAGTGAAATCAAATTCACAACTACATACACATATGCAGCTGTCGATGTATTAATCTGCATTGAGCGCTAAAAAGAGAAAACAAAAAACGATATTCAATGAAGATCGTAGAAAACCCAGAGAACAGATCGTTACTGTCTGAGTGCGAGCGAATTTGCTGAGGAAGACTGCAATTTGTTACTTCTTTTTATTAAAATGTGAGTTAGTGTGATTTATTATCGGACCTAGAGAAATGCGCTAACGATTGCGTGTGTAGGTGATCTGATAAATATAGTATATAATTATTTATATAAACTCATACAAATATATGCATATATTTACTGATTGTCTTGGGCTTAATCATTTGATATCTGTAAGATTGAATTAGGTATGCAAATTTTTTCTTTATTTGTAAAAAAAAAAATATACAGAAAAAAATTTAAAAATTAAAAAAAATAATAATGTGTTTACTATAGAATTACCTATTCATATATTAATATATATTTATTTATCTAGACAAATACAATGCTTCATAGATCCTCGCTGATAGTCCTGGTCAACATCTTTTAGATTACATTTTGCATATATATGTAAATTTATTTAAATTTATATAATTACATTAATACATTCACAGCTTGTCTTGAGCCTCATCAGCTTTCAGCTTTTAGATTAAATTTTGTAAACCTATTATTGTTATTTTTTTTATTAATAAATATTAACTCAAACATTTCACATTCTGTCTTATGTATTTGCTTGCTACACTCGTCGCGCCACGACGGGCTGTCAGCATTTTTCTTGACATTTTTTGGTCGTGCTGTCAGACTTTGATATTTAAATCATATTTGTGTTACCTTTTGCTTTATTATAATTTTTTTTTTCTTACTTTGGCAGTCAAATTGGACATTGGCAGACAGCCCAAAAGCCTCAAGACCCTTTGCATTTTCTTGATGTCTGCGCATGCAGTTGATAAGTTAAATAAAGTTGCCTTATCATGGCAATTATCATTTATGCTGCTGCTGTATGAGAAATTTGGCCTGCAGCAGTGCGATTCAGTTAACTGGACGTCATTGACATGGGAATTGATGTGCGAGTCCGATTTGGTCATATATGGATGGCTAACACGTTCGTTGACATGACAAATATATGTATATATATATATATATAAATATATACTTATATAACATTTTTTTTTTTTTGCTGCAGCGCGTTATAACTGAATTATCTGTCGAGTTATGTTGCCGTCTGCTTTGACATGCCGCAGAGTCGTTGACATTGCTCGACTGTAATGGCATAATTTAAGAGGCTTAAGACAATGCCTGAGAGCGGCCTCTGCGCCACGGCCAGCTGCTGTCCCTTTTTGCTGTTGCTTTTGTTTCATTTCTTTTTCGTTTTCGTTTTGTTTTTTTGTAGTAATTTATGTGCGTTGCTTTTTCTGTCAAAGTCGTTTGCTATAATGACAAACGCAGCCAGCAACAATTGTAAAGTACATGACATGGGTCGTATACATTATATTTTGCGAGCCAACTTTTAACGCACAAATTGTAGCGATGTAGTGAGGCGTGGCGGTAAGAAAGAGGCTAGAGGCGGTAGATATGATTCACACACACACACAGACGTGCATGGAAGCTGGCAATTTCCTTGAGGGTGTCTTGGCATGCGACACGGGTGGCTGAGTTATATGTGCAACTTAATTTGCAGCTGCCACACCTGTGGCTTCTGAGGCTGCCGCCATTGGCAGCCTTGGCCCTTTTTGACATGAATTTATGAGATAATATATGTGGCCATACATATTAGATATGTGCGTGTGTGGCTGTGAGTGTGCTGATGCGTTATGCATGTATGTGACATAAAACTGTTGCAACATTTATTAAAATATATTCCGCTCAATAAATAAATGTGCTAATGTATTTGCCAGACAGCGTTGCTAACATCTCTTAAGAGTCGAATCACTGTTAAAAGGCTCTGTATTGCCCAATCGTGGAGTCGAATTGCTAAATTTAAGAGAGCACATGCACTGTAATGTAATGTAATGAGAGCACACGCACTGTAATGTAAGTCAGTGGGTTACAGCTATTAGGCGTGCTGTTAGCAGTGCGCGCTGTTAGGTGTGCCACGTGTTGCATGGCTTTCACTTTTGCCTGCTCTGTTAAAATTTCCCTTCTCATACGCAGTTGAATGGGATACTTATACATGAAGCCGCTCAGTATGCAGCGTATCCGCGTGATCGTCTGACGTGTGTGTGTGAGAGAGAGTGAAAGCGCTGCGTCGCCTAACGTATTCCTATTCAAAACGACGTAAGCAAATACTGTCAAAAGCAAAATCCAGCCTATGGAATTATTCATGAAGCTAAATGCAGAGCGCGAGTTTTTTTTCAACCCATTTTCGAGCGGTTTGTTTGTGATGCGTTATTCTTTGTGTACTTCGCTTTATGCAAAGATATTTTATGCCTGTGGTCCTCGGGCTGTCTTAAAGTTTTAAGTGTTTCACCATATGCGAACAACCGGCGACAGCAAATTGAGTGAATTTAGTGTTAAATAACAATGGATAATTGTGCCGAGAAAACCAAAAAATTGTGAGAAATATGAACTACTCAAATGAATTTATTTAAAAGTTTTTAAATTCCATGTTTATTGACTTTGGTAAGTCATTTAATTATTTAATTCTAAATACTAAAATATAAATATTTAACAGATATTGAAGACCATTAAATAAGGCAATTTAAAATATATAAATAATTTAACAATTTATTTTATTTTATTTAAATTTATAAATATATATTAAATACTGATTATTTCAATTTAAATGTATATTTTTCTTTAAATTTAATAAATTCTCTCTTTATTGAATTTTATATTCAGAAATTTAAATGCAATTATTTTTTATATATTTTATATATATTATTTATATAATTCTAATTTTAAATAAATATTTGACTTTTAATTTAAATTAACTTTTTTATATTTATTTTGTTATATTTATTATTTATATATTTACTTATATTTATAATTCTAATAAATATTGAATAAGCTTTGTATATTTTGTATTTAATAAAACTTTCAGTTCATGCTTGTTAAGTCTAGAGTTAATGGATTTTCAACAATGAGTCTTTAGCAACGCGCACATTTGTCGCAAGTGAAAAGCGTTTTACTCCTCTCAGCTTCGCCTGCATCCTCATAACTCTTTTGTGGCTTCGTGCAGTCGAAACTATTGTTGTTAACGTCTTTTGTGTGTGCTCATAAATGCCTGTCATGTGATGGTCCCTTAGCATCAGGCAATGCTTTACTTTCGCATAAGTTTCTGATCTGTTTGTATAAGACTGTTTGCTCTGATGGAAATTGTAATCTGTTTAACTAAGATGGGCTAAGATTTTTATATTATTTTTTTTTATTTATTTTAATATGCAATTTTTCATCTACTATTTTGTTTAATCATTTATTAACTTTTATTACTTAATAAAAAATATTTCTATCATTTTTTAAAAGCACAAAAACTCATTAAAAAAAAATTTTTTTTTTCAATTTATAAATGGAAATATTTCCGTATCTATCTTTTTTTTTTAAGCATAACAACTACTCTTAATTTTTATTTTAATAAAACATTTAATTTAATTTAATTTAATTAATTTATTTATTTAATTATATTGTTTTTATTGATTTTTTTTATTTTACTTATTTAATTTATTTTATATATTTATTTATTATATTTATTTTATTTTATTCATTTATTTGATTTATTAATTTATTATATACATTCATTTATTTTATTTATTTATTTATTTATTTATCTATTTAACTTCTATGCAGCCTTAAATATCTTTTAAAGTTATAGCTTCAGAATTTGCTGCATGAACCGAATATATTTTGCAATTTGTTGGTTATATTGAGCGGTCGATAAACGAGAAACTTATTCAAATATCATATCTTTTGTAAACTTTGTTGCTAAGAAAAAAAAAAAAAACAATTTTATTGCAGCAAAGTTTATGTAAATATAACTATATTGCAGGAAGCTTTCGAAGGGGTAAGAGTAGAGGGGGTAGAATGAGTGCGAAATTACTTTTAATCAATTTGAGTTCGTTATAGTGTAGTGCACTCTATAAATTTTATTTATGGTATACCATAAAATATAACAACGAAATATTTATTAATACTTATTTGTCTTGATTGATTGAATTCAAAGTGTTTTACATTCATCTGAATATAATGCAAGAGCATTAAAATCGTCCTTTGTCTTCTTTAGCTCCTTGAACAGGTAATTAGTGCTCTTATTGATTTGAATTTGAATTCCCTGATTATATTTATGATATGCGAATGAATGAATAAATGTCTTTGTGCAATGATTAATGATGAAACTAATCAAAATTTAAGAGTCGCAAGGGACACACAGTTTAAAGTGCTTAAATTGTCTTTAGTGTTTTATGATTGATTGATGGCTTTTGAATATACACTGTATCGCACGAAAGTCCAAGAAGAGATCTAATAAATTTATAGCAATTTTTTGTTTGTGAATTTTAATGCCAAACTCACTTGTTACAAATGTTACATCACTTTGACAAATTACAACTTGTGAAAAATATGAAAAGCAACTCGCTGCAAAAAAGTCACTCTTTACATAAAGCAGAAATGTGTTTCGGCAAAAAAATTTTTCAGCTTGTGGAAGTATATAAAAAGTGCCCCATAAAATAAGTCTAAACATGCCACATGATACGAGCTTTCTTTTTAAATAATGTATAAAATATAATTATATAATATACAATAATATAATACTTGCAACAATAACTAACATAATTTTAAAAATATGTATATTAATTTAAATATAGAAGATAATATGTAACGTATTATTATTTTATAAGAAATGACTACTAAATAAATAATAAAATAGATTCAAAGGCTTCTTTTTTTCAATTTAATTAAAGAATTTATAATACGTTTTATTACTATACAACGAATTATTAATATAAAAAAAAAAATAATAAAATAAATTCAATAGCATTTTTTTTTTATTTTATATATTTGATATATTTTTAAATTTAATTAATATATAAACAATGAAAACTAAATAAATTATTAAATAAATTCAGGTTTGTTTTTTAAATTTAAATAGAAAATATATAATACGTTTTATTACTATACAACAAATTATTAATATAAAAAAATATATATATAATAAATCAAATTCAATAGCTTTTTTTTTAGTTTAATACATTTAATAAATTTTTAAATTTAATTGCTAAATAAATTATTTTTTTTTACTAAAATAAAAAATATATAATGCGTTTTATTACCATATAAAAAATTTTTAATATAAAGAAATAATAAACAAATCCAATAGCTTTTTTAAAATTTAATATAGCTGTATAACATTATTAATAATTAAATTTAATATTACTACTAAAAAAAAATTGGGGAGGAATCCCGGGCGCTATAATTCCAGAACGCACGAACCGATTTCCACGATTTTGCATTTATTTTATATTTCAATTGTATTGATGCATTGTCTTTTTAAATTTTTTACATCTCTTACTTAAGTTTTTTCTTATAGTTTTTTTTTTTTTTTGTATGTATGATAAAATACAGGATAACATCGATCTTCTTTTCTTTTCTTTTTTTTTTTTTTTTTTTGTCACTTCATTGTTTACCCGCAATTAATTGGGTGCTACATAAAACATTTTGCATTGTGCAACGAGACAGATGGCATTGGCATTGGCATTGTCATTGGCATTGGGAAAGGGCGTGCAGCTGAATTTATGACGAACACGTGTGAGAGCCAGCTACTATTCATAGCTCTAACGTATTGCATAGACACATAATACATCTATTATATACATATATATATTTATACATACATATATATGTATTTGTAGGCGTATAAAAAAAATATATATATATATATATATATATTTTGTTTCGTGCCTCAGACCTGGAATTTATGTGCGGCAGCCGAATTTATTGTTATTGACTTGGCGCATCGAGATTCTTGGCTTTCGCATATACTATATATACATATATATTCGAGCACTTGAGAATATTGGGCTAACCTTAATAAAAAGTCAATTCTAGGCAGCATATTGGAATTATTTGTGGCTGCTGCATTGAATTTGAAGTGAAGCGAGCAAATCCAAGTTTATATTCCAGCAAACTGGCTAAATAATAAAACGTTTAATTAAATTGGTGGCAAAGCACAGCAAAATTTATTTATATATTATGTGAAATTTAATTATTAAAATGTTTATTTGATCAACAAAGAGAAAGCTGGTTTTCGTTTATTTTATATGTATATATAAAATTTAATATATTTAATTTAATATAATTTTATTGTAATGTAATATAATAATATTGTAATATAATATAGTATAATATGATTATACTAACAAAAAATAATTTAAGTATTTAAATGATAAAAACACAAAACGTCTATGCCATATTTTAAAATTCAATATTCATAACTAATCATATATTTAATTGAATATTCGTTTTAAATTGACTCACTAATTTTTGTTTTTTTTTTTTGTTTTTTTTTTTACTTATTTTTTTTGCTACATATTTCATTTCTTTAATTAATTTATTTATTTATTTATTTTTTTTTTTTTTTTTTGAATATTATTATTATTACTTTTTTTATTTTACTGTTTTTTTTTTTTATTTTATTTTGGAAATGCTACTACTTTATTTTTATTTTATTTATTTTTATTTATTCATTTATTTTTATTTTTTTGTTTATTTATTTATTTTTTTATTTATTTATTTACTTACTTATTTATTTATTTATTTATTTGCTTTTTTATTCATTTATTTTTTTGTTTACTTATTTAATTATTTATTTATTTATTATTTATATTTTTATTTATTTAATTTTTTTGTACAACATTACTTCTAAAAATTAAATTATTTAATTTTATTTATCTATATATATTTCTTATATTTTTTCAAAAAAAGCAAATAAGAAAACTAAAAACAATTTTATTAATTTTTAATTATTTAATTATATAATTACATAATTGTCTACATTGCTTATATCATCAAATTTAATATTCAATTTGTATACCCTGTAGCTAAAACTCTGTAGCCCAAAGCATAAATTCTTAGTACTTTGAATGAAATATTTTTAGCTCCTTTTATCAGCCTGTTTCTGTTTGTGACTCATAATTGAGGTAAATTTAAAGGCGCATTCCATTAGCGCACGTTTGCTGCTAATTAACAAGTGCGCAACAGCGAACAATGCGAATGCAAATTCAATTAGTGGAAAAACATTCACAGCTATTCAGAGCGCAAAACTTTCCTACAGGGCTTAGAAATGCATTAAAAGCACTTTTCAAAGGCAAAAAGATTATCTAACCAAAAACAAAATTATTTTAGCTGTAAATACTAAAGCGAAGAAATTGAGGCAAGTGAATTAAATTGTGAAATACTTTGATTGCGCAATTTTCATGGGATTAGTTGAGTTAGCCTGAGCAAAGGCTTTAATTGTTGAGATATTTTGCTAATAAAAGTAGCTCAATTCTCAGAAAATTGTTTCAAATTGAATAATTTTCCTGCTCATAAATATTTGTGTGTAAGAAGAGTCTTCATTATGTGAATTTCCAATTAAATCGAAATAAAATATTACGAATGCAATCAAATAATTATTATTATTTCTTAGCATTACTATTGCACAAAAATTAATTTAAAATAATATAAAAGTACATTGCATTTACTTTTCAACTGGCCATTACTTGGAAGAGCTTAAGGATTTTATGCGAGCGAAATCAAATAAAAGCAAATACATTGTCAGACCAGTGACGTTAACTTTAAGAGGCTTATAGTTTCTTCATTTTTTTTTCTCTCTCTCTACGAATTATATTCCTGATTCTTGGCACTCAACTATTTTTATTTGGAAAAATTTCGTTTGCTCACTTGCATATTTCTTGCGTTACAGTGCGTTGTGAGCTTTGCCTTGGCTTTTGCCTTTTTTCTGTGCTCTTTGCTTGGGTGTAAAGGGCTTAATAGTATTGTTCAAATGTTTGTGACTGGCAATGTGAGGCGTGGCAGTTCCGTTGAAGTATTATATACTTATATTATTGAGGAGGAAACGCTGAGTTGATCTGATGATCTGATGAAAAAGGTACAGAAAATTATTGATAATATTATTATTACTATAGTATCAAACTCGAAAAGGTTTTCTTTTTTTTATGAATGTATTCAATATGCACAGCTGAATATAATTATGTTTATTATAGAAATGTATGTTAATTTTTTAAAAATAATTTTAATATATATTTAAAAAAAATTATATATATACAAATTTATAAATTTATAAATACAAAACCAGCTCTGCTCAACCACATCACTCCCGACTAGGAACACTCTAGATTGTATTTTTCTTCTTTTATTTTCGGCTTCAGTCGAGTATGTTGAAAATTCCTTATGGTCTGTGCGTACTCACACTTATTCGAGCATTTAAAATGCAATTTTCTGGTCACAAGTGCTAACATACAAAATTGTGCAACTCTTTTCGTTACTTTTCTTTTCTTCTCTCTTTTTCTTAGGATATTCTGGTTAGCCAAAGTATTTGTGTAACACGAGTGAACTGTAACATGTTTGAGAGTTTTTGTCATGCGATAGTGCACTTCCATAACGCCCCCATCATTATGTGTGGCCCTGTCGCAGCAGCAGCTCGTAAAAATTACAAATTGAACAGCAACTCGCATAACGTAAAACAACAGAATATGAAATAGAACTTGCCTCAGTGAGTGCCTCCTGCTGTCCTTTCAAAAAAGCTTGCAGTCAACATTTGCACAATTTTCTCTCTCTCTCCCTCTCTCTCCTTCTCTTCTCTTGTCGAATAAGTAAATGCAATACATGGACATTGTGCTGCTCGAATGTGTGTAAATATTGTTAGAGTCAAAGATTTTGAGTTTCATTTTTATTTAATTTTTTTGGGCAAAGAAAAATCAAGAGAAAATGCTTGTTTTTATTTTGTAACTATATATCTGTTGACTTGCTTTAATATTTGGCATAGAATTGAAATCAGTAATTCAATGAGGTCGAGGATATCTTTAAGTCAACCAATTTGGCGTAAGGTACTCTTGCTTGTTTTTTAATAAATTTTATATTATGTGTGTGGAACTTTTGGGCCCGCTTTGTCCTGGGTGGATCGCATGGGCAGTGAGTCTTTTGATGGGTAGGTAAAAAATTCGGTATCTATGTGTAAAAATGAAACACTTTAAATTTCAATATTCAATCAAATTTAAAAGTATGCAAAATATAAATATATATATAAAATCATAAAAATTAAAAGTTGCTTAATTTTTTTCTTATTATAAATGAATAAATATTAATATTTTAACTTAATCTGGATTTCTCTTTTTTTTTTTTTTTTTTTTGAATATTATTTTATAATAAAAACTAAAAAAAAAAAACTAAAAGTTTTAATTTTCTTGTACTTATAAATTTTTTAAAATTTTATCTTACTCTGCAAATTTTGTATTATATTTTATTTAATGTAAAAAGTGCTATAACATAAGTTTTCTCTAATAAATGCTTAATTTGGCTTGTGTATGACCGACAGATGTCTCAATTATATATTAATGGTAAAGTAATCAATTTTGAATGCTCAGTTAGTGTAAGACTTATATAAAATGAAAATGAATTTCCTAAAAAATTGGAATTTGTCTAACAATCCATAAATTGAGATATAATCTATAAAGAGAGAGCAGACTATATTGCTTGATATCAGAGTTATTAATTTGTATAGAAAAAATTATAAATTAAAAATTATTCAGTTAAGCTAGAATACAAAATAAAAAAATAAAAAAATCTTAGAAGATGAAGGAAAATTTATTAAAAATAATGTTATATAAGAAATTTAGAAATGATATCAAAATAGCGAAAATAATTAAATGTATAATAAATAAAAATAAATAATATAAATAAATTTTTAATTGATATGAGCAATTAAATTTATGATAAATAAATATAAATAATATGCTTAAATATTTAATTGACATGAGAAATGTATATATAAAATAATAAAAAAGACAAAGTGCTTTGTCTAAAATATTATATTATTATTATTAAATAATAATCATATTAATGGCACACTAAAATAAAAATCAAAATACCTAAAAAACCAAAAAACCCTTTCAAGTATTATATTATTATTATTAGATAATTAAATAAATAAAAAAAATAATATTAATGTCAGACTAAATTAAAAATTTAAAAAAAAATATATATATATATAAACTCAATATTGCCTGAATACGTTTACTCATAAATTTTTAAATATTTTTTTACGAACTCTCAACATTTTCAAATATTTTTATTTGACTTAAGAAATTCTTGCCTATAACTTTTTTTGTTAATTTCTAACTCCGCTCTAAGCTAATAAATTTGCCTCCCTACACTAAGCTGAGTATCTCTTAGTCACCCACGCACACAGTAATTCGCCCTCTCTACCTTACCTTTGTGTGTGTGTGTGCGTTGGATAATTTGGTGGCTGCGCGCTCAGCTGGCTCAGCTGTGCATAGAGGAAGCGCTTATTGGTTGCAGAGGCGGCAATCTTTGTATAGTCTGTATATGTATATGTATATGTCTATAGAGCTGAAAGTGCTGCTGAGAATTTCATAAGCATTAAATGTGCAGGCGGCGCCAACGGCAACGCGCACACGTCGCCAATTATGCTCTGAATGTGGTCATGGGATGTGTGTGTGAGAGAGAGAGAGAGAGAGAGAGTGTGTTTATGTGTTGTAGTTGTTGCTGCTGGCTCGAGTGGTCTCAAACAGTGGGCAAAGTCTTTGTGTTCTGTTGCTTTTGCCACGCCGCCTTGTCTTGCACTTTTGTAAACATATCATTTGATGTCGAGGGGCTGTGGGCCCTGCGTGCTTTTCGCTGTCGCCAACACAGTTTCAGTCTGAGAGCCTCGATTCGAAGAGACTCGTGTGCGTTGTCCTTTGATTTCGTATGCGGCTTTTAAAGTGTTGAGGGAATATTGGTTTTTGTAATCTAGGAATCGCAATTTTAATCGGTAGCTATATATATTTTCTTGGTACTAACTTTTAGGGCTTCTATTAATAATATGAAATTAAATATAATTATAAGCGTCTTAAAAATAATTTAAAATGTAATTTAATTTAATTTTTAAAAAAAATATATAACTTGCACATTCCAGATCTTTTGATCTTTTTATTAACTTTTGTAAATTGATTTTCTGTTTTAATCAATAATAAATTTAATAATTTAGTAAATTGATTTTATTTTCTTATTATTCTTTTCTCTTTTTTTTTTTTTTTTTAATTATTACATTTTTTAAATTGATTTTTAATTTTTTCTCTTACATTTTCAAAATCTTATAAATAGCTCATCTCATATTTCAACAAATGAAGTATCTTAATCCCGAACGGGTATGACACAGTCAATTCCATCCGATTGCAATATTTATTCTGATGTTTTCGCACACTGAATGAGTCGCGGCTTCATTTAAAATTCAATGTAGTACACGAGCTGCGTGATTTCCGAGCGCGTTGTCATGCCACGCCTTGCATGGCATTCCGCATACAATTCCAATTCCAATCGCTGGCTTACGACGCAGCAATCTGAGGCAATGCGAACGCCCTCACAAAACAGCAAATATTTGCATTTCCGTATCGTGTAATGTGCCGCACAGCGCACAGAGCACTTGCGACAGAGCTGAAAGGATCTCAGTCGAATTCCTTTGCCACAACATGGACAGGTTTACAATTAGCGCTCGTGCAGCCCTTCGCAGCAGTTTTGGCCAAACGTATCGAGATTCATGATTACAACGTGGCACGTAGACTGTGTAGTCTGTATGTAGATTGAATGTGGCAAAAATAAAGGTAGAGTAGATGGAATAAAAATGGAAAATGTAAGAAAATACAAGTCTACATAAATATGTAAGAAATGCAGAAAATTATTCTGTACATATTTTTATTTATTTATTATTTATTTTATCATTTATTTTATAATATTTGGAATTTTGTTGAGAAATGCAAAAAAAAAAAAAAAAAAATTTACTTTATAGTATTTGGAATTTCGTTGGGAAATATAAAAAAATGTTTATAAAGTCTGCATAAATATGTTAATAAGAAATACAAAAAATTATTCTGTACATATTTTTATTTATTATTTACTTTATCATTTATTTTATAATATTTGTAATTTTGTTGGGAAATGTAAAAAAAATTGTTTATAAATACAAGTAAAAATAAATATATTATAAATAATTCATAAGAAATACAAAATATTATTTTTTACCTATTTTGATTCATTATTTTTTGTTGGGAAATTTTATAAATATATTTTTTATAAATATATTAAATGTAATTTATTATTATTATTATTTTTTTTTTATTAGGAAATTATTCTGTACATATTTTTATACTATTCTGTTTTTGAATAGAAAAATTGAAAATAAATATGTAGAATAATAATATAAAATAATATATGTAAAAAAAAAAATAAATATGTATAGGAATTTAAAAGTTATTTTTAATTATTATTTATCTTAATAAAAATATAAAAATAATATTTTTTGTTTACTAAAACCTCATAATTAATAACATTTTACTCAAGTTTTTTGCATATGTTTTCCTTTAACTAAAATGATATTAATTATGATATTTTTATAAATAAAAATATAAAAAATATATATAATATATATAATATATTATATTATTATAAAAATAATAAAAATTATTCACATTATTTTTCAAATGAATAGAAATTGAATATGAATTCGTTGCTTAAAGATACGAAGAACATTAACTTTTATGTTTATTTTTTTTACTGAGACCTGAAAATTGAGTCTCAGTTAGATCAAGATTAAAAGACTTAAGCAAACATTTAATTTCTCTACACTTTAAATACCGTGCATTATGCTGTTTGATGAAATGCTCTGTAAAGTAAATAAAAAGCATAATCTTTGCAGTGAAAGGTGAAAAGGGTAAGTTTCCAAGGCCGCAGACAGATTTGCCAAGTCAAAGAAGAGAAAGTAAACTTTATGCAATGCTTCATTAATTTTTGGTGTGCTGCTCGTCGACGTCTCAATGTCTGCAGGAAGAACAAGTTTATTTTTTAGCCAACAAAAGTGGGTCATGAGCTGCGCTGCTGGCCACTGAGTCGATTCGACACTAAAACCATTTTAGCGCTTCGATTCACTTGCACTTGAGTGTCTGTCTGTCGAGTGCAGCAGGCAGCAGAGTGTCTGGTCGCAGCTAGCTTGGGAGTTGGCCAAGTTCTGGCTGAACTTGAAGAGCCTCAACTTGGCCATTGTTGCGCCGCTGCCTCACAGTGTTGAAATGGAGCTTAGATCAACTACCTAGCCATAGCTCTCATCACTCAACAGGAGTCTCGCAGGCGACAGGCCCAACCGCAGAGCTGCTCTTTTGCATTGGCTTTGTGTTCGTTTTTTTTATGTCAACTCGTAAAATGTAACATTGCTCTGATTTCGTGCAATGGAATTTTAATAAATGCTCGCAACAGTGAAGCTTGTTTTCCCAGACAAAGTAGCTTCCTCAGGTGAGGAAGCAAAAGGAAAGGAAAGCAAAAAAAAAATAATGCTTTATTTATTTTGTCTGAACCACGCTGCTCGCTCAGGCGCTTAGCTTGTCGCGTAATTAACTTGATTAGCATTTAATTGAATACGTCCGCCGCGCGTTGAGCTGATGCTGATTTTGCTAAAAATAAAACGAAAAAAATAGGAAAAAAATGCAATTAAAGTGCCGTCGACCAGCATTGCTTGTCATTGCGTAATCTATTAAGCTGCACAGCTACACGCTGATACATTGGTAAATAATTAATGCAAACTCAATTAGAGCTAGGGCATGGCCACAGCAATCGCACATACGCGCTGTTAAACGCTTTCGCGATGACAAGCGTAAAATTTACGCGTTTCTTTATATGGCTTTAATCTGCACGCAGGCCAATCAAAAGGGTGTAAAAATGTGTCACAGGCAGTCACAGCTAACCTAACACACACACACACACAGAGAGGGAGAGTGTGTGAGAGCTCGCCCAAAAAAGTATGCAGTAAATTTTGGTAGATTTTACGAGCGCGCATCGATTTGCAGCTGGCATCGCAGTCAACCGCAGGTACTACAATCGAAATTTGATCAGAGACAGAGGGAAAGCGAAAGGCTTACACAAAGCATTTTATTTTTATTGCACTGCATAAAATAGCCAAGCGACAGTTACACGTCGAACAACTGAAATTGGAATCTAAAGAATATTGAGATATACTCAGACAAGTACAATACAGCGGCATTTGTATGGCAAAATAAATGATAGTATCTGAGTGAAATGTTTAGCTGTTTGGGCGTTAAATGTAGCACATAATACGATTTCGGCATCGAACAACTTTCAATATAATCATAGAGAGAGAGAGAGACAGAGAGAGAGAGAGAGAGAGGAGGAGAGAGAGAGAGAGAGAGAGAGAGAGAGAGACTGACAACGGCCATCGCAGAGCGTTCCGACATGGTCACGGCTTGGATTTTTACTTGAGTTTCGTTTGCTTTGCCTTTTAGCGCAATGCAATAAAACAGCATAAAAATGTTGGGCATGTGTGGCACTTATTTATAGTGTAAGTATGTATGCGCCCATAGTCAGGCCGGCGAATGGCAAAAGCAGAAGCAGTTTTCGCCAGCGCCAAAACTTGGGGGAGCTAGCACCCAAGGGGGCTCTATCAATGAGGAGAAGCCCGAACGAATTGCCTTTGCCTTTGCAAACAGTCAAAGGACTGTTTTCTTATTTCAGCTTTAATATGAACTTTAATTTGCGATAGTATTTAATTTTTAATTTCTGGGCATTGCCTAAAAGCTGTTCATAAAATTATTCGCTCATCTCTTTAATTATTTATAGTGCAGCTCTAATGGAAAGTCGATTTGCTGAAATTTTCTAATTAAAGTAGAAATCAGATTGATTTTCTACATGATAAAATATTTTTATTGAATAATGGAATGTAAACTTTCAAAAATTAGTTTAAAGAAATAAATAAATATTTTTTAAATGATATTAAATTTATATATTTTTATATTTTTTTATTTTATTATTATTATTTATTATTATATATTATTATATATATTAAAATTATAATTAAATAGGGATAAAAAATAAATAACAATTTTTAAAATTATATTATATTTATATATTATTTAGTATATTTATTTATTTTATTATATTATATTATAAATATTGAAATTATAATTTTTACTATTAATTTAAATTAAATTACAAATGAATTTCTGAAAAGATAAAGTTTCATTAGTCAAACAGACTTTTCTAATCGAAAATAATCTTTAAATAAATATATAAAATATATATTTATAAAAAATATAATGGAAAACAATCTTTTAAAAATATAAATATATAAGAAATATATAATAAATAATTTATTTAAATTAACAAATATTTTCTCATAATAAATTCCATTAATTAACAAATATTCCAGATAAAGTTTTCTAATGGAAAATAATCTTTAAAAAAATATAAAATATATATTTATAAAAAAATATAATAGAAAAACTTCTTTAAAAAATCTAAATATATGAAAATAATATATAATTATTATAATTCAATAATAATAAATTCCATTAATTAACAAATATTTCAGATAAAGTTTAAAATGGAAAATAATATATAATAAATTGTTTTAAGTTTTAAATTAATATAAAGAAATATAAAGAGCAAGAATATTTTATATAATAATTAAATAAAAATTATTATTAAATGAAATTAATAATTAATTCATAACAAAAATTCCATATATACAGAATAATACAAATCATTCAATAATAATAAGTAATTCAGGCAGTTTTCTAATCTTTAATGAGAAATTTAGAAAAAACAAAATATTTCTATATGTATATATATGTATATATATTTATATATATATTGTAGATGAATATACATAAATCCATCCCCTTTGGGCTTATGCTTTTACAGCGTTAGCTACGCCACTGCATTATCATCCATATATTCACTTTAATATATATTTTATATGGCTCGTTTTTTATATTAGCCCACATACGCAACATTTAAGTGGCGCCAAGGCCTACACACACACACACACACACACACCAAGAGAGAGAGAGAGAGGGAGAGAGTGAGAGGGAGAGAGAGAGAGAGCACTATCAGATGGCTCTGTGTGTGTTAGCTGGGGCGGGTGGCAGCATTAGACATTAAAGGCATGAACATTCTCATTGGCTTGATATGCTTTTGTTTGCCATTAAGGCGAATGGCGAATGAATACAGCAAAAACTTGGCTTTCATTGCTGAACTGAATTTTTACAGTCAAGTGTGGTTATTTCTTGTGTTTTTTTTTCTCTGTTTATTTTATTTTATTTTTTATTTATTTATTTTTTTTTTTCCTTTAAAAGGCAAAAGTGAAGTTGGAACAATGTCAGCTGCATGCGAGTAGTGAACGAACGTGTGAGTGCCACAAAACTTGCTAAATTAATTAACTCATCTTGCGTCTCTTTTACGCAATTCTCTAGCTCTGTCTAACTCTGGCTATCTCAATGTTTAGCTCATTTTCCTTGGCTTGACCTAAATCAGCTTCTATTTTTTTTTTTTTTTTTTGTTGCTTTTGCCATTCACTTGATTTGCCTTTAGTTAATTAATCAAGCTGTCGAGTGTGGAGTGCAGAAGCAACTTTAACTTGAACACTGTCGCCTTTGTCCGGAATTGGAGAAGAGAATGCGGAGAAGAAGAAGCAGAGACAGCAGCTTGACATCGTTTTCCAATTACGAATATTCCGCCTGTTTTGGTGTCCTCGGTGTAATCAGCTGTGAAATTATTTTGCAGCTTCCCATCCACGGCGTACTAATTGTTGCGCGAAAATAAACTACTCGAAATTATTAGACGGACCAAACTGAACCAAACCCAACCGAACTGGATTGAGACGAGCTTGTCACGCTTGTTAGCGCACAAGAAATGACTTTAAATTAGCTGCAGACACTTGACTTAATTTACAATCTATAAATTATAAGGAAACAGGCAACAAGACTTGATTTCAGTTGAAAGCTTTCAGGGATACAGCTAAAAAAAAAGGATGCGCAAGTTAATCAAGTAGAAGTAATTGGTGGAAATCATGGAAAACATATTGAATTCATCTGAACTAATTTTAAATAACTAAACTTAAATATATAAACAATTTATAAACGCAATACAAAGTGAAACAAATAAATAATAATTAGCGTTGAAAGAGTTAAGAAAAGTTAAGTTAAAAATTGAAAACAAAACAAATTGAAAATTGGAATGAAACAAGAGAAAAGAAACTGATAAAAAAAAAAGAAATAAAAATAAAATTAAATGACTCATAATTTACATTTAAAATGTTCTTGAAATTAATGTAATGAAAATAGAAAGAAGACAAAAAAAAAGCAAACAGAAAATAACAAAGTCTAATTAAGATAATTTCTTCAACTTTCGCAAAAGCAATAACATTTAAATGTAAACTAGCAAAGAGGAATCTTAACATAAATATTTGATTATTATCAATGAGAAATATATTATAGCCTTAGTTAAAAAAAACTCACTTAACCCTAAACTTCAACCATAAAAAAATATATATAATAAAATAAAATAAATAAATAAATAAAATAAATAAATAAAAAATTATAATGAAATAAAATAAAAAAGGAAATAAAACAAATATATATTATTTATTTTATTTAAAAAAAAATAATGAAGTAAATATTATAAATTAATTTTATAAAAAATAAATAAATTGAAATAATAAGAAAAAACTTAACAACAACTAAAAATGATAAAATTAATAAATAATTATATAAAAAATTAAAATTAGATCATTAAGTAATTTATAAAAAATACAAATAAAATAAAAAATATAAATGAATAAATAAATATTATTTGAATGAATGAATTTAAATGAATATTATTTATTATTAAAAAAAAATATATTAATTATTTTTATAAAAGAAAATGTATATGAGGTAGATATTAATGATTATTTTTCAAAATATTGACGTAATAAACAAATAAAATATTATTTATTTATTTTTTTGTAATAAATAAATGAAGTTAATATTAAATAATATTTTTGTAACAAATATTATATATTATTTTTATAAAAATTACTTATATTTTTATTCAAAAATATTATTTTGTAAAAATAAAGAAGCAAAATATTTATTATTTTTTATTTTTATAATAAATATATATAAAATATTGTTCTTTTAAAAAGTATTAAAATATATATATAAAAAATACAATAAAATACATATTTATCATTGCTATTATTTTTTGCTTTTTTTTTTTTTTAATAATCTTTGGAATTTGAAGTTCATTTATTAATTTATATGCCAAAGATTATTAACAAAAAAATAATTATAAATTATTGTTTTATCAAATACGTATTTAAACTATTCTTGTTAATGCACTTTAGTTTGCCTTACAATTTATATAACTCTCAGGTGCAAATAGCGCATACACCATAAATATTTGAGGGGAAATCGAAAAATAAAACGCGACCTGATTTATTTAAACAGAGCTGCAGTAGCTGCACTGTCGAGCAATAAGCTGTTGCGAAGCATTTGCTTTTAGCTGGAAGACAGCTGAGCTGTATCGCTGGTAAAAAAATTGTAAATTCTATAAGCAAACAAGCCACTTGGGGAAAAACTGATGCCAGTTGGCGCGGCGGTGCTCAAATAACTGAGAAAGGAAGAAACAGAGAAAAGAAAAAGTTGAATTTTCACGGTAAATAAGGCTGTCAAAAGCAAAAGCAACAAGGACAATGGCCACACCGAATGACAGGCGCTACACAGCGTTGAGTTAAGGGCTGCTGTTGAAAGCGCCCTGAGTGAAGGGTTGACAGTGAGGGAGGCAGAGAGAGAGAGAGAGAGAGACAGTGAGAGAGAGAGGTCGGTGGGGCTCAGCCGCATAAAGTTGCGAAAATTTATGTAAATTGCACGATGAGAAGTCAACGTTTATAATTGTTAATTTGGTGCGCTTGAAATTTGCATCAAATTTTGAGCCAATTTATGCGCTGCTTAAAGCTCAAAGTGTTTGTGCTCGGCCAACAGCCTGCTGCTGCTGCAAAAAAAAAAAACTTGTTTACTGTCCTCTTAAATTCAATTTACAAAACTCTAACAAATTGAATATTTGTAAACATATAATAAACATGCGTAAATAAGCTGATTACACGCATATTTGCAGCTATATAGCGCAGCCAGCTATAATATCTCCCACGATTCCCTACCAATCCCACCCTCTCGCCGCTTCGCACTCAATCTAAATGTATTCAACATTTATATCATATTTTATCTCTACCTTTCGCACCTTTTTGACCCCCTCCCCCTCCTCCACGCTATGGTTTGGCAATGATTGCTTTTTTTCTGGTTACTTATTTTTTTTTTCTGTCGGGCAAGAAATTGTATATTTGATTTGAACTTTGGCCTGTTGCCCTGCCGCCGCCAACCAATCGCAAATGAGCTCATGATGAAATATTCACCGCAGGTGTAATATTTCAACCTTGTGTGATTCCAATTTGTTCTGGCAGTTGGCAGTTGCCTGTTAGCTGTGTTACCTGTGCTACCTATTACCTGCTTTAATGTGTTTCCATTGTTGTTTGAAAGATTCATAATTTGCATACTGTAATTTGTCTGTTGATATACTTAATTTGATGCTGATTCGTTTAAATAGGCATATTTTTAGATTTATATACTATATATAGAGCAGACATGAAGCTTATTTCGTTCATGTTCAGTGGCAATTATTACAAATCTCATTAAACTGTCCAACTCAGTAAGATTTTTCTTTATTTCTTTTTTTTCAAGTGAGTTCTCTTCAAGCTCTCTGTTCATGCTGAATATATTCTTTATTAATTAAAAATTTCTATATTTTTAAAAAGATCATGAAAAATTGAAAAATATTTATTTTATTTTATAAATTTATTCATCATTTTTAATTACAAAAATAATTATTAATTATTTATTAATTTATTAGTTATTCAAAATAAAATTATTATTACTTTTATTTAGTCATTAGCTCATTAGTAATTAAAAAATCAATAATTAATTATTTTTATATTATTTTATTTTATTTTAACTATAAATTTAAATTTAAAATAACTCAAACTGGTATTTATTTTAATTTCTTAATTTATTTTTTAATCATTTTTTATTTATGACATTTATTGTCATATTTAATTTATATTTAAAATAAAACTGGATTTTTATTAATATTTTTTAAATCAATTTAAATAAAAATATAAAATTAGTATTTGATTTTTTTTTTGTAAATATATATACATATATATTTTAATTATGTTTTTTTTATTTCCAATTAATAAAACATTTATTTAAATTTAAAATATTTAAAATTATATATATTAATTATTTACTATTTTAAAATCAATTAAAATAGAAACATAAAATAAGCTATCATATTCTTATTTTTAATAAAAGTTTTTTTTATTTTTTAATATAAATTTAAAATAACTCAAACTGCTTTTTAATTTTTTATAATTTAATTAATTTCAATTCAATTAAAAAAAACAATTTAATTGTTTTGATTTATAAATGTGTTTATTCACACTAGTTGTAGCACATTAAATTTCAATTTGAATTTATATTCAACTTGTTAAATATGCAGCAAAATACCATTAAATATTTATCAAGTTAATTATGCGAAAATAAGTTGTTGGCTCTTTACTGCTTTGACAGTTAACTTTTGGCAATTTTCAAATTCTTGACTTCAACTTTTCTATTAAGTGTTTCGAAATATTTCGATAAAGTTAAAGCGCTGCGACGACAGACTGTTTAGCGAAAGCTGTCTGGCTGTTTAGCTAACTGAGCCTGATTTGAATAACGGCATAATTTATTTGTATTCATCGGATTTGACAAGAGTCTTAGTAACGAAAAGTACAACGACTTGAGTTTATTAACATTTATTTAGCCCGCTAACCGTTTTTGGTTTGCCTATAACGAAATTGTGAAAAGAAGAATTCGATTTTGAATGCACGAATAAAAATGAAAATGCGAGCAGAGTGAGAGAGTGAGAGAGTGAGGGAGAGAGACGGAGGAGCAGACAGACACTGAGGGCAGCCTAGACGAAGCTATGGCAAAAGTTAAGAGACAAGAGACAAAGAGAGACATACACAGCGAGACCCTCACTTGGGTCTGCATGTGTGTGTGTGAGAAACTTTAACTATTGTCGTAATTTGTAGAACAGACAAAGAAGACGTTTTCAATGCTTGGGGTTGGCTCGACGTCTTGGGTATGCCAAGTATCTGTCGTGCAAGTGCTGTCAAGCATGTAAATTTTTCCTCAACTCGAGTTTTTATTTTATTAAATTGTTTGTGTGTCGCCCAGTACCGAAAAAAAAAGAAGAAAAAGAAAATTTTATTTCCATCATGATTTGCATGATCTGTGTTCGGGCTCGGGCTTATGGTTGTCTTTTAGACCGAAGTAAATGCCACCATGCGCCATTTGGGTGCGAGTTGATGATCATTTTGTGCCATTTTTTATGGTCGTACGTGTTCGAGCTGCGGCCATTGTGAATTCACAAACGAAAACTGATTTTTTTTTTTGTGCTCACCATTTTGTTGTCTGTTTTTCTGTTTTCCGGCAAATTTTAATTGCTTGGCATGAGTTGGGCTCTGTCACTTTTAATTTAAGCTGCAAAGTATACCACATAAACATGTAATTTGCGCCAGTTGCACGTTGCGTCAAGTGCGTGACTTGTCTACACACACATGCACATATATAGACACCCATTACCACACACACACACACACACACACACACACACACACACACACACACACACACACACTCACTTAGCTTAAGCTGAGCTGGCAAGCGCAAGGTTTTCCAGCAAGCTGTGGCTTTCATGTTTACACAGACTTGCCCAAATTCGTTCTCGCCACTCGCTGTGCCATAAATCTCTGCCGCTTCACTAACTCTCTCTCTCTCTTCCTCTCTCTCCCTCTTTCTTTCTATATGCGTGTCTTTGGGATTGGGTCTAGCATTGACACTTGTCCACTGAGAACCTTTTTCATATGTCAAGTGCGAGCTGTTTTAAAAGTCTAGCCCGAAAAGCGTGACATGAGCTAAATATTATATGAAGCTTAAATGCAATAGTGAGATGGATACTTTATATAATTTTAAATTATATATTTTTCACAACAAAATAGACTTAGTTTGCAACCAATTTGCCGGCCTCTTCATTGTCTTTTAAGCTGCATTTCAATTGATGTTTAAGGCTTAAGCCATTGCCCAAGTAAATTGTGTTTACTTGTGCATTGCAGCTTCAAGCTTGTGGCAAGTTGCTTTTGGCATTATGATAAGTAAGTTGCTTAAAGCTTTTGCCGCACAGGCATAATTAAGTGTGACTAAATCGGGCAAATAGCGCGCTGACTGCACACACACATTCACAGAGACACTCAGACACTAACCATGTGATTATGTGGCAAAAGTGAGCCGAATTATGTGCAATATGAACAATTAAGGCGACACACACAGCCCACATGTGCAGCTAAAGTGCGTACGTAAATCACGAAGATGTAGAATTTTGGGGGGCGAGGAGCAGCTTAATTTATGTCAGACTCGGCCCCAAATGGCGAGCATATTGCCTGGACACTGTCAGCAGATTTCGACTAGTTTGACCATGCTCGCTTATTTAGCATTATATTAGGACGACTGGCAGAAGGCGCTCTCTCATATCAGGTGCATAAATATTCCAGCAGCAGGAGCTCTCTACCTGCCAGCAAACTAAATACGTTACATAAATTGGTATCTGATGCGGGCCAAATCTAATTTGTTACTAACAACTCGAGGGAGAGCATAAGCAGCTGCAGTCCATGTGTTCACTTGGCTAAAAGCACATTAAGATTAGGACAATAAGTAAATTTTGCTGTTGGGGCAGCCAGTTGAAGCACATTTTTAAATAGGCTTATAAGCTATGGAAGAATTAATTGTGAAATATATAATATTGTATTATATTTATTACTATAGCATACAATTATTAATTGAAATGTGTAATTCATATAATAGTAACTAGAAATACATATTAAATATTTCTCCCTCGGGTCTCTCTTAGTATTGTGCATTGTTCTCAGACTCATTCAGCCATGGCATTAGTATGCAAATTAGCACTCAGTCTAATTAAACAGAATATACTATAAATAATTAAATATTACATAACATTAGCATGCTGAGCTTGAGATAACCACGAGGATGGCATCAACCATTTCCTGTAATGGTTAATTAAAATTTGAGTTTGTTATAGTGCGCTTAGATCAACAAATATTGAAACTAGAAACTAATGAAACATTTATATGTTGACTTGTGGCTTTCAACTCAAATGAAATTATTTTGTACTTAACTTGCAGCTTAAGTACTTGGCTTAATTATTAGTTAGCTAACTAGAGAATAAATATAATTAACGGATTAATCTGTGACAAGCTGAGGTCAACCGGTAAGCCGGCTTTAATAGACAAATGGCTGGTGCACAAAGCAAATATGCTCAGCTCATGATGATGTGAGTTAAAAGAGAAATGCGCAGATTAAAACATTTCTCATACAAATCCCTGACACAAGCATCATGGCCAAGGACATTGTTCTCGCCCTCTATTTGGTTTAATACCCTGAATGCAGTGATTGTTCATTGTTGGCGCGACAATTGTCGTTAAGCGGTTTGCAATTTGCAGCGACAGAAGCCAGACAAGCTTGAATAAACAAACGAGCAGACAAACCCACAAACTATATATATATAATATTGATATATATAAATGTGTGTATATGTATATGGCTAAAACATTATATTTTATTGGTTTTTGTTCCACAGCTGTTTGAACAGCGCAATTCAAAGCATTTTGTTGTCGCCATTCATTTAATCAATGCAATTAAAACAAATTGTTAATTTTATAGTTTTTCTACACTCTAGCATGGCATTATTAGTTGCATATAATTGATAACAAGTGCAGCAGCAATTGAAAATTTGCATTTATTATTGGCAAAAGGTTTAAAAAGGTATAATTAAGATATAATTATAAAGATTGTTGTTCTACTTAAACAATTAACATGCCTAACATAAATGACTGCAAATAATTTTTAGACTTTAAATAAATGTCAGGTCCAGATGGGACTTAAGGGCAGCATATGACATTTATAGCTGTCAAGCTGAGCAGCAATTCAATATTAATAAGCGACTACATAAATCACACTCTTAACTTGCAAATAACTGTTAATGGCTTGAATATTCATGCTCTGTTAGTGAGATCAACCGCAAAAAAAATCATGCTCATTCGCTCTCGCTCTAAGCAAAAGCCTTCGGATCTATTCGTTTTTGATTTCTATTGAACTATTCGCGTGGCGCTCTTTTCACGAACATTGTTCGTGACGATTGGCGGTCGCTTTATGACGCTCAGTAAGTGCGAGCAGAGCAACAGCAATGTGTCTATGCAAATTGTCTTCACACACATGCACATATTCACACTCTCCAGTAGCGTACTGGTGTGTTTAGCGAATGCAGCTCTCGCATACACACCAATACATACACAATAGACTATTTGCTAAACAACTAGTGCGAATGAAAACGAATGCGGGCCGATCGCAAAATACAACTCTTTGAAGAAGCGATGTAATTGGTTGCAATATGAGTTGTTTCTTCAAGTGTGAGTGAGAGAAACTTATTTGCAGACATTGAGAAATGGTCAACAGATCTTTGCGAGCTCTAATATTAATGCATTAATTCCTATATATACTTCTACTATAGGTTTCATTATTAAATATTTTATTATTAATTAAATGACATTCAAATATATTTATAAATTATAATTTTACGTTTTTTTTTTAGATTTGTAATGAATTTTTGGTCGAGTCTTGACTTTGCTTTTTAATTCAGTCACCCTAATTCATTTTACTGTCCTTTTTAACAGCAGCAGCAGCAGCGGCAGTAATTTCTGTACCTGCCATTACCACCTAATCCTGTGGCCATGTCCTTCCCTTGCTGCTTTTAATTATCTTTTATTTTATGTGCCTCCACTTTGTTATTTTTTTTTTTTTTAGATTTTGTCATTTTGTGCCGCACAATTAAATAACAATTTGTCGAAAAGTTGTGGCTATTTTCAGCTTTAAATACACTTTCCCAGGGTATTTAGATTTCGTTAAGGCAAACAACAGATTATATTTAATGAATTCATGTATGCACTATGTTGATCCTTTATATCATGTTTTTGCTCAAGACAATTGTCTAGATTACAATTTCTTTTAATTGATAATCAGACAAGCAGCTAATAAAGGGTATTTGCTTATGTCTGAGTGCCTGAGTGCATGCTGGTTATATCATCAACATTCATGAAGGCCATGCTTGGCTCGTAAAGGCAATGACTTTTTAATAGACCTGGCTATTTTGGTCTCTTGACTCTTGTGTCTTACTGCCTGGACAGCATGACTAAGAGAGATTGTTGGACTTTATTTTATGTGAACTTTAATTAGCTTTCTTTTTTTCTCGTTGCGTTGACAGGCCGTTGATCAAACGGCCCTTTATAGGCATGACAACCATGAGGGAGGGAGAGTGAAAGAGGGAGCTGACTCAACTGAAGTTGTCTAGAAATTTGTGTACAATGTTTGGTTTTTGCTCTCAATTAGGCAGCGTATTCGCGCATACCCGCTGAGCGGTAAAGAGTACATTTTTCTTGCCATTCACTGCAATAACATCTCGCAGTATGTTGACACAATTTTTTGTTGTTTTTTTTTTTTGTGTTTTTTTTTGTCGCAAATGTTGCTCTCCAGTGGCACGCTCTGCAGCACATGTTGAACAAATGACAACAATGCGAACTGCCGCTGTTAGCCATCATGCCAGGCATTTGTTTTGTTGCAGCCGTTTCTTGTTAGTGCCGGCATATACATATATACAGTGTCTGGCACACACACACACAGACACACATACTCTCTTTTCATGTCTCTGCAAGTCGTCTGTTGCAGTTTATTTGCTTTTGCCAGAGATTCCCATGTCATATTTGCTTTCCACTTTGACATACGCAAATATTTTTACTCTTGCATTTTTGCTTGCCTCAAATTCTAAACTTTTCCACTTTGTTATTACTGCAGGCATAGCTTACCGCTTGGCATGCAGTTTCATTATATTTTCTAAGCAGTAGATATTTTTTTGCTTCTGGTCATGCATCGCCAGACATTGAGCATAAGTTTTTATCATTTCCACAACTTTTTACTCAGTTGTGCAGCTGAATTTTTAGCAAATATTTAACAACAATTAATATTAACAACTATTGAATAGTTAGTCAAAAGTGAAAGAGGAATACTAAGGGGCACTAACTGGACAAGATATAGCTTAAATATCGATTTAAGAGTTTTGTTTAGAAAAGAAAGAATTTAATGCTAATTAAAACAGTTAAAAGGTTACATTTAGGATATTTGCCACTTATTTATTTCATATTTATTAATTAAAATAATTGTATCTAACAGTTAAAATTTTAATATATTTCTTAGTTAGTTCTTGCTAGTTATTAATTACTTTATTTAAAGTTATAATTAAATATTTATAATTTTATTAATTTATTTTATTAATTTTATTTTATTTATTAGTTAATATTCAAAAAATTAATTATTTTTATAATTTATTTACTTATTTAATAATGTAGAAATAGTTTATAGCTTTTATTTATACTTTTATCATATGTATTGCTTATTTACAATGTATTTAAATTTTATTTATAAAAACTTGTTAAATTATTTAATTTTTCAATGTTATTGCATGTTAATGTCAGATTGCTTTAACAGGAGCTGCTCCTCCCACATAACGTCATGCTATGATGTTAACAGTGTTATGTTCTGTTAATAGCATATCTCCTACTGGTTCGCAATCGGCGATTAGGATATTCTTCCTACATTCTTTGCATTACTACTCTACACAGCTTTTACACTAAATCAAGTCGAGGAAATGCGACCACGATTTTGTACTTATTGGTGGGCCACTACAACATTTCATAATAAATTTTCATTTTAATTTAATTATTTGTTAGCTCTCTATATGGTAATTTATTGCTTGGTTTTAATCGTTTTGTTATATTAATTAATTATTTATTTATATTTGTTTACTGTTAGTTTTGCTTTTTTTTGTTTTATTAATATTATTTTTTATTTATTTTTATTTATTTATTTAATAACATTAATTATATCAAATGAATCAATAATTTGTATTTTTGGTATTACATTCAGTTTCCATGCAACATAATTAATCATTGCCCTTAAATTATATGCATTCATTAGAGCATTAAAAAGTAACATTCTAGATTAAAGAATTTGTTGTAATTGATACTTTATTATATCTACATATATATTTAGTATACATCCAAAAATAGCTCTACAACTTTTTTAATTACAAATTAAGTGAGCCCTCAAAGAAAATATTCCATAACAATTTAGCAGAGGTTCATTATAATTATATCTTCATTTTTTTAAATATTCTGTGAAGGGATTGTTCCTGGCAGGCAACAACATTTTCAAAAATCTCATATTTTCGTCTCATATTTTGTGATATTTTTAGTTTTCGCTTAGAAAAAGGATTCATTGTCATGTTTTCTGTCTCGAAGCATAGCTCAGACGATGATAAAATCAAATCATGAATTTATGACAGCTTACAAGTCTTTGCAATTGTCATCAAATGCTTTATGGTTCAGCTCGTACTGCAATTTCTTTTCCAGCTTGACCAAATACAAATACAATTTTATGCAGCTCATTAAATTTGCATTGTGGTGAAATGGATTCAACAAGACAACTGCAATGGCAAATAAAAAAAAAAATATGAAAAAAAAAAATGCTAAAGAAAATAGCAAAAACTTGTTGTCTTGCACAGCGACTGTCAGGCAAATGTGTGCTAAGCTCTTCAAGTTCATGTTGGCATGAACCTTGGCTTAAATGTGCAAATTGAGACTTAGTACAGTTAGTTACTCCTTGTTTTTTTGTTGCACATTTGCCAAGACCAGGCTGACAAGTGACATGCAAATGCAAAAATTGAGAATAAATATGCATATTCAGATTTCAAGTAGAATTTCATTTGTGACAGACATGGGAATGTGAGAAGGACTTTAGAAAAATAAATGCGTGTGTGTGAGAGAGTATGTAGAAAATAGAAATAACTTTTTTATTTGTATATTACATATTATAGAAAGAAGAAAAATATTATAAATATGAATTCATACATAATAATAACAAAAGAAAAATAAAAGAATAAGAAAATATAGAAATACATAATAAATAATAAAATGGGAGTAAAAAAAAAAATTATTTGAAAATAAAAAACTCCTTTTTTATGTTCTTATGTTCCAAAAAGAAAATAAATAAAAAATACAAAATAAATAAATAAAAATGCAAAATAAAATAATATTCTAAAAAGAAAATAAATAACGTTGGCATTGTAATTGATAACAAGTGCAGCAGCAATTGAAAATTTGCATTTATTATTGGCAAAACGTTAAAAAAAAATTATAATTTTGCAAGTTAAATATACGTAATATTTACGAAATTGTTAATTGTTAAAAACTGACCACAAATAATTGTTAGACTTTAAATAAATGTCAAGTCCAGATGGGACTTAAGAGCAGCATATGACATTTATAGCTGTCAAGCAGAGCAGCAATTCAATATTAATAAGCGACTACATAAATCACACTCTTAACTTGCAAATAACTGTTAATGGCTTGAATTTTCACGCTCCGCGTTAGTGAGATCAACCGCAAAAAAAATCATGCTCACTCGCTCTCGCTCTAAGCAAAAGCCTTCGGTTCTATTCGTTTTTGCTTTCTATTGAGCGCCTTGCACTGAACTATTCGTGTGGCGCTCTTTTCACGAACATTGTTCGTGACGATTGGCGGTCGCTTTATGACGCTCAGTAAGTGCGAGCAGAGCAACAGCAAAGATTCTATGCAAACTGTATTCACACTCACTAGTAGCGTACTGGTGTGTTTAGCGAATGCAGCTCTTGCATACACACCAATACATACACAACAGACTATTTGCTTCATTTACCTAAACAGCTAGTGCGAATAGAGACGAATACGAGCCGATCGAAAAAAAAAAATCTCTTTGAAGAAGCGATGTAATTGGGGGGTTTAAAATAATAAAAAATATAATATATAGTAATATATAAAAATAATAAAATATTATTAATATATATATTCATATAAACAAATATAATATTATTTATTTTAAATAATTTTGTTGTATATAATAACTCCTACGTTGTTTATTTATACAAATTTGTGAAGTAAATTTAATTTAAGTTTTATTTATTTTATTATAAATTAGAAATAAATAAGTAACATTATATAAGCTGAATTGACCATTGAATATAGATTTAATTTATTAATACAATTTTTGCTTATCATTATTCAATTAAAAAAAAAAAAAAAAAACACCATTTATTATAGTTTTTTCTTTATATTATTATATTTATTTATTTGCAATCTATCTTATTATAGTTTATATCTTTAAGCTTTGACAATAATCACAGAAAACATTTAACTAACTTTATTTTTTCGCTCAGCATTTAACTATACGAAGATTAAATATAGAAATCTGGAGTGCTTTTAAGTATGTGATTTATCAATAATTTCGTATTCCATAAACACTTAGCTTCTAAATATCTTTTAATGCTCACAAACTCTCGTCTTTGGTATTTCCCCTTATTTTAATTAGTGTAATTAAATTTTAATGCAACAGCTGATGGCAAGCATCAGCATCATCAAGTTTGCGGCGTGCAAACGTTTAAGTAATTACATATAATGCATTTATATTGCGTTTCGATTGAGTGCATTATAATTGCTTGGATATTTTTGGCTAGCTGACTGCCTGCCTGCTTGACTGGCCATCGTTAATCAATATCAGCATTCCAGTCAAAGTTTTCGCTTTGGTCATTGCTCACTTTTTATTTGGTACAATGTGAATCCATCAGAGCAAAGTTCCAAATGGAAACCAAATGCGATAAGTTTCAATTGATTTGGCTGGCAGTGAACTCTGCAGTGCGGCAGTTGCTTAAACTTTAAACCAAATCATGATAAATGAGCCGCAGCCAGAACTTAACAATTTCACTTTAATCAATGATCCATTCATTCCATGAGTTGTGTGTGTGTGTGTGTGTGTGTGTGTGGATGTCAAAGCGAGCATAAATAAATTTATTTGAAAAAAAAAAAAAAAAATGCTTTCAATCAAGCACTTGCTGCGAACATATTCTGTGAGTTTCCACTTGCCGGATATAGTGATATCCGATTCAATTTTCTCCCGTCAAATCTAGCTTTTAATACGTTACTCTAAAAGCGCTATAAAGAGAAAATACATGAGCCTTGCATGTGTCTAGCCTTTTAGCCAAGCTAAGAGTTTTTTTTTTATGATAAATTTTAGTGCATGTTTCAAGCATATTTTGATGCAATCAAAAGCTTTTGAACCTTTAAATATTTAATTATAAATTTTAGAGAATTTTGCAGTTTTATTTGACACAATCAAAATCGTTTAAAGTTTCCAAATTTTATAAAACATTTTTACTAACCATAAATTGTTTTTTATTTATCACAAATATTTGCCCAACAAAATGGGGTTTAAATATTTAATTAAAATCCATGCTAGAAATTGCCATACGAGATTTTTACTAAACATTTTACAAATATTTATAAAATCCAAATTAAGTTTTGGCAATTTTATAGCTACAAAAATGTCAGCTCTTGTCGGATATTGTGTAAAGAATATCATCGATGCATGCCAGATGCAAAATGAAAACCAAAAATCGACGCTGTGCATTTTACACAACATTTCTGTTTTTATGCAGAGTTTTTCCCTTTTTTTTTTTTTCTTCTTAGTTTCGTCATTAGTGCTTAATAGTTGAACAGACACAAACACACACACAAAAAATTGCATAGTCAGAGCAGCAAATGAAAAAAAAAAAAAAAAATACATATATTGAGCTGTGCAGCATGATATCTATTGAGCAATTCCATATTAATGTCGCCTTTGAGGGTTTATTCCCTTTGCAGCTGCAGTCACAATGTGGGCTGCACCCATTCAATTTAATGGTAATCCATGTATGACCATAGTGATATACCATAAAGTCATAGCAAATGCATCAAAAAGAACATTTTTTGAGAGAGAGAGAGCTAATGCAATTGGAGTTTACATGAAGTTGAATATGGCATAATTGAAATAGGAGCGTTGAATCGATATAGATTTTTTTCTGTTCATCCCAATTTCTGCTGATCATATGCATATATAAATAAATATATAAATATATGAATATATCTAGTTTTAAATATGAATATTAAAGCTGGAGTGATATATATATATATATATATATACATATATATATTTGTTATATATTTTTAAATCATTTTTTTACTTCACTCACAATTACAAAAAAAAAAAAAAAAAAAAAAAATATATATATATATATATATATATATATATATATTTTTTTTTTTTTTATAGAAGTAAAAAAAGTAAAAAAGGATATATACATATTTATTTTTTTTAAATTGTTTAAATGTCTAATATATAAAATGATTTAAGTAGATTGTCTGTTATTTATCTGTTCTTATGTTTTGCATAAAAAAATATAATAATATATAAAAAAAATATCAAATAAAATTTACATTTATCAATTAGATTATACATTTACTATTTGCCTACAAAAAAACTAAGCTATTTCGAACAATCATTTATCAAACTATTAGTTTATCTAGTTAAGCATCATCAAAACAAATTTTATAAAATTTATTTGGAAATCATTTGTAGCTGACAGCTTGAGCAACAGTTTGTGGTATTTTTCTGCTTTCTGACATTTCACAATTTCTGCCACAAAATTAAAGCCAAACAAACAGTGCATTATTCTCAGCTCGTGTCCCCCCCTCTCACATGCACATAGTATATATTTTTGCTAGCAATTGTCTTCATTCAATGCTAATAACATTTGACACACTCTCGAAAGTCTCTTGTATTCAGGTCAAACTGTCAAACACGAGTTCTTGTTAAGCATTTTAAAAGTTGTGTTGTCAGCTTGTAAATCTTTTAGTTTACAACTGCAACACAATTGCTACTCTGTGATTGTCATAAACTGCTGCACAAAGTCACAACTTAGACGCAGTGAGAGTTGGCTACGTGTCGCTCCGAAGAGAGTATTAAGAGTGAAGAGAAGAGAGGGGAGAGGAGAGCAGAGCAGCTGGCAGCAGTGATACGCTCTCCTAGGGGACGCATTAAATTCCATGCAGCACTTTTGACAGCAATTTAGCAACTCGATTGGAAATGCTTTGACATGCTCAGTGCATAGATATCGACGAGCGTTTGCCAGCGAATTTAAACCAATTTATGTGCATTGCGCAGAGTTTGCCTGAATGCCGCTTGGAATTAAGCGGAATCTTGCAGAGAATTTCATTAGAATTTATTTACTTTGTTGTCAAAGAGATATTGCTGTGTCATTCAGATTAATTTGCCAAGAAAAATGTTGTGCATCTAATTTAATTTAATAACGTATATTTTACATTCGCATTAAATGGCGGGGCGGGGCTCAAAAGCTCTTTGGAAAGTATTTTACTTTATTAATGGAAAAATATTTCCTTATTATATTTAGGTAATCATTTTTTTTAGGAATTATTTTCGTAATTATTGAAAATGTTTCTTTAAAAGTTAGTCCTTAGTTAAATATATAAATAAATAATAATAATAATTATATATTTGCTTTGGTAGCGAATCTTTTATGTTTTTAGCTAAGCCGTGCGATATGCAACGCTTTTAAATAAATCAAATTTGTATTAAATAAAATATAAAATATAAAATATAAAAGATAAAATATAAAATATAAAATATAAAATATAAAATATAAAATATAAAATATAATATAAATATGAAAATATATAAAATATGAAATATGAAAATATAAAATAGAAAATATAAATATAAAATATAAAATATATAAAATATAAATAGAAATATAAATTAAATAAAAGATAAAATATAAAATAATAAAATAAAGATAAAATATAAAATATAATATAAAATATAAAATATAAAATATAAAATATAAAATATAAAATATAAAATATAAAATATAAAATATAAAATATAAAATATAAAATATAAAATATAAAATATAAAATATAAAATATAAAATATAAAATCAATAAACAATTGTTAAATGCAAAAGCCAAACAGACTTTGAGTTGTGTCATATATCAAGTAAATCTCAGTTACTTACACAATTATATAATCTATATGTATCTCCAATTCATATGAAGTCTGACTTCATATGTCCATAGCCCTGCCAAGCAACAACAATAGTAAAGATTCGAATTGCTCATTTTAAAGTCAACCCAACTAGAGTGAGCACATGTTCGCTTGGTCATTCGCTAGATGTTGGCGTTGGAGTTGGCTAGCCAACGTGTCTGACTTGGCCATAAAGAAAAGCATTGTCGCTGGCATTGTCGCTCTCTACAGCTGCGTCTTGGTACAGCTCAGCAATTTGTCAGTGTAACGTGTCGCCAATTGATGCTTTTTTATGCGAGACCATTTCTTCTTCTTCTGCTTGTTTTTTTGGGGGATACTTTATGTTGCCCGAGAGTTGCCAACTTGGCAGAAAGGAAACAGACAATGCCAGCTTGTGTGTGTGTGTGTGTGTGTGTGTGTGTACGTACGTATATTATCATAGTAATTGGCGGTTCTGCTTCACTGCGTTGTCAACTCGCAAAACGCAGTCAATCAAATATAAGCAGGCAGCCAATAGGCAGGCATTACAAAATGAAAGCTTATCGGGCAGAGCAGCGGCAGTTTCTTAAATTCTATGTAAACTCTCCTATAGAAATATATACATATGTAGAAATGCTGCCTCCTTCCATTTGCATGTTCGCATGCTGCATTGAAAGTCAGGATAGCATGAAAATAATTTCTACATCATATCAATATGAGCTCATAAAAGTCAAACATGTCGCTGATATAAATATGTATAAATATGTGTATATATATACATATATACATATGCATGTATTCATATATGTATGTGTGTTTATAAATGGGCCTCGTTATGGCTGTTGAGCCTCGACAAAACTGTGGAATTCTGCATACAAAACTTTTACACATGAACGCCTGCAGCGCATGTTTGCCTCACTCCCTCTCCCTCTTTCCCTCCCTCCCTCACTCCCTCTCCATCTCTCTGTGTACGTGTGCAGTCGACAGTTTGATATTGTGTTTGAGCGTAGCTTTCAGCACATACGTCCCGTTATTCATGGCACTTTGTGCTTAGCAGTAGGCAACTGCCTGACAACACAGCAATGCTCTACTACATATACAGTGGGAAAGAGATGGCGATAGTGTGAGTATTGCGTCTATAAAGTGCATTCACCATTTCGTAATCCATATGCTTGATGTTTTCGATAACAAAAAGTGTTTGCTCTTTCGATTTAATTTAAATAAGCATGCTTCAGCCAAAGAGTGCTTGAGGCGGAGCTTATATAGCATATTGAAAATATAAATAAAATCAAATAAATAAAGCTAGAAGCTTCAAAATGCACACACCTAAGATAGATTAAATTAGAATAGCGAAAAAATATTGTTGACGTTTGTATCACGCCTTTGATCCGCCCTCTTGTTACTTACTAATTCAATTAATATATATAACTATATATATTAATCAAATGATTAAATAAATAAAACTTACAATACATATTTTTATATAAAATTAATTTAAAAATTATGATATAGTATTTGATTCATAAAATAAAAAGTCGTTGAGAAAAGCCCAAAACAAAAAAAAAAAAAAAAAACAAAAAAAAAATTTTAAAAAATGCCTTATTTAAAATTGGAAAATAAAATAAAATATTTATATTAAAAAAAAATTGAAAAAATAAATGTATTCACAAAAATGGGTATGATGATTCATTTATTTAAAAAAAAATAAATAAATAAATAAAGGGGAATCCATAAAATTAAAAATAAAAAAACTTTTTATTTTAGTTAACTTATTTATAATTGTAAAAAAAAAAGATTTATATTTATATTAAAATTAAAAAAGAAAAGGATTTAATGCCAAAATTTCGTGATTTTTTGCGAACTATCACATATTCTCATAAATTGCCACCCACTCACACTCTCTCTCTCTCCCCACTCCCTTCGTCTCTCCCCTAGCACATTAAACCTTGTCCCACAGACAAAAAGTTTGAACAAATGAAGCATTATTAATCAATACTTGGCATAAGTTCAGATTGAACTCAATCTAGTGCGAACTCTTACGCACAGCATAAAATATTTGCACCTGTGTTAGCTGATAACAACAAAGCTTTTGACCCTGTTAACACACACCACACACAACATCACACTCTGAGTCGAGTACATGGCCATAGAGAGCATGCTGGTTAGAAATACTCCAGAGCAGCAAAGGAATTGTAGATTGCAGCCAACAGATTTATTGCGAGCATAATTCTGCTCGACAGCATCAACCATTTTCAAAGCAGGAGCCAGCGTCTAGTGCTTTGGCCGTAAATATAGAGATTTATACGAAAGGGCGTGGCTGTGGCACTTCTAGCACTGCAGAGATCGTTTGACTATCTGGCGGACTTTTTAAATGCGTCAAGTGTGGGAAGGAAATTTTTAAAATGTCTTTCTTTTTTTTTTCTAAGGCACTGCAAAATTTTAAGTGCAGTTGATTTAAGAAATTGAAAAGAAAGTAAATTAAGGAAATTAAATTTGCAAATATATTAATAATAAATAAATTTATTAAATATATAAATGTAATCAAAATGTAATATATTATTTATTAAAAGAAATAAAATTTGCAAATATATTAAAAATAAATCAATTGATAAATAAATAATTGTTATATATTACAATTATTAAAAATAATATTCATAAAAGGAAATTAAATTTGCAAATATATTACTAATATATATATATTAAATTAATAATAATTTAATTAATAATAATAATAATAATACATAATTTTTTAAGAGACTTTACATTCATACTTTTTTTTATTTAATATCAAATACAATAAAGTATGCTTCATATAAATATGTATGCTTATGTGAATATGTATATTGATATGTAATGTATATATATTTATACTCGTATCATTTATATAGTTCCAAATGAGGTTTCTATATATCACTTCCTTTATAGTTTCTTAAATCCACTGCTAAAAAAATCTGCAATGTCAAAAAAAGTAAATAAATAAAGTCTAAAAAGAAGTCACGCTCACGCACACTTAAAAAAAATTAAATAAAAATATCCATAGACTAATAATTACAGTCGTCTATACTCTATAGCGTCTATCATAACACTCGCGCAATAAGTCTCTTTAAAAGAGTCTAACGCGCATAGTTCAATGCAAAGTACTCAGACAAAGACGCAAACGGAAATGAGATAAGTCTCCTGCTCAGAGTAAGAGCGAGTGTGTATGATTTTTTTCTATTTCTCTCATGAGCTGAACATGAGCATTCAAACGAAATATTATTATTTGCGAGCTTTGCTTAGATAATGTTATAATAATGTACAGCTGCTCGTACATCGACAACTCTCTGCAGTTGTCATCATTTCGTCGTCGCTTGCTCACGCTTGTAAAACTAAACTAAGAGTTCGTATATTGTACGAATATAGCAGCTGCTCGAGCTTCTTCAACTTCTACATAGATTTTCTAGCTGAGCTAGAGTTTTCGGCGCGCAGTGTACATAAGTTTTATAAGCTCCAAGAGAACGTCAGAAGAACATGCATATATAGTATTTCTCAAGCATGTTTTAACTCTCAGCTCGTTAGCTCAATAATTGCCTTGCCCTAAAACGCTCGTGAATTGCTCTAAGACTTGAAGGTATTTTAGCAGCTTAAGAAGCTCACGTTTTGTTGTATATTCTTTTCTGTATTTCTCTCTCTCTTCATCTTATTTTCCACCTCATTTACTCACACTAATAAATCTCTTTTTCTTTTGGCTTTTCAGTTAAGTGCATCGAGTAGACAGTGTCAGCTTCGTACTAATAGCTGACAATATAAGTAAGTATATAGTATATATGACAGCTAAAGAGATTTATGTAATCAAGATGTGAGTATTGTGCTCACTAGAAGAGATTTTCTAGCTTGCTTTTCAGTTAATGAGTCTATATAAAATATTTCATTTTTTTTACCTCCAAAGTGAATTGATATCTTATTTCTAATGGCAGCTTATATTGTCATAAATCTTCTCAGATTGTCATAAAATTTATTTACGATAAGAACAGATGACACAAATTTAATCAGTTTGATGAGCGTTGTTGATGTCCTTTTGAGTTTATCTCTTTTTCGCCTCAGCTACAAAAATGTTTATTTTTAGCTTAAGCTACACAGAAATGATTAGAAAAATTGCATGATCAAAGCGTATTTGCAATATTTTAATCTTCATGTTTTACCTTTCATAAATTATAAATATTCAAAGGCATAAATGCGGGCCCATTGATATATTATATATGTATATATCTGCCTATATCCTGCCTCCTTTGGCTGAGTCGGCAGTCAACGCAGCATATTCAATTCAATTTGGTAGCTCATCTGGTTTGGGATTTTATGAGAGCAGCGCATCTGAATTATGAATGACCCCCATTAGAGAACATCAAAATAATGATTTGTCGAGTGCTATTAACAAGCAAAGTGAACAAAAGGATATATATTTTTTTTTTTTTTGCACAAAGCGCATATTTAAACGTACGAAATTTGAATCAAATCGAAATGATTCTTTTTCTTTCATCGCCTAATGCTAAAAAGCCGATTAAGAATTGTTCAAAGAAATATTTATTTATATGGAAATGATATCGTTTCAGCGCCAGAGCCAATTAAATTGAAGCTCATTCGATTATGCTCGATTGCAATTTTGCTTTTGGTCATATTGTCAATATACGTATATATATGTATATATATTTTATAATGAATTTCTTTGTTTGTCTTGCTTTGGCGCGCATTCAATGTTTTTATTTCGGATTGTTCAATTGGCTCGCTCGTTGACAAACCAGCTGTAAAAGTTAATTAAACTTTGGCCCAGCCGCAAACAAATCCCAGAACTAATAAAAATCAAGTTGTTTGCTTTGGCCAAGTGCTGAATGTTGAGTGCCTCAATTGATGTTGTTATTGCTGCTGCTGTAGATATTGAAGAATCTTGTTAGCAATTTGTTTGGCATTACCAAGTTGAGCTATCGCAATTTGCTTTGTGTCCAAAAAATATTTTAATATATCCAAATGTCAATGCAAAGCAATTGGGAATGCGCAAATTGAGCAGCTCTTTATTACATTAAAAAGAAGAAAATATTTGAAATAATTGTAAAACAATGAAATGTGCCGACTGCATGGATACGCTGTAATCAAAGAGTTTAGTCAAGCCTGCCTTAAGTACATACTCTAATATACTCTGCAATCCATTTCTTGCCACACCAAAAATTTATTAAAATTATGCAGCTTCAATTGCAGCAGAAAATTCAATTAGTTTTGTGCTTCGACATATTTCACATATTTAATAAAAAATAGTTTGCTCTTGCCCGCCTAATGCGAGAGCCAAATAAAAAGCATCTGGAATGCATGTATTTGTATATTTGCATATGTTTGTGCGTTTGCACAATAAAAATGATATATGCTAAATATTTTATGCTGGCATCTGCGCAAATAATAACAGCAAAAACAACAAAGTTGAGTTTTTTTTTTTTTTATTTTATTTATTTATTTATTTATTTTTTTTTTTTTTTTTTTTTGTTTGGCCTCTTTGACACGTTTCGCTTGTGGCCTAATCTTTGCTGCGTTGCTGGCTTTTTGCCAGACATCAATTCACTTTGACATTGAAGAATCCCTCTTGCTGTTCGATTTGTGGTTGGCCAAAGCCGAAACAAATTTGGCTCTGGCTTTGGCTTTGGCTTTGGCTTTGGCTCTGTGGATTTGTAGCACAGGTTGAGTTGCGTTTGTTTTACAAACGGGTTAATAAATCAGACTTTCATTTTTATGTTCAACGATTTATATTTGATACCCTGCAGCAACAGGCCAAAGGTGTTATAAGGCATATAAAATGTAGCCTAATCTGCAGCAAGCACAGCTCTTTCTATAAGTATAGACGACATGTTATAAGCGAGGCTATCTTAAATGTGTCTGGGAGAGTTTATGAATATGTATTCAGCATCCATTTTTTATAGACTCAGACGGCCCAAGAGGTCAGCTATATATATTAAGAAATTAATAATATAACAAATATTTTATAAATATTATCATTTTTTCCATTTTCTTTTAATTCAAAGACTTGAAAGAAATAAAAATAATAATATAAAAAATTATTTGTAATATTTTTTTTTTTTGTCAACTTTCTATTAACTTTAGAACTTCATATAGTTCAACAAAAAATAAATAAATATTTTAAAAATTTGTTTATTAAAATTTCTATTGATTCTAAGTATGATAACTGTATAAATTCAAAGAGTTGAAATAAAATAAATATATTTTAAATATTTTATAATATTAATTAATTATTGTATAATTTTTATTCAATTTTCTATTAATTCTAGGTATATTTACTCCACAAATTGAAAGACTCGAAAGAAATAAAATTAATAATATAACAAATATTATATACATTTTTTTTTTTTTCAATTTTCAATTCATGCTATATATGTTAACTATATAAATTCACAGAGTTAAAACAAAATAAATATATAATACATATTTTATAATTATTATAATTTTTTTGTATTCAATTTTTCATTTATTCCACGTAAATTTACTCTACAAATTCAAAGAATTGAAAGAACTAAGAATAATAATAAAATAAATATTTTATAATTTTTTTTCCTCAATTTTTACTCAATTTTCTATTAATTTTAGGTATAACCTAGCCACTCAATACCATTCACCTCAGTTACTTTACTTTTCTCATTTAATTTAGTTGCAGGCCGAAGAAAAAAAAAAGCAATTATATAAATTAAAATACATTTATGCTCCGGTCACGTTCTTTCGCATTTGTTTTTAGTTTGTTTTGTGTAACAAAATTCTATTCATTTTTTGTATTCTTATTTTCTATACACTTTTATATGGAATTCATTTATTGAAGTGTGCCTTCAGAGCACAAAAACCAGAGTTTGACGTGCTGGCATTTTGTAGTGCAGCTGACACAGCGCAATGAGATTTCCCAAATTGAGATTTTCGTTTTACAGTTTGAAGTTTTAAAGAAATGTTTTAGTGCAGCTTAGTTGCGGGCTGACAAATATTTTGTTGCAGTATTTTTTGTTTAAGTATTTTTCATAATAATTTTTGAAAAGGTTTAACAGGTGTTAATGGCAGATGAAAATTAATCCTAGCTCTTTTTATAATTCAATGAATAATACATTTTTGTATTTATTTATTTATTTTTTTATTTATGCGTATAACATTGAAACATTTATTTATTTATGTATTTTTGCATTTATTTAACATTGAAACATTCATTTATTTATGTATTTTTGCATTTATTTAATTAGTAGTTTATTTATCATTTATTTATTTATCTATTTGTAATTATTGTAATTATTATATGTAATTATTTATTAATTATTTTAATTATTTATTTATTTTTTAAATTTGTTATTAAATAATGAATATTTATTTTGAATTATTTATTTATTTATTACTTATTTATTTATTTTTAATTTGTGTACTTATTTATTTATTTTTTTTTTTTAATTTGTTTTATTTACATTTGATTTATTTTTTTATATATATATTTTTTTTAATTTTAAATTGGTTATTTCTTTATTTATTTATTAATAATTTATTATTTTATTTATTTACTTATTTATTAATTAATTTATTTATTTCTGTTTTCATTTTCTTCCTCACCTAGTTATTTATAGGTATGTCTATAACATTTTATTAATGAAATGTATTCATTAAAATATAGAAAAATTTTATTTTTTTTTTTTAATATGAATATTAAAATTTAAATAAAAAATTGTGTATTTTATACAGCATAATTCAGTTGTACAATGCTCAATTCTCTGCAGCAAATTTTAGCTTTTAAATTGGTAAAAAAATGAGCAAGGAAATGAGCATAGAAATGGAAATGCAGCTGAGCTGAGCTAAAGCAATTTTTGGCCAATTCCCAATCGGTTTTAAGAGCAACTGTGCCATGTGCTAAAATGTGCGTCACAAGTGCAGTGTCAAAGGTCAAATAGCATTTGACGCTCGAACAACCAAAGAGTCAACGTGTGTGACATAATGCAACAGACATTTTGTTCCATTTACCCACTTCACCAACATCTGTGTGTACGTGTGTGTGTGTGAATTATGGGACTTGAGTGTGCAGTGTTTGATGGCTGAGTAAACTCTGGGCGCCAGTTAAAACAAAAAATAATAAAATATGGTCGGCAGACAGTCCAATGGGATCTTTAGCTGATTAATAACCACAACTGTTGCAGCTGCTGCCAGACTTGATCAAATAACCAGATGCACTCAGCTGCCGCTGTGACAACAATTTTGTTGCAAGCGCCACATTTTGTATAAGCGAAATTCAATTTATGCGCACACAGCGTTCAATATGATTGCAAAAGCCAATGTAATGGAAAATTCCATTTTTTCCGACACGCACACACACACACACACACCGAGTGTTGTTTTCATTGCACATATATTCTTGATAAAGTTCAGTTCATCTTGCTTGATAAACCATTGGCATTACGTATACGCAGCATTGGCCCTGGTGCATTATGCATATGGCGTAACGGTAAGCGGCAGCAAGTGTGTCTCAAGGCACAGTTGGCAAAGTGACTTATAGAAATATATGTACATACATATATATACATATGTGCAAGAAGTTTCCCTGTTGCCAATAAATTTGATTAAAATTCTGCAAATGTTTGACTGCAAGTTTCATATGTAACAAATCTGTTTAGCTTGTGCGAATTAAAGAAATCTTTAGAAAATCTTTGGAAAATCTTTAGAGAATCTTTTGTATACATTTAGCATTAGCATTTGGCTCTTAAAACACAGACCCTTGATATTCAACGTGCGTCACACTGTCCTGACCACGCAGCAGCCTCAGTTGCCTCTGCCCATTGCAGAGTTCGCATATTAAGTAGCCGCCAAAGGAACGGAAAGTCCATAAAAACGGGTGCATATGTGGATAGACATACAGACAGACATACAGACAGAGAGACAGCGTGCCCTTTGGCCCGCTAGCTTGTTGAATTTGTCTTCATTTGGCAGCTGCCTGTGCGAGTGCCATGCTCAACAGCGCGGCCATGTCAAATGTATACAAACAGACAGAGAGAGAGAGAGAGAGAGAGTGAGATAGAGAGAGCGAGAGCGAGCGAGAGAGTGAGCCAAATGAGCGCCAGCAGACAAATGCAATGCCAACATGCAGATGATGCAGAGACAATGAATTTCCGTTAGGGTGTGAACGCTGACAACAAGTTGCTCGTTCAGCTGCATGACACGTCCCAGCACTCAGCTCACTTCAGCTGCTCATTAAAAGGTCTTGCTGGTAAATGTTGCTCACATATCTATGCATATTCCTTTATATATATGTGTATGTATTTTATAATATGCATTGCTTTTGCAGCAACTAAATATAAATATTAGTTATTTATTTAACTCATATTTTATTTATATGTCTCTTAAAACACCTGAACAAAATTATATAATTTAAATTGTAACTACAGTTAAGCTATCATTGGGTGCATGTACGTAAGCCGCTTGAAACTTTTACTTAGTCATCTCCGAGCGGAAATTGTGAGCTCGTTGCCTATGTCATAGTTAAAGTTGTTTTCACACACAAAACGACGTAAGAGAGAGTGGGAGAGCGATAGAGTGGGTTAGTGGACGGGGCGAGTCGGCACTCAGCTGGCGAGCTGGTGAGCGAGATAGCTTAATGAGTTACCAGGGCAATGGCAAAAGTTTCTTCTTCTTCATATTTTGCCTTTGCAGTCCTCGAAGTATTGCTGATAAACTTGGCTGGCAAAAAAAAAAAAAACAAGTGGGCCCCACTTATGTAACTTCATTAATTGCAAACTGCTCTAAAGCACTTGAAAAATTGACACATTTTATGAAAATGAAAAAAAAAATGTCTGCTCTAGATAATTCACAATTTTTAAGCATAAATTAAAATTCAATTGCGAGATGAGTTTTCCTGATTCTGGATAAAAAGTATCTTGAAGGATACTTTTGGGTAAATGGTATAACAATATAATAAACAATATAAGCTTGTAAATAATAGTTGATTGTTTCATTATTTACGCTCTGTTCGCGAGATAAACTCCAAAAAACGCATACTCACACGCTTTAGCTCTAAGCAACTGCAAAATAATCATGCTTACACGCTCTCGCCTTCGGGTCTAATCGTGTGGCGCTCTTTTCACGAACATCGTTTAGGTAGACGATTGGCGCTCGCACTAAGTGGCTTAGTAAGTGTGAGCAGAGCAGCAGCAAAGAATCTATGCAGACCGGGTCTTCACGCACCCACACACAAACACGTGAACACAGCGAAACGAATGCCGCTCTCGCCTACACACCAATACATAAACAGTAGACTTTTGACTTCTTCTACCTAAACCAAACGGTGGCGCACCAAGCAGTGCGAATCAATATAAGAGAAAACGATTTCTAGCCGATCGCTAACGAACTCGTTGCAAAACCGATGCAATTGGCTGCTCTCTCTTGAGTCTTTTCTCTGAGTGCGAGTGAAAGACACTTATTTGCAAAATTGCTAAACAGTTATTTGCGAGCTAAACAGTACAGAGGCGTAATAAGATTGTCGATAATGGGAGCGATTGCCTTACACCCCGCACACTCCTACCACGTTACACAGCGCTCTCTTTCGCTTACTCATTGACTAGATACCATAATAAGAAAATACATTTGCCCTTATCTTTCCCATTAGCCACATAGTCATTCTTAGAATATATTAAATGACTGAATATTTGCAAGTACTCAAGATATATTTATATATGTGTGCAACTAGCCTTAGGATATTCGAGTACTAGATCACATTTTATAGTTTACAAATGACAATAAATCAAATCACAAATAATAATTAATATTACTGTCATACATATCCTTAAGATTACACATCACTTCTTATTAGAATAAAAGAGAATGCATTTCATATTTTACGGCATTAGCTGTATTAACTTCGCAGAGCTTATTCAAATACCTAAAACCTTCAAGGCAAACTAATATATTGTATCCATCAAATACAAATAAAGGTATTCATTAATAATCCTCTTACTTTCACCAAATTATCAACGCATCAGCAATTTCCACAGAGCATAGCAAGTTATGGTGAGTTCCAATGAATATATTACTTTTGTGCTTGAGCATTCATTAATCGAAACATGATACATATTAGAGACAAAATAAGTAGGAATTCTGCGACATTTGCATGGCGCAGTTGTCTCTGAATTGGCTTAGAGCCTTTGGGGGATATGCGTGCATAATTAATCCCCTTTGTCGACTTACACATATGTAATTAAGGCCACTGTCAATGTAACTGGAGAGACACTCGACATAATTACAAGTTCGCATTATAAACAATTTTGCCGAAGTGCCTTGCTTTAGCTGGAGTGCCTTTTCTAGGCTTGCTTGCTAATGATAAAGACGAATTGTTGAATTTTCCAACTATTGTTACGAGTGGAAGGTGGCAACTGGCAAGTGGAAAAGTCGTAGGCTTAGGCTTTTCCGGCTGTCTGAAAAGTTTCGGTTGCCGAACGCTGTTTGCTGTGCTGAAATGCGGCACATCAATCATTCCCAATGGACTAAGAAGCCATGACCTTCGATTAGAGCAACAGCAGCAGCAGCAGCAAGTTGCTTCATTCGATTGAATATTCAAAGATCACAAGCAGCTTATGGCAACAATGAAATATGAGTAGGAATTTGCTAGAGCGCGTATTGGTTGGACGAGCGCGCGCGTGCCCAAAGTGTTAGGTTGATTAAATTAGAAATTTAATGCGAACGGGACAAAGTTTTTTTTTACAACTGCTGCTGGACAACCTTGAAAGTTGATAAATTGTTGCAAAAAGTAGCAGACAGCGGCCGACGAAAGGCGAATGGCGTTTGGCGAATTGAGAGTAAGCCGAGCGAAACGCAGCAGTCATAAAATGAAATCTTTAATCATTTGAGTGACAGAGACAAGCTGGGGCTGGACCGCATACCGGATGGGAAACACCCAATATCATTTCCAAGTTTTCACTGTTTCACAGAGCCGCAAAAACTAAAACAACAACAACAACAATGACTGCATAATGCGCAAAGTTTGTGGGCGGACGTGCCATAAACAGGAAACAAGTCGAGCGTATTTCATTAGAAGCTACAACTAAACCACACTAAAACCACCCAGATCCAATCCACAATCTACAAACCCAATCTACGAACGGTGCTTTAATGAAAGTTTCACTTGTTTTTCGTCTACTTGCTCAAAATTTCAGTTTGTTTTTGGTTGGCCAAAGTGTTGGCTCGTAAAGCGAAATGTAAACCGAAAACTTTGCACGATAAACGTAAAAACAATTAATACGGAATTAATTTGCAACAAAGTTTTTTGGTCCTCCGAACTCCCGGCCCACAGCGAAAGTGTGTTTGCCAGCACTTGCATTAGGGTAATTCAAACTAAATTTCAACAATTAAATAAAAGGCAAAGCCCCAACATATGGGAAAACTACTTTCAAAGACTTAAACACAATTTAAATAGCATGCAAACCTTTTTTCCTGCGAATCTGTTTTCCAGGAAGACTTTGCTACTGGAAAATGCTTCTTGCAATATCTGATGGCATGCGACAAATATGAATTAATTAATATTATATAGGCGCATGCAGAAATTTTTACGCTTGTTCCAAAACTTCATATTACTTCTTAAAAAACTATTAAATATTATTAAATACTACTGTGCTTCACTTGCTGAGCTTCCATCTTATTTAAGGTTTTAGTTGTCTGTGGAAAATCTTAATTTAAGTTGTTTTGTGTGCATTAAGAGATGAAATATGTATAAAGGGTCGTAGGCTAGAAAAGCGTAAGCATGGTAGTGTGGATGCAACAAACCAGAAACCGCTTTAACAACCCCTAAACGAGCTATAAAAACGCTAAAAAATGGCCTAGAAAATGGCCAGAATGATAATGAGACTATGGACACAAGGGAGGATAAACAAGACAGCGTCATCCATCAACATGACTTCTATTGGTAAGAGATAGAAATAGATTAGAAAGTTGGATGCAGGTTATAAAAGAGAAAAGGTAAGTTGAGTGCGGGACAACGAGAAAACCGCTAAAACCCCTAAAACCGCTAGAAAATCTCCAGAATGGTAGATTGATGAAATTTAATGGGCAACATGGATGATAAATAAGACTGAGTCATCGACCAAATGAACAGAATCGAGATTAGAGGAAAGAATGCAAGAAATAATTGGTGAGATAACCTGATATGACGCTAAGAACGGCCTTAAATGGCCTAGAATGCCAGCAGAACGGTAAACTTTGAAAGACTAAGGCAAAGGATGGTAAATAACAGGACTGTCATCAACCAATGAACAAGAAATCGTGAATAAGACAATAGAATATGACAGAGGGAGTAGAACGTTCGAAGGAGGTAGAAAGAGTGTGAGATAAGCCTGAAATGAGCTAATAACGGCTTAAAAATGGCTTTACTATAGGCCTAGAAACGTTAGACGAGAACATTGATGGGCATATGGATGGCATAAATAAGACTAGTTGATCCTATGACAGATCACTGATTAAGAGATAGAAATAGATTATTAAGTTTGGATAGCAGGCCTTAGAAAGTAAGGTAGAAAGGTGGTTGGTGCGACAAACAGAAAAAACCGCTAAAAAAACGCTAACGGCTAAAATGCCAGATGGTGATTTACGCATACTGCGGACAAATGATGGATCAGTAAGACTGGTTATCATATTGAACAGAATCGTGATTCGAGAAGATAGAAATTGACTAGAATGGATAGAAGAAGCGCAGAAAGGTTAATTGGTGAGATTAACCTGATAAATGCAGCTACGAACGGCCTTTAAAATGCTTAAATACTAGCTAGACAGGTGATAAAATATTGATGGGCATATGGATGGATAAATAAGACTGGTATCATCCTATGAACAGTATCATGATTAAGATATAGAATTATTATTAGAAAGTTGGATAGCAAGGTTAAAAAAATGGTAGAAAGGTAAGTGAGTGCGACAAACCAGGAAACCGCTAAAAAAAACCGCTAAACCGCTTTAAAAATTGCTAAAAATGGCTAGAAAATAGCCAAAATGGTAGATTGAATATTAATGGACAAATGGATGAATAAATAAGACTGGTTATCAATTTATGAACAGAATCGTGATTAAGAGATAGAAATATGATTAGAAAGTGGGATAGAAAGGTTAGAAAGAAGGTAGAAAGGTAGTTGGTGAGATACACCTGAAAATGAGATAAAAACGGCTAAAAATGGCTAGAAAATAGCCAGAAAGGTAGTTATTTCATAGTACTGAGAACTTATCATATTTGGTGTAAAATAAATGAAATAAATAAATAAATAAAAGAAACAAAGCAAATAAAATAAGTACAATCAAATAAATTAAATAAATAACTAAATAAAATAAATAAATGAAAGAAATAAAATTTATTAAAGAAATAAAAAATAATAAATAAATAAAAAGTAAAATAAATAAAAAAATAATTCATTTATAAATAAAATTAATTAAATAAATAAATGTAAATCAATATAAGAAGATATATAGCATATGCATACTATATCAATAAATGTATTTTATATACATATATGATGGTTCTGAAAGCTTTAAGAATTCGTAAAAAAATTAGAATTAAGTGTTGCTTTATTATATATTATTTATATTTCTTGTCATGGTTACATTGAAAAGATATATATTTTTATGTATTAAATACATTATATTTAATTCATAATATAAAAAGCTTATTTCAAATGCATATTTTAAATATATTTCGTTATACTCATTTTATTACTTACACAAGCAAAACGCAGAGCGCTTGCTTTAGTTGTCAAAAAAATATACATGTGTCCATATATCTATTTTATTTTCATATTTCATATTTATATATATATATATATATAAATATTTTTTTTTTTTTATTCCCTTCTTTTATAGCAGTCGCAATTAAGGACACATTTCATATTTAAAATATGCAAATCTTTATCTAGTTTCGCATATTTGGTCTGAGCATATCTTTGAACCTATCGCAGATTTTGCCTTTTTTGTGTCTGCACGAGCTGACAGTTTTATGACAACTGACTGCCCTGCCTCCCAAGGATTTGTCGCCACACATACATCGACTACTGCTCCTCCCCGCTCTCTCTCTCTCTCCTACTCCCAAATGGCATCAGTTTTGTAGCAAATATAAGCTTAAAGCCGATGGCTCCATGTGCTTGAATATTTTGTGATTTGGGTTGGCTAAACCAGAGTCCAACGTCGAGAATTGACCCCAGCCTCTGGCTACTTGGCTGGCTGGCTCTGGTCAGTCCGCTGACCTGTTTCTGTTTTCTATCTCCCTAGCCGTGCTATTTATGCAAATGATAACAAGTTTTCGAGCGGCAGCTTATGGTGTGCTCTGGTATGCGGCGGCTCTGGTTCACAGGTTCAACTAGACGCGCAATGGGCCATTTTTGGGAAGATAACCGTAAGCCACATGTTAAACAAATTAAATCTATACGAAAATGCTCAGTGATGGTACAAAATAAATGCAATGGAAATTGAATAAGGAGAAAACAAATTTTAAAAATTATAAAAAATTATTAATAATTTGAATAATATTAATTTAATTTAAATAAAATTAATAATTGAATTTTAATTCAATAAACAATTTAATTTAAATTTAATTAATAGTTATATCTAACTTTAATTCATAATTTAATTCAAATTTAATTAAAAATTTAATTTTTATAAAATTTAAATTAATGAACAAATAAATTAAAAATTTAATTTAAATTATAATTTAATCTAAAAATAATTGATAATATAATTATAAAATAAAATAAAAATTTAATAAATAACTTTATTTCATTTTATTTAATAATAAAATTTAAAATTTTCTAAATATATTGTATATATTATATAGAAAATGCTCAAAAATTCCTGAAATTTCAATTTATTTTATTTATTTATGCTTTTTAAGCTCTACTATAATGATGCAGAAAATGCTGCAAAGTTTCTGAAATTTATATTTCTATATAAAACTAAGTTTGCCATGAATGCAGTACAAAATAACTTAATACGTAAACAAATTGAGGTTTTCCCGCATCTGATATAGAAATTGACTAATACCACAACAATGTGCATCCTTGAGTTTCGATTTCACTATTCCTTGAGTCTGTAAGTCCAGAGTAAGCATAGTAAAGGAACATAGCAAGAGCGAGCATAGGTAGAAGCGATGTCAGAAAGAGAAAGGCAGAACGACATTAAATGCTGCTCAAGCAAATGTCATTCAATTTTAATTTACTTTACTAAAAATAATAAAAAAAATAAATAAATTAAAATTAAAATAATAATATAAAGATAAAATACTAATGAATATACATATATGTAAAAATAACTAAAATAAAAAATAAATAAATAAATTAAATGATAAGTAAGTTAAGAAATGTATTTATAATATTTATATATTTTTTTTTATTTATTTGTATATTTTTTTTGCCAAAGAATTTTTTGTATTGTAATGTAAATATATATATATATATTATACATTTAATTATTATTTATATATTCTTTGACAAAGCAATTTTTGGCCTTAGCTGCAACGAATGCAAGTAAGCCATATTAAAATTCAGATTAAATAAAAGAATTTTACTTCAGTAAAAAATAGCATACAGAGAGCGAGACAGCGAGTGACAGAGAGAGAGAGAGAGAGAGAGAGAGGGAGAGGCACAGAGTAAGACTCCAATGGCTGACCAAATTCCGGACACGTTCTGGCTGCCGCTTAGATTCTAACGAGCTCTAAACAGAGCGAAACACGAGGAAGTCTCAACTGGCTTGGTTGCTTAAATTGAACAACTGACAGTCGCTGCCTCTGCCACTGTCCGGCTGTCATGGCAAGCTGTTTCATTTAATTTGCAAGAGCTGCATATACCCTCACTTTTTGTATGTAAACATATATATATAAAACAATCAAGCAGGCAAGCAGAATGAAGATTCTGCATTTGCATATGCTAAATTCAGTTGGGTATAATTTTACTAAAAAAAAAAAAAAAAAAAAAAAAAAAAAGAAAATGTGTAGAAAAACATTTGTGTAAAATTCTTTGAAATTCAGAATGCAACATTCTATTATTTGCAGCTGTTAAGAGCTTCTTGCGATAATTGTTCAAATATTAAAGTTGAAACCTAAATCTAGCTGTAGTTGAAGTAATTGAAAATATTCTATGCAGATTGAGATTTGCATTCGTTCTGAGATAAAAGTTGAAAATTGTTGAGATTGAGCTGTAAATAAATTAAAATCTGTAATATCTAGTTATAGATTGGGCTCAAGAAAAGTGGTGCATATTATATTTATTTTTTTATTTTTATTTTTTTATTCATTTATTTTGCTAATTGGGTAAGAGATCGATAATTTCTTTATCCGTTTTTAGTTGACTTTTTGCAAAATATTAAAAAACATATTTAAACAAATAAATATATTTAAATAATATAATAAAAAATATTAAAAATATTACATTATAATAAATATATTTAAATAATAAAATAATACATTTTAAAAATATTATATTACAATAAATATTATAAATCCAGTTCTATTTATATTTCATAATATATTTTCAAACATTTTGCTATGTTATATATAAAGTATATATTTAAATAATTTAATAATAAATTTTAAAACTTATTTTAAAATATATTTATAAAAATATTTGCATTTAAAAATATTTTATTATAATAGATATAATATATCCAGTTTTATTAATGTACCATAATATATTTTTTAAATATTTTCTGTTTTAGTATATAATTAAAATAAATAATAATAAATTTAAAAAAAAAAAATTTAGTTTGTTTTATTTTACTTAAAATATTTTAAAATATATTTATAAAAATATTTGCATATTTTAAATTTATATTTTAAGAAATATAATAATAAATATTACAAAATATTTCAAAATGGTATTCAATTTTATTTTATTAAAAATATTTTATAATATATATGTTTAATATTTACGTATTTTAAATATATATAATTAATTTAATTATAGTAATAAAGATTATAAAATGTCAGTCTGATATTATTTTATTTCAAATACTTAAAAATACATATAAGTAGAGTGCAAGGGAAAGTTTTAGGAGTCTAGCTCGAGTAATATATAAAATAATCAACAATTACGGAGAACATAAGAGCTTCAGGCATGCATTGTATGGACTTGATTTGGCTTCTTTGCAGTGTACACATTAAATTCAAATAATTTAATTTATTTATTTTGCTAAATAATAAAGCCACCTTAAATCTTCTTCAATTATTACCCATTATGCTTGCAAAGCCATTTAAAATCCCTTTACCTTGCAATTACTATTAATTCTGTTTAGACGCTCTGGGCTTAGCTCTCCAAAAACAAGACTTTGCTTTGCTGCAAATCGAGTGTGTTAAATTGCCAAAGGACTTTGTGTTATTTGTACTCGTTAAAGGCACTCACACTTGCACTCACAACTCACATAGCGTGTCCTCATCGCTTATGCACAGAGGAAATCTTTATACTTATCCTTATGCTGCCTAATTGCATGCGAGCAGGAGTTGGCTCAAAGGAGCTCTGCATTTGCATTCCTTCACAGGGCAGAGCGAGCGCAGTTATAATTAATAACATTTAGACGGGGTCCAATTATTTTTTGGGTGTTCCTGCAGCTCGTTGCAATGCATGATTTGGGCGTGGCATGAAGAGCTAGGGCGTACGGCCCCTTCGCAATGGTTTCATTAGCTTCATGAGTCTGCTGTATTATGATTATTGCCCGGCGATCCGGACAAACTTTTTCCCGGCTGTCCACAAAAACTTTTCGTGTGTCATTTGCACCAGGTCTCGCTTACACAGTGTGAGTGTGGGTGTGTGTGTCTGAGTAGTACTCAGTTTATTTGTTTAGTTTTTTGTTTAGGTTCCCTTTGTTGCTTGATAGCAGGACATGTCTAACCTTTTGACCACACAAGTGCAAATTTTGTTAGCACTTTTTTTGTTCATGTGTTTTTTGTGGTTTGAGCATTGTCTCTGTACTCTGTACTCATATAGCAGCAGAGAGTAGTGCAGCATACACATACATATATACTTGCTGGCCAGCATGACCTACAACTTAACGAGTTGGAAATTAAACAAGTAAGATTGCACCAGTTGGAATTATCCGTTGTGAAGCTGCCTTGAAAGCGAGTCTTTAATCATTTAAATATAACATGAGCATACACCTGCCGCATTTAAAGCTTCAAGGCTCCAATTTAAATAGAATTTCAGAGTAACATTTGCCTTAAAAAACAAAATAAATCATTTTTTATTTTAATATAAAGTTTTTCAAAATTTAATATAACTAAGGTAAACAATATTAAATAAAAAAATAAATAATTATTAAAATAAAAAGTTTATAAAATTTTAATGTAATAAAAATACACACAATAAAATATTTTATATGAATAATATAAAAATAAAATAAATTAATATGAAGAAAATTTAATAGAAATAAAATAAACAATATTAAATAAATAAATAAATAATTATTAAAATACAAAGTTTTTTAATTTTAATATTATAAAAAAAGTATAAGTAATATTTTAAAAATTTAATAGAACAAAAATAAGCAATAATAAATAAATAAGTAATTATAATTATTAAAATAAAAAGATTTTAAAATTTTTAAATAATCAATAATAAATTTTATTATTAGGAATTCAAAGTTTTTTAAATTTTAACATTTAAAAAAATTATTTTATAAAATATTTAATTATTTTAAAATATATATATTTTTTAATCTATTTATTTTGATTTTGTATTCCAGCATAAATAATTTTTAAAAGACCTATATGGTTTCCTTGTCTTTTTAAATAAGTTTCAGCTTTTTAACTAAATAAATAATATTATAATAAAGAAAACTGTTAATGAAACAGTTAATATTTCGTTCAACTACTTATGCCAGCGTTCAATATGAATTTCATTTAAAAACATAAATCACTCACAATAATAATCAATTCCTTAATGAGCAACGAGGTATATAATTTATAATATATATATATATATATCTATATAGTATATATATTTATAATTAGCAGACAAATTAATGATATTTAATACGATTGCTTTCATGGCGCATTCTCGTTCAAGTAATTTGAGAAGTTCCGAGAAGCTAATTTATATTATAGACGTGTGTACATATGTATGTGTGCCATCCACTCCACATCGTTCAGAAGGTGTATAAATAGCAAATTACAAATAATTTATAGCTTCAGCTGTTCACATGTATAGCATTATAAAGAAATTAGAGTATATAGACCTCGGGTATGTTGATGCTAGTTAAAGTATGAACATTCATTTGCCTTATTGTGCATTCGGTTCGTAAATAGCTTAATTGCGTAAGAATAGTTATAGAGAAATTGAGCTATATTTTTAAATTTATTATAAGCTAAAAAAAAATTCATTGTGCAATTCGAACATTCTAAGATTTTTAATAAACTAAAATTTATACTATATTTTAAAGTACAACATACCCGAACATTTTTATATTCAATCTCTGAAATTCTGGATTATTATAATTATTATTTATTTATTTATTTATTTTTACACTCTGAACCCATTTAAAATGGAAAGTCAGCAGTAGAACTTTAACTCTGTTAACGTAGTTAACAGCAAAGAGCTCTTCTCTATGTTATCTTTGCAGAGTCTTCAGTAAATTTAGCTTTACAACTTTAAATCATGTTTTAGGCATGAACAATTAAGCTGCCTATTGATCTCTTGAACCTTCTGAAATGCGGTCAGTGCTCAGGTCAACGTTCTTTTTTATATATTAAATATATATGTAATATATATTGATCCCCTGATGCTCAATGAGATGTGCTCAGTACTGAGGTCAACATTCTCTCACATATATTTGCTCTACATACATATATAGTAATATATATTTACCGCAAAAGCACCTGTGTGCAGCGTGAGAGCATCGTCCCACACATGCAGAGAAATTGAACTGCTGCTGGAGGTCAGGCTCTGCTAATGGTCACTGACAGCTTCAATGTACAATGTGCGAGTTCAGGTTGAAGTTCTTGTCTGTGTTTGTTCAACGGCTCGCTCGTTGGCTGCGTTGCTGTCATCGACGTAATTATGCTGTCAACAAAAAGCACATCATGGATGGACAGTCGACTGTCTAGCTGACTTCTCTGGCTCTGGTGCGAGTCATCATCAGCTGCTTGTCGCCCACTTAAGTTGTGACTCTTCCTCATCAACTTGTGCCTGACATCGACGTGCAAAAGTATTTAACGCCGTGCACGTTCGCGCCACAGTCCGTCCGTCCGTCCGTTCATCTGGCTGTCCAGCTGTCCGTCCATCAGTCTGGCGAGCTCGTCTCTGCTTGGCATGCCGTGAGTAAATATTTATTTAATGTTTATTGGCACGCACTTTACCCGGTCTGCCTGCTTAATTGCGCGTTAAGCATTAAACATTCCTCTGCATTTTCTTCTCTTCAGCTCCATCTCCCGCTCCCGCCCATTCAATTTGCAGTCGACAAGTGGAAAGTGGAAATGTGCAACGACAAAATAATTATTAAGCAACAGAATTGTGAATGGACTACAAATTATCTGTTGGATTCGCAATTTGTGCATAATAAAAAGCATAAAAAAATAAAAACAATTAAATTGAATCAATTCAATGGAAATTTTCGCTTAAGAAATTCGCTGCTCAAAAAGATTTCACGCAATTTCCATTGAATTTGAATGGAAATTTGTGGTAAAAGAAAGAAGCAAAATTTGAATAATTTTTGCCAGCTGCTAGATAATTTATTTCTATACATATATTTAGATAAAGACTTTCAACTATAATTCTCTTGTCTCTCTCAATATTTAAGCCGACTTGGCAACGTGAACACGCATATATCATTTGTTGGCAAAACTAATGCGAACTTTGATGCCGGCTAAGAAGTCAGTTTTATTTATGCTCGCGTCCTTTTCCGGCCCAGCAATGATGAATGGCTCGCACGCATTTGTCGCTTATCCCGATCTCATCAATTATGTTCAAATACATATATACATATACATATATATGTATATATATATCATGTCCATTGACGTTAACAGCGTTAATGCTAAATGTCGTCGTTTAATGTGCAGACACAAAAAGCTGATTTGCATTGCCACACACGCTGGACACACTGGAAGACACTGCGTATGAGTGATGTAAATTATGCAAATGCTGGCGTCTTTAATCATAATGAGCTGCACAATGGCAAACGTCTGTTAAAGTCAGATTGTCATGTATCAAACGCTGTTTCCTGTTTTTGCTCTGCTGTATTTAATGTTTACTTCATTCAAATAGGTTTAAGTGCATTACAGTTCAGCTCTCTGTTAGTTGCAGTGCCTGTAACATTGTCATGTTAAAGCGCGTTGGCCACAGTTTTGTGCGCTGTTAAAATATCCCAAAACAAACGTTAACAGCAGCGCACACGAAGCGCCATCGGCTGCTGTTCGCTTTATCTAACAGGATGGCGACAGTCTTTGACGCGTTGCGAAGGCGAATGGTGTTGCGGGTCCTGGAGTAGCTGAAAAGAGAAAAAAACATATTGAATGTAAAAAAGTTACAAGACGAATAAAAGCGCTAAAATACAAAATAAGCGAATGTGAAGTGAAGTGAAATTGAAATAAAATTTATAAAAATAAAGTAAATTAAATTAGATAAAAAATAAACAATATTATAAAACAAAAAACCAAAAAAAAAAAAAAAAAAAAAAAAAAAAAAAAAAAAAAACAACAACAAAGTGGAATATGAAAAAAAAAATTAAAAAACAAATAAATAAATTAAATTTTTAATAAAAACAAAGCAATGTAATAAGAGTTAAATTACAAGAACAAATTTATTTATAAAAAAGCGCAAATAAATTTTAATAAAAGTGCAAATCAAATAGTGATAAATGCTTTTAGCAAATTTAATTAAATCTCAGAAATCCATTTGCTTACTAAATAATTAAGATTCAATTGAAGAGCGCAAAAAATTGCAAATATAAATTGAATTTAAAGCCATGAAAATGTTAATTTGTTGTAGCGTGAGAAAATGCGTGTTATATATTTGAATAAATCATATAAATTAAACTAAATATAGAAAAAAAAGTAAAATAAAAATAATTAAAGCAGTGAAAAGGGGAAATTAAAAAAAAAAGTTATAAAAACATTTAATACATTAAATTTACGGTAAGTTCGCATAATGCAATAATTATAAGGCTAACACGATTTAATGTGGCTATGCAATGAGCCATGATTAAAATCATGTATTTAATTAGCAGCGTGCAAAGTTAAAGGAAAAAAAAAAAAAATAAAATATATATATATATATGATAATCTATATAACACTTTCCAACGCGAACGTGCCAGATATTTTGATTCGTTGACAATTGCCGCAAATTCCGTGCGACAAGTAAAATAAATTCTGGTCTATTAATTCTGGCTCTCACTTCGCGTTCAAACTGATTTATGGCAATTCAAATTGAAGCAATGCCTAGGCTAAAGCAACACAAATATAAACAGATATATATATATATATATATATATATATATATATACATATTGTTTCTGGCTTAGGAATTTTGTGTGATAGATGTGCGAGAATAAAAAATGAAATTAATTTATCTGCGGCTGGCGAATGTTTTATGCAAATATTTTGGCAGCCAAAAACATTTGAATACTGATGAAATTTATGATTGATGTGCCCAGCGAGAGCGAGCGAATTGTTAATTGGAGCAGGCGAGCAGCATCAATTTGTGGGTCACATTCATTGAAGAGCATATGACAGAGGCGTCTTTGGCCTATGCACTCCACTTCAACTAAAATTTCGTAGGCGAAAAATTGCGAAATTTGTGAAATTACTCAAAGAACATTTGCTGCTTTTTGGGTTAACGAGCGGCGGCTGCCCCGCCGGGCCCTTACGCCCTCTCCTCTATCACAGCATTGTCAATCCTAATGAGTTTGTCACGCGCAAGACACTCAAATTTATTACTCAAGCCATTTTCGCCTTGCTTTAAGTACCAACCAGCATTTCCACATCACTGATTGTCCCGCTGCACTATGCAATTTTTCACTGATTTCAGTTTTTTCCAATTTTTTTTCGGTATATATACGCATGCACTAAGTTTATAAATAAGTATATTTTTCTATGTGAACGTATACCCTGTAAAAAGGAAAAGGATTAGGGAGGGAAATAATAAAAGTCGGGAGTAGTACAAAATATGAAGACTAAAGAAATTTTAGCTAACAAAAAATGAACTATTTGTATTTTTTTACATTAATACATAATTTTTAAATTTTTTTAAGTATTAATGGTAAAACTTTCAAAATTCCAAATGAATCTAAATTCAAAATAAAGAAGTCTAGAAATAACAAGTGCATAAAAACAAATACTTTTCAATTTGAAAATTCTAAATAAATCTAGATATAACCAATAAATTAATAATTAAAAGAATTTTGTATTGCAAAAAACTTAAGATTAAAAATTGCATTTTTATTTAAAATAGCTAGCAACTCTTAAAACTTCTTTTTAATTCAATAAATCTGAAAAATATTAATGTCATAACCTTCAAAATTCCAAATAAATCTAAATATAAAATATAATTTAATAAAATAAATAAAAAAATTTAAATTACTTTTTGATTTCAAAATTCTAATTAAATCTAAAAAAAAAAAAAAACAAATAAAAAAATAAAATAAAAACTATTTTTTAATTTCAAATATCTAACAACTCTTAAAACTTTTTTTTTTATATATAACTTTAAAAATTCTAAATAAATCTAAATATGAAATATAATCTAATAAAATAAATATAAAATTTAAAATTACTTATCAATTTCAAAATTAAATCTAACAAATAAGAAATAAAAAAAAAAATAAATAATAAAAAATAATAATTACTTTTTAATTTCAAATATCTGAAAAATCTAAAGAATTCAAATTTATTTTTTATTTAAAATATTTAAAGTTATAATTTTAAAATTCCAAATAAATCTATATATCAACTTTTCATTGCCAAAAATTTATTTTTAATCTAAAAATTGCTTAAATTACAATTTAATAAGAATTCTATTACAGTATTTAGTTATTAAATTAAATGTAATATATATGTTTTGTGCCATGGTTTATTTATACTGTTAATTTTCTTTTGCAAAATACATATTTCCAAGCACATTTGCTTGCTATTCGCTTCTGCTATTAATCAGAATCAGGCAGCTCCGCAGAGTCCACAGGGTATTCCCATGTCGAGTGGCGAGAGCAATGTTTCAATGTTCTGTTATCGGGCTTTTTCATACGCAGGTCCACATTGACAGCCCATTAGTTTTGGGCCATTGGGCAGTTCGCAATCGCGCGCTGCCAAAAGCCGTTAGACGTGGATACATGAGCCCAAAAGTATGTTACAGAAATGTTGCTTCAGCTTTGCTTTTGACCCTTTTTTAATAGCGAGAGCAGATCTTAATATGCAGCACGTACATATATCTATGGCTAAATAGCAAAGGAGAGATTGTGTTAACTCAGAGTCGACTTAAGTTGCGCTCGACAACCTTAGCATAATTAAAGCTAAAAGGTAAATTCTTGTTAATAACTTTTAACCCGCTCTGGCTGCAGCTCGAAAACTTTTGTCGCATCAAACTTGTCGAGCGCCACGTAGTTTCTCCTACTCTGTATATATATATATATATATATATATATGTGTGTTGTTGTTGGAATAAGTTTTGGACTTGGCCGGCTGCTGATGTGAGTTTAAGTAGCCGTGAAAATGGATTTAAAGTGGTTTCTCTCACTTTAACATCTGCCTGCGTGTGTAGAGCAGCCGAAAGTATTCTTAATGCGCTTTCCTCGACTCACAATTTATTATATGTTCAAATGAAAGCTTTTGCTTAAACTCATTTCTAAATTAATGCCATGAGCTTAAGTCGTTTGGCTAACTGAAATGATTTTTGCATTAAAAAGTTTTTATTTAAAAAAATATTTTTTCCTGTGCATGCGCGAAATATTTCATTGCTTCGTAATAAAAATATGGAAGCATATTAAGATTTTTTCAATTTTTACTTTAATAAATAAGCAGAGAGTATGTAAATTTATAAAATATACATTTTTGGTTTTATTTATTATTGTTTTTATCTTTAATTTTATTGTTATATATGTAGTATTTAATTAAAATAAATTTGTAAATTAAATTAATAAATAATTATATGAATATTTATTAATTTAATTTAATAATTTAGTTATGTTATGTTATGTTTATTAATTGCTTGATTATTATTTATGATTTTAATTATGTTGTTTTTAATTTTCATTAATTTTTTATATTTATTATTATTTATTCTTAAGTTATATATTTTTTTTATTTACCTTTTATTATTATTAATTAAATAAAATAAATACGTAAATTTATTAAATTTATTTGTATTATTATTAATAAAATAAAATAAATAAGTAAATTTTTTAAACTAATTTATTTTTTTTTATTAAGTTATTCACGTATATATGTATTTTTATTTTTTATAAATTTATATATATATATTTTTTTCATTTAAGTATTTATTTATTTTACTTAATAAATATTATATATATTTATATATTTATATATTTATTTTATTTATATGTTTTCCTGTTTACTTTTTTTTTGCTTTTTGACTTCAGCTAATCTATTTATTTTGATGTATTTTAACTCTTTCATTTCATAAACTCAAAGGATTCTTTTTAACTGTTTACACTTGTAAAAAAAATTATTGCTCTTTAAAGAGCTTTTGCAGTGCTCCGAAGTCAATCGAGCAAATAAATTGTGTTTAAATTTAAGTTGCTAAAAATAAAAGCAAAAAATAAATATAGAGAATATATATATATATATCTATATATATATATATATATATATATATATAACTTCAAGGGGTCAGTAAACTCACAGAGGAAATGTCCAAATATTTTTCATCTTTCGTTTTGCTCACATTTCATAAATTCGTTGGGCAAACACTTTTGCGACGGATGTGAAATTTTCGCACTTTTATTTTATGTCCTTTTCATTATATTTTAATCATAGCTTAAAGCAGGACTGGAGATACATATAGTTAAATATATATATGTATGTATGTATGTATTTATGTGTATATATAATAATGCGAAATTAATAAAATTAAATCCGCTTGGTCGTTCGCTTGGGCTTTCGAATATTATCTTACAAAAGGCTATTCTTGGCGCAGTTGGGTTTTGATTTTGTTTGTGTGTGTGAGTTGCCTCACACACACACACACACGGACACACAATTTGTGTGGCACTTTGTTATCAAGTACATACTTATTTAAATTCAGGGAAAGGCCAAAAACTCTTAGGATTCATTTGGCAACCTTTTGCTGGCGAGGCAGCAAACACTGCCTGGTCACACTTGGGCGCGCACGCATTTCTCTTTTTCTTTTTTGCCTTGAGCTTGAGTGATGCGGTCCATCAGGAATTGAATAATGCGGGCCCATTGCCTTAATTAAATTCTATATGCGAGTGCCAAAGATTAACAACAATGAAAGTGTTTCAATGCAAATGATGCCCTAGGCGCACGCATTTTGTATGCTCGGCAAATAAATAAATATATTTTTGACGCTGGATGTAAACAAAGGCGAAGAAAGCGCCGCTCAGTAAGGCGGGCGGGGTCTGGGAACTGGGGAAGGCTGCGGGCAGCCTTTGGGAACGGAAACGGATGCGAACATTTAGCCTAGGCCGGAACGCGAATGCCGCAGTTAGTTTCAGTCTCAGTCTCAGCCACACTCTCTCTATCTCTCTCCCTCACGTTGCCATTAATATTTATTATGGCATCCGTTTTTATGGCACTTTAAAGCTGCCCGCCGTTGGCATTTAACAGCAGCCTGCCACAGATTAACGAACGCCTCGCACAGGGCCCAGCACGTGGCTGCCATATTTTAATGAGGTGCAAAGAAGCTTTGCAAGAGCCAGAGCGAAAATATTGAAAATGTTATAATAAATGGACCATAATGGCACTAAGTGAATCCCCAATACCCCAATTTAAGCACAACAACTTTCCTTCAACACATCGAAATATTAATTAAATTTCTGTCCAATCAGTCGTGGCAGCTATGCCGCAATGTGACAATATAATATGTGGCATGTGGAAAAGAGAATGTTTCATTTCGGTTGATTAATAAATGGGAAATTGTTTGCAATGAACCAAAGAATTTTATAAATTCATTTACTGTAGCAGTTGGTAAAGTTTTCATTGCTGATGCTGTGTATTTTTAATGATTTTTAATTTGTTACAGGTTTTATAAATTCAATTAAATTCAGCTTTAATGATACAGTTAACGTTTAAGTAATTTCATTAAAAAGTCAATTATTCAATGCATAATTAAAATAAATCATATATAAACATTTTAACTTTAACTTTAAATGAAAAGTAAAAAGTATAATAAAAAAAATATAAATAAAAAATTAAAAAAAATAAATCATATATAAAAATTCTAACTTTAACTTAAAATAAAAAGTATAATAAAAATAAATCATAAATATTTTTACTGCTCATTTATTTTTATTTTTTTTTTAATATAAAGCAAATAGTTTGCATCTTATTTTTTACTAATAATTATTTTGATTTTATTTATTATTTAATAAAACTTTTAAATAAAATATACTAAATAAACACAATGTGAATAGTAATAAATTTTAATATTTTCTTAATATTTTAATTTTTGAATTTTTAATAAATTTGGTTTTAATTAATTTATATTTCATTGCATTACAAATTATTTAAAATTTATTAATAAATGCAATAAATAAAATTTAAATATATTGTTGTTTTGACTAGAATTTATAGCAGCTGCTTTGCTTGTGTTCATAAAATTGCTATTGAAATAAATACTGCATATATATATATATATATATATATATATATATATATATATATATATATATAATTATTTTCTTTATATATATACATATGCATATATATGTATTTTAATTCTCCACTAGACACATAGCATAACGAAAGAGAAAGAAGCATTGACATTCACAAGAGAAAAGTTAAGCAATCACATGCCAGCTTCTCGGCTTGACTTGAGCTCGAGCTGAGTGAGAACAGCGATACATGTACATATGTATATATATAAACAAGCAACTGAGCATAATTGCTGACTTAAATATAATTGAAATAGTAGCGCTCTCGTTTCTCGTTGCTCAGGCAACATTTAGCTGTTTTTAGGCTAACAGAAGCTTTCTTTACATATTACATTTAGCTGCTGCTGTTACACATTTATAATACAGTTGGTTAAACTATTCAGCCTGTATTTATATGCAACAACCTTTGCCCTCTGCTTATATTACATTTTTTATGTTCTTGGCATTTGAGTGCGCTCAGAGCTCAGACTTTCAGCATCTTACAAAATTAGCTTTTATTATTAGTTTTGAGACAAACTTCAAATTCCTGCACTTGCTCAACTGTTGAGGTGATGTAAAAGCCAAGTTCATCTTGACAGAAAGAGAGAGACTGAGAGAGAGAGAGTGAGAGAGAGAGAGAGAGTGAGTGAGAGTGAGTGAGCTTAAGCCAAGCTCAAGTCTGCTGTTAGCCAGCTGGCTTTCAGGCACTTGGCTGCATTTGCATTTGAATGTAATTGAATAAGCTAAAATGGCCTGAATGTGGGCGTGTCTAGCTATATTTAGCCTTTTCGGCTACAGTCAGCAACTCAACAATAACAATAAAGAACATAATGGCAGCCAAAGCATGTGTTCCCATTGTGCTGATGGCGAATTATTTGTATTACATTTGGCTACAGATTGGAAAAAAAAAAAAATAATAAAAAATAAAATTTGTTATATATATATATATATATATATTTTTTTTTTTTTTTTTTTTTTTTGTATTCTTAATTCCAAATGCATAAATTCTTTAAGCTAAACAAAAGCACATTAAATTTGTGCACAAAAAGAATTACAAAACAAACAAAAAGCTAAAACCTCAGGCAATGTCTTTATTTTGTCACATGAATTTTGTTGTGCAATTTATTATTCACTTTTAGCCGCGCCGGCATTAACCATGTGTGTGTGTGTGTGTGTGTGCCATAAATTGCATAATTTATGTGAGTCAGGCTCATAAATAGATCATGGGCTAAGTACACAAGCCAAAGGAAAGTAGCCCAAGTAGCCCAAAAGTGGCCCAAAAGTGGCTTAAGGCAGCGCGCATGGCGCGTATATTTGCCTTCGACTCGACACATGAGCGCGTGTTGTTTGTTTGCCAAAGCAAGCCTGAAAAATGACTGAGTTTGTTATTCGAATTACACTTGATAGACTTGAATAATATGCTTAATTATGCTGCCGAACAGAAACTGGGCAGAGACTGGGAAAAGACTGGGAAGAGACTAGGAAGAGATTGGGAAGAGATTGGGAAGAGACTGGGCAGAAACTGAACAGAGACTGGGAAGAGATTGGGAAGAGACTGAGCAGAGACTGGCATTAGTGTTGACAACTTTCTGAGCAAAAAAAAAAAAAAAAAAAAAACTGTTTTCATACTTTGAAACAAGCTAAAATGTAGTGAAAATAATCTGGCAACAAAATTGAAGTTTTTTGCCATATTTTAAGGGTTTTTTTTACGCATAGTCTAATGTCTCTTTCCTGCAAGCATTTTAGATGTTAACAGAGCATAAATGAGTCTTTTATGAGTCACGCACTGATCGAAAATAGAAAATAAATCATATATGCGCTCATTTTCTGGTCATAAATGACTCCCCCGTCGGGGGAGCCGCGACTTTTCCTGATGAGTCGCTTATGACTCGTCTTTTTAATCATTTATGACTCTTTTTCGAGTCATAATTTGATCATATGTTTTTTGTATTCTCAACCAATCATATTTTGGGCATATAGAAGTGTCATTTATGAGTCCTCTTTCGATCACTCATGAGATTAATCATTTTTTAATCATCAAGAAAAGACTCCTCAAGACAGGGTTCGTATTCGTGAGAATTATTATCTTTAACGCATTCTTCCATAGTGTCAATCATATTTTCATATATATATACATATATATATTTTATTTTTTTGGCAACTCTTATTCACGGCTGCATTTCGTCTTCATTTATATAAATTGATTCGTCAATCAGAAGGCTATATTTTGTATCGAAAGCAAGATTTCTAATAATGATTTAAACATTTTGTTTTGTGAATCTTCAGAGACCTCTCAGATCGATTACTAAAACGTTTCAAAAAATTGGCAATGTGGTCAACTCGTAGCTATACTTCATTTGCAATGACTGTCATATATCTATTCTAATCTCATCATTTAAGTCTTTCAGCAGCCAGCATTTGAATTCTTGGCTTTTATAGCCCACATAGCCTGGCATTTTTGTTTATACTGAACTACAATGAACAACAAACACTTTATTGCACAAATATTCTAAAAAAATATGTTAAATTGCTTAGTAAATAAAGGCAGAATTTCCGTTTCAAAGAAGCCAGATCTGGCGGGAAAAAAGCTAATTTGGCAACACTGTCAAGTTGGCATAGCCTGGCATATATGTGCGCTGCATAGCAAACATATCTTCAAACATATCGTCAAACAAATCTATATATATATATATATATCCTTCTCTCACTCTCTTCTTCTATCTCTCTTTCTATTTAACTTTCTGTTTCTCTTTCTAACTTTCCCACACCCTCTCGCAAGGTTAAAGTTCGCTAGCTGGCTTTGCCCGTGATAAATTGCCCAGCACAAGCGTTTAAATTGCGTGGAATAGAATAAATAATTTGTGTAATGCCAAAGCCAAGTCTATAAGCACAGCTCTAATAACTAGAGTATAGGCAAATGATCTTAATCTTAAACTTAATCTAAAACTAATTTAATCTGTCATCTTCACTAATACACTTTACCTTTTGCCAAATGCCATTGACAGCTGGGCTGATTTCTTTTTTTTTTTTTTTTTTGATATACTGAGGCAGGTGAACGGCGCCACAGGTGGGTGGCACAGTTTAAGCGACTATTTTGCTAATGCCAAGGGATTTCCAAGTGCTTATCACCTTAACATAATCAACAAAAAAATACAAGCGTAACCACAAGAATGCCAACTGTGGGCTCTCAGTCAGTCAGCCACAGTCGGAGTTCGCAAACTTTGCTTCCTAATTTATTATTACAAGCGCTGTAACAGGCTGTGGCTCTGCCTCTCTCTACCCCCACACTCTCCCCCCCATACTCTCTCGCTGGCTGAGTAAAGAGCATATCAGCAATTACAGCAACTGGCACGCACATACCATACAAGCGGCCCAATTTCAAGCACAATCAACTTTAGCCTTCATTTGAAGGCCCCGAAGCCAAACAGCAGACGACAACAAACGCGTCAACAACAACAACAAAGAAGAGCAGAGAGAGAGGGAGAAAAAAAAACAGAATAAAGACAAATAAAAATAAGAACGATTCCCTCGTGTGTAATCCAGAGTGTGGCTGCGGCTTTAATACAAAATCCAGAATAGCAGAGGCGTGGCTGCCAGGAGACCGGAGAGGTAGAGAGAGGCAGGAGGCAGAAGGCAGCAGGATTCTTGGCCATGTTACTGCTATCAGCTGTACGCATCATTTGCCAGGCATACGGAAGTGACAACATTAAATAATCCATTTAATGTGCCGTGTACATCATTTCAATGTTATCAGCACCAATCTACGTTTGCCATGTTCGCGCGAGAGGCAAATCGATAAGTGAGAGCAGAAAAAAAAAAAAAAATAATCTGCAGTGAAAGTGAAACAGGCCACAAGCTCAGCTGTGTGTCAAGTCCTTGACTGCAAGAGTCTTGTAAATTAAAAATTGATAACGTGCAGAGCAAACTGTGAGTGCAGAGCGCTTTTGCTCTTGGCTTGCCTGCGACAGTGATTCAAATCCAGCATAACTCAGCGCGACTGTCATATAAATGCCATTGTCCACAGAGCTACAGTGGGTAGAGTTGCACAAATATAGGGCAGAAACTTACCTGCTGAATACTTGATGCTGTGAAAGTAGGTGAGTGAAGTGTGTCAAGTGTCTTGGATATGTTTTATTCAAAAGCTGTCACTGTGCTGATTTGATTCAAATATTTAAATGGAATGAACCCCTTCATGTTCTCTATAATTGTTCAATATTTTTTATATAAAGTGACTAATTTTCTTGATTAAAATAAAATTAAATTGAAACAGGCTTCACTTTGGATATTATTTAAAAATACATGGGAAAAATATTTTGCCCAGTAATATTTATTTAATATTATTTTATTTTTAAAAGTATGTAACAGGCAGAAGGAGGCGTTGCAGACCCCATAAATTTATTTTACTCAAATTAAATCAAATTTATTTTATTTTTATTTTTAATTATTAATATTTATTTATTTTATTTTATTATTATTTTTTTTTTCTTTCTTATGAATATAATGTATAACTGAAACCTGCATCAGTCTGGCAATTATTGACAAATAAATTCGAAAATTATTGTTTCTAGAAATAGATAAAAATTTTATTTGAGCTTCATATTATTCATTTTTTTTATATATATATATTTTTTTTTATATATATATATAAATAATAATGCCTGATTCATGCAATAATCTGGATCTTTAAATACAAACAAAAATTACCATAGAAAGACATAAAGCAAACAGATTTAATAAAGTTGTTGCATGGTAACAAATTGATTTTTTTCTGTCGACCAAAAATTGTTATAAAAGTTGACAGATGTCAGAAAAAAAATAATTTATTTCCGTGAAAATTACGAAAATTTTATTTGCAGCATTAAGTTAGACACATAGGAAAGCCACACTAATAAAATCATAAAATGCGCACTATTTCGCTTTAAATATCCAGCAGAGAATTTATATTAAATAAGGAGATATTGAAATTTGTTGCTAGTAGAGGGTGTAAGTAGTCTAAAGAATGTTGTCTTTGTTTTACGTAATTTATTAGATTTATTAATATAATAGAACAACAATATATTGAAGAAAATAAAATATATAGAATAAAATAATATAATAATATTAAAAATAAAATAAAATAAAAATAGAGTAAATAGATTTGATACCTTAAAATTATATATTTATTTATTTTTATGTTTTATATTTATTTATTTACTTATGTTTTGAATGTTTCACCAAATTTATGTTATTTAACTGCAAACTCTATTTTGAGTTCTTGTTAGATCTTTTAGATTTTACTTCTTTTTTTATGTTCAATTATTTTTACCTTATCCTTATTCCTTTCGCACATAGGAAAAAAAACTATAGAAACAAATAAAAATGCCTGAAATTTAACTTAGGCAAATATCTTAATTAAAATCACTTAAATTGAATGCCTGAAATGAATGTCAATTTAGCCTTCTCCAGCGTCAGCTTTAAAAACAAAATATTTATCTAAGCACATCACACAAGAGCATAAACTTTTCGATTTGTTCGCAATGCTGCGCTCAACTTGCCGCCCAAAACAAAATCAAAAATTTATCAAGCTTATCAAGAATTTATCTAGTTTAGTAAAATTTAATAAATTCCAGCCACTGTGCTGGCATCGTTGGCAACAATTTGCCCAGCTATCAGTCAGTCGCTGGCATTTTGTGGCTGCCGGCTGGCATCTTCCCACAGTCTCACAGTCTCAGAGTCTCCCATTCCCTTGCTCGTTAACTCTGGCAGCATCTTTGGCAAAGATTGCCCATATGCTTCTGGCTCGATGTCCTTTACCGTCTTTGCCGTGGCACTAATTGGTGGGCGCGACCCGCGATGCTTGTTGTCTGCTGTTTGGCGAGCGTTTGTTTATTTATTTTGCTACGACATTGAAGTTCACTTCAATGAGCATATCATTTGCATAGAGTCTGAGAGTCTTGCTGTGGCTGACTGTAGCATAAAGCATTTCCCGCCCACCACACGTTCGACCGAGCTGCTGCTGCTGCCGCTGTGCGTTGAGTAATTTCCGTAATGAGTTCGGCGCGCTCTTTACAAAGTCGGCATTCACTTAAAAGTGTTTGAAATTCGAAATTTCATTTGAGTTCGTGCCTGAGCGAAAAACAATCATATCACATGTGCGTATGTCAACTTGGCAAAAACGTAAATTGCTTTTGTGCCTGCCTTCCTGACGGACGTTGCTTTCCGCTCTGCGCCTTGGACTGGGAACTGTTTTCAAATTACAGATGAGAGGTGTGATCAGAGTCCATGTTGAGTATTTCATTTATGAGAAATTAAGACTTTATAATTATGTTAAAAATTGAAAATTAATTGTAGATAAATATTATAAATAATATATATTTTGATGACTAACTAATAATATTATTTACTATTTAAAATTAATTTAGAATGTTTATAATATTTTTAATAAAACTTTTATAATTATTTTATTTTTTAATTATTAGAAATCCTTACAATCATTTTAAAATAATTTATTTATTTATTTTATTTTATTTATTTTTTTTATTTATTTTATTTATTTTAAATTTTCATTTATTTATTTTATTTTATTTTATTTTATTCATTTATTTATTTATTTATTTATATAGATTTAAATATAATTATAATTTAAGATTTAAATTTAATAATAATTTTACATAATGATGAATATATATTTAAAATAACTTTATTTTAGTTTTAAATTAATATACATTTTAGTTTTTATTTTTTTATATTTTTTTTTATATAATTTAAGACATAGTATTTATTTTTTTTAATTAATTTTATTTTAACTTTAAATATATGAAACATATAAATTTAATGAACAATTGTGATAAAGCCAAGTCAGTTTTGCTTGAATAAACAAATTTTTAATAACAGATTTCTTTAAAGTCAACATTAATATTTTAATAAATTAATAATTGAATCAAAGAGTATCATAGAGTCAAGTTCAATTTAATTTTTGTTCACTTTCATTTATGTAATGCGATTAATTTTAATTGAATTTCCTTTTTTTTTTGCTGCGACAAATGCTTGAACATTCTTTAGCTTGCCTTTTTCTGGCTCTGGCTTCGCTTTCATCTCAAGCGAAAGCAAATATAAAACTCTTAATGTATTTAAACTTGTTTCGCAAACTTTTGCGACACATTTGTTGTTTATAAACAAATCAATCATGCGAAATGGATTTCATACATTAAAAAAAGAAGCAAACTAAAGCCTGAGCTGAGCAACAACAATTTAATTAGCAAAATATGCACACTTAAGCACTAAATAAACGCTTTGACGCAGCATCAATTAACAAAGTGAACAACTAGGCAAATGCCTCTGCCCACGCACTTAATTACTTAATTTATGCCCGAGGCGAGAGTCCGTTGTCCGTTGGGGTCTCAGTGCCAGTTTGCAGTCTAAGGCAGGCCAGTCTAAGGCGCAGCTTTCCGAAAATTGGATTAATTTGTTTACCACACTGCGAGCGGAACGCAACAGACTTTGGGCATTTAGCCAGCGGCAGTATGCCGCCGCCTCTGTCAGTATTTGGCAGTTTATGGCCGACAGAGAGTAGAGAGAGAAAGAGGCCTAAAGCATATTTCTTTCGATACCCTGTCAACATGTGATATAATGCGAGTGTGTGTGTGTGGAAGTGTGTGTGTGTGAGTAAGAGTGAGTAAATCAAAGGAATCAAGTTTTAGCGAGGCTAAGCTCTGCATTTGGCAGTTGAATGCATTGGAATCGAAGAATTAAAGCTAATCAATTACATATAGTAAATATTTTACTTAAAGGCAACTAATAGGGAATAAGTTGAATAAGAAATATTTAAAAAAAAAAATCAATAAATAAATAAATAAAAAATCAATAATAAAATCAATTGCTTGCAGTTGAATTGCCTTTGTTGCTGCCATAACTTCTTTGATTCATAATTCTGTTTATAGACGGACAATTCAGTATTCATCTCTTCAGATTATGAATATGATATTCATATCTATATGCTAAACCAAACTGCATGTCTCTAGTATTTGAAATGCATTTTTTACACATTTGTAGGTGGTGTGGCGAATTGGGGATCGGAATCGAAAATCTAACAAAAACCGAAATTGTATTAAATTAGTATCTATATATATGCAGAAGACTTGGAGACTCTAACTCTAAAGATGAATTAGCTAGAATTTTATAACTGGTTCTCTATGAATTCGTTTATCGATAACTTTGCAAATATACGAGTTATCGAATTGCTGAAACAAACTCGTACTGCGTGTGCAATATACGCACCTAACACAAAAAGAATGAACTCTCTAGCTTTTGTATCTTCGGAAATCGACGCGTTCAAACATACGGACAGACGGACGGACGAACAGACGGACAGCTATGTCCGGCTATATCAACTTTTCTCGTCACCCTGATCAAGAATATATATACTTTATGGGGTCTGCCACACCTCCTTCTGCCTGTTACTTACATTTAACAAAAACATTATACCCCGATTTCCCATTTTTAATCAGTAGCAAAATAAATTGCTTGTGCTCCTTTAAAACTCAACAAATTTTACTTGCTAAATAATTTGCAGGATATTTGCCACTCGTTCACACTTAGTTAAACTCAACCTTAACTGCTTTTGGCAACAGTTGCGTTGCTCAAAAAATTTATAAACTTGGCAACTAAAATTGAAGGTGAAACAACAATTGCAGTCAAGAGCATATAAAAACTTGGAAGCATGCAAAATTTTGTATACTTTTGAAGTGGCATAGCTTGAAATGTAATAAAAGTTCTCCAAATAAGTTCTCTATACGCACTATCAAAGAGAGTTTAGAGAGTTTATTTTGAGTAGTTTCATTCAGTGCATTGACTTCCTAATCTTCATTTCAATGAACATTTTACTCAAGCTACTCTATCAAATTTCAATTAATTTGGCTCGACTCTCAATTATTTTAATAACAAGGCCTTAGCTGCATTAGCTACAAATTGATCTATCAAATTCAAATAAGCAACCGCCTAATGCGTCGAGCAGCTGTCAACACAAGCCGCAACTAGTCAAAATTTGCGAAGCTAAAACTTTCGAAACAGTTCTAGCTCGCTCACTTCCCAACACTCTACCTCTCTCTCTCCCTCCCACTCTCTCTCTCTCCCAGTCTGTGGCGAACATTTTCATTATTTTTACGCATTGAAAATTGAGTTGAACTTTGCAGCAGGTGTTTCCACACCCAATGCGCTGCTAATTCTGCTTTTTTGGCACCATTTCCACGGGGATTTTCGCTTTTGCTGTCGCTCCCTATTGGCCGATGCTAATTAAAAGTTTTTCGCACAACTTTTCCATTTTGTTGTTGTCTTCTTCCTCTTTTGTTGTGTCGCGGAAGTTGCCTAAAATTCGCTTTAAAACTGTTGCTTAAATTCGCAACTGCGTGTGGCCGATGCCAGCGCAAAGCAAATGAGATAAATATTAAAACTTTTTAATTGAAGAAACAATAAAACTGGTAATAAATGAAATTGCCATAAAGTTTGACTGAGCCCAAAAGTTGTCTTACTTTATACAGCTCGACAGCAATTTGACGATAATTGGGGATAAGAGCTTAATGTGTTTACAGCGCAAATTCAAGTACATCAAATTATCATATAATTGTTTCAATATTACATACTGAGCGAGCTTATATAGTCGGGGCTATACAACAATTATTATGTTTCTCCAATTTAAAATTTTTTTTTTTTAATTTCTGTAGCTTTCAAATAAACAAAGTATGTTTTTATATAAATAAAATGGGTTAGTATTTTCAATTTAATTTGTAAATTAATTAAATTATTTGACACTATGACATGATACTTAAATATTTGTGTATAAATATATTTAAAAAGCTAGTATTTTTAATTTAATTTAATTTTTAATTAAATGTTTTTTTTTTTCATTATTAAAAAATTGTTAATATTTTTAAATAAATCAATAAAATAAGTTAATATTTTTAATATTACTTGACACTATTAAATTATACTAAAATATTTGCCAGGAAATACATTAAATAAGTTAGCATTTTCAATTGAAAATAAACAATCAATAAATATATAATAATAGAAAAAATAAATAAAAAAATAATAATAATAATAATAATATTATAAAAAATAAAAAATATAATTAATAATAATAAATAAAAATAATAAAAATAAATAAAAATACAAATTAATAAAAATTATAATAATAAAATAATTCTAATTTGTTTTCATTGAAAAACTAAATTTAAATATTAATTAACTATTTTTAATCTGTAAAAATTTTAATAAATAAAATAAAACTGCATTATTTATTTTAAAATTTTGGAATTATAAATAATAAAGAAAATTAAATTATTGTATATATTAAAAGTCTTTTTAGCTGCAAATAAATAAATTTAAAATCTATTGTTCAATTATTTTCATTCCGAATATTTTTGTCGCTACAAAATAAAAACCAAAATAAATTGAAATAAATATCGTTTATATGTTGAACAAACTCTACAATTTAATTCACTCCATTCATAATCATTTATTTTACGCATCAACTTTATTTACTTTTCAGTATTGCAAACTGTTCGTTTATTTATTTTCGTATTTATGGAATTTATGGAGACCTGAAAAATTGATAAAACCAAGTCCAATAACCATATATAATTGAGAATCAAATAACTTTACTAATTTCCAATTATTTTTGCTTGTTGCTTGAAAAACTTTATAGATTTCAACTAATAATTTATGATGTTTTTCCGGGAAGCGAGGCAAGTTAATTTGCCCAGTTTGATAGGCAACAGAAATCCCAAATGAAGGGCAATAAATTATGAAATTTCTCTTAAATATTATTTAAAATACATTTTCATGTATTTTAGAGTAGGCTAAGCGAGCTTAGTGCTAAAAATAAAAATGTATTTATATGAATAAAAATAGGCGCATAATTATAATTATGAAATACCTTTATTATTATTTTTTAATTAAATTTTCATTATAACACAACTCTAGGCATGTTCAGCTTTAACTCATTTATCATAGATTAAAATAATTTTTTGTAATTATCATTTTACAGGCATTTTCCATTGATCCCCCCCACCACACCCGCGCACGCGTCGTGTGTCAACGGCATTTAGTCCCTGATTTATGGGTCTTCTTTATATGTAAATGTAAAACATTTGACGCCCTTCACACGCTCTGCTCAGCTCACGCCTCCAACAATTTGAAAATGACAAATGACCGCACTACAGAAATATTTTATATGAATTTTATTACTTTGAACCGCAGCCGAACAGCAAAAAAAGGCGTTGGGCAGCGGTTGAAAAATGTTTTTATGTGCATTGCATATTCATTAGAGATAATCATGCATTAAGTGGTCAATGCCCCCGTCGAGGGGACCCTTCCGTTCGCTCTATTCCCAGGTCACGTGCCGCACATTACACGGCGTATACGTCATGGCAAACTGACCGAGGTCCAGCCCGGCCATCCTATGATGCTCCACGCACATCATTCACGCTGCCTCCTCGTAAGGTAACTGACGCTTTCGCTGGAGCTTATAAATAATATTTCAATAATTGAGCGAACGGACTAAATGAGCTTGCCTGGGTCGTGCCCATGTTATGATGATGTCTGCGCGCTTGTTTTATGCCATGCCACGCCATGCCACACGGCTGCCTTTAATGGAGCGGGCGCATTAATTTTGCATTTGCTGCAGCCTTTTTTAACTACCCAATCCACGGAACTTTCTGCATAATTTTCGCATAAAAAAACATGGCCAAACTGTTACGACTACATTACCTGAATGTGTCTGCGTGCATGCATAACCATTCGTTTCATAAAATTATAAGTTCGACGCCCCAAATGGCAAGCCTTATATATATATATATATATATGCTATATATATATGTAAAGCATCTCAGAGTTTGCCTTGAGATCAATATGAGCAAAAGACAAGTAAATTTAATATAAGCTGCATCTCGTTCCGGCCATTACTCTAATTGCAGCTTCAATGAGCAGCGTTAACAGCTTTAACTTGCTTTACTTATGGCCAAGTTAAGCTCATCAAGTCATGCTCACAGCCCTAATTGGTATTTACATAACGAGCACTGGAAAACTCTTTGCTAATTTAAACATTTATTCATAGATTTATAATTGATTTTTGCTAATCGCTCAGCAAATATGTGAACATGGCAAACATCTTTCAATTGTGTAAAACACACAAACACACGGAAAAAGTCTCGCATATGCTAATCATTTAGGCATACAAAACTTTCGGATTTCCATTTGTTGAGCTGGCGTCAACTTTTTGGTTTACACTGGTTTACAAGGGAATTTCCTGAGTGTGTAAGAAAATGTTTGTAAGCAAAATAAGTAGTATTAAAAATACTAATAAAAATATCAGAAAAAAATATTATAAAAATATTATATATAGTTATTTATAAATGAAGGGAATTTTCTGAGTGTGTGTGAAATTTATGTGAGCAAAATAAGTAGTAAAAATATTATAAATATCAGAAAAAATATTATAAAAATATGATATATAGTTATTTATAAATGAATGCCATAATATTATATTTATATATTCATACATTTATTTTCTCTTTTTTATAATATTTATATTTACTTGTAAAAACATAATTGAGCAGCAAAAACTAAAGAATTACATATAAATCATGTGAGCTTCTCTTAGCTGTTCCTCTACAACACTTTTGTAGCACAGTGTGTTTGCTCACACAGCAATGATGATGGGCTAATAGAGTAGCAGCTGACATAGGCACATCTCGCGTGTTCATTATTATTATGTCATGCATTATATTAACAGAAGTTGTGTGGGCTTTTGCTGCAGACATTTGTGGCTGATTGACAGACAACAGAGCCTTGGGCAACAATCCAATGCCACACTGTAACATATATCATATATCATATATAGATAAATTGGATATGTATGTATGAATGTGGCTTTTGGTCGAGCCGGAACAATGGCGAACAGCTGTCAATTGTTTGACTTGCGGCGTACGAAAATTGTTAAGTTTAATTAAAATTGAGGAATCGGGCCGATGGCCAACAGTGTTTCATTAGTGGCATTCGAAGGCAACATATTTCATTAGTTCATTCCACACACACACACACACGCACATAAATACATATAAAATGGAATTTATTCTCACGTCCTGGTGATTTGTAGGCACACACGTCACGCAGGACCTTGCCAATATCGCTTCAATAAAGAGCATATTAGCAGAGAGCGCAAGGGGAGACAATGGCGCATGGCTATTTTTGTTGGCTGCAAAATAAACAAGAGGCAGCTAAAGAGCAGCAGCAGCAGCAGCAGCAGCAGCAGCAGAGCAGCAGCAGAGGCATGCCAGGTATGCGAGATAAGAGCGCTGTGAGTCAGTCAGCGCGGCAGTCGATTAAAGATTATGTCACAGGCACAGCCAAAAATATGCGCCAATGGTATTTTTATATTGTGTGCCAAAAATATGTGGGCCCAAGGGACTCACTACCTCTCTCTCTCTCTCTCTCTCTCTCTCTCTCTCTCTCTTCGCTGGCATTTTTAAAGCGACGCTCAAAAGTAGGCAACACTTTATGCTCTCGCGCGCTTATCGATGCGATGAATGCAGAGTGCGAAAGTTTTACGCTTGCCGCACTAATAACAGTAAATTCCGAAGCGAAACACCTTTTTATCTTTATGTCCTTCCAAAACTCACATCGAACAGCGATTATCCTTTATGGCAAGTTAATTAAATGGGGCGACACGGCCGGTCTAAGTGGCTTTGGAATGGTTAACTAAGCCAGCAAATCCTTAGCTACGCCTGCCTGTGTCTCTTAATTATTTAGCCAGCATAATGAGCATATCGTATTTTAATTGGCATGTAATTCGACTTCCGCCAAGATTATGTCACCTGGTTATTATCAGGTAGCGCATAGCGACCAGGCACAGCGACTTCCTTTCACTTAACGAGGCATATGCTGCTCCTTTGTCCTGCGAGAGAGAGTGTTAGCACTCTCTCTCTCTCTCTCTCTCTCTCTCTATCTCTTCCTGCTAATATTTCCTGGCTGTTAATAGTTGAGGAGCGGTCCGCATGGGCTGATGTATTAAAGTCTTTTGCCATCTCATATTAGTGTCTATTTGTCATGTGTAAAAAGGATGTCCGCATTTGCCTATGGCAACAACATTTCCCAACGAGCATCCTGTCCACTCAGCACTCCGTTTACATATGTTTATCCCCATCAACATTATGTGTCAGCATTGCTTTGAGCCATCTTCACACTTGACTTCACTGACATCGATTTGTTTGTCCCTTTTTTTGAGAATATATTTGAATTTGATATGTGGAATTTTACAGTTATTGTTATCTTTGGGGCAGAGCTAATTGTCAATTTGGGCACAGTTTATTGAAAGTGCTATTTAAACATGATAACATTAAATTTTCCAATCATAATTTGTGAATTTATGTATGCGGAGATTATTTTTGATTTGGCTATAAAATATCCAAATTAATTTTAATATAAATTTTATAAGATTTAAATTGAAAATAGATTTTAAAATATTTAGAAATGTTGTTCGTCATTGCTGAATAACACTTTTTTGATTGTTTAAATCATTCCAAAATTATTACATAGACTTTTAAATACATTTTTTTTATCTCCGGCAAATTGTTCAAGATATTTCGAGCTTGCACAAATATTTTGTTTATTTATTTAAATAATTGCTTAAAAAATTTTAAAGTAAAACTATATTTATTTATGCATTTTATATCACAGCTGCCACATAACAATTGGCGAGATCAGCAGAAGCAATCATGCTTACTCGCTCTCGCCCTAAGCTAAAGCATTCGGATCTTTTCGTTTTTGTTTTCTGCTGAGCGAGCGCTGGCGTTTAGCGATTCGTGTGGCGCTCTTTCCACGAATATCGTTTACTCAGCGATACGATTGGCGTTCGCACAGTAAGTGATTCTCAGTAAGTGTGAATAGAGCAGCAAGCGTCCATGCACACGATTGAGTAACACTGAGTCTTTTAACAGTGGTTTATGCAGACTGTCTTCACCTTCACACTCACGCAGCTATTGATGTAATTAGCGAAGACAATTCTCCCACACATACCAATGACTTTTTGCTTCTTTGCCAAATGGAAGGGCACCAACCAGAGCGAAAGCAAGAAAAAACGATTGCGAGCCGATCGTAAACGAACTCGTGAAAGACCCGATGCAATTGGTTCGTTCTCCAGTGATATTTAAAATAAGCAAAATATATATATGTTAAAAATATATATTAATAAAGACTGCAGTTCCTTAAAATATGGTTCCCTGCAAGAAAATAGAAACATTTTTATATAATTTTTTTTTTAACAAAGTGCTACCATAATAATTTTATAAGCTGCCATTCGAGCTACTTTTATGTTAAAATTTGTAGCTTTAATTCGGAGCACATTTACTTTTCGTATGACTGAGTTGCAGCTCAGCTACGTGCTCCGGTTCATGTTGAGCAATGTAGGCCAGGCAATGGGGCTGAGTCCGTTTCGTAGTCGGACTTTAGTTGGGTTGTAAACATTTTTGGCACGCAACAAAGTGTGAAATGGGAAATAAACAAATGTTTGGCTCATTTTGATGTGCTTTTTTACTGTTCATTAAATTTGCTTAAGTGCGCAACATTTATAATTCAGTTTCACTTAGAAATGCTTATTTATTTCTGCGTCTCCTTTCCAGTTTTTTTTTTTCTTCTTCTCATTTTTAACTTTTTTCTGCCATTTGCTTCCTTACTCAACGAGTTTCGTATTTTATTTGCAGTAACAACATGCAACCGGAGCGACAACAAAGTTGAGATGCCTTAAAATGCTTGCCCACAGCAGCAGCAACAACGACAACAACAGCAGCAGCAACGACAACAGGAACACGAACAACCACAACAACATCGTGCGGAATTAGCGGACACATCAATTTCAGCTGGCAAAGGCAACTTAATTAAAAGTCGTTGCCCAACAGCAATTTTAAGCTGTTGTTTGTTCAAATTAATTGCAATTTATTTAGCAGCTCGACGAACAACAATTTTTGGTCACATTTCTTTCGTTTTTCTGTTTTTTGTTTCCCCTTCGCTTGCTAATGCCGTCGCATTGAGCACTCACACACAGAGCTAGCAAGAGAGAGAGAGAGAGAGCGAGAGTGTGTGTGCGAGAAAGTGCGAACGTATAGTGTAGACGAAATGTGGCTCAGTGTGACAAGAGTTATGCTGTTGCTGCTGCTGCTGCTGGCCTGCACAGGCTGCCAAGCGCAACAGCAACAACAATTGAGCCGCATTGCTGTCGAAGAGCAATTATTGCCGTTGCCAGGTATGGATGACGATGGAGGCGGCGGTAACGGCAGCAGTACATTGTCGGCTACAAGTCAGAGTTCAGCGTGGAACGCTTCAAGCAGCAATTTAAATGCAGCGAAAAAAAGAGCAGAGCCCATAAAAACGCAGAAGGGTCAAGTGCGGACGACAGCTGATGTAGCTGTAAAAAAACTAAAGCCGGCAGCGGCAGATGAAGCAGCAACAGCAGCAGGAACAGAAGCAGCAGCAGATGAAGCAGCAACAACTGAAGCAATAGAAGCAGCAGCAGCAACAGCAGCAACAACAACAGCAGCAACGACAGCGACAGCAGGAGCAGCAGCAGCAGCATCTGCAGCAACAACAGCAACTACAGCAGCGACAGCAGCAGCAGCAACAACACCACCAACAGCGACAGCAGCAACAACAGCAGCAATATTGAGTCCATTGATAACGCCAGCAACATCAGCAACAGCAGAGGCAACAGGGGCAACAGAGGCAACTCATATTGATAGTATGACGACACACGCAGCAATTCCAATAAAAACTAAACGCATTGCGCCCACAGCAACCGCAGCAACAACAACAATGCCAACAATAACGACAGCTGCGGCCAACAATACAAATTTTAGCATAAACATGCCGCTGAGGGAGGAAACGACAACGGCAACATTGCTGAAAGTATGGCCAACCGAAAAGACATATAATAAAACTAATTGGCAAACAGCAATGCCAACAGCAACAACAACAGCAGCAGCAGCAGAAGCAGCAGGAGTAGCAACAACAACAACAACAGCAGCAGGGGTAGCAGCAGCAACAACAATTGCGAATAAAACACTGCCAACGCTGCGTCTATTGGGAAGCGCGAACATGGACGATGCACTGACAACAGCTTGGGCCAGCTATGGCCAGACAACCGCAGCAAGTGCAATTGCAACGGCAACTGCAACTCCTGCTGCTGCTGCTGCTGCTGCTGCTGCTAGCTGGCCCGTGAAGCATGCCGCTGTGCTCGAGGGCGATGTGATACTTGGCGGCCTGATGATGGTGCATTCGCGCGAGGATAGCATCACCTGCGGTCCCATAATGCCGCAGGGCGGCATTCAGGCCCTGGAGGCCATGCTCTACACCTTGGATCAGGTGAATCAGCAGCAATTGTTGCCGAACATAACGCTCGGCGCACATCTGTTGGATGACTGCGACAAGGACACCTACGGCCTGGAAATGGCTGTCGATTTCATAAAGGGTAAGTTCACTTTAGCAACATAATTTTCAATATTTTATGAGCCGTGGCGCATTATGGGGGGTTTTATTTATTTTTTTTTTTCTTTTTCTGTGTGCAAATGCAAAATGCAATTAAAAATGCGATTTGTGCTTTTGCCATTTGTTCGCTTGCATTTAATTAGCATGCAGCGACACGTGTTCAAAAAAAAGGATTGCAACGACTGAAACTCACCTGTTCGTTAGCATCTAGAAATTTTATTGCTGTGTTGTTTGCTGTGCAAGTTTAAAGCGTGAATATTAAATAGATAAATCAGTTGAAGCAGCAAAAATGCCTATGACAGGTTAAGGTGAGACTTTTAATAAATACAAGTAAAAAAAAATAAATAAATAAATAAATAAATCCAAAAAAAAAAAAAATAAAAAATAAATAAATTAATAAAATAAAACAATTTTTCACATAACATAACAAAACATTTCAACTTTTTGTTTTTAAAATAAAATTAAATTTATTCAAAATAAATTCAATTTGAATTTATAAATATAAATATAAACTTATTCAAAATTTGGAATATTTGTTATACATATTTGTAGAAAGCATCAGCTAAAAGGGAAAATTTAGATATTTTTGTATTTGAATTTAAAGCTCGATTCATATCGGAGCTCGCACGAAACCATTGAGCATTTCTCAATGACTACATCCCTCTCATTCACGCACAAAAAAAACCCACACAGCAACACTTTCTAACTGTACCGAACGAAATCTCCATCTATTCAAGCACCAACGATCTGCTTGGCTTTTTTTTCACAATCGTCAGTCGCTCATGTTTCAAATGCGCTCAATACAGATAAAGACTTTTTCTGTATGTGTTGCTGTGTAGGCTAAACACATCGACAGAGTGCATGTGCGTGCATGTGTGTATGTATATGTGAATTTGAAGTCTCTGTGCATTGCGCTCCACCTCCACCTCTCCACGTCCCAATCGTCACAGCGTGCTAGAGTTTACCGTTTTACTCACGCTTTCTTAAAAAAAAAAAAAGATAACTGGAGTTCCTCAAACGCAACAGAAAAAATTCTCCTGCTCAGAATATGTGCGTGTATGTACGCTCTCTTGCTTTTTCTTGCTGAATAGAATGAGAGAAGTGAGTCGGATAACTGTTATCTGCAAGCTATGATAAATATTTATTGGCTCGAGAGTGAGACGAATATAGCTGTTGCTGCACGCAGTCTCCGTTGCTGCTGTGAGAGAGACAGAGATGGCACGTAGGCTTCTTAAAGAAAGCATGCTCAAAAGTCTGTAAGAATATTTTTGCTTTTTCCATCTCTCTTGTTTTTCTCTCTCTCTCTACTCATTACTGATGTAAGCTACAAAAAAACACTTGTCTCTGCTGATATTTTTCCTAATAGTGTTTTATTTAGGCTTTTGCATTTATTGTCTTTCTCATGCTTCAATATTCTCTCTTCCTCTCATTTCTGTCGTAATAAACATATTTAATTTGTAAATTGCGTCTTCTTCTCCTGCCTAGAAATGCACAAAGTACAGCTGTTCAATTTTGGTTTCAATTTCATAATTAATTTATTATTCATTTGCTCAGCTGCAGTAAGCGCATAGTGAGGTAATAGAGGCGGAACGAGCACAGGGTGAGCGAGCACAGGGTGAGCGGGCACAGCTATGTGAGCTAAATTCCCGCTCTTAAAGATTTAACTTCATATGTTTATCTTATTACTAATAAATAATTATTACTATTTTGAATATTAGAATGACTAAAAGTCCCAATTACAACAAATATCTATGATTGCCATGACAATGAACAAAAAAAAAAAAAAAAAAAAAAAACGCAAGAAAAAATATAGTAAATCATAAACTTTATCATAAAGTCTTATAAGCAATCATGCATATATATCTTTATTCATATTCATATCTTTTCGTATTCATATTCATAAAATCTAATGTTCATACATATTAATATTCATTCATATTCATATTCATATTCATTTAGAGATTCATATTCCTATTCATTCATATTCACATTCATATTCATATTCATTCATATTCATATTCTATATTCAAAGACAAGCAGAAAAAATGTATTATATTAAAAAAAAATTAACTTTGATTTAATATGTTTTAAACAATAAACAGCTCAAAAAATAAATATATAAAAAATAAATCAAACTTTATGCATATCTAGCAAATAATGTTGAATGCAAACATTCATTCGATATTCGTATTATTTCAAATCAAAATTCAAATTTGAAAATATGAAAACAAAAACTCGCAGAGATTTGCACAAGTTGCGATAGATTAGTTATTCTAATCAAAATAAAATGTATAACACTTTGACAAATTTATTCGCATTGAAATAATTTTGCTGACAAATGAACATATATATTCATATTCATATACATATTCGTATTCATTCAATCATTATTCGCTTTGAGCTTTGCGCGTTTTTGCTGCACTTTGTTTTTATTTTCAACAACAAACTTTTGCGAAATGCGAAAAGTTAATTTAAATAATGAAACGATGGTGCTGCAAGTTGATGAAAGAGCAAGTGAAAGAGAAAGCGGAAGAGAGAGGGGAGAGGTAGAGGAAAATCATAGTTAGTCCAATCAATCTAATTGGAAACACGCATGCTTTTAGTTTATGTGGCTAATGTGGCGAATGCATTTCCATGGTTTTTCCACAGTTGACCAACTCTGAATGCGATTTGAATATGTTTTTTATTTCATTTTATTTTTTATTTTAATAATTTTCTGTTTCGCTTTTTATTTTATTGGGTCACCGCAAATGTTTCAATTTGCTTGCGGCACATTAAATCTCACATATATTTCAATGTTGCCTCAACGCGCGGAAAGTTGACATAATAAAAAATCCTCATTGTTGTTGTATATACCCTGTAATGAATTGCAATAGTTGAATGGGTTATGTTGGACTTGGTAAAGGCAATAATCGCTCATATTTATGTTTGGCATCAAATGAATCAAAAATGAAGTCGAACTGATTTTGTTTGCTCTTAAGCAGAGTCAGAGAGAAGGTTGCTTAGCAATTTCATTGAAGTTGACAATCTGAAAAGTTTAAGGAGTAGATGTAGACTGAGTATTATATACGATGTTCTTCTATATGTCACACATTTTAATTTATAGGAATTTTTGCATAACTGTTAGCATCTCTATTAAATTGCATTAAATTTTTATCATACATTGTCTCTAAAATTCTTTAAAAACCATTATTTTGCATTTAGTATTAAGTTTTTTATTTAATAAATTAAAAAAAATTTTTTTTTGTATTTATTTTAAATTTATAAATAGAAACAACTTTAATTTCTTGTATTATACTAAAAAAAAAAATAATAATAATAGATTAAATTTTAGAAACATTTAATTCATTTTGTTTTTTTTTTTTTTATAATTCATAAATAAAAAATAGTATGTCTTTTATTGTATTTTTATAAAATAAATAAAGTTTTAGAAACATTAAATTCAATTTGTTGTTTTTTTTTTTTTTTTTTTTTTTTTTTAGTAATAAAAAAATATGTATTTTTTGTTTTATCTTTTTAAAATATAAATAAAATGTAAGAAACATAATATTTAAATGCTCAAATTTGTAATAAATCCGAAAATATATCAGCTAATATTACTTAGTATCATAGAGTTTTTTTGTTTCAGTCTCATCTAGGCTTATGTCTCAGTAATCTCATCTGGTCAACACTTGCTCAATACAGTCACATTATGTTTCTTTTGTTCTTATTTCGTTTCATTCCATTTCATCTAGCTTCATTTAGTTCCATCTTAGCTCATCTATTCTCACCTAGTCTCATCTGCTCTCACCTAGTATTTATTACCTAGCTTCATCGACGCTGCTTTTGTTTCAGTCTCATTTCGTTTCATCAAGTCTTCTGTCTAGCTCAGTTTCATTAGCCTACTCAAGGCAACGCTAGCTCATCTCATTCACACCTATTGCGTTTCTTTTCATCTCATTTTGTTTTCTCCCATTTCATCTAGACTTAGTTTCATCTTGGCTCATAAATGTCCCAGCAACTCTCTTCTTGTTGCAGTCTCATTTAGTTTCATCTAGTCTCTCTCTCTCTCTCTTTCTTCAATTCAACTCTAGTCTCATTTCATTCAGTCTCATCTCACTCCTCTGCGAGATATCTCACAGTCGTTCATCATATCATATACTGCATGCACTTGCTTTAACCGTGAGCTTTTATTAAATGTGCACGTGAGTAAATTGAAAATCAAATATGAGTAGAGCTCAGTGGAAATGCCAGTTGCAATAATATTTTTATAACATTTCATTTCTTTTTTTTTTTTCCTTTATATTTACTGCTGCCCCATGGGCGGCGGCGGACTTCCAGTCCCGCTGCATTCACGCAACATAAATATGCTCAAATGACAACTGCAGCTGCAGCTGCATAAAACCAGAAAGTCAGCCTGAAGTTATCCTCTAAAGAGAGATATTGTAAGAGTAATCGAAAGAGAAGGATCGACATGACATTTACTTGTTATGTAGAAGAGAGAGAGAGAGAGAGAGAGAGAGAGAGAGAGAGAGAGAGAGAGAGAGAGAGAGAGAGAGAGAGAGAGAGAGAGAGAGAGAGAGAGAGAGACTAGGAGTTGAGCTATTTTCATTTCTGTTTAACTCTGAGTTTATCTTAAAGATTTTTTTTCAGTTAACATTACTTATTTAATTAGTTAATTAGTTAATTAGTTGACAGACTGCAATGGGAATAAATCCTTTCAGGCAGTTGTTGGCTGAGCAAAGCACTTCATTTAGAATAAACTGATAAACGCACATTGAAATTGCTTTTAAATGAATAGCTTTTATATTAAAAAATACTTCCGCACTTTAAGATGAATATAATGTTTGCCTTCTCCAGCTCAAGGCATTGCCACTGTCAGAGTCAATTCATTTTCAATTATTTTTAATATATTTTTTAATATTTTTATTTATTTATTTTTTGTTTATTATTATAAAAACTGCAGGTCTGTCACATTTTTTCTCTAGATTCAAATATTCTCAATATGAGCTCAAAGTATGTTCAATAACAAAATCACTATTAAATCTTATCGGAATATTTTCATTATCCAAGAAAGTTTAACAAATTGCATATTATATATGTAAGGAGTTCAGATAAATTAATTAATAATACTATGTGTATATATTTATTTATAATTATAGATAATTTATTTGATAATTATATCTGTATATATTTTTAATAATTTAATTGAATTTATTATACTTATTTTTTTTTTATTTATTTATTTTGTATTATTATTATTATTTTTTTTTTGTATATTTGTAATTTTTATTTTTTTTATTTATTTATTTATTTATTTATTTTATATTTGTAATTTTTATTTTTATTTTATTTTATTTTATTTTTTTTTTACATGTATATATGCAATTTTTATCATATTTTTATTTTTTATTTATTTATTTAATTTTTTTTTTTTTCATATTTATAGACATATTACACACTTTTTCTTAAATTTTATTTTTAATATGATTTTTTTCAGTTTTTCATCAATTTTTATTTTAAATAAAAACTATTGTCTATTTTTACATATGTGCAATCATTTAATATAATTTATTTAAAATAAATTCATATATTTAATATGTTCTTTTCGTCATGAAATTTCCATAAAGCTCAAGTAAAGCAGCTGAGCTCTCAGCTCATGTTTCATTCCACATTTATACCGAAGAGCAGCGCAGCTGTTAACTCTATTAACTCATGTTTCATTCCACATATTCCACCCGCCTCAACAGTCGCTTTCACCCACATTCCAATCGACAGGGTATTTCGCTTGTGTGCTCACTTCAAGCTGTCTGTAAGTGTATTAAAAATATCAATTAACATTTAAGAGTTTCCGCCCAATAGAATGCATTTTTCTTCTTCTTTTTTCTTTTCACTTTTCTCATTTCCGTTCATGCTGCAGTCAAGTGTCGTTAATGCATACGATGCTCACACACACACACACACACACACACACACACACACACACACACACACACATACATGCTCTCTCACACATGGCTGTTCGGTTTACTTGCTTAAAGTATTTCCATATATTATCGAGTGCAATTATTTACTTACTTACTTTATTTTTTAACAGGATTGGAAAAATTTAAGATATTAAAGCGAAAATTTTGAAAGATTTATAACATTTTTATAAAAAATATTTATTGATGTATTATAAAATTTATAAATATAAATATTTTATATTTTATACACATATATTTATGTATAAGGAAAAAGTAGAATAATAAATTAAATAATTATGTATATTTCATAAAAAAAAAGTAGGTAATTAATAAAAATGAAAAAAACCTATATTTTTTAAAATTTTGTTTTTATATTTTATATTTAATACTTTGTTTTATTTTTTATATTTATATTTTCTATTTTCTATTTTTTATATTTATTATTAATATTTAATAATTTTATATTTTATATTTTATATTTTATATTTTATATTTTATATTTTATATTTTATATTTTATATTTTATATTTTATATTTTATATTTTATATTTAAATTTTATTTTATATTTTATATTTTATATTTTATATTTTATATTTTATATTTTATATTTTATATTTCATATTTTATATTTTATATTTATATTTTTTATATTTTATATATTTTATATTTATATTTATATTTATATTTTATTTAGTCCACACAGCCTCTAGAATCTATGGAGCTGTTGAATGCGTTCCACACGTGCTCAGATTGGAGAATTTGAATCGTAGCAATATTTTTATTACATTTCAATTAGTAAATTCAAATGAACTTGGCATGCGACATGTCAGTGAGGTAATTCCCATTGGCACCAAGAGCCATCTCATGTTTTTTTCACTCTCCTTCTCTCTCCCTCAAATTGCCCAATAGAGTATGCTCTATTTGCATGTGTGTGTGTTGAATTGTGTTTGTGAATAACAAAGCATTTGTGTTGTTCAGCACATGTCATTTGTGCCCCACAATTGTCTTTCACATTCTTCGGTTTGCCCTTTTGTGTGTGTGTGGCCAAAACAGAATATTGGGTATAATTAGCACTTTGTCAATGCGAGCTGTTGTTTGTGCTTGTAATTTCCAATTGCAAACTAATTGGGTTGGAGCTGAATGCATTCCTTTTCATTCGCTTTATGGCACATTTCCTTTTCCTGTGCCCCAAATGTCCTTTGCCGTGCGTTGAACCATTTTTATCTATCGTTACAGAGGCAACGTTGGCTAAAGGCTAACATGAGTGTTGTGCTAACAGTGCTGTGGATGCTGTTTAGCGCTGTTAACATGGAAGCAAAAAAGCTTTTGCTAGTTGGGTTTGTGTCGCGGCTAATGTTGCACCAAGGACACTGTTAAAAGACTGTAACAGGCAAATTGCCTAACAGAAGTGCTTAACATAAAGGGATAACATTTATTTTTGGGACAAATTATTTGATATTGCAAATAAATTATTTAGCTACATTTTATTATTACGATAATTACGATTTAAAGTGTGTATAATGCTTGTGGAAATCAGTTGTCAAATTTTTTTATTTTTGTTTTAATAATATATTTTACATTAATAACGGTATAGAGATAAAACATAGCATTTTCATGCTACAAAATATTAAAGAACTTGACTTTCTTTTATAGAAAACTATTCAAACATGTTAATTCCATTAAATTTTAATGATTTTTTTAAAGCAGTTTTTCTATATTGTTTCATTTTATTATTTTAGACACTTTTGTTTTATTTTTTCCTTTTTTTTTTATATATTATTACAAGTATTTATTTATTCATTTTTTTTTTTTAATTTTTAATGAATTTTAGTTTGTATTTATTTCATTTAAATAAACATTTTAGATAGAAAGACTTTAAAGAAGGTTTTTAATGCAAATTTAATATTTTTCATTTATTTTTTATTTATTTAATCATTTATTTATTTATTTTATATTTTATGTTTTCATTTCTTTTTTGATTTTCATTTATTTATTTATTTATTTTTTTGCCTAATGCAAATTTAATATTTTTCATTTATTTTTTATTTATTTTATCATTTATTTATTTTTTTTATTTATTTATTTTTTTTCATTTTTTATTTGATTTTCATTTATTTATTTATTTATTTTTTTTTTTGTTTAGTGCAAATTTAATATTTTTCGTTTATTTTTTTATTTATTTTATCAATCATTTATTTTTATTTATTTTTTTTACAAGAAATGTTTGATGCTAAATTGTTTGCACTTTTACTCACATGCTATTGATATTTTTTTTTTTTATTTTTATTCATTTATTCATTTCAATTACATTTACGCTTGAGCAGACTATTAATAAATTATCTCTTTTCTCTTAAATTTCTCTTATTTACAACCCAAATCTCTGTAATTTATTTACATCAAAAGAACATTCCTTTTAGATATTCATGCAGAGCATTCCTTGTATACTTTATCATCATTGTTATTATTAACAATGCACATTTCCGTTAGTGGAATGTTTTATGTGCTTAATAGTGCCACATGCCACACGCCGCATGCCGCATGCCGCATGTTGTTCGAGTGCACGTTTCATTGGTTTCTGAATTAATTATAAATCCGCAAATGAATATGATGCGAGTGCTAAGTGTTTCCATTTAAAGCTGTTGCAGTTTAATGAGCTGCATTAAGAGCGCAAATTGTTTTCATTGCTGTGGCCATGAAGTGAATATTGCATTGGCCAGGACATGCATATATTATATTATATACTGCACACATAACTGTAAATCGATGCAAAGTGTTAAACTATTTATGTGCGACTTAAAAAATAAATACATCTCTCAGAAATATAATAAAAAAAAAAAGAGAAAGCCGTTTCGTGGTTCGCTTAACGATCTGACGACAGCTTCGCAGCGCTCGTAGCGAAATCAGAATCCGAGTCGCGCTGTCTTCACTGACCCAGTTATATTTGTAAATTGAAATTTTATTTTCTTTCGTTACGCATAGACACACACTCACACACGCACACAGTCGCTCACACACGCATACTTGGGCACCCTCATCAAAAGGCATATAAAAAATGTTTATTTGCCATGACACGAAGGCAACTCTGGCAATGCTCTCACTCCCGCTCACTCCCACTCACTCCCTCTCTCACACACACACAGCCTCCTCATATCAGTTTAATTTACCGCAGACACACACACAGACATACACCCGCAAACATACTCACACACACACAAACCAACCATCTCATTCACTCTGCTGGCTACTCGTTGTTTTTATACCCTGAAGCAAAATGTTTATTATTCTGTAAATTTGGGTATATTGTGGTTGTGATAATGTTTGTAACAGACAGCAAAGTAGGCGTGGCAGCTTGTATGAATTATGTGTATATAGTTGAGCTTTAATTTCTTTGATCTCTAAATTTACAGACAAGCTACAAAGCGAACTAACAATCACGAGCTCAACCGAAAATCATTCTCTCTCGCTTTCGCTCTAAGCAAAAGCCTTCGGGTGGCGCTAGTTTCACGAACATCGTTTCGGTTCTTTTCGTTTTTGTTTTCTGCTGAGAGCGCCTTGAGTATAAGATATATTCGTGTGGCGCTCGTTTCACGAACATCGTTTAGGTAGAAAGATGATTGACGCTCGCATAACGAAGCTCAGCAAGTGTGAGCAGTGCAGCAGCAAATAATCTATGCAAGCTGTCTTCACATTCACACACACATTCACACTCACGTAGGCTATTTATGTGTTTTCCGAAGTGTACTCTTGCTTACACACCAATACAAGCCAACTAAAGCGAATCAAGACAACGGTTGCGAGCCGATCGCCAACGCAGAAGCGATGCAATTGGTTGCTATCATCTGAGTCAATTCTCAGAGTGTGAGTGAAAGAGACTCAATTGCTCATCATCACATACTGCAAATAAATAGCAGCACAGTTAAATGACATATCGATCTCCTTCTATAATGCAGGGTATTCTCTGTTTCATCATTGTCTTTTCTTGCTTGTTTTTCGTATGTTCATCTGTTTGCTGTTGCTGCTGCCGTTGTTGTTGTTGTTGCTGGCGCTTGGCACTTAATGGAATTTGCCGCTTATGCGTTACGCATGCCGGGCATTATCCTTGCTTCTTTCGTCTGCATTCCGTTTCCGGCGAAATGTGAGAGGGGCTCCTTTGCGCCTGCATTGCCGTTCGCTGTTTGGTACACGCATATTTCTTAAAAGCCGTTGACTTGCTGCCTCTTTGACTAAAAGTCGTTGTTGTTGTTGTTGTTGTTTCTCTCTACTTTTTTGTTTGCTCTTTTGTTTTCCGACTTGCGTTCGTCTCGGCTTGTGCGTGTGAGTGAGTCCTTTTGCTTTTTGCTTGCTTTAGCTTTGATTGCTAACAAGATTTCATTGGCCTAATCTACTTATGCAACTTGTCTATAAATATATGCACGAGCTTATCTCTTTCTGTTGTCAAAAACTTAATCGTACTCATCGTATTTACAATGTCATTCTAATATGCTTGTGGACATAATTGTGTATTGTGTATTTTTGATAATGTCTGCGCATTGCCTCTGCTGTTGACATCTTCGATTGCTCATATCAATTTCCCATTCGCTCCTGAAGATATGCAATGCGAAATTTGACGCAATCGAGCAACAGCAGCAACAGCAACAGATTCGACATATGTCTCGACCGGGCTCTGTCTGAACTGTCCTTGGCTCGTGTTTGATACTTGTTGATGTGTGGGCAAAATGGGTATATAAGGTTTGTGCAATAAGGAAACTACGTTTCAAATAAATTGCAAAAAAAGTTTGCAAAAAGTGAACAAGCAAATCAATAAATTAGACTACTTGCTATGCCTATCTATTTATCTATTTGCTTTCTCACTTTTTGCAATCATAACTAGAGCAACTATTAGTTTGTGACTTGGAATATATATATACATATACTCGTTTTTCAATTTATATTCAAGATAAAGATGAAGCAGAACTGTTGTCAAAGCAAAAAATCTTTTTTTTTTTTTTTTTTGGTTTATTTTATTTTATTTCATTTAAACATGCTTTCTACTACCTAATTGGGGGCTTATCAAGTTGAACATGCAAAAAAATAAAAAAAATCTTAAATGGAATACTTTTAAACCGACATGTATAGAGAAGTATATATCTAGTATATATAGAAAATATATATAGCAGATTTAGATGAACGTTGAACACTTGAACTCTCATTAACCGATAATATATCTATACAAGAGCATTGAACAGTCGTTTGCATACGCATGCAGACAATATTTCACTCGATTTTATCTTGAATAATAATCATGCTTCTACTCTACACAGTACTATATATATATGTATATATATATGTTCTCTTTTATATTACTGGCAGTAATCCAATACTCTAACCATTCGTATTTATGCAGGCTCGAGGCGTAGAGAAACCGGATAAGAATCACATGTCTGGCTGACGTTTAACAATACATTTTGCATACCCTGTAATGTGGCGAGGGGCGTTTAGTATGTGTTTAGATATGTTTGGTTTATATTACAAATATATTTTGCTACTCATCTCAGTGAAATCTCTTTGCAAAACCTTTTCCACTTAGCACACACACAGAGAGAGAAAACTTTTGCTGCTGATTGTGGCATTTGCTTGAGTCTTGATTGTTACCTCTAGGAAGCGCAGCAGCAGCTGCCCTTTGTGCAAATGGGGGAAAAAAGAACCCCAAGTGAACTGGCACAATTTAAATGTGTATAATCCAAGCATGTCCTGTGCAGCAGCAGCAGGAAGCAGCCAGTCAGCCAGGCAACGAAGCGGCAAACAAATATACTCTCAGGCCAAAGCTGCGTGGTCAGTGACTGCAATCACAGTTGTTGCCAGAATTCCTTTACACAAAGATAATTTCAGATTCCATTACAAAACACTTTACTAGTTGGCCAGAGACCTATTTCAAAGGGCAATCGTCTCACTCTCTCTCTCTCTCTCTCTCTCTCTCTCTCTCTCTCTCTCTCTCTCTCTCTCACTCTCTCCCTCCCTCTCTCTCTGTGACTATTGCAGCTGTCTTTCTCTCACTCTCTGCGTCTTTTGCAGCTACTCCTCTGACATCTTGGACACAAAAAATGTCAAACAATTAAACAATTTATGCTTGGATGCTGTGTGCATAGATTTTACTCTGACAGGAACTAAAGCTATATTTGAATAATATTTTTGTATAATAAATATATATATTATTAATATATAGAATTTATTATAATTTTTTATTTTATTATAACTTACAGATAAAATAGTACAGATAATTTAAATAAAAGTATTCTATAACTTTACTTTAAATTATTTAAAATTTATTTTTAACTTATTTTATAATAACTTACAGTTAATATATAATAATTAACTTTACTCAAAATATGAAATAAATGTATTATATTTTTTTTTATTTATCAATTTTATTACTTAATTATTATATTATAAAGATATATTATATATATATATTTTTTTTTATTTATTTATTTTATTATTTGTAAGTGTTAAAATAAAAAAAAAATCTAATATAATACAAATATAACATAAATACAAAAATTTTTATTATTTTTGTGCTATTATTATTGTTTTTATAATTATTATTATTTTTTTTTTTTTTTTGTAATATATTATATGGAATTTATCATCAAATAATAATAAAATCAACGTGATTTAGATATGTTATATAGTATAATAACCAAATTAAAAATATGTGAAATAAAATAAATTCTTTTATTTTTTTTTTATCCCCTCAGGTTAAGTTTTTTATTTAAGCTCTTAACTTTTATTAACTATTAATTTTATTATACTTAATTAACTATATACAATTTTTTTAATTTATTCTAAAATATTAAGGATTTCCCTTTTTTTTATATTTCCAAAAAATAAATATATTAATAGTTTTTATTATATGAACTTTGAATTCTAAGATATACATATTTTTTCATGTCTTATCTGACATTTGCATTCAAATTAATCTTTAAAACAATAATACAGCATTCCAAAAAGAAATGCTATAAAAGAAAATTTGATTATTATTTTATTATTTTATAATTATTATTTTATTTAATTTTTATTTAATTCTATTTACATATTAGATTTCCATTTCATAACCATTCAAAGATTCAAATTCCATCTCCATTCAATTTTTTATATTTTCATCTCATAAATTACTTCACCTAAGTTCCACAACAAATATCCCAATTCTTTGCTGTGTATCTGACTTACTCCAAGCCATTGCCCCTGCAAGTGTTATACGATCTAAACTGTAGGAGAGCGGTGACAACTGTTATATGGTTGCTCCAGTGCACGCAAACAAGTGTTTGTTCCATTCATGAATTGTCGCTTGCTTGTGACTAACCCACTGGCCGCGATTTACACAGTCAAATTGTATGCGAACTGTGCTACTCACTCGAACTTTTTAGCACACATTCGCAGTATTGAAGTTCGTGTTGTAGACGAAGCCGTTAGGATACACGATTCGTTCGTTCGGCCGCCAATTTGACTTTGGGGCGCTGTAGCATCGTTGTGGGCTACTCAGTGCACGCCGGCCATACAACGATGCAGACGCGCCTTCGGCAGCTAAAAATAACAATTAACTGTTATCGCTTGACGCCTCAAAGTGAACACACTTGAGCCTGCTCAGCTCAACGTTCAACGCTTAACGTGAGTCGCAGTCGAAAAGTGAAAGTGACAAAAATACATTTAATGTGTTGAGAAATTCAAAATAATAAAAAAATAAAAAAAAATATTAAAAATTTATTTACTGTGTTTAATTATTCAAATTAAACTGAAATTAAGAATTTATTCAGAATTTAGAATAAAAAAAGTGTGGTAAGCCCAGAACAGCAAAAAGAATTTCTAAGACGAAATCTGAAACGCGACGCATTGGAATATTTCAAATTTAACAAAGCAATTGTGCTCATTTTTTGTGGTATTTAAATGAACTGCTAAATTTTATAAAATATTGTTCAATAAAATACAAGCGCAGCATAATTATATAATTATTATAAAGAGAAAAAGTCTGATACAAAATAAAAATTAAAATCAAACGTAAATAAGATAATAAAATAGAAATAAATATACAATTGATATAAGGAAATTTATAAAAATTATAAAATATATATATAATTTTAAAATATATAATAATTTTTTTTTAAATAAAATACAAAATAAATATTTTATTTTATAAAAATCAAATTATATTGCATTGTAAAATTGCATTAAGAAAAAAATAAATAAATAAAAAATGTATAATAAATTTTTAAAAATAAAAAACCAAATTAATATTTTATTTTATATAATTCAAATTATGGAAAAAAAACTCCGCTAATAAATTAAAATTAAAATCAAAAGTAAATAAATTAATAAAATAGAAAAAATATACAATTGATGAAAGGAATTTGACAACGAATTTTTTAATAAATTTATAATAAATTTTTCAAAATAAACAACAAAATAAATATTTTATTTTATATAATTCAAATTATATTACATTGTAAAATTGCATAACAAAATAATGTAAAGAAAAATTATCGAATATAAAATAATAATACAAAAAAAAAAAAATAAATAAATAAAATAAAAATACCTAAAAAATTTATGCATTGAATTAAAATTTAATTTAAAAAAAATTGCATAAAAACTAATTTTGAAAAAAATTGGGTTTGAATACATAAACCTTTAAATTATGCAAAAGTTTTACATTGGGAAATCCTAAAAAAAAATTAATGTAGAAAAAAATGCATACATAATTAAAATATATTGTTTATTTTAGTTAAAATGCATAAAAAAAATGCAGAAAAAATATAATAAAAAATAATACAAAATAAAGCAAAACATGAATTGAATATATTTACATAAATAAATAAATGGGCATAAAACAAAGTAATATTTATCTTGTTACAAGCTGAAACTCTAGAAAAACAAGAAGAAGAAAAGCTGAAAACTAAATAAATAAAAATTTAAATAAATATGTTTATTTAAATTTTTAAACCTACGCCTTAAAGACTCCGTTATCACTTTCCTTTTAAGCCACTGAAGTATGAATTATAAATACAAATGCTTAGGCCGTCGCCAGAGCAGAACTAATTCAATTAGCTTAATACACAAATAAATTCAAGGCTTCACTTACTTTTTTTTTCTTTGTAAGTTTTTTAATTCCCTTTCATGCCTTTGTGGCTAAGAAAGAGCTGGCAACGCCGATGTCACTTCAAAAGCGGCCCAAACAAATATTAATTAATATAAATCTAAATAATTCTGTGCACAAGCTCGGGCCAAAGCAAAAGCGAGAAAAAGAAGAGGAAAAAAAAAGAAGAGCCAGAAAAAAATAGCCAAAGTCAAAGAAAGTTTTGCGCTTTTGCTTTATGTTCTACCTTTAATTACAAGTTGTTTTTTTAATATTATCCAAAATGAACTTTGTCAAGTTGCTGCGCTGACTGGACACTTTTTCCCCCTCCCCCGCCCCCCTCTCTCTCAAATTGAAAATAGGAAAAGTTCAGTGAGGCTGCGGGCAGTGTGAGGCATTGAAGTATTTTAATTAAAGTGCCGACAGTGAGCGAAGCCATCAAATTGATCGTTGTGCTGGCAACCAAGCTAAATTTTACTTTAGTTTGCTCTTCATTCACTCTTATTTTTAATTCGCACAACGAATTTTGCTTGTCAACCAAAAACCAAAATTTCGGCCAGTTTTACACAATTTTTCCACACAGAACTAATGTGTATTTACCCAAAAACCCAAATGGTTAGAAATTATGCAAAGCTCGTTGCTTATACGACACACGTAGGCCACAGGTGTGTTCCGGCCTCTGATAAACTTTTTTGCCAGTGGGGAGAGGGGGTGAAGGGTCACGTGGGCCCGTTGCGGCTAATGAACAAAAGTCGAGCGCCTCTGTGGCAATTAAAGTCATTTTAAACTAATTAGAAAATTATGCAAAATTTAACAAACATTTGCCAGCCATCATGCATATATGTTATATGCAGCAAAAATCAGAGGCCATGAGGCGAGCTCAGATAAAAGCAGAGTCAAGTTAACTGAGCGTAGGAGTGTTGCCAGACCCAATAAAAATGAAATTACAATCAGACTGTGAGTGTGTGTGTGGGTGGATAGGCTATTGAAGCAGGAGGAGGAGCAGGAGCAGGAGAAGCAAGAGTAGCAGCAGCAGGAGGAGCAACAGGAGAAGCAGCAGCAAGAGAAGCAGCAGCAGCAGGAGAAGCAGTAGGAGCAGGAAGAGCAAGAGTAGCAGCAGCAGCGTGAATAGATAGGCTATTGAAGCAGGAGGAGGAGCAGAAGAAGCTGGAGGAGCGAGGGAAGCAGCAGCAGCAGGAGGAGCGATAGGAAAAGCAGCAGGAGGAGAAGCAGCAGCAGCAGAAGCAGTAGGAGCATGAAGAGCAAGAGTAGCAGCAGCAGCAGCAGCAGGAAGAGCAGTAAGAGCAGCAGCAGGAGCAGCAGCAGTAAGAGCAGCAGCAGCAGCAGGAGGAGCAGCAGCAGCAGCAGCAACACTCCAGCAGGATATTTAATTTCCTTGCTTGGGCAACAATCGCCTGCCTTTTGAAAATTGTATTTCCAGTTTAAGCCCATTAGCAAGGGCTAATGCCCAGGATATAAGTATAGAATTTACCTCTACGTCTTTATACAAATCTGCAGCTAAGCCAGAGCATTGGCATGTGCTCGGAATGTGTTTCAGTGTCACTTTCAGTTAGATCTCTCCGGGTCACGTTCAGCATGTGTGCTCTGATAAATGCGCCCCAGGCACAGAGCCAGAGTCGTCGTCCCAGGGGCGGTCGTTGACACATTGTCGGCCTGACCTTTGCTTAATTATCACAGGGTCTCTATTAATGAACTCCAGCCAGCAGCTCAAAGTTGGCCATTTGTCATATAAGCTGTGCGTATGCTTTTTTTGAGCTAAATGTATGCATTCATTTCGAAATAAAAAGTTGCAACGTCGAGTCAATATATCAAGTTAGAAACTTTTCAGCTTGAGACTCGCGCATTAAAATGCGCTTTGGCATGCATGGCGTATGCAATATATTTGCTCAAGATTTGCAGCAGCAGCAGCTCGAATGATAAATGTCTTGGATAGTAAATTTTGCACTTGAAATCTAGCCAAACACTTGGCTTTAATATATGTCCGCTACAAGTTATTAATGATTTATTGCAACTATTGTAATATCTCTCATTTATATTATTCATATTTAAGCTTCGAGTTTTTGTCTTTTTATTAGTTTTTCGACTTTTTGGCATGGGCAAAGTTTTTTCTACGAATGCTACAAATCTTTTACCTGACTTTTCTCATTTCCTGCTGCTCGGGCGCTAAAAAGAATTTCTAGCTTTATAAATCTTGCAAATGTCATTTGACATCGATAACGTGCGACAAGTTTGAAGTTGGCGAAATGTGAAAACAAATAAAAGGTTGCCGCTGCAATTTTTTTTAAGCCTTTAAAGCGCTTTTTATTTAGCGTGAATTGAGTTGAAAGTTTGCATATAAAAATAGAGCTAAAAGTTTAATTTGTTCATTGTGCATTTGCTGTTCAGAGCAGTTTGTTAATGAAAGTGCAGAACTTTATTTTTTTTTTCTTAGCTTTTAACAGTTTTTAACATGTGAAAATTATTTGTATAAATTTATTTAATTTATTTATTTATTTAAAACAAAAGTTTATTATGCACTTAATGCCGTTTATGCAGTGCTTAAAAATCAATTTGAGTTTGCTAATTGAAGTGCAGAATTTTTTTTGTTTTTTCGTAGCTTTTTAGAAGTGTTTGGCATGGCAAAAATATTTGCAGAATTATTTATTTTTAATTATCCTTTGAATTTAGCAGATTTATTTATTTTATTTGATAATTTTTATTTTTTTTTTATTTAATTAATTTTTTTAGAAGTTTTTGGTTTGAAAAAAAAATTTGTATATTTTTATTTTATTTATTTATTTTATTTACTTATTTATTTAATTTATTTATTATTCATATTTAAATTTTATTTATTTATTTTTTTTTATTTATTTATTTATTTAAATATTTTATTTATTTTTTATTTATTTATCTACTTATTTATTCATTTGTTTATTTATTTTTATTTTATTTTATTTATATATTTTATTTATTTAGTTATTAATTAATTAATTAATTTATTTTTTATTTTATTTATTTATTTATTTATTTAATTTTTAAAATTTATTTATTTACTTATTTTTTTAAAATTATTTATTTATTTATTAATTAATTATTTTATTTATTTATTTATTTAATTTTTTTTTATATTTTTTTATTTACTTATTTATTCTTTTAATTAATTAATTATTTATTTATTTTTCTGCATTTATACAATTTATTTTTTTCTGATATTTTATTTAATAGTGGAGGTTCATAATGGAAAGGAAATTTTCTTTTTATTATATTTTAGCTTAGTTTTTTAAACATAATATATATATATATGTTTTTTTTTTTTTTTTAAATCAAAATTTATATTTTTATGTTTAGATTGACTTTTGTTAATTATTTTTCATTTATTTTATATATTTTTATTCAACTTTTCAGGTATTTTATTTGAAACTCTTAAGCTTAGCAATCAACAAAAATTATATTAAAAATTTACCGCAACCACAAAGAAATTTGCAGCTTTTCAGCTTTATTTCTTCCTTTGCTTGACCAATAGCTAACACAACCATCTGACTGTCTAATACATCAAGTCTTATTCTATTACATCTTCTAATAAGCAACAATATATCATTATGTATATATATATATATATACACAGATGTCTTGAAACAGTCTAATATCATAAGCCACTTGTGCTTTTATTCTAATTTCATTTCCAAGTGATTTGATTAGCTCACTTAATGAATTTGTATATAAACATATATATATTCAAAGGTTAAATGCGCATATGTCAATTCGTTTACATATTTAATGCTTATAAGCCGCTTACAAATAATAATATATTATATATAAATAACAACTCATAGAGCAACATATCCAGCAGATAATTATAGTCCTTTAACTCAGCTCGAAACTCGCAGTATTTGCAACAGTTTGTCATTGTCAGGAATGTTGGCAGAATCCATTTGGCATCTACTCGTATCTAATTGCATTTTAATGCACTATAATTAATTAACAAATTTTAGTTGAGAATATTCTCAGCGCAATGTGCTTCAAATTGAAACTGCTCAAATTTATTTTACTCCAGCATTTTTGCTGCTTTGATTTAAAAACATCAACACACACACACATACATACTTATCGTGGTTATTTCGATTTGTTTCGTGCACAAATTAATGTTATGAAAATAAATATTCGTTTAGAGCGTTGGAGTGTTGCTCGTAAAAGTCAAACATCATCTGTGTGTGTGCCGAGTATCAACAGAAAGCTAATTAATTATGCCACATGCAGCTTGGAATTATAGCTAAAATAATTAAATGCGCCTAATGAGCCACCGATCCACCGCACGGCCAACCACAGAAGTGCCTGAGGAAATGCGTTAATTTATTTATAGACCAGGCGAAGCCTTTAAAGCCCATTTACAATTCGCATCAGGCTCGGTCGTACCTGTTGCCCAGACACGCCATAAATTCTCATGAGTAAAATAATTAGAAAATCAAATAGTTGCCCGCGCAAGCAAATGCGGCCAAGTCAACATTACACAACAGACACGAGAGCGCTGATGGGCGGGTGAGCGTGTGGTTGGGTGGTTGGGTGGGAGTGGTTGGCGGTGGGCGTGTCCAAGCGACGTTCTGCGGAAACGGAAATAGCACAACTGCGCTCAACTTCAACTCGAGCAAAGTTCTACGCACAGCTGATGAAATAAGCAAACGATGCAAAGAGCTGTTCCAGCTGAGGAAATCTTCTTGAATCTGATGGATTTTGTTCACTGAGAAATAAAAGAAAAGTTATATGCTAAACATTTATTTAATGGCAGAGAATTAGTTTCGTTGACAGCTGCTAGTTAAGCTTAATAAAGATAAACTAAAAAAATAAAATATATTAAAAAAAAAAACAAGAGTAAAATAAAATATAATAAAAAAAATAAAGAATAAAAAAATAAAATAAAATAGAATATAATACAAAAATATATTTAAAAATATAATAGCTATAATAACAAATATAAATAAATAACATAATAGTAAAATAATATAAAAAAAATATAATGGAAAAAAAAAACATTCTGGCTATAATTAAATTAAGTTTAAATACAAAAAGAATAAAAAAAAATAATAATAAAATTGAATATAATAAAAAAATAATTTGAAAAAAAAAATAGCTATAATAATAATTATAAATAAATATCATAAACGTTCTAGCTATAATTAAATTAAATTTAAAAAAAAAATAAAATTTATTAAAATAAAAAAAAAAAATATTTAAAAAAATAATATCTATAATAATATATATAAATAAATAACATTATAAGTAATTTAAAAAAAATAATAATAATAGTACAATAATATATAATATAAAAAATATAATAATAAACGTTCTAGCCATAATTAAATAACATTTAAATAAAAAAAGAATAAAAAATAAAATAAAATAAAATAAAAAATTAAATTACAAATCTTTATATGAGTATATAATAAATAAAAATTAAATTGACATTATTGATATTCTTTTATGTCATTCTAATTCTAATTCTTTATTATAATATTAATTTTTGATATATAATAATATTAAAATAAATAAGGAAATAGTAATCTCTATTTTTTATATATTTGTATATATTTTTAAATATTTCTATTATAAATTTTAAATTATAAACAACGCTCCAAATCGTTTCGCGAATTCAGCAAAACTGAAATTTGGAACACGAATTCTATATAATGAGTTGCGCCGTGTGAGCTGAGGTTTCTATTTGCGTCTAACCAAATGCTCGGAGTGAACTTTGTCAAGCGTGGCTGCGATTCACGCCTCGCCGTTCACATATTTATATACACATAAACTTCTGCGAACTAAGGCAGAAAGATTGGGGCAGAAACTAGCCAAAAAAAGAAAAGAATTTGTTAGTTGAGTGCAACATGGAAAAGTTTTGACATATTTCGCGGCGATGGAAACTTTTATGATTAAGTCAATTTGAGGCGATGGCAGGCAAAAGGTGGCTGTCAAACAACGTGCAGAGAGCCAAAGCCAAAGCCAGCTCGAATTGCTTTAGCAATTTGTTTCACTGCCAGCAGCAGCAGGAGCAGCGCTCGCTTTAAAATGTGGCCATCAAACGTGGCTAAAAACAGAGCCAACAGCAAATGCTACGCTTTATCCAATGTCAGATAAATGCCACTAATTATGCAATTAATGTCTGCAGAGCGTAGGAGAGTAGGAGAGTAGGAGAGTGAGTGGGGGGAGGGGGGGAAACTGTGTGTGTGTAGAGCCCGCAGTTTTACGAGCTCTTTTATGGACTCTACCGTGCTCTTCTTTTTTTTGCCCAGCTACTCGGATGTTGTTTTATTGCAATGACCAGTGCTTAATTTTAAATTGTTTTTAGATAAGCTTTAATTGAGTTCGTTGAGCCAAAAGTTAAATGGACTTTTGGCAACTGTGCAGCAGCAAGCAGAAACTTGTAGGCGAAACTTAAGCTCAAACTCAAACTCACTCCCTCTCTCTCTCCCTCTCTCCCTCTCTCTCTCACTCGTACTGGCTTCCTCACTCACACGCTCTCTGTGATAGATAATATTAGCAATCAAACTTTTCATCTGACTGACACAAATATATATTATTAAATGTTGAAATCAACAAATTCATGTCATAAGACATAATGAAAACACGAAGCAAAAGTCAAATCACGGCAGAGCACAGCAAATTGATGGGCCGCAGTCAAATTAAAGCATACTTGAGAATGCTGAATTAAAAGCGTGCATATTTACATGCATATATAATATATGTATTTATGTATTTCATGTATATATATTTACTTTCTCATATGCCTGCGTATCAAATATGTGTTTTTCTTTTGTGCGGCCAGCGGCTACAGTCGTAAATATGCCAGCTCACTATTTATTAGGCAGCAGGGCATACAAATAAATACATATATATACATATATGGATGTGTATATTAAATGTATAAAGCCATAAAATATTTAGTACTTAGTTTTGTGCAGTGTATGCGTCTGTGTGCGCTGCAAATAAAAGCTTCGCTGGAATGTTAAGCATTCTCGAAAACGTCAGACAATAGACACTGTGGTAATGATCTTTTTGTTGCTCATATCCCGGCGCAATTCACTGAAGTTGCCAACCCGAAAAAAAAACACACAACACAACACAAACAAAACAAGTAAGAAGGCTCTAGTCGAGACGGCTCGACTGCGAGATACCCTGAACCCAGCAAAAAAAAAAAAAAAAAAAAAAAAAAAACGTGATACTCTTCTTCTTTAAGCGCGCGCTCTGCTTACTGCGCAGTTGCTGCCGTGGCTTCGGGGTGGGTTTGACTTTGTATGCTTAACTCCATTTCTAAATGCACGATCTTCATGAAATTTTTAGAGTAGATTAAGAGTATCTAAATCTATCTATCTGCTAAATCACAAGTCTCTAGTATTTGAAATGTTTTTTTTTTTTTTCAAATTGGTGGTGAAGGGGGCGTGGCAACTAAAAATAACATAATCTGCGTATCCATAATATCTATCTAAATAAACAAATTTGAAGTCTCTAGCTAAAACAGTGTAGAAGTTATGCCCAAAAAGCCCCAAAAAAATGTAAACGAATTTTCGATTTTTATCGATAATTTGGAAATGGAAAGAGTTATCGCAAAAAAAAACAAAATTAACTCGTACTGCGTAGCTAACATGAGTGTTCAGCTCTCTAGCTTTTGTAGTAATCTCGAAATCTCAACGTTCATACGGACGGACGGACAGTGCTCAATCAACTTATTTTTTTCTGCTGATCAAGAATATATGTATATACTTTGTGGGGTCTGCGACGTCTCCTTCTGCCTGTTACATACATTTTCACAAATCCATTATACCCCATGCATTTACCATTTTGAATGGAAAAAAAAGCCCACACGAAGCGACAGCAACGTAAAACAAGAACAAATAAACAAAGGCACGAACACGCACACACACACACACACACACGCACACAAACAACCACACACACACATAAGCACGCTCTGAATGTTCACACACATTCATACACACACGCACACACATGTCAATTTATTTGCTTGTATTTGTCATGACTTTGCGCTTTTGGTTAGCACAGAAAATAAATAAAAAATATATATGAAAAAAAAAATATATATGTATATATATATACATATATATATATATATACTTTTATTTCTATTTTTTTTTGCTGCCGTTTAAATATCCCGCTTTATTTTTATTTTATTTGTTCTTTTTTAAGGATTATTATTTTGTAGCCGAAATCAACAGCAGAAAAAAGATAAAAAAAAATATAAAAAACAACGGAAAGTCACAGTAAATCTGTTGATTCAAATTCGCATAGTTTTTAGACCACAGTTCAAATGCCAACACGTGCTGCACATTTAAATCGGATTTAGCTACGGCCCGCTTTATGGCCATTTAACTCTTGGCCACCTTGCGCCACTGCTTTCTTTCCTTTTCACGTTTAACAAATTGCTCGACTTGCCAAATGAAGCGTTTGCATTTTTGTGAGATTTGTAAGCAGCTGCCGGCACTTGAGCCACAAATTATTATTCAAATTTTCAATTTCGGAAATTATTAGGATTTATAGCTGACACATAGAGATGACACTTGCTGGAAGTAGAGAGAGGGAGAGAGAGAGCTTAAGAGCTTAAAAAAGAAACATTCAAAATGGCAAAAGGAAAAATATTCTCTAATTAGTATTTATTAATGCGTATACCTTATGCATATATAAATATATATAATAAGCTATTAAAAGAGGAATTACAGCATTTAATACTTTAGTTATTATCTGATCTGCAGATAGCAGAATTCATAGCCAACTTCATTCTTATAATAGAATATAATATTTATAGTATTTAAATTTAATACAAATAATATTTTTATGTTACCTTTAAACAATGTCTTAATATGTATAAAGATATCTGGCTTAAATGAAAAAAATATATAAAAGTCTCTCTTTTATTATATATTTATATAGTGCACATATTTAATATTCGTATATTTTAATATTCAGCAATGCGTATACTTAATATTTGTATGCCAACTATGCTATATTGAATATATAAATGAATGGCATAATATTTAAGTTAATTTTGTATTCATTAGCACATTTACTCAATATAATATTGGCTTACTGCAAATTGAATTAGAAATCAAGTGTTGTAGTCATTGTTTGTTACGTAGAGTAGGAGACATAGCTGATATCATTAAGTATATAAGGTAGAATCTGAGTTAAAGCGCTCGTTCGTTTATTGCGACGAGAATTCCGGTCCCCATATAAACTGTAGAGCAAACTTACATGGTTACAGTGCCTTCCGGGTATAACGACATTTCCTTGAGAGTTGTCAGATCAACTACAACAAATGCCTCTGCAATCATTGGTTTCTCTTGGAGGAATTCAAAGAAATCGAGGCACAAAAAGAAACAAACTCAAGAAGAGTAGACAAAATAGACAAAAGTTACAGCAAAAAAAAAAAAAGACAGTATAAGCTTTTATTTGCAATTTTTTATTAAAATTTTATTTCTAATTTCTATTCTATAATAAATATATTAAATATAAATATAAATGAATCTAGAATAACTCTCAAATGTAAATATAAATAAATATATAAATATATATCAAATATATTTATCAAATATATATAAATATAAATTAATGTATAAAACCTCTCAAATGTGAGTCTATGCAAAAAAATATCTCTAAAAATCTCACACAAAGTTTGATCAGCAGAATAAAGCAATTTAAATGACTTGAGAGTCTTCCATGCCTATGCATACGTAGAATAATTTTTTTTGTATTATAGACATATTCTATATTATGTATGTAAGTTTAAGCAAATGTGTCTCGAAATAGCTGCTGGTCATTGTGGTCAGCTAAATTCTCAATGGAGCCATGCCGACTTGACGGTAAATAGACAAAGTCATAATGAATGTATGCATAGACATATGCAACTCATGCTAAAAACAGCTCGCATATGTAGTCCAATATCTCTTCTTTTTAAATAGTTAAATCCCTGTGAAATGGCTACTCATCTGGGGCTGCAGAGTAACTTGGAGTCTGGCTCACTCACCTTACTGAAGTTGCCAAGTAGCTAAAGCTGAAGTAGGCAACTTCAATGTGTTCTGTCGGACGGCCTAAGACGACAAGCGAACATTACTAGGCGACAACCTCCTGCCCACGAGCATATTACAAATGGCCGTCGCCTGTAAGTAGGCAACGAATTTTGTTGTCCTTGTTGCTGCTGCTGTTGTTGTTGCTGCTGTTGTTGTTGTTTTCAATTTGCGTTAGCCCCGCAATTGCCGTGCAAGTCACGTGCCGAAACAAAGCAGCTCGCACATATATTTTATAAGCCAGCGCTAACCAATATGTCATGCCAAAATGGGGGCGTGGCAGCCGAAGGCAGCTATGCAGGCGGAGTAAGGTGAAAAATGCACTTGCCATAGTCGAGACGAAGCAGGGAAGGCCAAACGAGTACAACACTTATGCGTATGTCGTGTATTGTGTGATTTATATGACATTTCCACATACACATTTGCTTGCCATTAACATTTCGCTTTGTTTTTCCCTGCTGCTGCTGCTGTCCTCGTATATACGCCTCATTTGCAAAGCTGAGCTGTGGCTAATGTTGTTGCCATTGCTGTTATATCTGTGACCATTTGACCATTCGACTATTTGTGCTGTCCGTAGCGGAACGTGTGCTCATTTTGCCATCACAAATAAAATACCTATTGGCTGATTAAAATAGATTACCAGAGCAGCGTCGGGCCTATACGCCCATTGCCATAGTTGATTTTGACAATTGTTTCCTAATTAGATGTCAACTTGAGTGCTTTTTGCGTAAACACTGATTGCCATTAGTATGTAGCAAATATTAATTTTGTTTCAATAATAGATACACATACATATATGTATATTTAGTCAGGCATTTGATGGCCCACTTGTCATACAAATAAATAAGCATGTTACATTGAGTATAACTATATTTACAAATTATTAGAAAAGAATGCGCAAGGTATTTTGGTTTTAGCATTGAACATGAAGCGGGTTTGTGAGGAATTTCTAATTATTCCATTTATTCAAATTAATTCGTTGGAAATATTTACCAATCATTTTTTAATGAAATAATATGACTAATAATAATATTGAAATTAATTTAAATTATATGAAAGAAAATGGAATTTGCCTAGTTAAAAAAAATCAAACTTTTTTTTTTTATTTTTTTTTTTATATTTAATTTTTGGTTTTATCTATATTCTTATTACTATATATCTACTATATAAAAGAAAGTTGGGTTTTCCCTAGTTAATTATATATTTATTTATTATAATTTTTACATATATTAAATAAATTAAACGATTTATTTGTATATTACTTATAATTTATTTTATTTATATTTACAATTATATTTATATTTATAATTTACCATTATATTTACATGCATCTAATTGATCTCATTTTGAATTTTTTTAATCAATTCTTTATTTGTTTATTGTTTTTCAGATACATTTTTGATGACTTTCACAAAGACAAAATATTTGGCTTAAATTACATTATGATAAAAATATTTATTTTTTTATAATAATTTTATTTAGTTATTTAAAGTCATAACATTTATTTCATTTACTTATATTTAATTTAAATATTTTTATTAAATATGAAAAATTATATTTACTATTTTTTTTAATTTGAAATAAATTTAAAATAAATAAAATTTTTATTTTTATATATTATAAACTTATATTTAATATATTTTTCATATATATATATTTTTATTTTGTAATTCTTATAGTCCTAGATATATATTTTTTTTATATTTGATGAAAACGCAGTATTTAATATATTTATGTTTGGTTTTCTTAAATATTTTATTTAATTTGTAATTAAATATTTTTTGATTTGTATTTTATTTAAAATGTATTTAAAATACTTTTTTATTTATGACTTATTTATATATTTAATAATTTCTCAAATATATATTTACACTTAAATTTTATTCGTATTACATTTTTCGTAGCTTTCACATACGAAAAGTCTTTGACTTTTGATTTATCACATTAATATTATGCACAAGAATTTTAGTTTTGTCAAGCTTATCTCTAAGCCCCCATTGCTCACACTGCACTCACATGGCATTGCAATTCAGCAGGCAGCAGCTGAAACTTTCTCTAGGAAATTAAAATAAAAAAAAAAAACAAGCTGTCAAATGAAATAATAATTAAAAAGTTTCTCAAACAGCTGACGAGAGGGAAATTTCTTAATTTTCTTGATATTCGGCTGACATTGAATGCCATCTGCCTGCCGTCTGGCGTTCATTTGGCTGGCAAGATAGTTACAGCAGCAATTCTGTTGGAAATTGCGCTTGCTGTTGCCGCCATCAGTGGGCACTATTTAGCTTAAAGAGCAATATTTATGATGCTGTGTACATGGCACAAGTACTCGGCCAGACTTTAATAAAGCCCTCGACTAAGGTCAGGGCATGCGATGCCAAGCACGCAATTAAGCGCAGCCATCTATAAAATATCAAAATATTCAGCTGAAGTTTGTCATGCGGCGATAAAAGCAAAAATAATATGACAAATCTTGGGTATTTGCAACTACTACTACTACTACTACTACTACTACTACTACTATATTGCAGTCATTTTGGGAATATGTAGCTTGGGGCAATTGTATGGAGGAGTTTGGGGTGAAATGTGAACGTGGACATTAGAGTCTGACGAGCCTTAGGCTAGGTATTGCTTTCAATATAATATATATATTTTTTAAATAAATATAAAAAGAATTATTTAATATATATTATTAAAAAAAATAATACATTACAATATTATAAAAAAAAAACTTGAAATAATTTGATATATATAATACAAATATAATAAAATAAGTATTTAATATAAAAAAGTTAAACAGCAGACAATATAAACAAACAAACAATATAAATAATAAAAATTATAAAATAAAAATAATTAGTAAAAATATTTAATAATATAATAATATAAATACTTAAATATATAACAATATAATAATAATTTTTGGTTATATTAATAAATAAACAGTATTTTAATATTAATATTAAATAAAAAACTAATAAATGCGAATGCGTAATTTTTATGATATATCAATTAATATATATTTATTTAATATAAATTGTAAAATAAATAAAGAAAAAAAAGAGTAATATTTATATAATACTAAAAAAATATAATACATAAAATTAGGCAGCCGGGCTAAAAGTATAAATAATTACTATATTGTAATATTAAAATAAAATATATATAAAAATAATTACTGTGATATATTAATAATAGTAATAAAATTAAACATCAATATATAAAATAATTATATATCATATTTTTAATGAGCGCTGCATTTGCTTGATTATATTATAATTAAAATATTCTATTTAATTGTCTTAAAATATATGAATATATATTTTTAATTATTTTAAATATTTTACTTCGTCTCAAACTCTTACGTACTTAAGAATATAAGGCAACAGCTTGATTTTTGAGTTCTCTGAACAAACAATAATAAATATATTTTATATTTGTGTCTATATAATAAATACAATTTTTATAATTTACTGAAATACAAAATAAATAATTTAATGTAATTGCACAAATAATAATAAAAATAATATATTTCTTAATAGAAAAATTTATTTAAATAATACAAGCTTTCCTTTAAATAAATAAATAATTATCCAAATAATGTAAGCTTTCTTTTAAATAAATATAAATATTTTAAATTTATTTACAATATTTGACTACAACTCCAACTCTAAAGTACTCAAATGCCGCTCTTCAACTTTCTGAATACATCATACAGATAATTCAAATCCTTTTCATGTTTCCAATTCAATTGTAATTCAAGCAGGGTAGCTGCGAGTCTGCTACCTGTAACTGGACTCGACTACTCTATGCGTGAGAATGGCATATGAGAATGCCTGTTTCTGTATGTAAGTAGCTGTCTAAGTGGGTGCCAGGCCATCTCCTTCTCCCCCTCTCACTCTATCTCTTTCTTGCTGTGTTGCCTAAAGGATCTGCGTTGTCTGAATAGCAACAATATTTACGCAGTCTGCGCTGCCTGAAACTACAAGCCAGACAGGCTACATCAAAGACCCCCAAAAACCTGCTGGCGCTCAGCTATTTCGCTGAGCAACGCAGCCAATGAAAGTCAACGAAAATAGAGCGTATTGAGGCTAGGCAAGACCTTTTTTTTGGGGGAGCAAGGTGTTGAGGTGGGGCTCGATGTGCCTAAAAAGAGAAACAACAACAAAAAACGTAAGAGAGCAACAAAAAAAAAAATTGAAATTTATATTTATGCAGCACATAAATTTCGACTTTTCGGCTCGCGCTATGCTCGTATTAGTGTTTATAGTGCGTACGTGTGCGTGTGCCCTTATGAAATATGCATGTATGTGTGAGAGTGAGTGTGGGTGAGTGGATGATGGGTGTGCGAGTGTGCGTGTGTGTGTGTGTGTGTGTGAGTGAGTGTTGTGCTGGCAGCTGACACACGTTGAGCTGCGGCATGTCATATGTAAGACACGCGTATGTGTTCCTGTCGCGCGTGTGTGTTTTTGCTGCCATGTACTCAAATTAAAAGTTAGTTACGCTGCAAAGGAAATGCTTTGAAAGCCATTCAAATGGCCCGTTGCTCATCTTGAAATCTGTTCTAAGCTGCACTGGAACCTCATTAAGTGCAGTTCTATACAATTTGCAGTTTTCGCTTATTGAGGCGATGCTGACACGCAATCAGTAAGCTGCCAGAAACTAAAGCAACGCCCACATCTCCGTGCTTGGCAAGTAATGGCAGCTGAGATAATAACTTAATTACATTTTTGTGTGTGAGCTTGAACATTTATGTGGTCCCTTTTCCTAACTTTTCTCCTCTTCTTATACCATATTTTCTAATTTTTTTTTTTTTTTTTTTTTTTTTGGCAATTACGCTGCATGCTGAGCACCTGTCGAAAGCAGCCAACCAGTCAGTCAGTTAGGCAGCTGGCCAGGAACATGTGTATTATCAAACGCCAGTCATTAGGGTCGCTCGCTCTGCCAGATAGAGGGATATACAGAGCCCATTCAGCTGTCGTTATATATCTCAAATGTTCCTCTGCGGTCTACACGTGCACAAACACACACACACACACACACACACCTACTCCAATCGCTTTGCCAGTCCCCTCACACACACACACACACACACACACCCTTCTCTCTCATATGGCAGCTCTAAGCGAAAATAATTAAGTGCCATTATACGAGTTACACACACCTCTACACCTACTACAAATGCCTCTGCCTGAGTAGAGTTGACATCAACAGAGATGACAGCGTGATAATGAATAAAATATTTCGCTGGCCATAATTAGTTAGCATTAGATTTTAGATAGTTGTCATTTATTTATTTTATTTAATAATAAGCAAGTTGAATGGCATTTTGTTGCTAAATTTCTGCATAATATATAATATAGCAAAATATCTACATGGCAAAAAATTAATTAGAACCTAATGAGAAAAATCTATAAAAGTCTATAATAATTAAGTAAATTTTTATTTAGCAATATTTTAATTAAGAAATAATAGTTGGACTTTTATAAAAAAAAAAAAAAAAAAATATATAAAAAAAAAAAAAAAAAAAAATGATGGAAAGCATGCAAATTTTTAGCAAAAAAAAAAAATAAATAAATAATAATAATAATTATATTGTTAACTAAAAATATTAATTGGAATTTAATTAAAAAAATAATATTAATAAATTATGATTAAATGTATGCTTACTTTGATTTAATAATTATAATTTAATTATATTAATATACAACTATTTTTAATATATTCAAATAATTAGAAAAAAAGTAAATCTTTATTTAATTTATTTTTAAAATTTTAAATAAAAAATAAAAGTTAAAATATAAAAAAAAATATTAGAAATAATAAATTAATTATTTAAAATTTTTGTTTTAGTTTTTGGAGATAAATAAAAAATAGTAAAAATAATAAATTAATTATTTTAAATTTTTGTTTTACTTTTAATTTATTTAATTACTAATAATCTTTTAAATTACTTATTATAAATTGATTGAGATTTTAAAAAAATGTTTGCAATTATGATGTTTTCTATAGTTTAAATATTATAATTCAATTATATTCATATTAAAAATATTATTTTATATATTCACTTAATTATTATGTTTGCTCATGAAAATAAAATATACAATACAATTTAAAAAAATATATTTGTTTAACTCAGTGCAAGGCAAGAATAGAAGCTAGTTGGATCTACTAGTTAGTCGATCAAACAAGAGTCAGACTATTTAAAGAGTGCACTAAAGTTCAACCTGTTTGACTTGTACTAAACTGAAGCTGAAAACTAAAACTGAAAAGAGCAAGTGAGACACTTGATAGCAGTTGAGCAATAAACTCAAGAGGCAATAGCTCAGCTCTCGAATAAAAACTGAGAGCATCAAAAGTCTGAGCTAAAGCAAAGGCTGTTTCTCAGCTCTCATCAAACTTGCTTGGCTATCACATAATACCTTCTATATTAATATATCATATATATAATAATTCCATACAGAAAAGTTCTTACTATCCTATATATAACATAATATAATAATGAATTCATAAACATAAATATTTATTTAAAAATTCATATATAAATTCTCTCACTCTTCTCTTCACTTTACCTTTGCCTTTGCCTCTCACACAACTTTGTCAATGTGCAGAATCGCTCATCTCTAGCAAGCAGCACGGCAATCTCAAGGCGGCACCTGTCGAGCTTTAATTGCCACTCAAGTGTCGAGTTTATGGAACCTGCTTGGCTTGCACTTTCGCCTGACACCATTAAAAAAAATATACACCAAAGGCAAAAGCAAAAGAAAAAAAAAGGTTGACTGAATGTTGCATGCCGCCTGCTGTCTGGCACCATTTGCTTTGCCTTTGCATTTGGCTAAATGCTTTTGGGTGTCTGCTTAACTGTGCAAATGAAAAAGAAAGAAACAAAAATTGTGGCTGGCTATAATGCCATTCATGCTTAGCCAAGTATATTACGATTATTATGCATATTTAGGAGCGTCTAATTAAATGTGTACGAGTGCTGACTGGCTCTAATGCCGGCGTGCGTGACGCGCTGAAAAAGAAAAGAGCAGAGAAAGGTGTTTAGCCAGAAATAGCATTAAATTAATTAGCTTGGCCAATGAGTCCTCACTTTACAACGCACACACGCTTACCTCACAAAGCTCAAATTCAAATTGGAATTGCACGGCAAGCTAAGAACTAAGCTGCATGCTCACATTATATATATACATATATATAAATATCGTAGTCGGTTTTCCTTAACATGAAAGCCTTTGAGCCACATGCAAACTACTAATATATACATATATGAGTGCTGCCAGTAGACGCTCATGCTGTGCATTTTACATGAACTGACATTGATTTTGCCAACAACAGCAGTAGCAGGAGTAGCAGCAGCAGCAGCAGGAGTAGCAGCAGCAGCAGCAGCAGAAGTAGCAGGAGTAGCGGTTGCTTCTGCGGCTTCCACTGACAATGCAATCAATCTCAGTTATGTGAATACATATGGAGTACAGCAGAAAGCCATAGAAATTGCCAAAAACGAGTCAGAGTCGCTACAAGAATAGAGAAAATAAAATATATGTGCTAAATGACAATATCAAAAAGTTGCTATTCATGAATGCGTCAAAAGGATGCAAATTGAATGCAACATTTTGGCAATCCAATTTATGAGAATATTCAATGTGATATACAGAAAACTGAAGCTTGTGAACAATTATTGAGAGTTTAATAAAGTTGATTTAAATGTTGGAAAGCTAGTGTGCATTACAAAAAAAAAAAATAAATAAATAAATAAATAAATAAATAAATAAATGAAGACAGAAAATATGCAATATAAATAAATAAATAAAAAATATATTTAAAACTAAATAAGTAAATAATTAAAAATAAATATATAAATATAAAAATATATAAAAAATAAAAAGGCAAATAAATAAATAAATAAATAAGTAAATGTAATACAAAAACGTAGACAGAATATATGAAATAAAAATGAATATGTATAAAAATAAGAATAATAATAAATAAGTAAATAAATAAAAAATTAAATAAATAAAAAAATAAATAAATAAAGCTAAAAAAAATACAAATAAATAAATAGTAAGAAAATATGATACTTTATATAAATTTGCAAAAAATGTGACTAACTTCTGTTAATTAAAAATTATTAAATTGTTAAAAAAAAAAAAAAAAACAAAGACAGAAAATATGAAATATAAATAAATAAATAAATTAATTAAAAATAGATAAGTAAATGAATAAAAAATAAATAATACAAAATATAAATATAAAAATATATAAATAAATTAATGAATAAATAAATGTAAATAAATAAAAAATAAATGTATTAAAAAACACAAAAGCAGAAAATATGAAATATAAATGAAGCAAATAATAATAAATATGTAAATAAATAACAAATAACATATATCTAAATATATACAAAAATAATGAATAAAATAAGTAAATAAAATTGAATATATACAAAACTAAATGTAAAAAAAAAACTGAAAAATAAAAACATATAAGTACAAAAATGAATAAATAATCATTTCATGTATGATTTGCAACAAATTATTAAATTACTTAAATTAAAATTGAAGCAACCACAATTGAGTTTGCATTGAATTTCTATATGAAATTGTATCTCAATTATTTTTAATTGATTCAAATAAAACAATTTATATTTATCTCAAGTGATTGAGATGGAATATCTGGTGAATTGATTGCTGCTACAAAAAACAATGTCTTTTATTTACAATTTAAATTTAAATTTATTTATGTGTATTCCTCATATGCCGCATTCCACGCGCAGGCTTTAAGTCAAGTTTTTGAGATAGATTTATTTGTCTGCTAGCTAAATGCAGCATATTTTAGGTATTTATTTAACTGACACATTTTTCAATTGAGCTCAAATAGGAATTAAATCTATCAATTTTGCAGGGATTAGCTTTTATTTATATATATATGAAAAACTTTGCAGCATTTTTAAAATAGAAATTATGACAGTGAATCGCTTTTCATTCATAGTCAATGGAATAAAAAGTTGATCTTTGTAACATTTGCTATTTTTAAAACAAAATTTAGTCTCTTTACTCTGGGGAAACTTTGCAGCTGTTACAATATATATAAAAAAAAAATATAAAAGTCGTCTAAATAAACTTGAGCCCACAGCATATCTACTCTAACATTTACACTTCTCTCTTCTCTCTCCTCTCCTCTCTCTCTCTCTCTCTCTCTCTCTCTCTCTCTTTCTCTCTCTCTTTCTCTCTCTCTCTCTCTCTCTCTCTCTCTCTCTCTCTCTCTCTCTCTCTCTCTCTCTCTCTGTCATTACAACAAATGTATATAATTAGCAAATAATTTGCAATTGTCTTGAAGTAAAAAGGAAACCTAATCAAAAATGACTTTTCCATATAAATAAAATGAATTTTATTAACGCTCTTTTATTTTATTGTTGTTGTTGTATTTTAGGTAAGCATTTAAGTAATCTGCAAAAGGGACACATTTTGTACTAATTAGGCAGCTTGAGCTTCAGCGAAGCGCAGTTGTTTTACGTATTTAAGCCTCTTTGGGAGTTGTTTGTTTGTCGTTTAATTAACGGCCAGCTTGACGCCCCAATGCGTCCCCGTTTCCGTTGACATTGCACAAGCGAACGGCGTATTTAATCCATAAAGTACAATTTGTGCGTGGCCCAGAAAAACGATTTTGGCGCAAAAAAATAAAACAACGCAAAGCAAAAAAATATATGAATGGGCGGAATAAACGAGAAGCGAACGAAAAACAAACATGTAACACATTTTGACCCTTTTTTGCATAATATCAATTTTGCACAAATACACACACATATACAGGGAACGGGAGAGAGAGAGAGGCAGCAACTGTCCCGCTCTTAAGTGGGGCTATCGCTGCCGCTGCCATTGGTTGCATATTAAAATGACTGTCAAACGGAGTGAAAACGGATGTCATGTCGCTTCTTTATTGCCTTTGCCAGCGTATATATCTCATTCTCTAGAATTTAGCCAAGTTTTCTTTTTATGCTGCACACGCAATAAAACCTTAAGCCTGAATATTTTTTTATATATAAAAAATGTTATTTCATACCTATATATATATAAATATATTTATTTATTTTCTTTTTGCAAATTTAATATCTTCTTAAAATATTGCTTTTATACAGTTAATATTGTGAGCAGACGCCATACAAATTAAAATGTTATTAAATTATATTTTATTTAAGTTTTATTTTAAAATATTAAAATTAAAATGTTATTAAAATTATGTTTTAATAAAGTTATATTTTCTTAATGTATTTACACTTAAATTTTAAATAAAAATAAAAAACAAAGAAGCACACATAAAAACAGTATAAAATATATATTTTAATGAAGTAATATTTTTTACATTTATTTAGATTTAAATTTAAATTAAAAAATAAAATGGAAGCACACAAAAAAAGTATAAGATATATTTAAATGATATTATATTTAAAACACAATTTATAGATAAATATTGTTATATCATAAAATATTTAGTTTGAAAAAAAAATGTTACTTAAAAAAATTATATGAGCTTAAACCAGTTTTTTTTAATATTTTAATAATAAAAATAAATAAAAAAAAATGTAATTAAATATTTTGTTAATGATATTATAATTTTATTTATTTTTTATATATATATTTTTTATATTCATTTTTTTATAAATAAAAAATTATATCTAAATGAAATAACATATACAATTATTATTTAGATTTAGATATATTTATCCCCAATCATATTTTAAAATATTATATAAATATTATATGAATACATATAATAATAAATTATATAAAATATTATATAGATACAAATTTCTTTTGTATTTATAACAAAATTATATTTCAATGAAATTACAATTATAAATATTCTTCAGATTTACACATATGTATTATTAATTATTATTTATTATATTTAGATTTTTTTATATACAAAATTATACTTAAAGAAAATTGCAGCTAAAAAAAATATTTTTTGCTAAATAAATATTTAAATTAAATTTATTTAATTTAAATTAATTTAAATGTTTAAATATTTAAATTGAAACATTTTATAATAATATGTTAATTTTTAAAATTGATATTTAATATTATTTAATATAATCTTTATATATTTTTTAAATAGTGCCGATAATTTCTGCAGCAGACTCAATAAAACTAAATGCCTTAATATTTCAATATTTAAATATTTTATTTCACTTGAATATAGTTTTAATACAGCTAACAATTTATTAATTTTATGAACAGAATTATTTGCAGGTTACTATGCTTTCTCTCTCTCGCTAGCTTTCTCGCTCTCTTCATATTAAAGAATTTGATGGGCTTAAAGCATTGTGACACAATTTTCGCAATCAAATCGAATGCTGAGACCCAATGCTGACCCTTTTTTACTTTTCGACCCGTCGTCGTGCTGGCTGGCGTCAAATGGGAAGCTTAGCAGCAGCTTGACCGCATTTGCTGGGGTCCATGTAGCTGCAGGTTCTCTGCTTTTTTAGTTATTGTTGTTTTTGGGGTTCACAACTTGCCGCAGGACCCAACAATTATACAAGTCCTGGGCGCACACATATATATATATATATATATATAACGGTATATGTATATAGTATATATTTATAAGCTGCGTTTCATTTCGCAGCTTCATCGCAGCATGTCTGCTGTGTGCTTTGCTTTGTCTTAGGGCTGCGCTCTTTTATGGCTGCCCATTAACGACTTCAACTATTTGCAGCTGTGCATAAAAAACACCAAAAATCATTTGCCAGTGTTTCGGTCCGTTGTTTTCCTCTCACCGTGTTTTTGGCCTTTTTTGCATCATTTTTTTGTGTGTGTTTTACTTTGCTTTTCTTTTTTTTTTTTTTTTTGTTATCTAAACGCGCGGCATCGTAAAAATAGAAATAAAAATAAAAATATTTATGCAGCTCTAAGGTTTCGGTCGGCGTTTTATGAGTGCGCTCTCCATTTCGCCAGCATTGGCTATTAAAGGGCGCACGCAACAACAACAGCAAGAACAACAACAGCAACAACAACAATAATAATAAGAGCAACAACAAAAAATATTTGAAAATTGGCTGCCAACTCACAGGAATCTGGTTGCCCAAGGCCAAACACAGAGATTGCGGACCTCACGTTCCGCACGGGAAGGACGCCAGCATCATGAACCAGGAGTTTTGGCCCACATGCAGGCCTATTCTATCCCCTTATTAATTCCAATACATTGAATTTTGTATAGACAATGCCATGTTTTGCATACAAATCCGATTAAAATGCCGCACACGTGCCCAGCATAGCGCGCGCGCGCGGTCAGTACAAAACATGAAGCCAGCTGGCAAAAACAACATTTTAAAGTCTTTGATAGCTTCAAATTCCAGTTGCCGCTGTTGCTATTGTTTTAAGGCAGCTTTGCGTGAAAGAACAGAGGAAATGTTGTAGGCCTGTGACACTTTGAGATTTACTTTGGCTGAGTATCCTTATGAAATCTTAGTCAACTTTTAAAAGTAGTTAAAAAAGTTATATATTTTATTTGTATTAATATATATATTTAATTTAAATTTTAATGTAATTTTTTTTTTAATATATAAATCATAGACAATTTATTTCTTCTAATGCTATATTTTATGACATTTCAATTTTTTAATTTTTGAAAATTAGTTTTAAATTGAATGCAATTTTCTTTACATAAATTTTCCATTTATATATAAAAAAAAAAAAAAAAAAAAAAAAAAAACTTAAACAGTTAAGCATTTCAAGGTAGCTAAAAATTGTATCTCAATTTTGCAAATATAAATAAATGAACTTTAATTTTTATTTTATTTTTAATGCATTTTTCTATTTATTTATTTCACAAATATATATTCTCATTTTATATTTATTTTTATTGATATTGATATATTTTAATATAATTTAAATTTTAATTTAAAAAACTTATTTATATTATAAATTTAAAAAATGTATATATTTATTAAATTAGTTTTCACACTTATGAAAGCATTTTAAAGGTAGCTGAATATATTTTTCTCATTTTTTTAAATATAATATCAGCTTAAATTTTTTTTAAATTTTAGTTAAAACTAAAATTTAATTAAATTTTTAAAAATTTTTAAATTTTAGTTTTAATTCAATAAAATTTTAATTAGATTTTTTAAATTTTAGTTTTAACTCATTTTCTATTTATACATTTTTTTAAAGCAATTCCTTTGCAATTAATTTTTATATTGGTATATTTATATTTCAATTTTAGTTTACTGACTTAAAAAAACTCTAAAATTTAAGGCATTTTTCTAGCTCATATATGTTGTGTGTATTTATAAATAGCTTAACTATTTGCGCGGTATTTTAAAGTCAATCAACAAACGATATTAAAGTTGCCCTGAAACCTGTTTATTTAGCTGACTCAGCCAGAGCTCACAGCAAAGAGAGAGAGAGAGAGGGAGAGAGAGGGAGAGAGAGAGAGACGAAGGCCCTAATGAATTTAATACCCAACTACTACAGGCCGGCGGGGGGGCAGGCAAACAGGCTGGCAAACAATTCGCCACCCACAGTGATAACAATTAATGTTGAACAAATTTCGTTGTGAAATATCTTTGAATATGTTTTGCCGAGTTGTTGGCCACGTTTTCAGCCATTTTTTGGCGCATTTTTATTTATGAGCCGTCAAATTGTGCGCCATCAAAGATAACTCAGAGTCACAGCCGCAGCGCGCTGACAATTAAACAGAAAATAGCTGTCATCATTTGTATAATTTATAGAAGGCGTAGGAGGTCGAAAGTTTAGCATGATTTGTGCCAGGAATTTAGAGTTAAAAAATGGCTAAATATTTGCCATTTCGAAACTGAAATGAATATTAAATTCAATTGGAAATCTGTTGTGAAAAAGTTGGAAAAAATCTATTATCTTTATTTTTTATATATATTTATTGGCCTAACGTAAGTCAACATTTATGGTGCATAAAAATGTAGTAGAAATCATTTGATGCAGCCGCAACGCTGCGCGCATAAAAGTTTAATGCGAACTTTGTTTAAACTTTTTGTGGCCACGACTTGAACTACCTCTCTCGCTCTCTCCCTCCCTCTCTCTCTATCAATTTTATAGCTAAAATCCCTTTATGATGCACTGAATTCAATGCGGCTGCTTGTCAAACATGCGCAACAACAAAATGTGGCTCCATTGCACATTTCCGGCTAGCAAAGTGACGAGCGTAGAACGTGGCGTATGTGTGTTAAGGCATGCAGCGAAAAGTGTTTGATTACACATTCTGATGGACACACTTCACTTTTAGTAGTTAGTTAGTTGTGAGTTGTGAAAGTGCAGCTGCAACATTTTATATAGTATTTTTTTTTTTTTTTTTTTGTATTTTTGTTGTTACATTTTTAAGCTGTCAACGCTTTGATGCTGACATTGTCTAAAGCACTTTAGCCTTGTTTTTGCTTGTTTTTATTTGTGCTGCCTCTCACTCTTATTCTCCCTCTTTCTCACTCTCCCTCTCTCTAATTTGAAGCGCGATATCCTGACTGTTTGTCATAATAATAAAAAATGTCAATTTGTTTTATGGCTGACAAGTCGAGCTTTGCTTCCATTTGACGTCTTTGATGTTGAGTTTTATATCTTTAACTTGTTGTTGTTGCTGTTGCTGCTGCTGGTCTTTCTACTGCGCCTTCCCCCTGTTGGCTTTGTTCAATTCGCCCTTATTTATTCAACATATAAATCGTGTGTGTTTCATGTGTGCCTGGCACCAGGCAACGATTTACGTATATGAGCATTCGATAAGCCTGCCAGGCACATTTAAATCGGATTCGGTTGGCCCATTTAAAGTAGACGATAAATCGATTATATTTTAGCTATTTGTGTAAACATTTGTCGCTGTTGCTTAATACACATTTTAGCTGAGATTTATAATTTGTGTAATTTGTTTAATGTATCTTAAATCTAGTAAATCAATATTTATAATATATTTTGATGTGCTTTACTTATATATATATATATTTATATATTTAAAAAATAAATAAATAATAATAATAATAATAAAAAATTATATAAAAAAATAAAAAAATTAAATAATAAAAAAAACTTAAAAAAGAAAAAAATTAAAAGTAAATATTAAAAGAAAACATAAAATAATACATATAAAAAAGAAAAAATAAAATAAAAATAAAATGATAAGGGCTAAAAGTAGATAGAAAAAGAATAAAAAAAAGAAAATAATTTTAATTAGCAATATAATATATAAGTATATACAGGTATACATAAATATATAATTATATATATATATATATATATATATATATTTATGTATATATATCTATTTATATATCAACTTAATTTTCAGCATTTTCTGCAATGATTTTGATATGCATATCATAGAGAAATAATTATGAAGACTTTAGCCATATCCATTTAATGAATTGCATTTCAAGTGAGAAATGACAGCAGATTCAACAAGCCACATCATTTGAGATAAGCATTTCTCATTGCTCTGCTTTAAACTTAATTAATTTCATTGCACAACTAAACTAAAATCACTCAACGCACACATTTCAATATTAATCAAGTAATTTATTTGCCAAGTGAAAGAAAATGTGTGGCCAGAGTTGACCACAACACACCTGAATCGAGAGTGAGTCGAGTAAATGCTATTTGAAATCTCGAGCAGCGAGAGGTCACTTTAATATGTTTGATGGATTTGACAGAGAGCAAAGCGAGGGAGAGACAATTTGTTGCTGCAGCATTTGTAAAGAAGCCACAAAACATGACGTTGCTTGGGCAGTGAGCACATAAATCATCATTCGCTGAGCTAAGCAGCCATCGTCAAGTGGCAGCAGAGCAAAAGTCACAAGTCTTGTGAATCTTCGATTTTTGTTTGGCAGTGATTTACGATGTGAGCACAATGAGACGAGAAGCTGCTGGTATTTGCTCATTCAGACTTTTTAAGTGAATGCATAATTTATTGTTTATTTAGATTGCATATTTGATTTGCTTACAGCTACGTTTCTAGCCAAGTTTTAGCCATATTTATAAATATCCAGCTGACTAGATAAGTGAAAAGTTTTAGCGCTGCAAAAAAAAATAAAATAAATAAATAAATAAATAAAAAATTGTTTTAATGTTTACTGTGCAAAATTTACCTAAATTGAATTTTATTTATTTTGCTTTTATTTGGTTTACATGCAAATCAAAAATTAAAATATTGTTCATAAGTGCAGCTTATTATATATTTTTTTTTTTTAATTTTTGTATTCAAAACTTTTGTCAAAAAAAAGAAACATTTTTGCAAGTTACTCAAAAGTGAAAACGGAACAAGTTTCCCTTGCAAAGTTAACAATAAATATGCTAAGTAAAATGTCAAGCGACAAGTTCAAGTTTATTTTGTTTTCCATGCAAATGAATGCGACGCTCTCGCTCGCACACACTAGCACTCCCCTACTCACTCTCTCACTGTCTCTCTGTCTCTCTTTCTGGGCAAGTGGGCGCGGAAAAGAACCAAATATAATTTGAATTATTGATTGGCAAGTCAGCCAAGCATAGTGCGTTTCCTAAAGGCGCCCAAAAACAATGTCTAAATTTGTGCTGAGCCGCAAGGATGCCACGCCTGGCACGCCCAGCCACGCCCACACACGCTGGCTGGCTACCATAACGGCACACCTATTCCGAACTGAACTTTATGCAAAAATTGCTTTTCAGCCAATTTCGTTTTATAAAATTTTCTTCGCTTTGTCACGACAAAAAAAAAATGAAAAAAAAAGAGAAAATTATTTATACCCCCGCCCGAGGCTTTGTCTTTTGAGCTTTATTGTGGGTTTTGCGTACTATTGTTGTTGCTGGTGTTGTTATTGTTGTTGTATTTCGCTTCCGGCTGTTATCAGCAATCGACACTCTGCACTGCGTTTCCTTTGCGCTCATTTGTATACACTTCTTTAGCGCGCTCTCTCTACCTCACTCCATCTCTCTCTCTCCCTCTGCTGCCTCTGCTGGCTTTGTGTTGTGTGCGGTGTTAATGTAATTTGTGCATGATGGGGGCGGGAGCCCTTAAATATCTTCAGCGTTGCTCTGTTTGAACTTTAACTCAGCTGTGCCGCAGGCCAATGCCGCGCCACGCCCACTGCCCTAGCCACCGCTCTCAGCGCCCATGTTGACTTTATTGAACCATTTCGCCAAACTTGATTGACTTGCCTTGTTCCTGTTGTTGTTGTTGTTGTTGTTGTTGTTGTTGTTGTTGTTGCTTAGCGCCTTGTTTTATGCTACACGATTTCGTATTTTTTTCTTGTTTTTTTTGCTTATTTATCGCAGCATTGGCTTTCCATTTCAGTTGGCCAACAGGCAAACACTTAAGCCCAGCCAACGATTCGCGCCTGATATAAGTCAATTTCGAATGTCAATAAAATGGAAATTTTATAATTTTCCCCAGAGATTCTCATACACACACACACACACACACTCCACTCCGCTGCTGCGGCTTCAACTTAATGAGATTTTATTTATTGGCCCTCGATAGCAGCAGCAGCAGCGCCGTCGACAACGCTGCAGCGAACCTATTCGAAGCGCTCGCTGAGTGCTTTATTAATGCTTTTATGGTCGCTTAGGTAAATGTCGCTGACGTCAGGCAATCTCTAAATATGCGCTGCCAGATATCAATCTGTCGTGCTTAAGTGCCACACTCAATAGATCGTTGCCCCTTGCCACGGCTCAGCAGCAGCCGCAGCCGCAGCCGCAGCCGCATTAAACTACATCAACTTCCACTTTCCTTTAAGCCAAGCTATTGAGATGCAGAGCGTGTGTGTAATTGCTTTAGCTGTACTTCATTAAACAATCTTTTGTTGTGATTTGTATAGATTTTATGTTGATTAATAATTATATTTTAATTATTTTATATTTGATTTTTATAAAGAGTATTTTATTTTGCTAGTTCTTTATTTTCTCTTCAAATTTAAATTTTAGTTTGCCTTTTAAATAGAATTTCTTTTAATAATAATATTTATCTTAATAATATTTGGCATGTTGCTATTTTATATATTTATTTTTTATTTATTTATTTATTAATTTTTTTTATTTATTTATTTATTTATTTATTTATTTATTTATTTGTTTGTTTATTTATTTATTTATTTATTTATTTATTTATTTATTTATTTATTTATTATTTATTTATTTATTATTTACTTACTTGTTAATTTATTTATTTTTTTAAAATTAATATTTATTTATTTATTTTTTTTTATTGAGTATAATTTTTAATTCATTTATACATTTAATTTTAAATTACGTAAACTATATCAATTTGCTTTTATGAAAATTAAAATTTAATTTTACTATTTCATTTATATTTAAATACCTATATATTAAAATGTTTTATATTTAAATTTAGTTTAACTAAATATGTTAATTCACATTTATTTACCTATTCATGTTTAATATTTTTAATATTTAAATTTTAACTTATCAAGGTATTTGAATTATGATTAATTGAAGTATTTAAATTTATTGAAATATTTCATTTATATTTTAATTAATAGTTATAGAAATTATTTAAAATTTTGCTGAGTGAAATATAAAAATTTTTTTAGTATTTAAATTTAAATAGTTTTAGTGAAAAGTTGCATAAACTATTCAAGTTAAAATTTGTAATATTTAAATTTAAATATATTTATTTAACTATAATATTTAAATCTAAATTCTAAATTAATTTATTTATTATTATTTAAATTTTATTAGTTCACTTTTATAAAAATTCTTATATATGGAAATACTTACAATTTTATTTATTTCATTATTTAATTACACATTAAATAAATAGCAAATAATGCATTTTAAAGCATATGCTTAATTGTATAAATAAATATATACCTATATAGCTTATATAAATACCCGACTTTGCGCCGCATCTGAATAAATATAAATTCTCACTCTTTTCACTTAATCCAAAGTTGTTTCTGCGGAAAAGTTGCTCGCTCAAGAGATTATGTATTATACTTAATTGGTTGTTAAGCTTTAACTAACAGCACTACAGTTAATAATAATAATTGAAAATCGCAGCTGCAGCTGAGCAGCGAATTGCCTCAGAGTTCAGTTGCTGTTCGTTTTAATTAAAACTCGTTGCTGGTGCGGCTGCTCACTATTAAAACGGGGCCGTCTGCTCGGCCCTTCTCTCGAATATTATGAAAGTTACACACAATAAACTGAGCTGGAGCTGAGCACGAATGTTGCGTACACGCAACGTTGTCGGCATGTGTGTAGTACGTGAGCAGCGCTTAAAATTAAAACTAAAACACGCTCACCCACACACACACACACACACACGATCTCTCTGTATGTGTGTGTGTGTGTGCTGGCAAATAAACGCAAAGTACATGCAGCAGAGCAAAGCAGCTGCAAAGAGGCGATTGCTAGCATAATAAAAATATATATAAAAAAAAATATATATAATATTAATATATATATAAAAAAAGCCAGCAAAAAAATCATGCATATGCACAAGTAAATTCTAAGAAATATAAAAATATATATATATATATATATAAAAGAAAAGCAAAAGCGAGCAAGTAATATGACAGCTAGAATGTGGCAGACGGGGCGTATGATTATTATTGCTCTGTCGCTTGCACTGTTTGCTTCATTTTTCGTGCTGTTTGCTCTTTTCGCCCCCATAGCAAATATGTCAAAGTCAAACTAATCGATGCCAAAAGGTTTGCCTTCAAAGTGATAAAAAAAAAAGAAGAGAATAGAATGCACAAGCCGGACAGCCATATAAATATCAATCCATCAAGTCACAACTCAACAAAAGTTTTCTTTTTTTTTTTTTGACGTCAACAGCTCTATGCTGACAGCTAACTGCTGCTGCCCGTTGTTGGCTTTGAAATTCAATAAAAAAAAAACTGTCCAGGCCAGGCCTGGATGGACGCCATGTAGCTCCTCCTAATGCATAGTCAATCACGCAGTCTGGTCACACTGCGCCAAAGCAAACAGCTCTGGTTATTTAAATATGCACAGCACAATAAAAAAAAAATAAATAAATAAAAAAAACTAGGCGTTGTCAGATTTCCATTGCCTCTCAGATACGAAAGTTTCAGGCGAGGTTAGGTCGCGACTCGCTCTCCCTCTCTCTCTTTCTCCCTCTCCCTCTCTTTCCCCAAATCTCCTGCTTAAAAGTCAAAGTTTTAAAAGTTGCAGATGGCTTGATTTCTCAGCTGTAAAGATGGATTGTCATTTAATGAATTAAGTTCTCATTCATTATTAATTAAGCCTTTTTTTTTTTTAGAAAAATATTAAAATAATTGTATTGTGCTTTGGGGCAACTTAAACTGAATTCTTTGGGCTTTAGCACCTAACAAGCCAGTTAGCTGATTATGCCTCTTCAATTACTCCTCTCTATGATACATTTAGTTCTCCATATCCACCTCTTATGCTATAGCTCTGAAACTGATTATTATTATATATTTATTATAGCTTATTATTATTATATCTTTCACACTTTAAAATACGTATATAATTCTGCATAAAACCAGCTCATTAATTTATGTGTATTTTATAACAAAATCCTTTTCAAATTTAAATTAATCATTGTGCTTGGTCAAAAAATATCTGTCTTACTAATTTATTTGAATACAAAATAAATAAATAAATAAAAAATTAAATAAATAAATAAAAAAAATTTAATTAAATTAGTAAATAAAAAATATCGCAACAAAAATAACAAAAATAATCAAATGTTAACACCACTAAAATATTAAAAATAAATAAATATATGTATATGTATATCCAAATGGAAATTTTATAATTAATTACAAGTTCATAAAAAATAAATAAAACAAATAAAAAATAATATTTTGTATTTAACCTTTTTTATTAACTTTTATTGAAATTATCAAAATTAATTTTTTTTTCTACTTAACTTTTTTAAAATTTTGTTATTATTTATCATAATAAAATTTGCTATACAAATTACTTAAAATTTAAATGAGACTTTAAAAACATTACGAACTCTTTTTCGTTTTAATTTATATTGTGTTAACTACGCTGTAAAATCTCGAATTTTATTTACATTTCCTTTTACCTTTATAAATTATTAATTTAAAAAATATATATATATTTAAACATGTAAATTGAGTTGAAGCGTCAGCTTTTAAGAGTTTAAGCCCGCGCTATGTCACTTTAGCCAGCCAGTTGAAGCTTAATTCGTGCAATTTGCTGTCACCTGTTGGCCACCAGGCCGCCTTTATGGCTCGTTTTCATGCGCTGATTGCTCAATTTAACGGAAATAACTGTTTGTTCAGCTTGAAATTCAACCTGGCATTTAAAATTCGAGTTTTTGCAACGTGATTATATTCCCATATATACAGTTTTTTGTTTTCATTCTTTCTTTTATTTGCTTTGCTTTTTTACCAATATTATTTTACAAATGAAGCTTTTTATGCACAGCTGCTCAGAGTGTATTTTTTTATTTTTTTTTTATTTTTCGCAAACTGTTTTCCAATGCGAATTTTTAATTTTTGACATAATGGAATTTCATTTGAGTCAGCAAAAAATAAAAGTGGAAAACCCATTTCACAAACTGTTTGCCGTAAATGTGATTGCAAGTTGAAATGTAACTGGAATTCAATTGGGCAAAAAACGTAAATTGCCACTTGAGTGTCTTCAAATTGTGCACTGTCTGTGTGTGAGTTCGTTCAGGGATTTGGTTTTAGTTGAATGGAACACGTCTTTGCTCCAAGCTGCAGCAATTATCAAGCAACTTTCCTTTGCCGCAAAAACTAATTTCCCAAAGCATGCCAGCGTTCGAGTGGTATTAAA